>CM074725.1:96158799-97376299 GCA_037306005.1 Rhinophrynus dorsalis | reverse complement strand
ACACACACACACACACACACACACACACACACACACACACACACACACACACAGTCCCCGGGGGTCCCTCCACCAACCTGAGGCACACAATGAGCTGATCCAATAAAGAGAGGGCGGGATCGGCTCCAGTGTACCTTCATTTCTGGTATCCGCAACACAACAATGCTTTCGGCTCCTGGTGCACAATGTGCTTCTGCTGCAGGAAGCCCAGCTGCTTCATGTAGCTTGGAGGCAGGCAGGCCCAGTACCAAATCCTTCATGTTCCCCCTTCATGAAGCACAACACTCCACCCCGCAACAGCCCGGTCATGCGGCCCTTCAAGGAGCTCTCTACAAGCAGCAGCTGGATGCAGCTATTACCAGTGGCTGAGGGGCTGGAGACAGACCATGCTGGGGCTACTCTGTAGTACACACTCTTACGCACAAGCTTCTTCACCGCCGCTGTCTGCCCGCTGTCACACACCTGCATTGTGTAAGTACCTGGCACAAAAAATATACATGCCGCACTATAGCTGCTCCAACAACACACACCATCCCTGCTCCAACCACACACACCATCCCTCCTCAGTTGCCGCTCTCGGTGCCCGGGCTACGGCCCTAGTAATGCTCTTGGCCGAGGCCTGGGGCAGGAGGTATCTTCCTGGCCAGGGAGCCGGGCCGGGCCACCTACAACATTTCAAATAAAAAATGCTACATAACACATACCCTACTACAATGACGGGCAACGCCGTCACATATTGCTAGTCTATATATAAAAGAATAAGCCTCATTGCATAATTTATGGTACCTCACACACACAACATAATTTATGTCTCCTCAGAAAACACACACACATTGAACAGAATGCCTTATTACATAATTTATGTCTCATTAGGAGACACAACTCCTATTGGGTGATTCAGTGGGGACATTATTAGTCCCATTGGGTGATTCAATGGGGGCATGTTTATCATATAAGGAGTTGGCCTGCCCCCTCCAGCCCGCCCACCACTATCCAACTGACAAAAGAAAAAAAAAAAAAAAAAAAAAAAAAAAAAAGAAGTATAGCTGCCACCGGCTCCTGAAGTAGGGGATATCAATAACTTCTCCTGGTCCACTCATACTCTCTCAGGATCATGACCCCACAAACACACTGTTTCACCTCCCACAGAAAATTGTAACCCTCCATACACTCTGTTTCAGTACGAGGGTGTAATGTTTCCATAAAATACAAACTCAGGGATAAACTTAACAGCATCTCTTTTATTTAACCCTTTTCATCTCTTCAGTCAACCTCACTGTCTGTTTTTAACTGTCACTCTTCCACTTCCTGCTTCCCACCCTTTCTCCTTAAAGGGAGAGAGATGCTTTGCTGTATATGTTACAGAGGGCAAGCCTCAAACACCACTTTCTATTTGTTCCCTCAGCATACTGCTACGTTGCCTCAACTGAAGAGCCACTGTGTGTTATATTGCTATGTTACCTCAACTTAACCCTTTGAGTGCCAGAGGGGTACTAAACGCATTGCAAAGCAATGTGTTGCGTACCCCTCTGGCACTCAAAGGGTTAAGTAATGTGGAGTTAGGAGTTGGCCTGCCCCACTATCCAGCCCTCCCACCACTATCCAAGTGACTGAAAAAACAAAATGGCTGCCACTCACTCCTACACCACCGACACAAACACACATACAATCACACACTCATTCATACACACTCACACTCTCTCACTCACTCTCACAATCACACATTCTCACTCACAATCACACACTCACTCATACACCCTCTCACTCATACTCTCTCACACTCACTCAATCACACACACTCACTAACACACTCACGCAATCACTCACATGCAATCACTCACTCTCGCACTCACAAGCACTCACACTCACACCCCAGGAGTCAGCACGATCCACCTTCCACCAGAGTCTCACTCACACTCACTCACACCCTGGAAGCCAGCACAATCCACCTTCTACCATAGTATGTGCAATTACTACATGCTTTTAAACTACATGAATGAATGCTACTCACTCACACTCACACACACTCGCTCACATTCACTCACACTCCGGGAGACAGCACGATCCACCTTCCACCATAGTATGTGCAATTACCCCATGCATTTCAACTATATGAATGAATGCTACAGTGGAGGCATAAGTACAAACACAAACTCATTACAATGACACATAAGTCACCCCCTTATGACTCACTTCTGTGTGTGTGTGTTTCTGTGTGTGTCTCTGTGTGTTCCTCTCTGTGTGTGTTGCATGTCTGTATCACACTATATGTGTCTGTATATTGTGCATTGCATGTATGTGTGTATGACTGTGTGGCTTTTTATGCATCTCAGTGCATGCGTGTGCATTTGCGTGTGTGTCTCTGTGTGTGTTTGTCCTGCATCCGTGTGTGTGCATTAATTCCCTATATAGCCCGACGGGCAGCGCATCCCACATTGCTAGTATATGTGTGTGTGTGTGTGTGTGTGTGTGTGTGTGTGTGTATATATATATATACATACACACATGGTATGGTTAATTGTCTGTATTATGGTTTAAGAATATACAACTGGAAATTTGTTTCTTTAATTAAGAATCCAGGGCGATTTCAGCTGTCCCAAATGGCAGGGGGTCACACAATTACACCAATAAAGGTTGCTTCAAGTGGTTTGACAGGATGCATTCCTTATTTAGCCATTTGAGGACTCAAAGGAAGCTCTCTCTTGGTCATATATGAAAGGAGGGAGGACAGATGTCAAAACTGTCTCTGTCAACTAAACAAAGATTTCAGATACAGAAACAAATGCTTCTGATAAACCTGTTTCTGGAGCCTTCCCCCCATCAATAATATCTCAGAGGCCACCATGAAATGACAAGTGGGTGTGGTGAGGAAAGGTCAGTTGAGCTAACCAGTTTACACCAGACCTAAGTGATATGAAAAATAGTATAGAAGAGCATGAAAGAGAAAGAGCAGAAAAAGAGAAGAGCATGAGGAGGGCAGAGGAGAGCAGCATGAGAGAAATGCATCCTGGGAAGAAGTCCTGTCCTTGAGAGTCCTGATGTGAGCCCAGCATATAAGGAGACCAGACCAAGATTTGTGCTGGATGGTATGAGGAGACTGTCATCATATTATTTACTGGTATCCGATTTAATTCCATCTTTTCCATACCTGTAATCTTATCACGGTTCCCGTGATCTCTCTGTCACTCTCACTTGTGCTGCTCCCTTATTGGTTGAGCTGTGTTGGCCCGCCCCATGTGACCTGTTTTATTCTGGCCATTGGCACCTGTCAGGTGCCCTTTCGTGGTGTTTCTGAGCCAGAATTGCTGTTGCTGTGTTTCAGTGTTCCTGATCCCCTGTGTACCGATTTGGCCTGTACTGACTAAGCTCCTGAGTTCCTGTCCAGTGATCTGACCCGGCCTGGCTGACGTTCCTGCTCGTTGCTGATCTGGCTTGTCTGCAAATCTCCTCCGTGATCTGACCCGGCCTGGATGACGTTCCTGCTCGTTGCTGATCTGGCTTGTCTGCGAATCTCCTCCGTGATCTGACCCGGCCTGGCTGACTTCCTGCTCCTGGACCTGTTCCGGATTTCTGCTGCTCCAGTCTACAGCTCTTGTTGTCACCTCAGCGACATTCTGATCGCTGCAGCGTGTGGGTCTGAGCCTTTCGAGATTGCTGTATTAACTCCTGCTGGGCCGCGTCTCCTGAGCTGAGCCTTCCGTTCTCTGTACATTGTATTTTATAGCCGAGTCTCATTAGCACTTGCTGTGCTGTATCTCTACTCTACGAGCCTCCAATCACTTGTGTGCTTACTTCTACCTCTCTGCCACAGTTTAACCCTTGCTGAGCCGTTCCCTTATACACTGCTTCTGCTGATCTGGCTGCGTTGTGGGCCTCTGTTGTCGGTGGCTCAATCATTATCTACAGAGCAGCAGTTCTCCGTTAACGTGCTCGTGGGAGGTGCTATTGGCTCAAGCAGTGCAGGTACCGGTGGTCTCCATTACGCCCGTGGGGGCTATTGGCTCAAGCGATTCTAATACTGTTGGTCTCTGGTATACGCACGTGGGGGCTACTGACTCAAGCTATCACGATACTGTTGGTCTCCGTTACGCCCGTGGGGGCTATTGGCTCAAGCAATCCCAATACTGTTGGTCTCCGTTACACCCGTGGGGGCTATTGGCTCAAGCAATCCCGATACTGTTGGCCCGTTACGCCCGTGGGGGCTATCAAACAACTACCCTGCAGCTTCAGTCTATTTCAGCAGCTCTAAACATTTATGGACTTAAGGTGTTGTGTGATCTAGCAACTATTGCTGCCTTGTTCACCTTGGGCGTGCTTAGACCACATTTGAGACTGATTAGTCTTGGTACTTTACCATTCATTGCCAGTCGCTGTTTTGTCTATTCTGTGACTGTACGATAAATAAAAGGCTGGGCCTGCAATTGTGGGAGGGGCTGCAGGTTCATAAGCAGCCAACAGTCTCTCCCACGGGACGCGCCATCAGCGTGTGTGCAGTTCGTTGTGTTCGGCCGTCACCGGTAAGCATTCATTCCTCACTTCCGGTTAAGCCGATTCGTCACTTCCGGTTTCGATCGTCACGAGGAAGGTAAGCGAATCCTCCTCCGATTCAACTACCAGTCAATGCGGGGAAGCGTTGGGGGTGAAACGAGCTACTGGGCAGAAATCTCAGGTTCCCATGTCTCTGGTCATGGCTATGGTACAGTTGCTTCATCATTCATTTGTGGTTATTTCTCCTGTTTGCTCATTCATGTCAAGGTTTGTGCATATTAAAAAATTTTATGTTGAACCCTTCCCCTCTCTTTTTTGTTTTTATTAACTGTTACAAGGAATATGCTTAGGTTAACCTCCAATTGCCAGAGAAGGCTTATTGGGGATTAATCTTCTCATTAGCTGTGTAATTCACAAATTGAGTCAATTTCATTTAAATGCTAATATTAACCCTCTGATTGCTGAATATCTCTGGAAGTTGGATTTGGACACTTTCAGCTTATGTAGCAATTCAAATACAATGATATTAAGGTCATGTGAGTGTCTACTCTTAAGCAATTGCTCAATTAACCCTTCCAGTGCCTGTCTATTATTCCCAAGCCTGCTTTAGCCATACATGCATTATGTTTTTCTTTGATCAGCTCCATGTTATTTGGTATAGTCTTATTCAACAGTCATGATAAACAGGTTCCTGTTTAAAGGTTCTTCCTAGTAATGGTTTCAGCGCAGTTACTACTTCCTTGCAAGTGCTCAATTTACTCCCCTGTCGCCTGTCTTCTGCACTTTAGTTTTCTAATGACTTAAAAGAAAAAAAAAAAGCTATATTCATGACTCCTCAATGTAACTTCTCTGTCCTCATATTTCCCTTCCTTCTTCTCCCTGACCTGATTTCCCTAGCAGGTTCTGTTAATTCCAGCAGCCAATCAGTCCAGGCTTACTAGGGGTATCTCGAAATTATTTCCCAGCTTCTTTAAGAATCCGTCTGGCAAGATTAATTCTCTGCCAGGTAGGACCCGCTACCGCTGTTTTTGGCATTTCGGTGTTTTGTCAGGTCCTAATTATATCCTATGTTCTCTGTAATAGTCCGTCAAGCTCACTCAAAGGTAAGTTTTATGGTTATAAGTCACTCTGCACCAAGTGTTCAGTTTCTTCTCTCAATTTCGCTGTCACGCCGCCTCAGGATCTGCATTTAAGGTTCTTCCTAGAGGAACTTCTTCCCCATGCCGAGTCCTGCTCCGGTCCTCACCTTTCCATCACTGTTGTATACTAAGAAGCCTATTTGTCATGCTTTTCTCGCACCCGGTGCGCACGTTGCTTTCTCTCGCACTCCAGTAAGGATATTAGGTTGCTTTCCTCTCACTTTGGGTAAGTACACACTAGGCACGGTCATGTTGCCTCTGCTGGGAGTCAGAGTCCAGATCTATTCTCTGCTATTTTCTTTTTTAGCGGTGCTGTCTCCCAGTAAAAGCAAAGGCCCCCTTTTTTTTTTTCCTGTACATATGGCAAGAGGTAGGTTCACGGCACTCTGTATTTCGTTAGACCAAGTACCCCCCCCCCCTTTTTGGTGTGTCCCAAATATCAGTAGTTCTTAGTTTGTATGCATGCTTTCTACCTCTCCTTGTTTGTATATTTTTCGATATTTTAGTATTTGCCTTACCTCTTCGTAGAGGCCGAAGGCTCCCCTTAGCATCATGCCTTACCTCTTCGTAGAGGCCGAAGGCCCCCCTTAGTTTCATGCCTTACCTCTTCGTAGAGGCTGAAGACCCCCTCGGTCACATGCCTTACCTCTTCGTAGAGGTTGAAGGCTCCCTTAGTTTCATGCCTTACCTCTTCGTAGAGGCTGAAGGCCCCCTCGGTCACATGCCTTACCTCTTCGTAGAGGTTGAAGGCTCCCTTAGTTTCATGCCTTACTTCTTCGTAGAGGTCGAAGTCTCCCTTAGTTCATACCTTACCTCTTCGTAGAGGCCGAAGGCTCCCTTAGTTTCACGTCTTACCTCTTCGTAGAGGCCGAAGACTCCCTTGGTTACATGCCTTACCTCTTCGTAGAGGTCGAAGGCTCACTTAGTTTCATGCCTTACCTCTTCGTAGAGGCCGAAGGCTCCCTTAGTTTCATGTCTTACCTCTTCGTAGAGGCCGAAGACTCCCTTGGTTACATGCCTTACCTCTTCATTGAAGGCTCCCTTAGTTTCATGCCTCACCTCTTCGTAGAGGTCGAAGGCACTTGTAGTTTCTTGCCATACCTCTTCGTAGAGGCCGAAGCCACCCGTAGTTCCATGCCTTACCTCTTCGCAGAGGCCGTAGGCACCCTTAGTTTCATGCCTTACCTCGTCGTAAAGACAAAGGTACCCTTAGCCTCTTCCATGACCCCTTCATAGAAACCAAAGGCACCCTAGGTCCATACTTTACCTCTTCGTACAGGCAGAAATCACCCTTAGGTTTATGCCTTACCTCTTCGTTCAGGACGAAGGCACCTTAGTTCAAAGCTTTGCCTCTTTGCGGAGGCTGAAGGCACCCGTAAGATTCTTGCCTTACCTCTTCGTTGAGGCTGAAGACACTCTAGCATTATGCCTTACCTCTTCGTAGAGGCCAAAGGTTCGTCTCCAGCTCATCTTCCTTAGTAGGGAACGTAGGAGCACTAGATTCGCCCCTTTACTAGAAGAAGTGGCAAAGGGCACCCCAGTGTTGGTATCCTAGTATTAGACCTTTTCATCAGGGAGGCAGGAGACCTCCATATTAGGTCTTACCTCTTAGTAGTGGCGGTAGGTTCCCTACCGTCTCATTTTCCCTCTTCTAGGAAGTCGCGAGTTGCCTTGTACTTTACCTCTCTCATTGTAGAAGGTAAGATTCAAGAGCTGGGTCTTTTCCCCTCTGGTAGACCAAGGTCCCTATTACTCTCACTTTGGATAGAATCTTAGGCCCTATATTATCTTTTTTCTTCTAGATTATCATCTTGTTATTGCTTTGTTTTTTCTAATAAAACTGTGTTTTATCTTAATCCTCTGTCTGAGTGTCTGAAAAACCGTTACAAATCTACAATATTGTTCAATTCATGTATATATCATCCAAACTGTAACAGTATTTTGAGTCTGTACATAATACAATCATCTTTATTATTATCCCTTATCTGTGTGTTTCTTAGTTACAACCTACCCCCAAAGAACAATTGTACCCTTGGTAAGAAGGGCTCGATAGAATTTCTTACATATCGTTATCCTTCTGGAGATGAGGTCTCCAGTATCTAACCAGATATCTAAAGAGTGGCATGACCACTTCCCTCTGTCTACTACTAATGCCCCTAGATATACAACCCAGCACCCTCCTTGCATTCCCCATCAGTTTGTTCCATTGCCTGCCTATCTTCAAGCCATTAGAAATAATTACTCCCAAATCTCTTTCCTCTGTTGCCTGACAGAACAGTACACTTAATAGTATATTTTTCCTTTGGATTTTTATATCCCAAGTGCATTATTTTAAATTTATCAACATTAAACTGCAGCTGCCACACTCTTCTAGTTTACCTAAATCATTTGTTTTATCCCCCCCCAAGAATGTATAACCTGTTGCATATCTTTGTATCATCTACAAAAAGGCATATCTTATATTGAAGACCTTTTGCAATATCATTAATATATTAAATGGGCCCCAGTACAGATCCCTGAAGTACCCCACTAGTAACACCCCCTTTGTCCAAATAGTCTCTGTTGACTACCACCCTGTCTCCTGTCAGCATTTGCCTTATCCATGTAACTATTCTTACATCCAGACCCAAACACTGCAATTTATTAATGAGTCTATGAGGGACAGTGTCAAGTGCTTTACTGAAATCTAGATAAGCTATATCTACTGCTTCCCCTATTATTTAGTTACCCAGTCAAAAAAAATCTATGATGTTAGTTTGACAAGACCTCCCTGCTGTAAACCCATGCTGTTTGGTATCTTGCAAACCATTTACATTCAAATATTTAACAATTCTTTCCTTTAACATAGTTTCCATTAATTTTCCCACTACTGTCCACAGTGTTGTTTTCATTATATTCAAGTTTCTCCCTCCCACCCCTTTTCCATACATCACAATCCATCTCCTTAGATCTGGCATCTGGACAGAGGACCAGACAGATCTCAACAGGGGACAATCTTTTTTCTGTCAGTATAAGGAATGAGGGCACTTAATGTAGAATAAAATGATGATGTTATGGACTGTTACAAAGGTATACTTCATTATTAAAAAAAAAAAAAAAACATGTTGAAGAATTGATCTTACCTTAATATCTAACCTTCACCATCCCTTTAATCCTTTGAGTGCCAGAGTGGTACGGAATGCATTGCTTTGCAATGCATTTTGTACCACTCTGGCACTCAAAGGGTTAAAATTAGAGGAAAGGAGGTTTCAACTTCAGCAGAGTAAGGTTTTTTTTTTTTACAGTAAGTAATTCTTTGCCCAAGGATGTGGAAATGGCAGATACAATGGATAAATTTAAGGCTGAACTACCACCAGAGGTAAAGTCGCACTGCAATAATTAGGAAGTTGGCGACTAGCTTAATAATAGTTAAATTACCTCTCACAGCGACATGATTCTATAGAAATCCTCAATCCTCTGAGACCAGAAGCCAGGCATCAGTGCAAACATCTTGTCTGCGCACCTGCGCTGTCAGTCCCAGTCTCTATTAAGAAGCATTGCATTGTCCCGGAAGAGACTGACGGCACTGGCGCGCAGACTGCAATAACCTGGCCATCAGTCTTGGAAGATTAAGGATTTCTGTAGAATCATGTCGTTGAGAGGTAATATAACTATAATTAAGCTAGTCTCCACCTGCCTAATTATTGCAGGGCGACTTTACCTATGGTGGTAGTTCTACTTTAAGAGAAGATTAGATGCATTTCTTTCAAGAGGAAATATACAGGGTTATACTATGTATTAGTAGGTAAAACAGGGATTTCCAAACAGTCATTTGGTAGCAGGAAGGCTTATATAGTTCTTATTTTTCTGTGTTTTGAGGCAAAGGTTGAACTTGGACTTTTTTTTTCCCCAGCCTAATTTACTAGGTTACCATGTACACTCGAAGTCCAAAAGAATGTGGACATCTGACATCCCATTCCAAAACCATGGGAATTAATATGGAGTCCCCCCTTCCCCTTCGCACAAAACTTTACAGTAAGCACTATACTTTCTGGTAGGTAGAGTTCTCTTGGAATCCGCCAAACCCAGATTCATCCCATCAGACTGCCAGACAGTGAAGCGTGATTCAAAACTCGAGAGAACATGTTTCCACTGGTCCAGTAATTGTGTGCTTTACACCATTCCAGCAGACTCCTGGCATTGGGCATAGTGATTTTAGGATTGTGTGCAGCTGATCAGTCATGGAAACCATTTCATGAAGCTCCCAATGCACCGTGCTTGTGATGTTGCTTCCAGAGGCAGTTTGGAACTCTGTAGTGAGTGATGTTACAGAGGGCAGGAGATTTTTACATGCTACGGTCTTCAGCACTCAGCGGGCCCGCTCTGCAGTCTACTGCTTCATGGCCAAGTTGTTACTCCTCAATGATTCCATTTCACAATAGCACTCCTAGTGGACCGGTGCAGATTTAGCTGGGAAAAAAGTTCATAAACTGACTTGTGGTAATGGTGGCATCCTATGACACAGCCATGTTTAAAGTCACTGAGCTCTTCAGTACAACCCATTCTACTGTCAATGTTTGTCTACAGAGATGGCATGCCTATGTGCTTGATTTTATACACCTGTTAGCAATGGGTGTGGCTGAAAAACCCATATCAATAATTAGGAGGGGTGGCCACATACATTTGGTCATATAGTGTATATAATATACAATATGAAGCATAAATATATGGGACCCCAATATAAAATATATAAACATATACATAAACAAGCAAAAAATACAAGAACAGGCAATAATAAAGCTATATAGAATAGTCAAAAGTCTGATTATAACCTACTATCATTCTTACTCCAAATTTAAAAAAAGATGAAGACATCTAACAGTATGAGTTGTAGTCCACGTTCAAGATAGAAGATAAGGGGCATAAGAGACGAAAGTTATTAATCATTCACATTCCTGGTAAGCAGTCAGAGATCCTCAGAATCCTGCTACAGTGGACATCTGAATATTAATGAGCACCACAGTATTGACAATATCACTAAATTTAGATTGATCCAATATATCTTTCCACAATAAAGCCTACTTAGTATTCCATATCTTGTAAGCAACTAGCAGCTTATCTGTAAGAAAACTGCTACATTGGCTAAATGTGAATGGATAAATGCAGTGATGCAAGTTTGTGTGGCTACAAAAATACAGAGAAATAACTGAAGATGATCGATGGTTACTTGATACATTAAACAATATGTTACTTTCACAGTATCCTTTCATAATCACTCGCAATTGGGTGTAATGTTGCTTCTTATTACTCATCTCTCCATACAATAAAGGTTTTTTCAATAATCAATGTGGTCTGGCTCCCACTATGAAAGAACATCCCACAAAATCACTTACTCCAATGGACACGATAATGGGTAAAATAAACTAGGGTCCAATTACATAGACTGTAACAGATCACCAGAAAAAAAGGTGAAATTTACTCACTGATATTTGTGTTTCCTCTGTGTCCTTCCACGGCATACTGTGGGCTTTGGCTCCGCCTTCCAGCTGGGTAGGACCAATTAATTTCTTTTAAATGCTTGCTACCTCTCCTCTGCAGTTATACAGTTGACCAAGATGAAAGATACAAGAGGTTAGAGATAGCCAGACCAGAATACATTGTCATACTGTAGCATGTAAGTTGAGAGAATTGGAACTTGATACAGATACCATAAAACCCTTGGGAGGGTTGCCGTGGAAGGACACAGAGGAAACAAATATTGGTGAGTAAATTTAACCTTTCCTCTGTGTCCGATCCACGGCATACTCTGGGACTTACCAGAGCAGTACCCCAGAGAGGGATGGGGCAGTACTTAGGTTTTAAGTCTGGATAGCTGCCTCAAGCACCTTTCGTCCAAACTTGGCATCTGAAGATGTTTGTAGGTCCAGTCTATAGTGCTTGATAAATGTAGAGACTGAAGCCCAAGTTGCCGCTTTACAAATGTCCTCTGGAGAGGCTTCTGCCTTGAGGGCCCAAGAAGTGGACATGGCACGTGTTAAATGTGCTTTTAGTCCCTGAGGAGGCTCCTGACCTGCTGTGTCGTATGCTAAGGCAATGCCGTCTCGTATCCATCTAGCAATAGATGCTTTAGAGGCTGCAGTTCCCTTAAATTTTCCTCCAAAGTGGACCAGGAGGGAATCTGATTTTCGGAACTCCTTAAGTCCTGAGCAGATATGTTTGCAGGCATCTAACTAGATCTAGGTTGTGCAAACGTTTTTCCAGATCATGTTCTGGATTGGGACAAAATGAAGGCAGAACTATTTCCTGGTTTAGGTGGAATGGAGAAACCACCTTTGAAAGGAAGGAAGGCTTGGGACGCAGTACCACCTTATCCTGATGAAAGGAATGGAGAAGTCGCTACAAGGGCTTGTAGTTCACCAACTCTCCTGTTAGATGTTTTACAGATACCTCCTGAAGGGGTTCAAAATAAGGGTGGGAGGACAATTGTTGTAGGACCAAGTTTAAATCCCAGGGAGGTATGGTCTAATGGTTGGCTTAATCTTAGATATGGATGTTAGGTAACGTCTGATAAGATAGTTATCGGCAAAGGGCGTAGCCAATATAGCTGATAAGGCTGACAGTTGTACTTTTAATGAGGCCGGTTTTAGCTCTTTCTGGAACCCATCCTGCAGAAAGTCCAGAATTTTTGCCGGTGATATGGTTGATCTGTCCAGGTGATGAGAAATACACCATTTGTAAAATATGGACCATACTCTGTAGTAGATTTTTGTAGATGAAGCTTTACACCCTTTGAGCACAGTTTCTATCACTGGTTCTGATGTGCCCTGTAGCCTTAAAGACTGCCACTCAGCCTCCAGGCCCTGAGCTGGAAGAAGGCTGGGTCCGGATGATGTAGAGGGCCCTGAAGAAGGTGGTCTGAGGTGACTGGTAGTTGTAGCGGAGGACTGCAAGACATTCGAAGTACTTCTGGAAACCATGGCTTTCTTGGCCAATATGGGGCAATTAGAGTTACTTCTGCTTTGTCTTGTCTGATTTTCCTGATTACTTCGTTCATCAGAGGTAGAGGGGGAAACAAGTAGGCCAACTTTAACCGCCATGGAATCCTTAAGGCATCCTGCCCTAGAGCTTGATGCTCCTTCCATCTTGACAGGTACTTGGCACACTTTTTGTTCTGGTTTGTGGCCATGAGATCTATGTCTGGGAGACCCCAGTTGGCCACTACCTGTTGGAATACCCTGGGGTTTAGTTCCCATTCCCCCGGGTCTACCGGGTTTCGACTTAGAAAGTCCGCTTGTACATTTTGTCGACCCGATACGAAGGATGCTGTGAGGGACTGAAAATTGTTTTCTGCCCAAAGGAGGATTTTGAGCGCCAGATTGTTTAACTGGGAGCTGCGAGTTCCCCCTTGATTCAGAATGTATTGGAAGGCCGTAGAGTTGTCTGATCTGATCAGAACTGGTTGTTGCTGAAGGTCTCGCCTGAAATGTCTTAATGTGTTCCAGACTGCTAGGAGCTCTAGGACATTGATATGTAACTTCGTCTCCTGGAACGTCCATGCACCCTGAACTGTTTTGTTGTTCCATATTCCTCCCCATCCTTGTTTGCTGGCATCTGTATGAAGGATTTGCCAAACTGGATCTATTAGAGGTCTTCCTCTTGCCAGGTGTGCAGATTGGGTCCACCACCTCAATTCCAGTCTGATCTGTTTTGAGACTGGAATTAGCTGATGGAAATTCGAGGGTTGTTTTTTGAAATAGGTTAGGTAGTGCAGCTGAGCTCTGCGGGCATAAATCCGAGCCCAGGGAATGACCTGGTATGTTGATGCTAGATGTCCTAGGAGTCTGGAAAAGGCTTTTGCTGTCTGTTGTCTTTTCTGAAGAAACTGGGTGACATGATTGATGATCCGCTGTTGACGATCTGATGATAGGAATGCCTGGCCTAGGCTGGTGTTGATTTGTAACCCTAGGAATACCAGGTTCTGAGATGGGACCAGCGAACTCTTGTTGAAGTTTACGAGCCATCCTAGCTTCTGTAATTGCGCTACACATGTGCTGGTGCTAGACAGGGCTTTCCGGAGCGATGACTCTATAATCAATATGTCATCCAGGTATGGAATGACTTTGAGAAGATGCTGTTGTCTGAGGAAGGCCATGACATTGGCTATGATCTTTGTGAAGATCCGGGGGGCCAAGGCTAGGCCAAATGGCAGTACTCAATATTGGAAGTGTTTGTCGAAGATGTGAAATCTGAGGTACCTGCGGTGTAGCTGTTGGATCGGTACATGATAATATGCATCTCGCAGATCTATCCGTGTTAGATAGTTTCATGCCTCACCTCTTCGTAGAGGTCGAAGGCACTTGTAGTTTCTTGCCATACCTCTTCGTAGAGGCCGAAGCCACCCGTAGTTCCATGCCTTACCTCTTCGCAGAGGCCGTAGGCACCCTTAGTTTCATGCCTTACCTCGTCGTAAAGACAAAGGTACCCTTAGCCTCTTCCATGACCCCTTCATAGAAACCAAAGGCACCCTAGGTCCATACTTTACCTCTTCGTACAGGCAGAAATCACCCTTAGGTTTATGCCTTACCTCTTCGTTCAGGACGAAGGCACCTTAGTTCAAAGCTTTGCCTCTTTGCGGAGGCTGAAGGCACCCGTAAGATTCTTGCCTTACCTCTTCGTTGAGGCTGAAGACACTCTAGCATTATGCCTTACCTCTTCGTAGAGGCCAAAGGTTCGTCTCCAGCTCATCTTCCTTAGTAGGGAACGTAGGAGCACTAGATTCGCCCCTTTACTAGAAGAAGTGGCAAAGGGCACCCCAGTGTTGGTATCCTAGTATTAGACCTTTTCATCAGGGAGGCAGGAGACCTCCATATTAGGTCTTACCTCTTAGTAGTGGCGGTAGGTTCCCTACCGTCTCATTTTCCCTCTTCTAGGAAGTCGCGAGTTGCCTTGTACTTTACCTCTCTCATTGTAGAAGGTAAGATTCAAGAGCTGGGTCTTTTCCCCTCTGGTAGACCAAGGTCCCTATTACTCTCACTTTGGATAGAATCTTAGGCCCTATATTATCTTTTTTCTTCTAGATTATCATCTTGTTATTGCTTTGTTTTTTCTAATAAAACTGTGTTTTATCTTAATCCTCTGTCTGAGTGTCTGAAAAACCGTTACAAATCTACAATATTGTTCAATTCATGTATATATCATCCAAACTGTAACAGTATTTTGAGTCTGTACATAATACAATCATCTTTATTATTATCCCTTATCTGTGTGTTTCTTAGTTACAACCTACCCCCAAAGAACAATTGTACCCTTGGTAAGAAGGGCTCGATAGAATTTCTTACATATCGTTATCCTTCTGGAGATGAGGTCTCCAGTATCTAACCAGATATCTAAAGAGTGGCATGACCACTTCCCTCTGTCTACTACTAATGCCCCTAGATATACAACCCAGCACCCTCCTTGCATTCCCCATCAGTTTGTTCCATTGCCTGCCTATCTTCAAGCCATTAGAAATAATTACTCCCAAATCTCTTTCCTCTGTTGCCTGACAGAACAGTACACTTAATAGTATATTTTTCCTTTGGATTTTTATATCCCAAGTGCATTATTTTAAATTTATCAACATTAAACTGCAGCTGCCACACTCTTCTAGTTTACCTAAATCATTTGTTTTATCCCCCCCCAAGAATGTATAACCTGTTGCATATCTTTGTATCATCTACAAAAAGGCATATCTTATATTGAAGACCTTTTGCAATATCATTAATATATTAAATGGGCCCCAGTACAGATCCCTGAAGTACCCCACTAGTAACACCCCCTTTGTCCAAATAGTCTCTGTTGACTACCACCCTGTCTCCTGTCAGCATTTGCCTTATCCATGTAACTATTCTTACATCCAGACCCAAACACTGCAATTTATTAATGAGTCTATGAGGGACAGTGTCAAGTGCTTTACTGAAATCTAGATAAGCTATATCTACTGCTTCCCCTATTATTTAGTTACCCAGTCAAAAAAAATCTATGATGTTAGTTTGACAAGACCTCCCTGCTGTAAACCCATGCTGTTTGGTATCTTGCAAACCATTTACATTCAAATATTTAACAATTCTTTCCTTTAACATAGTTTCCATTAATTTTCCCACTACTGTCCACAGTGTTGTTTTCATTATATTCAAGTTTCTCCCTCCCACCCCTTTTCCATACATCACAATCCATCTCCTTAGATCTGGCATCTGGACAGAGGACCAGACAGATCTCAACAGGGGACAATCTTTTTTCTGTCAGTATAAGGAATGAGGGCACTTAATGTAGAATAAAATGATGATGTTATGGACTGTTACAAAGGTATACTTCATTATTAAAAAAAAAAAAAAAACATGTTGAAGAATTGATCTTACCTTAATATCTAACCTTCACCATCCCTTTAATCCTTTGAGTGCCAGAGTGGTACGGAATGCATTGCTTTGCAATGCATTTTGTACCACTCTGGCACTCAAAGGGTTAAAATTAGAGGAAAGGAGGTTTCAACTTCAGCAGAGTAAGGTTTTTTTTTTTTACAGTAAGTAATTCTTTGCCCAAGGATGTGGAAATGGCAGATACAATGGATAAATTTAAGGCTGAACTACCACCAGAGGTAAAGTCGCACTGCAATAATTAGGAAGTTGGCGACTAGCTTAATAATAGTTAAATTACCTCTCACAGCGACATGATTCTATAGAAATCCTCAATCCTCTGAGACCAGAAGCCAGGCATCAGTGCAAACATCTTGTCTGCGCACCTGCGCTGTCAGTCCCAGTCTCTATTAAGAAGCATTGCATTGTCCCGGAAGAGACTGACGGCACTGGCGCGCAGACTGCAATAACCTGGCCATCAGTCTTGGAAGATTAAGGATTTCTGTAGAATCATGTCGTTGAGAGGTAATATAACTATAATTAAGCTAGTCTCCACCTGCCTAATTATTGCAGGGCGACTTTACCTATGGTGGTAGTTCTACTTTAAGAGAAGATTAGATGCATTTCTTTCAAGAGGAAATATACAGGGTTATACTATGTATTAGTAGGTAAAACAGGGATTTCCAAACAGTCATTTGGTAGCAGGAAGGCTTATATAGTTCTTATTTTTCTGTGTTTTGAGGCAAAGGTTGAACTTGGACTTTTTTTTTCCCCAGCCTAATTTACTAGGTTACCATGTACACTCGAAGTCCAAAAGAATGTGGACATCTGACATCCCATTCCAAAACCATGGGAATTAATATGGAGTCCCCCCTTCCCCTTCGCACAAAACTTTACAGTAAGCACTATACTTTCTGGTAGGTAGAGTTCTCTTGGAATCCGCCAAACCCAGATTCATCCCATCAGACTGCCAGACAGTGAAGCGTGATTCAAAACTCGAGAGAACATGTTTCCACTGGTCCAGTAATTGTGTGCTTTACACCATTCCAGCAGACTCCTGGCATTGGGCATAGTGATTTTAGGATTGTGTGCAGCTGATCAGTCATGGAAACCATTTCATGAAGCTCCCAATGCACCGTGCTTGTGATGTTGCTTCCAGAGGCAGTTTGGAACTCTGTAGTGAGTGATGTTACAGAGGGCAGGAGATTTTTACATGCTACGGTCTTCAGCACTCAGCGGGCCCGCTCTGCAGTCTACTGCTTCATGGCCAAGTTGTTACTCCTCAATGATTCCATTTCACAATAGCACTCCTAGTGGACCGGTGCAGATTTAGCTGGGAAAAAAGTTCATAAACTGACTTGTGGTAATGGTGGCATCCTATGACACAGCCATGTTTAAAGTCACTGAGCTCTTCAGTACAACCCATTCTACTGTCAATGTTTGTCTACAGAGATGGCATGCCTATGTGCTTGATTTTATACACCTGTTAGCAATGGGTGTGGCTGAAAAACCCATATCAATAATTAGGAGGGGTGGCCACATACATTTGGTCATATAGTGTATATAATATACAATATGAAGCATAAATATATGGGACCCCAATATAAAATATATAAACATATACATAAACAAGCAAAAAATACAAGAACAGGCAATAATAAAGCTATATAGAATAGTCAAAAGTCTGATTATAACCTACTATCATTCTTACTCCAAATTTAAAAAAAGATGAAGACATCTAACAGTATGAGTTGTAGTCCACGTTCAAGATAGAAGATAAGGGGCATAAGAGACGAAAGTTATTAATCATTCACATTCCTGGTAAGCAGTCAGAGATCCTCAGAATCCTGCTACAGTGGACATCTGAATATTAATGAGCACCACAGTATTGACAATATCACTAAATTTAGATTGATCCAATATATCTTTCCACAATAAAGCCTACTTAGTATTCCATATCTTGTAAGCAACTAGCAGCTTATCTGTAAGAAAACTGCTACATTGGCTAAATGTGAATGGATAAATGCAGTGATGCAAGTTTGTGTGGCTACAAAAATACAGAGAAATAACTGAAGATGATCGATGGTTACTTGATACATTAAACAATATGTTACTTTCACAGTATCCTTTCATAATCACTCGCAATTGGGTGTAATGTTGCTTCTTATTACTCATCTCTCCATACAATAAAGGTTTTTTCAATAATCAATGTGGTCTGGCTCCCACTATGAAAGAACATCCCACAAAATCACTTACTCCAATGGACACGATAATGGGTAAAATAAACTAGGGTCCAA
Organism: Rhinophrynus dorsalis; assembly: GCA_037306005.1. Lineage (NCBI taxonomy): Eukaryota > Metazoa > Chordata > Amphibia > Anura > Rhinophrynidae > Rhinophrynus > Rhinophrynus dorsalis. The sequence continues at coordinate 97,358,005 of CM074725.1, read as the reverse complement.
TTACATAGACTGTAACAGATCACCAGAAAAAAAGGTGAAATTTACTCACTGATATTTGTGTTTCCTCTGTGTCCTTCCACGGCATACTGTGGGCTTTGGCTCCGCCTTCCAGCTGGGTAGGACCAATTAATTTCTTTTAAATGCTTGCTACCTCTCCTCTGCAGTTATACAGTTGACCAAGATGAAAGATACAAGAGGTTAGAGATAGCCAGACCAGAATACATTGTCATACTGTAGCATGTAAGTTGAGAGAATTGGAACTTGATACAGATACCATAAAACCCTTGGGAGGGTTGCCGTGGAAGGACACAGAGGAAACAAATATTGGTGAGTAAATTTAACCTTTCCTCTGTGTCCGATCCACGGCATACTCTGGGACTTACCAGAGCAGTACCCCAGAGAGGGATGGGGCAGTACTTAGGTTTTAAGTCTGGATAGCTGCCTCAAGCACCTTTCGTCCAAACTTGGCATCTGAAGATGTTTGTAGGTCCAGTCTATAGTGCTTGATAAATGTAGAGACTGAAGCCCAAGTTGCCGCTTTACAAATGTCCTCTGGAGAGGCTTCTGCCTTGAGGGCCCAAGAAGTGGACATGGCACGTGTTAAATGTGCTTTTAGTCCCTGAGGAGGCTCCTGACCTGCTGTGTCGTATGCTAAGGCAATGCCGTCTCGTATCCATCTAGCAATAGATGCTTTAGAGGCTGCAGTTCCCTTAAATTTTCCTCCAAAGTGGACCAGGAGGGAATCTGATTTTCGGAACTCCTTAAGTCCTGAGCAGATATGTTTGCAGGCATCTAACTAGATCTAGGTTGTGCAAACGTTTTTCCAGATCATGTTCTGGATTGGGACAAAATGAAGGCAGAACTATTTCCTGGTTTAGGTGGAATGGAGAAACCACCTTTGAAAGGAAGGAAGGCTTGGGACGCAGTACCACCTTATCCTGATGAAAGGAATGGAGAAGTCGCTACAAGGGCTTGTAGTTCACCAACTCTCCTGTTAGATGTTTTACAGATACCTCCTGAAGGGGTTCAAAATAAGGGTGGGAGGACAATTGTTGTAGGACCAAGTTTAAATCCCAGGGAGGTATGGTCTAATGGTTGGCTTAATCTTAGATATGGATGTTAGGTAACGTCTGATAAGATAGTTATCGGCAAAGGGCGTAGCCAATATAGCTGATAAGGCTGACAGTTGTACTTTTAATGAGGCCGGTTTTAGCTCTTTCTGGAACCCATCCTGCAGAAAGTCCAGAATTTTTGCCGGTGATATGGTTGATCTGTCCAGGTGATGAGAAATACACCATTTGTAAAATATGGACCATACTCTGTAGTAGATTTTTGTAGATGAAGCTTTACACCCTTTGAGCACAGTTTCTATCACTGGTTCTGATGTGCCCTGTAGCCTTAAAGACTGCCACTCAGCCTCCAGGCCCTGAGCTGGAAGAAGGCTGGGTCCGGATGATGTAGAGGGCCCTGAAGAAGGTGGTCTGAGGTGACTGGTAGTTGTAGCGGAGGACTGCAAGACATTCGAAGTACTTCTGGAAACCATGGCTTTCTTGGCCAATATGGGGCAATTAGAGTTACTTCTGCTTTGTCTTGTCTGATTTTCCTGATTACTTCGTTCATCAGAGGTAGAGGGGGAAACAAGTAGGCCAACTTTAACCGCCATGGAATCCTTAAGGCATCCTGCCCTAGAGCTTGATGCTCCTTCCATCTTGACAGGTACTTGGCACACTTTTTGTTCTGGTTTGTGGCCATGAGATCTATGTCTGGGAGACCCCAGTTGGCCACTACCTGTTGGAATACCCTGGGGTTTAGTTCCCATTCCCCCGGGTCTACCGGGTTTCGACTTAGAAAGTCCGCTTGTACATTTTGTCGACCCGATACGAAGGATGCTGTGAGGGACTGAAAATTGTTTTCTGCCCAAAGGAGGATTTTGAGCGCCAGATTGTTTAACTGGGAGCTGCGAGTTCCCCCTTGATTCAGAATGTATTGGAAGGCCGTAGAGTTGTCTGATCTGATCAGAACTGGTTGTTGCTGAAGGTCTCGCCTGAAATGTCTTAATGTGTTCCAGACTGCTAGGAGCTCTAGGACATTGATATGTAACTTCGTCTCCTGGAACGTCCATGCACCCTGAACTGTTTTGTTGTTCCATATTCCTCCCCATCCTTGTTTGCTGGCATCTGTATGAAGGATTTGCCAAACTGGATCTATTAGAGGTCTTCCTCTTGCCAGGTGTGCAGATTGGGTCCACCACCTCAATTCCAGTCTGATCTGTTTTGAGACTGGAATTAGCTGATGGAAATTCGAGGGTTGTTTTTTGAAATAGGTTAGGTAGTGCAGCTGAGCTCTGCGGGCATAAATCCGAGCCCAGGGAATGACCTGGTATGTTGATGCTAGATGTCCTAGGAGTCTGGAAAAGGCTTTTGCTGTCTGTTGTCTTTTCTGAAGAAACTGGGTGACATGATTGATGATCCGCTGTTGACGATCTGATGATAGGAATGCCTGGCCTAGGCTGGTGTTGATTTGTAACCCTAGGAATACCAGGTTCTGAGATGGGACCAGCGAACTCTTGTTGAAGTTTACGAGCCATCCTAGCTTCTGTAATTGCGCTACACATGTGCTGGTGCTAGACAGGGCTTTCCGGAGCGATGACTCTATAATCAATATGTCATCCAGGTATGGAATGACTTTGAGAAGATGCTGTTGTCTGAGGAAGGCCATGACATTGGCTATGATCTTTGTGAAGATCCGGGGGGCCAAGGCTAGGCCAAATGGCAGTACTCAATATTGGAAGTGTTTGTCGAAGATGTGAAATCTGAGGTACCTGCGGTGTAGCTGTTGGATCGGTACATGATAATATGCATCTCGCAGATCTATCCGTGTTAGATATTCTTCCGGCTGTATCAGTTTGAGAGTAGATGAGACAGTCTCCATCTTGAAGTGGTGTACCTGGAGACAATTGTTGAGGTCTTTCAGATCCAAAATGAGACGAAGTTCCCCAGTAGGCTTTATAGTGTAAAAAAAGAATTGAATAGAAGCCCCGAAATTTCTGATGAAGAGGAACCTCTTCTATTACCCTGTTGTTCAATAGGGACTGTAAAGCTTGTTTCATCTGCTGGACCCTTGACTTCTGTCTCAATTTGGAAGTGATGAAGCGATGAGGAAGCGGGGCAGTCTTGAATTCCAGCGAGTACCCCTTCTGAATGATTTCCCATACCCATTTGTCTGGATGGATATCACGGTGCCCGTGATTTGCTGCAGTTACTTGTCTGTCACCAGTAGGGGGCTTCCATTGGCTGTCTGCAGATAGCCCGCCTCTTATTGACTATTTAAACCTGGATTGGGCACCCTTTGAGTGCCCTTTCGTGTTGTTTCTGACCTTCTTGCTATCACTATGCTAGTGATAGCTGGGCCTCTGTTCCAGTGTTCCTGAGTTCCTGATCTCTACTGTTCCAGTGTTTCCTGCATGCTGAAGTACTTCCAGTCCTGGTTCCGGCCTAGTCTCTGGTGTTGCAGTTCCTGCTGAACTTCTCTGCTGTTTTCTGACCTGACTGATCGTTGCTGGTTCCTGTCATCTCATCACCCGTCTTCAGTATCCTGGCGACCTTCTGCCTGGTCGCGTTGGTGACATTGCTACAATTCCGTGTTGGTCCCAGCGTGCGGACGCTGGTTTGCTCCCAAGCCTTGCGGCTATACAAACTCGCTTGTTACACCAGTGTGCGGTCACTGGTTTGCTCCAAAGCCTATCAGCTATACAAATCTGTGTTGGTCCCAGCGTGCGGACGCTGGTTTGCTCCTAAGCCTTGCGGCTATACAAACTCGCTTGTTACACCAGTGTGCGGTCACTGGTTTGCTCCAAAGCCTATCAGCTATACTATTCTGTGTTGGTCCCAGCGTGCGGACGCTGGTTTGCTCCTAAGCCTTGCGGCTATACAAACTCACTTGTTACACCAGTGTGCGGTCACTGGTTTGCTCCAAAGCCTTTCAGCTATACAAATCTGTGTTGGTCCCAGCGTGCGGACGCTGGTTTGCTCCTAAGCCTTGCGGCTATACAAACTCGCTTGTTACACCAGTGTGCGGTCACTGGTTTGCTCCAAAGCCTATCAGCTATACAAATCTGTGTTGGTCCCAGCGTGCGGACGCTGGTTTGCTCCTAGCCTTGCGGCTATACAAACTCACTTGTTACACCAGTGTGCGGTCACTGGTTTGCTCCAAAGCCTTTCAGCTATACTAATCTGTGTTGGTCCCAGCGTGCGGACGCTGGTTTGCTCCTAAGCCTTGCGGCTATACTACTCGCTTGTTACTCCAGTGTGCGGTCACTGGTTTGCTCGCTAAGCCTAACGGCTATACTATTCAGTGTTGTTTCCAGCGTGCGGACGCTGGTTTGCTCCAAAGCCTTGCTGCTTAACGATTCTGCTAATTTGCAGTTCCATCTGACTGCTGCTATTATCTCTGGGCTGCCCTGCCCGGTATTGGTAAGGCCGGTAGAACCTTTTGCCACATTCCATCTGAGGTTGCCTTACCCGGTATTGGCAGGGCCGGTAGAGCCTACATTGTGTATCTATTGAGGCTGCCTTGCCCGGTAATTTGGTAAGGCCGGTAAAACCGTTATGCTATTCCATCTGCAGGTTGCCTTACCCGGTATTGGCAAGGCCGGTAGAGCCTAAAGACTGTCCTGTCCGGTATATTGGCAGGACCGGTAGAGTCTGCCGTCTGTCTGTGTTATATTCTCTATGTATATATATATGTATGTTATTGCCATCCTAAGTTATCATTTATTATTTCAATAAAATTGATTTTTTTTACCTAAAACTTGTGTCTGAGAGTCATAATAAACCGTGACAATGGATGAGAGACCAGTCCAAATGGAATTCCTCCAGCCTGCTCCCTACTGGAGGAGAAGGGGTTAGGCTGGCTTCATAGGGAGAATTGACCCAGTCGCTGGAAATCCCTGCAATTTCCAGGCCTCTGGGAAATTTGTGTACCTCTCCTCCGTTGGTCATATCCTCTGCCTGGCTTGTAACTGCGTGCTTCTCGAAAGGACTGTCTTCTATATTGCCCTGATCTTCCCGGTGACTTTCTGATCTTCTTATCCTGAGGCAGAAACTGGCTCTTTCCACCTGAGGACCTTTTTATTATGTCCTCAAGTTGATCTCCAAATAATTTGGATCCAGAAAAGGGCAGTGAGACCAGCTTGTTTTTGGAGGAGGGATCTGCCTCCCATGCCTTTATCCACATGGCTCGTCTGGCTGTTACTGAGAGTGATGATGCTCTTGCCAACAGACGGATGTTATCCAGAGAGGCATCACATGAATAGTTGATGTCGTCTTTAATGATAGCTAGGTCTTTAAGGAGATGTGCCCGAGACACTGAGGATTCTATTTTCTCCTCTAGATCCGTAAGCCAGATGCGTAAGGTTCTGAAGGTAGAGGCCATGGCTGTTGCTGTCTTAATATTTTGGCCGATAGCGTATTGAAGAAGCAGTTCGCCACTATCAGCCCTCTTCTCTATCGGATCTTTTAGAGTGGTGCCATGCGAGAAGAATCGTTGTGCGCCTTGAGGTCTGTGCTATGGCGGCATCTACTGTAGGTGGTATGTACCAGTTGGATGTTTCTTCTTCTGCAAATGGGTACATATGATGGAATCTTCTAGAGATGGCCCCTCGTTTCTCTGTCTGCTTCCATTCACTGTTGATGATCTCCTGAACTGAGCTATGGACTGGGAACTGAGGTGAGTCCTTCTTGTATCCCACAAATGCTGCGTCCATAACATTTAGGTCTTTCTGTACGTCAGACAAACCCAGTGTTTTCCTCATGGTTTTTACCAGGTGATCCATTTTATCTATGCTGAAGCTGCCTGCTTCCTCCACCAGCTCTCCTTCTTCTGCTGATGATGCTGTGGATTCATTATCAATATAGGTATCATCGTAATCATTCTGAACGCCTGATGGACCTTCTTCTGGGACGCTTCCGTACTGCCTCCTGCATTGATGTGAAGGTCTCCTGCATAGAGGTCTTCATCCAGGACAACAAATCCTGGAACTGGATTGGAACATTTCCTCCAGCTGCTTGTTGCAGGCATGCAGTACATAATTTTGCAGGTTCTAAGACAGGCAGTGTATTCTGACATCAAGCACAGGGCTTATCCTTAGGCCCAGACTTCTCCTCCTTTGTTGGTTCTGAGGCTTTTACTTTGTCAGCCTTAGATTCCTTGGTAGCTGACATGCTTATAAGTTGCAGGCTAGGTAAGCAGGCTGCAGAGACTAACACCAGGCTACTAGAGATAGGGATAGAGCTAGAGATAATTCCCCACTAAATGTGGTGTGAAAGGTAAAAAAAAGTTGTTGGTGGGCATATGCTACAAACCACCAAATATCGATGACAATGATGAGGCCCAACTGCTATTGCAAATGAGGAAAGCTGCCCAGTTTGGACATACTATAATTATGGGAGATTTTAATTATCCAGATATCAACTGGAAAAATGAGACCTGTCAGAGTGCTAAGGGTAGCAGGTTTTTTAAATATATAAATAGCAAAAAACGTAAGAGGGAGTGCATTGGACCATTCAAAAATGAGATGGGTGAGTTGGTTAGTGAGGATAAGGAAAAGGCCGATGTTTTAAACACTTTCTTTGCATCAGTATATACAAGGGAGCAAGGAATGGTAGAAGAGCCTCAGCAAGTAACAAATAAAACAATACAATTAATAGATATTGGGTTAACTCAAGGAGATGTCATAGGAAGACTGAACAAAATTAAGACCGACAAAGCACCGGGTCCTGATGGTATACATCCAAGGGTTCTTCAGGAACTCAGTGCAGTGTTAGCAAAACCCCTATATTTACTCTTTAAAGATTCTATTACCACAGGCTCAGTGCCACAGGATTGGCGAAGAGCTAACATAGTGCCTCTGTTTAAGAAGGGAACTAAAACAGAACCTGGGAATTATAGACCAGTGAGTTTGACCTCTGTAGTGGGAAAACTATTAGAAGGCATAATAAGGGACTATATTCAGGATTACAACACAAAAAATAAGATCATTAGCATGAATCAACATGGTTTTATGAAGAATAGATCATGCCAAACTAATCTTTTCAGCTTCTATGAGGAGGTAAGCAGCAACCTTGACAATGGCAAGGCAGTAGATGTAGTATATCTAGACTTTGCAAGGCAAGTGGAGAGTGGAGTACCTCAGGGTTCAGTATTGGGTCCGCTGCTTTTTAACATGTTTATAAATGACCTGGAAATAGATATAGAAAGCAAAATATCAATATTTGCAGATGATACTAAATTATGCAAAGTCATTAATTCAGAACAGGATATTTTCTCTCTACAGAGGGACTTACATACAATGTCAGATTGGGCAAACATGTGGAATATGAAGTTTAATGTGGGGAAGTGTAAAGTCATGCATTTGGGAGGAAACAATCCCAAGGCTATTTATAAACTTAATGGAATAATTTTAGGTGACTCATTGCTAGAAAAAGACCTGGGTATCCTTGTCAACTACAAACTTGGAAACAGTGACCAGTGTCAAACAGCAGTAGCAAAGGAAAACAAAGTCCTGTCTTGCATAAAAAGAGGTATTGAAGCAAGAGTGGATAACATTATTTTGCCATTATACAAATCATTGGTAAGACCTCACCTTGAGTATGCAGTGCAATTTTGGGCACCGGTTCTGAAAAAGGATATACTAGAACTAGAGAGGGTACAGCGGAGAGCAACAAAATTAATTAAGGGAATGGAGGACTTGTCATATGAGGAACGACTAAACAAACTTGGTTTATTTACTCTAGAGAAAAGACGACTAAGAGGAGACCTTATCACATTGTACAAGTATATGAGAGGTCAATACAAGGATCTCTGCGGTGAGCTATTTATTCCAAGGCCTGATCAGGTGACCAGGGGACACCCCTTGAGATTAGAGGAAAGGAGGTTTAAACTTCAGCAGAGGAAGGGTTTTTTTACGGTAAGGTCTGTCAAATTGTGGAATTCATTGCCCAGGGACGTAGTTATGGCAGATACAATGGATACATTTAAGAGAAGATTAGATACATTTCTTTCAAAAGGGAACATACAGAGTTATACTGTTTATCAGTAGGCTGATCAGGAAGGTCTGATAAAGACTAATTTAATTGGTAGCAGGAAAGCTATAAAATTCTCAGTTACTGAGGTATGAAGCGAAGGTTGAACTTGATGGACTTGTGTCTTTTTTTCAACCTAATTTACTATGTTACTAACAATACAGATATATGAACCCAATTGTCTAACTATGTAAGTATGTATAGCGAAAACTCCATACCTGAGCTCCGTTGATCCGCTTGCTCTTTTCAGTGCTGTGGCCGGATGTCTGTTGCCTGGCGTGCATTCCAGCAGTGGCACGCTGCATGTGTTCATTTCCTGCTCCTGCTTACAAGTGCTGTGAGCGGGCGTGTGCGTGCGCTAACCAGCCGGTGCTTTACTGAAGCTGAGAAAGTCTTGGGGAAGTGGCGTTTCGCAGTGCGAGCAGCCAGTTTCCAGCCCTGCCTTGTGACTCCTGGACCGCGTGGTAACCCTGTATGATAATGTGCCCGCGGTTAGGCAGACACATTAATGCACTGTGTAGTAGCCGACTGAGAGGGAGGGAGAGAGAGAGTGAGGCTTAGCCTCCGTCCTCCAGCTGGGTAGGACCGAATAACTGCAAAGGAGAGGTAGCAAGCGGTATTTAAAAGAAATTAATTGGTCCTACCCAGCTGGAAGGCAGAGCCAAAGCCAATAGTATGCCGTGGATCGGACACAGAGGAAAAAAAAAATGTCCAGCATATCCCAACTCAGTTACAGGCTTACTAGGCTCTTCCTTAGGGAAAAATTAGATGTTCGCATTCACCCTACTGACAGAATTTCATCGCTTTCATCACTTTATTTTGAAATGATCACATTTGATTGGTCTAACTATACATCTCTCATTTTCAAAACATACCTTTAAATTAAATCTTTAATAGCCTTTATTCTGATCTATATATAGATTCTAGTAAGAGAGGACCTTAATCTCCAAGTCCTGTAATGAGTGCAACCATTCTGCACAAGCTATATTTAATACTAGTATGCATCATTGCAAAAGAGAGGGGGCTGTAGCTCCAACCCAGTTCTGCAATATAGCTTTCACATCATCCATGAGTGAGATAAAAATACATTTCTGTTTTTGTGTACGGCAAGATGTCAAGGGGATGCCAAGAAGAGCCTCCTGAGGGGCTTCCTTCAAGTGAGCATGAAATCTATGGTTTTTGCAGGTATAGTTGGAAATGTGGACTTTTCTATCCACTATTTGCATACAACAAACCTATGTTTATTTACGGAGATCGATCAAAAGTTAAAAAAATAAAATAAATGAGAAACTTTTTAAGTTATCCCCCATATTACAAATACTCATCTACAATAAAAAAGACCAACAAGACTACAAAGACCCTCAAAGAAACCTGAAAATTAACAAGTCTGCATTAAGTCCATATGGCTACAATGAAAGTAAATATCCATTCACACTCCTTCCTAGACATATTTGCTATATAACTGCCACCACTCTGTTTTGGATCTAAATTATGCATCTCCAAAAAGGGTTTGGAAAGACTATGTTTAAGAAATAAGTTTAATATTGTTTATATGGTCTTTAATGCTTTCTTTTAGGTTCCTCTTCGTCCAATGTACGGCTTACCACATGTACATTGAAAAATGTAAATTAACCCCTCTGAGTTAGAGGTAATTAGAGAAAAATTCTACATATTTTTATAGTTAATATACAATTTTTGCAACCTATATATTTACAGAAACCCTTATTTTGGTCTAACCAAGTTTTACTTTTGTATTATTATTACTTTCTTAAATGTAAACCTAAATGAGGAGCTCTATTGCACACTATTTGGGAAACTTAATTAATCTGATAACAATTTATCTCTCTCATTTATTCCAATTATTTTTTATATTTTAAGATGGTTACTACTATAATGGGTATTAAAGACAAAATCAAAATTATTTTCTTCAACTAATAATTGTTCTCTACTTTTTGGGAATGTTTTTCTTCTAATGCTATATCTAATAGCCTGTAATCTTGCATCTTCTCTACAAATGTACTTTCTATTTGCACCAAAAAAGTATTTATCACTACAATTTCGTTTTACACATGAATTCACTATCCAGAATGTTTAACAACCACTTTTTAACTACCCAGGGGAATATAAGGATTTAAAACCACAGTTTTTAAAAAAAACTAAACATTTTCAATATATTGTTTTCTGCATAAAAATTAATAGTACAACTACAAATTGGAGCAAATTTTAAAATTAAAAAATAAATATTCTCACTAACATAAGAAAAAAAAATCCAAATTACTAAAACTCACTCTTCCAAATGTTTATAATCATGAATGTAACGCTACCAGCGCACCACATTTGCACCAAATGGGTTGTTATTCCAAATATGGTTGTGTTCCCAAAACCCCATATATTGTTGGCATAACAGTGTCCACTTCAGAACCTTGCAAAGCCAAAATAATTCTCCCAAAACCCGACAATAATTGTAACATAGTAAATTAGGTTGAAAAAAGACACAAGTCCATCAAGTTCAACCTTCGCCTCATACCTCAGTAACTGAGAATTTTATAGCTTTCCTGCTACCAATTAAATTAGTCTTTATCAGACCTTCCTGATCAGCCTACTGATAAACAGTATAACTCTGTATGTTCCCTTTTGAAAGAAATGTATCTAATCTTCTCTTAAATGTATCCATTGTATCTGCCATAACTACCTCCCTGGGCAATGAATTCCACAATTTGAAAGACCTTACCATAAAAAAACCCTTCCTCTGCTGAAGTTTAAACCTCCTTTCCTCTAATCTCAAGGGGTGTCCCCTGGTCACCTGATCTGGCCTTGGAATAAATAGCTCACTGAAGAGATCCTTGTATTGACCTCTCATATACTTGTACAATGTGATAAGGTCTCCTCTTAGTCATCTTTTCTCTAGAGTAAATAACCCAAGTTTGTTTAGTCGTTCCTCATATGTCAAGTCCTCCATTCCCTTAATTAATTTTGTTGCTCTCCGCTGTACCCTCTCTAGTTCTAGTATATCCTTTTTCAGAACCGGTGCCCAAAATTGCACTGCATACTCAAGGTGAGGTCTTACCAATGATTTGTATAATGGCAAAATAATGTTATCCACTCTTGCTTCAATACCTCATTTTATGCAAGACAGGACTTTGTTTGCCTTTGCTACTGCTGTTTGACACTGGTCACTGTTTCCAAGTTTGTAGTTGACAAGGATAACCAGGTCTTTTTCTAGCAATGAGTCACCTAAAATTATTCCATTAAGTTTATAAGTAGCCTTGGGATTGTTTCCTCCCAAATGCATGATTTTACACTTTCCCACATTAAACTTCATATTCCACATGTTTGCCCAATCTGACATTGTATGTAAGTCCCTCTGTAGAGAGAAAATATCCTGTTCTGAATTAATGACTTTGCATAATTTAGTATCATCTGCAAATATTGATATTTTGCTTTCTATATCTATTTCCAGGTCATTTATATACATGTTAAAAAGCAGCGGACCCAATACTGAACCCTGAGGTACTCCACTCTCCACTTTAACTGTACTGGAGAATTTTCCATTTACAACCACACACTGTTCCCTATCCTTCAGCCAGTTTTGTATCCAATTGGAAAGGTTATCTCCTAGCCCCAATTTCCTTATTTTATACACCAACCTTCTGTGTGGTACTGTATCAAATGCCTTTGCAAAGTCTACATATACTACATCTACTGCCTTGCCATTGTCAAGGTTGCTGCTTACCTCCTCATAGAAGCTGAAAAAGGTGAAATTTACTCACCGATATTTTGTTTTCCTCTGTGTCCTTCCACGGCAATGGACTGTGGGTATAAGCTCCGCCTTCCAGCTGGTAGGACCAAACAAAGTATAAATTAGTTGCTCCACCTCTCCTGCTCAGATATATCGTTAACCAAGCTGAAAAACATAGAGAATGAGTTAGATAATATACAACATAAATCTCAAATCAATTTTTGTTCTATATCAATTATGAGCAAATATTTTTGAAGAACGATACCAATACCAATACCACTGTCTTTTGGGTTGGGTTGCCGTGGAAGGACACAGAGGAAAACAAAATATCGGTGAGTAAATTTCACCTTTTCCTCTGTGTCCAATCCACGGCAATGGACTGTGGGACTTACCAGAGCAGTACCCCCGAGGCCAGGGTGGGAAGACTAGTCAGAAACAGGAATGGCTGCTTCTAGCACCTTCCTGCCAAATTTAGCGTCCACAGATGATAATAAGTCCAATTTATAATGCTTTACAAAGGTGAATACTGAAGACCAGGTTGCTGCCTTGCAGATTTCTTCTGGTGAAGCGATCGCTTTTTGTGCCCAAGAGGTGGACACAGCTCGAGTAGAATGTGCCTTTAAACCACTGGGAGAAGGGAGATGAGCAGATTCATATGCCAACGTAATACACTGTTTGATCCACCTGGCGATAGAAGCTTTGGAGGCTGCTGTTCCTTTATATTTACCTGAATGGTGGACAAACAAGGATTGTGTCTTCCTGAATGACCTGGTTCTATGTAGATAAATCTTTAAACATATGACCAAGTCCAGTTTATGCAGTTCCTGTTCCTTGTCATTAGAAGGATTGGCGCAGAAAGATGGTAGAATTATCTCCTGACTTAAATAAAAGGTAGAAATTACCTTGGACTGGAAAGAAGGTCTTGGGCGCAAGACTACCTTGTCCTGGTGAAAGATTAGTTGAGGAGAAGAGCATAGTAGGGCCTGAAGTTCCCCTACTCTACGGGCTGAAGTTACCGCGGTGAGCAGAATTGTCTTTAAAGTAAGATGCTTGATGGAAACTGACTCCAATGGTTCAAAGTATTCATGGGAACATAGCTGCTGAACAACCAGATTCAGATCCCATGGGGGAATGATTTCCCGAATGGTATGCTTGATCTTTGTGATGGCGGTCATAAATCTTCGTACTACATATTGTTCTGCAAATGGGAAGGCTAACACGGCAGATAGAGCGGATAGCTGAACTTTTAAGGATGCTGGACATAGACCTTTTTTGAAATCTTCCTGAAGAAAGTCAAGTATGACTGCTGAAGTGATGTCTCTTCTTCCCAAGTTCCTGGAACTACACCATCTGTGAAAGGTGGACAATATTCTATAGTATATCTTAGTAGAGGATGATCTGCGGCCAGCCAGAATGGTCTCAATAACTGTATCAGAGAGACCTTTAAGTCTTAAAGAGCTCCGCTCAGCTGGCATGCCTTCAACTTCCAGAATGAGGGATTTGGGTGGCAGATTGGACCCTGTGTCAGGAGTTGAGGGTCCTGTGGAAGACTGATTAGTGGAAGTAGACATTCTGAGAAGATCTGGATACCAAATTTTTCTTGGCCAGTCTGGGGCAACCAGAATCACCTCTGCTTTGTCCCTTTTTATCTTCTGTATCACTTCGGTCAGAAGAGGGAGAGGAGGGAAGATGTATGCTAGACGAAACCCCCAGTGGAATTGTAGAGCATCCTGTCCCGCTGAGTTCTGGGTTTTCTATCTGGAGAAAAATTTCTGACATTTTGTGTTTGCGTTTGTTGCCATTAGATCGACGGTAGGTTTTCCCAGCTGAGCAGTGATGTCCTGAAATACCTGCTTGCTTAAGGTCCATTCGCCTGGATCCAGGCTTTTCCTGCTCAGATAGTCTGCCTCTCTGTTCAGATTTCCCGAGATGTAAGTGGCTGATAGAGCAGCCAGGTGAAGCTCTGCCCATCTGAGAATCTTGATGGCTAGACAATTGAGCTTTCTGCTCTTTGTTCCTCCCTGATTCAAGAGGTATCTTACTGCTGCTGTGTTGTCTGATCTTACTAGGATAGGAGATCCCTTGATCTGCTTCTCTAGAAGTCGTAGCATGTTCCAGATTGCTAGCAATTCTAGAACGTTGATGTGTTGGGCTTGTTCCCTTGTTGTCCATATTCCCTGTACTGTCTTCTGTCGCCAGAGGCCTCCCCACCCGGTCTTGCTGGCGTCTGTGGTGATGATATCCCACCGTGTGGGTTCTAGAGACCTTCCTTTTGAAAGGTGACCTGTGCTGCACCACCACTTGAGTTCTGTCCTGGTTGAAGGAAGAATGGGAATCTTTAGTAAAGGGTTGTCTGGATTCCTCTTTAAAAATTGGAGATAATTCAATTGAGTGGCTCTGCCATGTGATCTGGCCCATGGAAGTATCTGGTATGTTGAAGACAGGTTTCCTAATAGCTTGGAGAAATCCTCCGCTGTTTGTACCTGTTTTCTTAGAAATAAGGAGACTCTGAAGAATTCGATTCTGCCTGTCGATTGATAGATGTGCGGTGTTTAGAACTGCGTCGAACCTTACCCCCAGAAATACTAGAGATTGTGAGGGTTGGAGCTGACTCTTTTCCTGGTTTATAATCCAACCTAGGCTCTTTAGTAAGTTTATGCATTTTAACGTACATTCTTCCGATTCCTTTCTTGAGTCTGCCACTATCAGAATGTCGTCTAAGTAAGGGACGACTCTTATTTTCTCTTGTCGTAGAGCGGCCATGGCAACTGCCAGAATTTTTGTAAAGACTCGTGGGGCCGATGCCAGACCGAACGGTAACAATCTGTATTGATAATGAGTCTTTTGAAAGTGGAACCGTAGAAATTTCCTGTGAGATTGATGAATAGGAATGTGGTAATATGCATCCTTCAGATCTATTCTGGTTATAAAGGATTTTGGATGAATCATCTTTATTGCTGTTAGGACTGTCTCCATCTTGAATTTCCGTATCTTTAGGAATGTATTGATCTTCTTTAAATCTAAAACTATCCTTAAATCTGAAGAAGGCTTGGGAACTGAGAAAATTATAGAATAAATTCCATGGAATTGTTGAGTCTTGGGAACCCTTTCTATCATCTGATTGTGAAGAAAAACCTTGATTTCTCTGTTCATTCTTGCTGTTAGTGCTAGGCTCCTTATTCTGGATGTCTTGAAAATCTGTGTGTTCGGGACAGTCTGAAATTCTAAGCTGTACCCCATCTCCAATATCTGACGCACCCACCGATCTGGAGTTATCTTCTCCCATGCGTCTCTGAACAGCTCCAGTCTGCCCCCAACTGGAGGTGGAGATGGGGTTAAGTTTATTTCATTGGGTGTTTTGTTGGAAGCGTGTCTTTCCCTGGAATGCCTTGCGGCCACCAGGTCTGTTTTCCTGTGACGCCCCCTGCTGTCGTTGTTCATATCTCTTGCCTGGGCGATATCTTCTTGAATCACGAAAGGACTTGTTCCTGGAAGATGAGGACCCTGCGGGCGACCTCCTGGCTTTTTTCTGTTGAGGAAGGAACTGACTCTTGCCTCCTGAAGACTGTTTGATGATGTCTTCCAGCTGACTACCAAACAGCTTAAAACCTGCAAAAGGAAGGGAGACAAGCTTATTCTTTGAGGTGGCATCCGCTTCCCAGGCTTTTATCAAAAGGGCTCTTCGTGACATGATGGAAAGGGCTGAAGATCTTGCTAAGCCCCTAATGTTATCCAAAGAGGCATCACACGAAAAGTTAATCGCATCCTTAATCGGAGTCAGTTCCTTCAATAAACGGGATCTGGAAACTGATGAGTACAGCTTCTCTTCAAAGTCGTTTAACCAAATTCTTAGAGTGCGGAATATACATGCCATTGCGGTGGCAATCTTGAGATTCTGCCCAATATCTGAAAACTGTTTTTTGAGTGCGGAGTCAGCTCTCTTATCCATTGGATCCCGGAGAGTAGTACCATCTTCCAGTAATAACGTTGTTCGTGTAGAAATTTGAGCCACTGCGGCATCCACTTTGGGTGAAGTGACCCAAGAACTAGTAACCTCCTCTTGGAATGGGTACATCTTCTGCATTCGTCTAGTGTTTTGAGGACGTTTTTCTGCCGCTTTCCATTCTTTGTTAATGATATCCTGTATGGATCCATGCATCGGAAAGGTTGGAACCTCTTTCTTGTATCCAATAAATGCTGAATCAATGATATTCAGTTCTTTTTGAGTGTCAGTCAGGCCTAATGACTTCCTCATATTTTTAACGAGATTATCTATCTTGTCAATATTGAAGGCAGTAGCATCCTCTGTAAGTTCCCCTTCTTCTACCGATGACGCTCCTGATTCTATATCCACAATACTATTAATATCTTCATCTTCCACATATGAAGTACCCTCCTGTGGGTCTGCCGTTCTCTGCCTCTTTCTTGATGCATCCTGCATAGATTGGAAAGTCTCTTGCATAGAAGATTTCATCCAAGCCAGAAATTTAGAAAATTGAGCTGGAACATCTGGGTTGGCTATCTTCTTTAAACAATCTGTGCATAGCTTGGATGAATCAGCTGCAGAGATCTTAACTTCACAGCCAGCACAACTTTTAAACTTAGAGACAGCTTTCTCCTCTTTAGGAGCATCAGAAGAAACTTTGGGTTTTTCTGTCTTGTCTTTAGAAGACATCTTGCAGTATCAAAGCACAAGTTATGCTATGAGCAGTATAGCTAGCAAAACTATAAACATCAGGCTTTAAACATGAAATAGTTAAGCATAAATGCACTTACATGGCGTTTTCCACTCGTCTGCCCGCTCTTAAAGGGATAGTAATACTTCATTTTATCTTTATTTTATTTTGTAGGCATTAAAAAAACATGAAGATTGATATAGGTCTTATCTCTCAAACCTTTATGGTTTAAGAGATATTCACAAGCAAAGTGTCCCCCTCCCGCCCCTTTTACTGATGTAACACTTTTCAGCCAGGGCAGAAGGGAGCTGCCCAGGTAGACTGCAGAGAGGGACAATCTTCAATTAAGATAAGGAAAAAACCTGAAGAGCTTGTCAAGGGGGGCAGGGATTTAATTGTTTTCATAGGAATAAGAGTGTCCCCTTCTGTTATCTGTCCAGTCTATGGACTGCATTCCACATCTGAGAAGGGATGGCTTACACTAGGTAAAACTTTGCTTGTGAATATCTCATAAACCATAAAGGTTTGAGAGATAAGACTTATATCATTCTTCATGTTTTTTTAATGCCTACAAAATAAAGTTAAAACGAAGTATTACTATCCCTTTAAGTTGTCCAGGACCGCCAGAGCTCCGTTTCCTCCTTTGCGTTCCATCGGTGGAACGAACGCGACGCTACTTCCTGTTGGCACGGAAGAAAGCGCGCGATGTGATAGGTGCTCCTGATTTGACTCACGCGGCCAGAACAGCGGGGGGAAGCCTTACACAGGCATGGGCTCGCTCTCAATGCTGAGATCCCGGATAGGCAGAACATCCTGCAAGCCTCACTGAATGCAGGCTCAGATCGCTCCCGGTAAGCCTGCGGACAATTGTAGGCTGCGTTAACAGGCAGCATACATTAGAAATTGGAGGTTCTTTGCGGTGTAGCCTTGTCCAATCTACTAAGTGGAGCTGAGGGCATAAGCCCCGTCCTCCAGCTGGGTAGTACCAAAATAACTGAGCAGGAGAGGTGGAGCAACTAATTTATACTTTGTTTGGTCCTACCAGCTGGAAGGCGGAGCTTATACCCACAGTCCATTGCCGTGGATTGGACACAGAGGAAATATTAGTTTGGCATGATCTATTCTTCATAAAACCATGTTGATTCGTGCTAATGATCTTATTTTTTTGTGTTGTAATCCTGAATATAGTCCCTTATTATGCCTTCTAATAGGTTTCCCACTACAGAGGTCAAACTCACTGGTCTATAATTCCCAGGTTCTGTTTTAGTTCCCTTCTTAAATAGAGGCACTATGTTAGCTCTTCGCCAATCCTGTGGCACTGAGCCTGTGGTAATAGAATCTTTAAAGAGTAAATATAGGGGTTTTGCTAACACTGCACTGAGTTCCTGAAGAACCCTTGGATGTATACCATCAGGACCCGGTGCTTTGTCAGTCTTAATTTTGTTCAGTCTTCCCATGACATCTCCTTGAGTTAACCCAATATCTATTAATTGTATTGTTTTATTTGTTACTTGCTGAGGCTCTTCTACCATTCCTTGCTCCCTTGTATATACTGATGCAAAGAAAGTGTTTAAAACATCGGCCTTTTCCTTATCCTCACTAACCAACTCACCCATCTCATTTTTGAATGGTCCAATGCACTCCCTCTTACGTTTTTTGCTATTTATATATTTAAAAAACTTTTTTGGATTAGTCTTGCTTTCCCTTGCAATTCGAGTTTCATTATCTATTTTTGCTACCCTAATTGCCTTTTTGCAATCTTTGTTGCACTCCCTGTATTTTAAGAAATATTGTTCAGTTCCTTCTGACTTAAATAATTTGAATGCGTTTTTTTTTCTTGCCATTTCCTTCTTTACATGTGCAGTTAACCACATTGGCTGTGACTTACTTCTTTTGCACTTGTTCCCCATTGGTATATACTGTTGGGTACATTTCTGCAACCTAAATTTGAATTCTGACCATTTTTCCTCAGTATTTTTGCCTTTAAATAAAATATCCCAGCCTATGTGTTGAATTGAGGCCCTTAACAATTTGAAGTTCACTTTTTTAAAATTAAGAGTTTTGGTTGAACCTATACATTTTTGCTTTGCCAGACTGATCTCAAATGTAACCATGTTGTGATCACTGTTTCCCAAATGTTCTCTTACCTTAATATTGGATACCATTTCTGTGTTATTAGTGATCACTAGGTCCAATACATTGTTCTTTCTTGTCGGCGCTTCCACAATTTGTGACATGTAGCTTTCATGAAGAGTGTTCAAAAACCTGCTACCCTTAGCGCTCTGACAGGTCTCATTTTTCCAGTTGATATCTGGATAATTAAAATCTCCCATAATTATAGTATGCCCAAACTGGGCAGCTTTCCTCATTTGCAATAGCAGTTGGGCCTCATCATTGTCATCGATATTTGGTGGTTTGTAGCATATGCCCACCAACAACTTTTTTTTTACCTTTCACACCACATTTAGTCTCGATTTCTACCCACATGGACTCCACAGTTTGGCCAGTTTCCTCACTAATATCACCTCGCAAAACTGGATTTAGCTCTGTTTTCAAATATAAGCACACACCTCCACCTTTTCTATTAATTGTGTCTCTTCTAAACAGGGAATAGCCCTCTATATTTACAGTCCAGTCATGTGCATCGTTCCACCATGTTTCTGTTATTCCAATTATGTCCAATTGCTCATTAACCGCCAGCAATTCTAGTTCTCCTATTTTATCTACCATACTTCTTGCATTTGCTAGCATACAAACTGATTTTGAAGTCTTTACATATATTAATCCCTACATGCCTTTCCTTCATTTACTAGGAGTTCCTCCCTACTGACTAAATTTCTCCCCACCCTTTCTCCACCCCCCTGGTCATTTACTTGGACCCAGTTCCTATCTGCTCTATCTACCCCATTTTTGCTATCTATACCCACCCCCCTTTCCTAGTTTAAAAGCTCCTCCAAGCTTCCTAGCATTCTCTCCCCTAACACAGAGGCTCCTCTACCATTTAGGTGCAATCCATCTCTTCCATATAGATTGTACCCAAGAGCACAGTCTGCCCAGTGTTCTAAAAACCCAAAACCATCCTTCATACACCATTGCTTGAGCCATGCATTAAGCTCCCTGAGCTCCCTCTGCCTACCTGCACTGGCGCATGGAACAGGTAGTATTTCAGAAAATACTACCTTAGAGGTCCTTGCCTTAAGCTTGCACCCTAAATCCCTGAAATCATTCTTTAGGGACCTCCATCTTCCTCCTATTTTGTCATTGGTTCCAATATGTACCAAGACAGCTGGATCACTTCCAGCCACTCCCAATAATCTGTCAGCCCTGTCCGCAACATGCCGAACCAGAGCACCCGGGAGACAGCATACTGTTCGGCATTCACATTCCTGGCGGCAGATTACCCTATCTACCCTCCTAATAATAGAGTCCCCTATTACCACCACCTGCCTTGGTTTCTGCCTGCTCTGCATCCCATCTAGCCTGGAAGGAGGACTGTTCCCCTGGCTACTAGAGGAATCAGCCCTCTCCAGTGTTGCCAATTCTGAGCAATTCTCATCAACATCTTCACACAATCTTGCAAATCTGTTGGACTGAGTCAACTCAGAACTGGCCTTCCTCTGAATTGTGATGTAATATGAAAATATTTCAATTAAAAAAAAATTACATTTGTTACTTTCTGTATGCAGTTTCTGACAAAAACTGTTGTAGCTTCACAACTTTTCTGATGATCTATGACATTATATAAGGAAGGAACATCTAACATGCATAAACAGTAGTCCTCTTGCCATTCTATAGATTTTAAAAGCCTATAATGTGTTGTAATATTCTGGTAATAGTTTTACAGGATCTTGAAGAACTTTATCTATATACATGTATACATTTGCAATCAGGGAACCAATCCCAGAAACAATGGCGCAGAGATGCAGTAAGTTTGGATAAGGGTTCAGGATGGCGATGTGATGTCGGATCTGTGTCAAAGGCATGTCACTAGCATGCACTAACGTGTCTTCGCCATCATATTCCCTTCAATCCGCCACCAATCATCCAACATAGTTATAAATACACCATGCCTTCAACAGGTTTATGATTTTTGTACTGAACACATCGACACTGGATTATTTCCATATGGAACTGCAAGTTTATGAGCCATTGTCATATTCATGTGGGTGTGTGTATATATACATGCACTAAGCTCTGATAGCAGCCTCTGTTGTCTAAGTTCACAGTCCCAACATCGCCTACCTAATGCTGGGATCTCCCTGTAGCTTCCTATGCAGCAACAACCTTAATCAATCATAAGCCTGGAGAGTTTTCATATTGCTAGTGATGTGTAAGGGATGCCCTCCCTTAGACATATTGCCAATCAGTACACAACCCTGAAGTCAGACCATCCTCACTGCCTCCCCACTGAGCAAGTGTGGAAAGGAGAGGATCCTCTCCGACTCCAGCACCACAAATAGCATCACTCCCTTAACCCCTTGCGTGCCATAGGGATGCACATTGCACACCCCTGTGGCACTCAAAGATTTAGATAACTACAGTCTCCGACAACACAGACATTTATACTGAATACACAAAAATATTAATAAATAAATAAATAATTGGAAAAACAGAATTTAACCCCTTGGCCAGCAGAGATGTCTAGAACACCAGCTGGGTAGGACCAACAAAAATCTTACATGGCAGATGTACTGTGAATGTCCTCACTTTACTGTTGTCCAAGGTGAAAATTATTAGATAAATTAGTAAAAGGATAGCAATATTTTGTTCTAAAAATTTCTAGTATTGCAGATACTAAAAGTAGTAGAATAACCTACCTCCCATCTCGCAAACCTTTATTGTTTGAGAGATTGTAGCATTTAAAGGTTTGAGAGATGGGAGGTAGGTTATTCTACTTTTATTGGTAATATCTACAATATTAGAAATTTTAAAACAAAATATTACTATGGATTTTAAGAGTACAGTGTGCCGTGGAAGGACAGAGAAGAAACCAGAATATCGGTAAGTCAAGTTCTCCTCTTTCTTCTGTGTCACCTCCCACGGCACTTAGAGTGGGAATTTTCTCCATGAAGCAAGGAAGACACCAAACTGTGGGAAAGTATATTTATATATATATATATATATATATATATATATATATATATATATATATATATATATATATATATATATATAATAGGATTTTAGTCTTACCTGTTAAATCCTTTTCACTTAGTCCATACAGGTCACTGGTACTCTGGGAGGCGATCCTGCCCCTTTAATAGGCAGGAACAATTTCTCAAATGTATGCAAGGGGTGGAGCCTCCTCTCCCTCTTAGGCTGCTTCTCTGGCAGCCCCACCCAGAAAGATCTGAGACACTATACTGACCAGAGAGAAGAAGGAAAAAGGAAGACTCCTGTGAGCATGCCCCAAAGGTCACCCACCGAATGCCACAGGAGAACCAAGCATGGCCTCTTGACAGGGCGGGTGACCAGTGACCTGTATGGACTAAGTGAAAAGGATTTAACAGGTAAGACTAAAATCCTATTTTCACTGTCGTCCAATACAGGTCACTGGTACTCTGGGATGTACAAACATTGAGTTGACCCAGAGGCGGGAAAAAGGCAAGAGCCAGCGTAGGACCCCAACTGTCACCAGAACCACTATGAGCCAATTAATCATAGAGTCCAACAATGGAAGTGTCAACGGACACCAACCAGGGGTAAAACAAACCCCATGAACAACACAGCACACTTAACCAGAGCCAACAGGCTCAACAGTAAGGAAGCACTGAGATCTCAGAAGAAGACCACCCTAGACAGGCAGAGCTGCCTCTAGGACCTTCCTCCCAAAGCTGGCAACAGCAGAAGCCAGCACGACCACACAGTAGTGCTTCGAAAAGGTGTGCACCGAGGACCAAGCGGCCGCCCGGCACAGTTGAGCAGCAGACGCTTGATTCTTAGAGGCCCAAGAGGCCCCAATTGATCTGGTAGAATGAGCAGTGATCCGAAAAAGGCACATGCTTATGCCGCACTTCGTAAGCCTCACGAACAGAGGATTTAATCCAAGAAGCAAAGGTCACCTTGGATGCCGGTCTCCCAGCCCTAGGCCCCTCAGGAATAACGAACAGGGCGTCAGATTTCCTGATGGACTCAGTGCGATGAACATAAAACTTGAGACAACGCACAACATCCAACAAATGAAGATCCCTCTCCTTGACAGAGGAAGGGTTAGGGCAAAAGGAGGGCACCACTATCTCCTGATTGATGTGAAAATCAGAGACAACCTTGGGCAGAAAATCTTTAGAAGTGCGAAGCACCGCCTTATCCTTGTGGAACACAAGGTAAGGAGGTTTACAAGACAGAGCTTGTAACTCCGCCACCCGGCGGACAGACACAATAGCCAAGAGAAAGGACGTTTCCCAAGACAAGGACGTAATGGAACTGAAGCCAAGGACTCAAACGGGGGCCGTTGAAGAACCCCCAGCACGAGATTAAGGTCCCACTGAGGAGCCGGACTCCTGAAGGCAGGCCGAACACGAGCCACGCCCTGAAAGAAGACCTTAACATCAGGGAGAATGGCAATGCGCTCCTGGAAAAGACAGACAAAGCAGAAGTCTGAACCTTAAGGGAACTCAAGCTGAGTCCCTTCTCAACCCCGTCCCGTAAAAGGCCAGGACATTGGGAAGATGGAAATCCAGAGATAGATCCCCATCAGCACACCATGCTACAAAGGTTGACCAGATCCAGTGATAGATCTTGGAAGACACAGGCTTACGAGCCTTAAGCATGGTAGATACAACAGAAGAGGAAAACCCCTTTTTTTTTTTTTTTTTTTTTTTTTTCCAATATTGAGAATTCAACCTCCATGTCATCAAATGGAAACGATGAACATCCTCCTTCCACAGGTAACCTTGAAGTAGTAGGTCCGGACGGGAAGGTAAAGGAAACGGATCCGCTACTGACGTGGCCATCAGGTCCGGATACCAGGACTGACGAGGCCAATTCGGAGTTATCAGGATAGCAGAACAGTGCTCCGCTTTCAGCTTCTGGATGACTCTGAGTAACAGAGGAAGAGGAGGGAAGATGTAGGCTAGGGAGAAATCCCAAGGAATCGACAAGGCGTCCACTGCTAGAGCCAGTGGATCCCTCCACCGAGAGCAGAATACTGGAACCTTCCTGTTGTGTCTGGTGGTCATCAGAGCCACCACAGGAACTCCCCACCTGTGTGTGATGAGATGAAACACCTCTGGATGAAGAGCCCACTCTCCGCTGTCGACTGTGTAACGACTGAGAAGTCTGCCAAGACGTTGTCTACAACTGAAATGTGCCCCGCCGAGACGGCGGGGACATGTGCCTCTGCCCAGGAAAGGATGGCTTGAACCTCCGACCAAGCGTCGAGACCTCTTGTGCCGCCTTGCCTGTTGATGTAAGCCACTGCCGTGGCGTTGCAGGACTCCACTCTGACTGGACGACCTCAGAGGCTGGCATCCGTCGTAACCGTGGTCCAAGAAGGGATCCGGAAGGACTTCCTTTTCAGGAGAGGAGACAGGTCCTATCACCACTCCAAGCTCAGTCTCACATGTGGAGGAAGAGACACAGACAAATGCAGAAGGTCTGGATGGGTCTGGCACGTCCAGATGACAAATCTCTGAAGTGCCCTGGTGTGAGCCATGGCGAAGGGAACCGTCTCGATGGAGGGGACAAACTTCCCCACGAGAGAGTCAACTGAGGCACTGGAACCCGGTCGAGATTCAGAATCCTCGATACACGGAGGGCAAGTTGATGAGCCACCTCGTCCGGTAAAAACACTCCGCACTGCTGAGTGTCGAACAAAAGACCCAGGAATAGAATCCGTTGGGATGGAACCAAGTCTGATTCGTCCAGGTTCACTATCCACCCGTGGCGATTGAGCGTCTGAACGCAAGTCTGAACTTGCTGATGAAGTAGGGCCGCAGAAGAAGCTATCAAGAGCAATTCGTCCATGTAAGGGGTCACCCTGACTCCTTCCTGATGGAGCAAAGCTGTCAAAGAACCCAGGACTCTCTGAAAAACCTGCGGGGCTGTAGTCAGTCCAAAGGGAAGAGCCGAAAATTGAAAATGGCCCATGTGGCAGGCGAACCTGAGATACCGCCTGCTCTCCTGATGGATAGGAATGTGCAGATACGCATCCTGGAGATCCAGGGAAGCAAGGAACTCCCTCGGAGACATAGCAGCTATCACTGAGCGCAGGGATTCCTGGCGATAGTGGGTACTCACAACAAAGGAATTGAGAGCTTTGAGGTCCAGAATAGGACGGGCACCCCCGTCCCTTTTTTTTTTTTTTTTTTTTTTTTTGGCGACCACGAACAGGTTGGAATACAATCCGGAACCTGTGACCTCCATGGGAACCACTTCCAGGACCTCTTTGTCTAAAAGATCCTGAATAGCGTCGTCAAATAGACGTCTTTTTGTAGGCTTCTGAGAAGGATGAGAAAAATGGAATCGAAAGGGGGGGAGGGAGGAAAAAGGGATCCTGTATCCCTCCGATCCCACCTGAATAGCCCAAGGGACCACCACTGACTCCTCCCAGGTCCGGCGAAAGATGTGAAGACGACCACCTACAGCCGGATGCGGACCCGGGTTCGGCGAGTCATGCCGAAGCAGTCCTGGAGTTCTTGGCCTTGGTGGCGACCTTTAGGCTTCCAGGACTGCTTGGGCTTGGAGGGGGAGCGAGAAGCGGACGGACCCGCCTGGGGCGCCGAGCGTGTCTCGGTTTGGAAGGAACGAAAGGACCGATTTCGCTTGGCTGGAAACTTCTTTCTGAAGACTGATGGTAGAAGAGTACTTTTACCACCAGTAGCCTCGCTAATCATCTCCTTAAGCTCAGAACCAAACAACGACGTCCCCTGGAAGGGCAAGGAAAGCAAGGCCTTCTTGGAAGCAGTATCAGCAGACCAAATTTTCAGCCACAGAGCTCGTCTGGCTACCACCGAAGAGGTGGAGGCCCTCGCCATCATGCGCACAGCATCAAAAGCAGCATCAGAAATGAATTCTGAGCCTCAGAAATATTAGCCAGAAGTTGAAACTGTTCAGATACTGGCGCATCCTGGCAAACAGCCTCAGTGAGCTGTTCAGTCCAGACAGCTATAGCTCAGGTAACCCACGCCACAGCAAAAGTTGGGCGCATGGCGGTACCAACAGAGGCAAAAATGGACTTAAGACAAGTCTCCAACTTCTTGTCCATCCAAACTTGAAGAGCAGAAGCATCAGAGACAGCCAAGGCAGAGGCTTGGACAATCTAGAAACAGGGGCATCCACCTTGGGGGAATTAACCCATTTAGTCAATTCAGCCTCAAGAAAGGGATAAAGTTTAGCAAACTTTTTAGAGACTGAAGAAGATTTGTCAGGATGATTCCACGCATCAGAGATTAAACGTGCAAGGGTAGGATTAGTAGAAAAACATGTAATAGCCTTAAAAGGTTTTTGAAATACATCTGTTGGGTCATGAGTAGACTCCTGACGCAAGGGGAGATTGAGGGTGGTTAACACAGCCCTGATCAAGCCTTCAGCAGAAATCTCAGGGTCACATTCATAAGGGTCCCCAACAGACCTGATGGACTCAATCACAGTACCATCCTCAACATCAGAGTCCAGTAACCACTCTTCCTCAGAAGAGTCAGTCACTGCAGGAGCTCCCTGTGATTTGGGCAAGGAGGTCCTGATAGAGGAGGGGGTCTACCAGACTTGGAGAGCCCCCTGAACCTGAGAGGGAAAGAGCTGAAGAGTGGATCTGAGATCCCTAGTTGCAGCCTTGAACTCTTTAACCCATATTGGCTCAATCGCATGGCTGGAAAGCCCTGGGTTGCTGCCATGACTTTCCACACACGCTGGGCATAAATGACCAGAATAATCTCGTGGTAGCCCTGATTGACAGAGGAGCAAAATGCAGTGGGGGCCACAGACACCCCAGCCTCCTTAGTCTTGGGTCTAGCCCCTGGCTCCAGTGGAGTAGACAAGTTCACAGCGTCAGATATACTCCACTGATAATAACACCCAGAGAAAGTGTGAAAGATTAAAAATTCACCCCAGAAATGCTAAAATATAGACTTATCTGGCCAGCGAAGGGTTAATCTGCAGAGGAGAGAGAGAAGGCTCGGTCCCTGCGGAGAAGAACTGACAAAATGGCTGCCGCGACTGGAGCCAATCAGGAAACGGGCGCGAAACAAGCGCTCATGGGAAATGTAGTTTTTCTCAAAAGTACCCTAAAAACAGTGCCCGAAGCCCCCCAAGACCCCCTACACACCAAAACTTGCAACCGGATGATAGAGCAGGGGAAGGCAAACATTTTGAGCCCACTCTGAAGTCGCTATGACAAGCAGTTCCAGAGAAACGTCCCATACTGTGTAATCCCATAGAGAGTAAAGGAGAAATGTGTCTATGCGGGAAAAAGCACGCTTAAAGGGATAGTAATACTTCATTTTAACTTTATTTTATTTTGTAGGCATTAAAAAAACATGAAGAATGATATGTCTTATCTCTGAAACCTTTATGGTTTAAGAGATATTCACAAACAAAGTATCCCCTCCCTGTTCAACCAGATCAGAAGGGAGATGCCCAGGTAGACTGCAGAGAGGGACAATCTTCAATTAAGATAATGGAAAAAGCTGAAAAACTTGTCAAGGGGGGAAGGGCTTTCACTGTTTTCATACAAAGAAAATTGTCCCCTTCTGTTATCTGTACTGTCATACAACCAGACTCACATCTGAGAAGAGATGGCTTACACTAGGTAAAAGCGGCGGGGAGGGGAACTTTGCTTGTGAATATCTCATAAACCATAAAGGTTTGAGAGATAAGACTTATATCCTTCTTCATGTTTTTTTTAATGCCTACAAAATAAAATAAAGTTAAAACGAAGTGTTACTATCCCTTTAAAGGCGCGGAACTAAATTTTTAATAAAGTTACCCTGAGGGGAAAAAGTTATAAAACACACCTCAAACACATGTAAAACATGAGAAAACAGTAACCCAATATGGAAACTAGCAGGGAAAGGGTTAAAACCTGCATAAACTGCTCCAAAACCCAGGACAAACACACAGACATTGCATGAATACATTGCAATACATAGAAAAACACCCTATGAGTGCTGGAGTGCATAATGAGAACTCCCAAAAACAAGCCCAATGAAGGGACACTGTGGGACAAGGGGACCTTCAGCACTCAAAGGGTGGTTCACCTTCTTGCAGGACTTCTGTCTTCAGGTAACCATGTGAAAAGAGGATTAACACTGAGAAAATCCCCTCCAGGGAAGCTACTTGAAACCAAGTTGTTCCCTCTTCAGGGCATAAGGTCCACCAGAAAATCCCTGGAAGCTGCGCAAGCCACTTTGAATAGAGCATAGTCAGCCATGGTCACCCTCCTAATGGTGGTATTCCATATTTGCAAAAAAATAATAAAAGAACTAAAGTTGATTGAGAGATGTTCTCCACCTGTGTGCATTCAGCACAAGGAACAGATCTTTCTGGGTGGGGATGCCAGAGAAGCAGCCTAAGAGGGAGAGGAGGCTCCACCCCTTGCATACATTTGAGAAATTGTTCCTGCCTATTAAAGGGGCGGGATCGCCTCCCAGAGTACCAGTGACCTGTATTGGACGACAGTGAAATATATATATTTATTATGTATAGTGTGTGTGTATGAAACTACGAAACCATAATTCATGCCAGAAATAAGGAAGGATCCTACCAGCTTATACTGGAACAGCCTGAACAATTCTCCTTCCGATTCTGGATTCTGCTGATGCTTGCAGATTCAACTGATAACACCATATGAATGTTGACACTGGACCAGGTGGCTGCTTTGCAGATCTCTTCTGGAGTAGTGTCTGCTTTCTTAGCCCATGAAGTAGCCACTGTCCTGGTTGAGTGTGCTTTCAGCTTCGGAGGAGGAGAAAGGCCTGCTTCCTTATATGTGGTCTTAATAGTCAGTAATCCATCTGGAGATAGCTGGCTTTGAGGCTTGTAGGCCTTTTTAGTCCCATGAAAAAGAGTTCTCTGCATGTATATCATACTGCATCGAACAAAGTGTGTAATTGCTCCCCCTTGTCACACTTGGGGTTAGGACAAAAAGGAAGACAAAATAATCTCTTGGTTTAGGGGGAACTCAGAGACCACTTTGGACAAGAAGGAGGGCTTGATTTCAGCACAATGTTGTCCTGATGAACCGCTATGCATGGAGCCTGGCAAGAGCCTGGTGCTTCCTTACGCTACGGAAAAAGGAATTGCAGTAGGACAACTTTAAGGGTTAAATACTTTAGAGGAACTGACTCCAAAGGCTCGAACTGTGAGGAAGTCGATAATTACTCCCATACCAGATTCAGATCTTAGAGAGGAGTGATATCCCTGATAATAGGAAGAGCTTTGGAGATGGCCACCAGAATCTTTCTGACCAACAGCTTGTCAGCAAATTGTATAGCCATAGTTGATGAAAAAGCTGAAAGTTGTACCTTAATAGATGCAGGCCGAAGGCCTTGGCTGAAGCCATTCAGCAGGAACTCCAAGATGACGGAGTTGAAATAACGTGGTGCATACATTTCTGGATTTACACCATCTAAATAAAGTTGAACATATTCTATAATAGATGTTGACTTTTTTACCCTATGATAGTTTTGGCTATTGTATCAGATAATCCTTGACTGACCAGAGACAGAGGCTCAGCCTCCAGGTCTGTAAGAGAAAATACCAGATTTGGGATGGAACACTTGAGAAAGTTGTTTTGAAGTGGTCTTAATGAAGCTCGATCCAAGGTAATATCTGCATTAAGTGAAGACAGAAGACCCAGGAGCTCAATGAATTCTTACGCTGTCTGACAACTCTGTCGTCTGAATGCCAGGACCTTGCTTCTGATCTTTGTGATCCTCTCTGGAGACAGAAAAGCCTTTGCCTCGAGTCTTGAAACTGATCCCTTAATTCCTATGGAAGAAGTAAGGGTGTAAGATGCTAAGGAGCCCTTGATTAAGTTTTAGCAGTTTGCTGGTCTGGAGCATTCAGGTGTGTTTTAACATAATGCCAAGGAGGAATGACATCAACAATGATCTTAGAGAAGCAATTGTTGCTGCCCGTCAATCTGGGAACGGTTATAAGGACATTTCCAAACAATTTAAAGTCCATCATTCTACAGTGAGAAAGAGTATTCAAAAGTGGAAAAAACATTCATTCAAGACAGTTGCCAATCTTCCCAGGAGTGGATATCCCAGCAAATTCACCCCAAGGTCACACCGTGCAATGCTACGGAATCATAAGGTGTACTTAGTTTTTCTACACATGGCTTCTCCCTTTTGGCTTTATTTGTGTAATAGGTCATGTGTTGTTGCATTTACCTAATTTTTAGACCTGCTAAGAAATAGGTGATTTTACATATCAGACATAATAACAACCATAGAATTCACAGAGGGTGTGCTTTCTTTTTCACATGACTATTTATAGAATAGTCCCGCAATGTTTTATATTGGACTAATCAGTCTTGTGTAAATTCTCAAATATTTATTTGTCCACAAACACTTACAGTAAATAGATGTAATAACACTGACCAAATGGATGCATACTCCCTTCTTCTTACATGGCAGACACCACCACTAATATAGATAATGGGTGTACAATGTATCAGTCACCTTTCTTGTAGGGATAATGCCGCTTAATCTTCCATCAACTCACTTTTGACAGGGTCTCACTGACAGACTCCTCCAGACAGATCTTTAATTGGCCGCCCGGCTTACAGCAATCAGCTTCCAAACATATGAGCTGGACACCACTTCCTCTAACAGCTTCTTGGTGCCTTTTCTCGCTTCCTTCACTTCTATTAAGGGTGATGTTTCTCCTTTGTTTTATATATACATCAAGCAGTGTATATCATCTTGGGCAACATACAGAACAAAATATTTGTCTCAAATCTCCATCATGAACTCATGTTCACAACTCCAACAAGTTTCGAAGCAGAAAGCTTGCTTCTTCCTTAGGGATGGAGATGGGAGACGAATATGGTGTCCTTTATGTTGCCCAAGATGATATACACTACTTGATGTATATAAAACAAAGGAGAAACATGAATATCAGAATCTTGTGTGGTTGGTTTATAGTCCCTGGGCCTTATCTATAGCTCACAATTATCTGGTAAACTTGCCAATCATTCAGCGAGATTGGTGATGTCAAGGTTGGAGCCTGTGACCTTCTTTTTCTGTATTATTAAACATATGTTATCTATTCTCATATGTGTTCCATTGAGATTACATGGGATTATGAGGAAGTGTTGAACCTGGGATTATATGGCGATACTGTGATTATTTTAAGAAAAGAGAAATTTACTAACCGATATTTCCTTTTCTTCTGTGTATCTCCACGTCACAAGGAAGTATGGGATTTATCTCCTATCCTCCAGCTGGTAGGACTGTCTAAATTAATTTAAATAGTAGGCTCCTCTCACTTGCTTCAGTTGCACTTTTGTCCAAGCTACAAGATATAGAAAAAAATATATCATAACATTAAGGGTGGGTGTGACGTGGAGATACACAGAAGAAAAGGAAATATCGGTTAGTAAATTTCTCTCTTTCTTCTGTGATCTCCCCGTCACAAGGAAGTATGGGAACTTCCCAAGCCAAAACTAGGGAGGGAAATCCACATAACTCCAAAACATGTAAAAAACCACATTGGACATCTTAATGAAGTTCAATAGTCAACTAACAATCAGAACATAATATGCATATAATAGGAGAATCCTACCCTTACTGAGGGATTATTATTTATAATAACTTACATGTTGACTAGCTCCAAATACCATGACCGCCTGGGCCACTTGGGGGCAACTAAGATGATCTCCGCTCTGTATATTCTTATCTTCCTGAGGACCTCCCTGACTAATGGAATAGGGGGAAAAATGTACGCCAGAGAGAAAGTCCAGGAATGTTTCAGAGCATCCTGGCCCAATGCTCCGCTTGTCTTCCATCTGGACAGAAATTTCTTGCATTTTGCACTTTCTGGACTACCTCTGTGGTTCCCCATCTGCAAGTTATCTGCTGGAACACTTGTTGATTCAAAGACAACTTCCCTGGGTGAATCTTGTTCCTGTTTAGGTAATCCGCTTGGATGTTTTGACAGCCTGCTATGTGTGAAACTGAGATGGTCAGTATATTTTTCTCTTCCCAATGCATGATCTTTGCGAGTTCCTTGTTGAGATTTTGGCTCCTTGTCCCTCCTTGATTTTTTAAGTACATAACTGTTGTCATGTTGTCCGATCTGATATGGACTGGTTTACCTTTTAGATATTTCTGAAAGTGTCTTAGCGCATGCTCCACTATGTTTATGTGCAGGCTTCTTTCCCCTTTCGACCAAGTTCCTTGGGCAGTCATGGATCTGTATACTACTCCCCATCCTCTGGGACTGGCACCCGTGGTAATTATTTCCCATCTTTGCTCTGCAATTGAAACTCCTTTTTGCAGATTTTTTCTTTTTGTCCACCAAAGTAGATCGTGTCG
This sequence comes from Rhinophrynus dorsalis, assembly GCA_037306005.1. NCBI lineage: Eukaryota > Metazoa > Chordata > Amphibia > Anura > Rhinophrynidae > Rhinophrynus > Rhinophrynus dorsalis. Next base: position 97,326,027 of record CM074725.1, on the reverse strand, counting down.
TACTCCTGTTGATAGAAGAATTCGCTGAAAGGGGTCTGGATGATATCTGTTCCAATATCTTAGGAAGGGAGACTGGAGATGCCTCGAATGGAACCTTGCCCAAGGGATCACTTGAATGGCCGACATCATTAACCCTAGGCATCTCAAATATGTGAGCTGCATGGCTCTTTTCTTCTGAATCTTGATACTCTTTTTATTATGTTTGATATTCTTTCTTTCTTCGGAGAGAGTGATTGTGCCTTCTTTTGTGTTGATCCTCATTCCTAAGTAAACCAGATCCTGTGATGGAGACAGCTGGCTCTTTAGAGGATTGATGACCCAGCCCAGATTCTGGAGATGTTTTACCACTGTCTGCGTGTTTGCAAAAACCTGATCTTCTGTTTGAGCTATGATCAGAAGGTCGTCCAGATAGGGAATTACATGGATTCCTTCTTCGTCGGATGGGTTCTAGAGCGGCTGCCAAGACTTTCGTGAAGACCCTTGGGGCCGTGGCCAAACCAAAAGGAAGGGCCGTAAACTGAAAATGCCTGTTTTCTACAGCAAACCTTAAAAATCTTTGATGACCCCTTCTGACTGGAATGTGATAGTAAGCAAGTCCACCTTCGTTAGGAAATTGCCTGGTAACACTGATCTCATGACAGACCTTACTGATTCCATTCTGAAAGACTTCTGAATCAATAGAGTAATCAGATTCTTGAGATCCAGAATGGTCCTCCAGAACAGTAAACAAAATTGAATAAATTCCTGAATACTTCTGACTTTCTGGGACCTCCTGAATAACCTTCTTTGATAACAGATTCTTTATCTCTTGATTCCACGCTTTTTGCTTCTTTGTGCCCTTTGGGGCTCTTGACCTCTTGAAGACATGAAAACTCGGGATCTTTTTGAATGGGAGCGGATATCCCATCTCCAGAATGTTCCGAACCCAGGTGTCTGATGTTGTCCAGTTGTGATGAAATTCTAGCAAGCGACCCACCACTTGCTCTGTAGGAGGAACCCGCTGACCTTCAGAACTCTTTTTTGAAGTGCGCCTGCCTCTTGGGATAATCCTTCCGGAATCCACCTCTAGCTTGCTGACCTGTCTGTCTCTTCTGATTGAATGCTGTAGGCTGATATCTTCTGTTATCCCGAAAGGACTGAGGTCTGGATTTATATGAGGAAGACCTGGGAGAAGATGCTCTTCTTTTCCTCTCCTGTGGCAAAAAGGCACTCTTTCCTTTTTTTATCAGATCCTCGACTTCTTCTTTGAAGAGCTTATCACCTCTAAAGGGGAGATTGACCAACTTATTCTTGGAAGAAGAATCAGCTCCCCAGGGCTTAAGCCAAAGAGCCCACCTGGAAGATATAGATAGGGCTGAGAACTTAGCCCCTTTTTTAATGGAATCCATGGGAGGCATCACAGATGAAATTGTTAGCCTCCTTGATAGCAGATACTTCTCTAGCTAATTTAGATCTAGAGGTGCCAGATTCTATGTTTTCCTCAAGACTGGATAGCCAGATTTTAATAGCTCTAGACACGCAGGCAAGTGCCGTGGCAATCTGAATATTACTTCCTATCAAGGAAAACTGTCTCTTAAGGGCGGATTCTAATCTCCTGTCCATAGGATCCCTAAGGGAAGAGCCATCTTCTAAGGGGATGGTAGTATGTCTAGCTAGTGTGGAAACTGCCGCATCCACTTTAGGGGGGGGAACCCAATCCTTTATCTTATCCGGCGCTACTGGATACATTTTAGAAAATCTCTTGGTGACAGCAGACGTTTTATCTATCCTACTCCATTCAGATAAAACCATTTCAGAAACAGACTGGTGAACCGGAAAACTGGGAGGGGATTTCTTGTTACCTACAAAAGCCACATACAGAACATTTAAGTCCTTTTGTTCTTCCACTAAACCTAAGGACTTCCTGACTGACTTGACAGAGTTATCAATTTTCTCCAAAGAAAAGGCCCCAGATCCTGCCACTATCTCTCCCTCTTCTTCAGAAGGAAAAGCTGAGGATTCCATGCTATTGTCATCCTCCTGAACAGCCTTAGGAGAAGAGGTACCTTCCCCAGGGTCCTCTGTCGCTTCTTAGGAAATACGGACTCCTGTATGGATGTGAAGGTTTCCTGTAATAAAACCTTCATCCATGATACGAAATCCTGGAATTGGTTTGGCATTTCAGACAAAGCCACCTTTTTTAAGCAATCTGGACAAAACTTGGAGCCATCTGACCCCTGCAACTTCTTGTCACAATTAGTACAGGACCTTTGCTTCTGTTTCTCTTCCTTGGAGGGGGCAGAATCAGCTTTCTCCTTACTCCCTGACGACTTGGAAGCAGACATGCTGACTAATTAAAACTATACATTTTATTAAACAATCTTAAAAGAAAAAAAGTGGCTAGAAGCCTAAATCCTACCTGCACACCGCCATGGATCCAATATATATAGCGTGCGTTCCACTCCTAAACTGCAACGCCCCGTTCAGCCAGATTATCTGGGGTGGATAAAAAAACTTCCTCTCTCCACTGCCTCTTGCTGCCCGACTTCCTGTTGCTGCCGTGCCTGCTCAGAAGCATGCGTTTCACTCTGGAACGCACGCTGAAGAATTACCCCCAAATTGGATGAGCGAAGTGGAGAGGAATATGCCGCTCCTAGACTTTAAGAAGCAGGAGGATGGCAACATAGAATAAGGCGCTTCAATGATCCACAACACAGCGTGCCCTGGCACATTCACCTGACCATACGCCCGCTGAATCGCTGCTGCACCGGACCCTTGCATTCCGCCGAATGAAACCCAGTAAGCTTCAGAAAATACTCTCCCCAGTCACGGAGGCATCCGCCTCCTATCCTCCAGCTGGCTAGGACCGAAGACAACTGAAGCAAGTGGGGGGGGCCTACTATTTAAATTAATTTAGATATTCCTACCAGCTGGTGGATAGGAGATAAATCCCATACTTCCTTGTGACGGGGAGATCACAGAAGAAATATAGGTTTATTCACTTTTGATTTAATATTGGTTCCAATATATTATGGAATATCGTCTTTTGTACACAGGCTAGTTTAGCACTGTTTTAGGTTGGTAGTAGGTTTCAATTTTGAAATGCTCGACTTTCAGCATCTGATTCACCTTCTTGAGATACCAAACGGTTCTGAAGTCTCCCAAAGATATGGCTACAATAAGTTCAAGTAAATTCCATGACCCCTTTCCAAGGGAGGAACCATCTGAATTGCTCTGGAAAACAAGAGATCTGCTAGGGCTTCCTTGAATGCTAAAGTTTTTTTACAGAGTGGAAGGGATCTTCAAGTGAAAGAACATATTGCTTTTTGGGAAATTAAGAAATTTCCTCGGAAGCTCCTGCTCCAGTCTCTGAAGTACCCAAGAATCTATATTGGGAACATTCTTCCAGGGCTGTAGAAAGAATGCCAATCTTCCTCAGACTGGTAATAGAGCTGGGACCCGCAATAACTAATTGTTACTCCTTATAGTGGGTTCTGCCCAGGAACGCCTTTCTGAACCCAGCTCTGGGAGCTTGAGGGAATCCTCTGTGTCTTAAATCGTACTGACTTTCTGGATTATATCTTCAGGAATCCTGAAAGGACTGGTCCCTAGGGCAAAATCTTGCCAAAATCTGTGAGAGAATACTGACGTTGTCTCCAGGGCACTTTTCCTTCCAGAGGCTTTGTGAACAATTTCTTACAGTTGATTCCCAAATAGCATGGGGCCTGTAAATGGTAGGACTGTGAGCTTTTAGCCAAAAGACAAGAGTGTGCTATCACGGTGCCCGTGATTTCTCCCGTGGCGTTACCTAACTTTCCCCACTTGTGATCAGCAGCATGTCTGGATGCTGCCTGACTTCCTGTTTGCATATGCGTGTCACTACAGAGTGCTCGCTATTTTGTAGTCACAGCTTAATTGACTGATCTATGCTCCACCTCTCCAGTAGGCCTTATATGCAGCCTTCAAACATTGCTTCAGTGCCTTTTCGTGGTGTATCTGAGCATCGCTTGTATTCCTCGTTGTGACCCGTTCTTGGCTGTCGATTCCGATTTGTGTATGACTCTTGGCTCCGTCTGACTACCCGATCCGTGCTCGATCTCTGGCTCTGTCTGACTACCTGATCCGTGAATGATCCCTGGCCTGGTTGACTACCCACTCCGTGCCAAGTACTGTGGCTCTGTCTGGCTACCCGTTACGTGTATGACCTTGGCAAGGGGATGGGCTGGAGAGCAGAGCGGTGCAAAGTGTACCGTAGTGTGCAGCGGAAGGACGTCACCAGGTATTTCTTTTACATTAAATAACTTTCTAAATATGCCGATTTTGTTAAAATAAATATAGCCGTTAAAAATAGTAGACTGAGAGCCATCGGATTAAGTCTATTTTTATTTGGGTGAAAGTTCCGCTTTAATTCCCTCTCTCTAGGATTGCAAGGAAATTTGCTTTGATTGTTCAAAAGATGTGTGTGGCTGATACCTTTTGGCTTCACAAAAGGATGTTTTCCTAGAACTAAAACTAGAACCTTTAAACTGTGTTGGAGACCTAATACTTCTTTCTTGTGGCAAAAAAGCACTCTTGCCTCCAGCTGACTTCTTAAAATCAATTCTTCAAATTCTGTGCCAAAAATAAATGCACCAGAGAAGGGTAAGTCAACCATCCTTGCCTTGGAGGAGGAATCAGAAACCTAGAATCTGAGCCAGAGACAGAGACTATAGACAACTATAGACACATGAGAAGATTTGGCCAACAATTTAATGATGGTCAAACAAGAGTCACAAGAGAAACTTGTTGCCTTCTTAATGATTGCCACTTCCGTCAAAAGGTTGGATCTAGGGACGTATGTCTCAATATATTCTTCTAACTCGGATAGCCAGATCCTCATGGATCTAGCTATACAAGCTACAGCAGTGGCTGTTCAATTTGTGGCCTATGTGTACAAACTACTTCAACACATCCTCAATTTTCTTGTCCATGGGATCCCTTTAAAGGGACAGTAATGTCCCAGAAAAATTGTCTCCAGTTTTGTAGAGGTTAAAATAATAAACAATATGCTCCAAATCAGATCTCTCAAACTGCTGTGGTTTGAGAGATATAGATATTTAAAGTTCCCCTCTTCCTCCCTTTCTCCTGATTTCAGCTGTTAAGCTAACAGCAGAAGATTCAAGTCATACAACTCGAGGAGGCTCTTCAGCAGAGCCAAAATCTCATTATTTAAAATAATTACTTCATTGGAATGGTCTACAAAGTGTGCTTGCAAACCAGGAACTTTTTGTAGACCTTTCCAGTGAAATAATTCTTTTGAAATGAGATTTCAGCTGGTGCCCAGACCGGGATAGCCAGCTGTCAGTTAGATGCTGACGTCAAGAGAAGGGGAAGGAGAGGGAACTTTCAATGTTTATATCTCTCAACATTAGTGTCCCTTTAAAGGGATAGTAATGTTTCACATAAACAGCAGCTCCAATTAATCTTCATAGTATTTGGGCCATGGATAGTGTCCTTTGTATACAGAGTTGAAATTCAAGAATACTTGAATTATAAATTATCCTCCCCCTGCCCCCTTTCACCTAGTGTAAGCCAACTCCCCTAAGATGTGGAATCTGGTCCTGAGAGCAGACAACTAACAGCAAGGGATAATCTTCTTACTGTGACCATAAGGAAGATCCTGCCCCTCGACTGTTTTTTTTCAGGTTTTTCCTTATGCTCACTGAAGTTTATCCCCCGTTGTGATTCATGAGGACAGTCTTGCTGCTCTGAGGTGAGCAGTGTTACATCAGTAAAAGGGGTGGGAGGGGGAATGCGTTATTCAATTACTCTTGAACTACAGCTCTGATCTTATTGAAATAACAATCCCAATGGTCCAAATACTATGAAAATGGATTGGAGCTGCTTTTATTGTGAAAGGTTACTATCCCTTTAAGGATGAACCATCCTCCATAACAAGCTTTGTTCTCTTAGGTAACTGGGCAATAGCCACATCAACCTTTGGGGGCAAGGTCCAAGGCTGATAATGATATGATACATCTTTTGAAATATCTCTGATAGGAGAGTCACCATACCTTATCCCATTTAGACTTAACTAAATCATGAACGGAACTGTGAGAAGGACCCAATAAATTCATTGAAATATTTATTCTGTATTTAAAGTACTTAGGTTGGTGAATCAATCAATATAAAGCCAAATCCTACCGTCACAGCAGCTAGTGTTCCTGGGCATCAGGTTCAACACAAAGACAAAGATAATGTTTGTCATGCCAAGATATGAGTTGGCCCTCTGGGTTGTATAATTTGTTTGTTATTCAAAATGCACCAGTCCTAGGCCATAAAACTAGCTAAGTAGATAACATCACCAGAAACTGAATGAGCATCGCCAGAGCAGAACAGAGTGTCATAAACTATACTGGACCCTCTACTCTGATGAAGTTCACCCAGAGGACAGTCAAATATTATGAAATAGGGAGAACATGTATTATACAGTGTAAAATGTTTCAATATAAATATATATTCAGAATGCCCAGGTTTTACCTTTGTGGTGGGTACCAAACATGCCAGGGGGAGGTTTTCCTGCTATGAGTTACAAGAATAACCACTTTGCAACCAGTTAGACCCAGCATGTTTGGTGTCCAGATAATCACACAGATATGAGAAATATGATTATTATAACATTATAGATGTGTGCTGTGGGTTGCATGTTTTGGGAAGCCTTATGATTTTTCAGGTACAACTCAGCAGTAATATCTCGGACAGGTCTGACTGAGTGGGCAGTAAACAGTCAAGCCAAACCCCTGACCCTCCCAAGTAACACCCCGGGGGGTTTGGCCTCTTAGAAGGAACTGTGAAAACTATTTAATATGTGTTTTTTGGATAAAACAGGGAATTTCTTTGTAACAAATGAAGGGGAATATACCATCTGAAGTTCTCAAGGACTCTTAAAATACTGGTAATTGTATTTAAGGATCTCTTGTGTTTCTCCCATTTTATGGACTGTTTTGCTTATGTGTAATCTTTACTTGTGTATGTCCTTTATTTCTGTATTTTTGTAACCAGCATTGTGAAACCTTTTTTTCAATTAATCAGCTCTTGTCTCTTTTCTCTAATATAAACTCACTACTCAGAAGGAAGCTCAGTTCGAACACACTACTAAAGGGTTAATTCTATATGTTTGATTATTAAAGTGATTTTATACTGTAATTCTGTTGTGTTTGGGGTAACCGAAGACGCCCAGATATAAAGTCTTTGTGGTGGCAGCAAACTGTAGTACTGGGGACATAGTGCAGGAGGTATTTCAGTGGTTAATGTGGTGGTTGCTAGGAATAGTAACAGGTAACCAGGGGTCTGGTATTGTTATCCCTTTCACTCCCACACTCTCCCCACTGTCTCAGCAGGGCCCATAGCCTTCGCATGTGACAATGTTCCTTTCAGATGAATGGATTATCTTGGAAATCCTGAGAGTTCAGAAACAAGTTCTCACACAGCACAGGATTTAATGGAACTACTGTGGTTGGCAATCTCAGAAATCCAGGTAGTTCAATGAACCAGATTCCATACGAAGGACACTTGAGTGAATTTCTTAAGCTAATGGACAATTCAACAAGACAGGTCATAACAGAATATTCCACTTCTGAGATCAGTAAGGATTCTCCTCAGGTGGTGGCTCCACAAGGCAAATCTCTCCATGAGGTGTCCTTTGGGGGATCCAGATTGGGAAATTGACTTTGGAGGAAGTTGTCAGCACAGATGCAAGTATTCAAGGATGGGGAGGACTATACAAGGATCAGTCAATTCAAGTAATGAGGCCAAAATGCATATAAATGTTCTAGAAATTAGGGGGGGTATTAAACTGTCTAAAGAAGTTCAGAGTCCTTCTACATCGCAAGGTGGTCTTGGTAAAGTTAGACAATAGGACTGTGGTCACTTACTTCTGAAAGCAAGGGGGAACCTGAAGTAAGACTATCAAGAGAAGTATGAATAGTAATAACCTGGCAGAATCCTATCTAAAGATATCAGCACTAAGCAAAACCCAGATAGATCAGAGACAGTGGGCCCTACATTCAGATGTATTCAAAACTCTGGCTCAAAGATAGAGAATGACAGCCATAGACCTAATGGCATCAAGCAAAGACAACAAATAAGATCTGTTTTACTCCAGGTGGAACTATGCAAAGGCCCGGAGTCATGGCACCCTAAAAATCCTGTGGTTCTTACTGCTAGCTTACATATTTACCCTAGTTCCTCTAATCCTGGGATGTTGTAAGGAAAAACAGGAGAGACATAGAGGAGGTGATCCTAGTGGCTTCATACTGGCTCAGAATGACCCTTCTCTCCAAGGTTCTCTGATGACTTGGCATCTTTGGCCTAGCACAATTCCCCTGGCTTCTATTGTATGACTCTCTCAATGGTCTCTCTCTGGGCCATCTCTCTGTATACCCTCTCTCGGAGGTAAGTGATAACATCCTTTAGCTTTAACTACCATATCTATGAAGACTATACACAAATCTCTCTCTCTACTCCCTCACCATCATCTAAAATACAGCAGTAGGTCTCAGAATGCCTTACTGCTATCTCTTCCTGGATGGCTCATCGTTACTTAAAATGTCTAAGACTGAGCTCCTTATCTTTCCTCCTAAATGCTGCACCCTCAATACCCCCATGTTCTATAACTGTCGAGGGCTTACCCTCTGGTCATGACAAGCTGCTTCAGAGTAAGTTTGGACTCTTCTCTTTCCTTCATCACTCACATTAATAAAATAAACCTGTCACTTCTTTCTTCAAAATATAGCAAATATCCAGCCATTTCTCTCTCTCAACCAACTCTCACTCAAGCTTTAATCCTTTGTCACCTGGACTACCGCAACTCTATATTTATTGGTCTACCTGCTAGCCATATTGCTCCTCTCCAAATGATTATTAAAGAGATAATAACATTAGCAATAAAGTAGATCATCAAGTCTTCTTTGTGGTAAATGTAACACATTGCTCTATGTTTAGCTACTTACTTTTGTGCCCCTTCAGTGCCAGAGGCTTGGACCATTTCCTGTACCCTGCAGGCCAGATGCTTTTTCAGCATTTTTGCTATCCTTCTGTTTATGCTTTATTTCCTCTGGGGATTTTTAGTTAAATATAGAAAACTATATATTGTTTTTTTCAGAACGAATTGAGCTTTCTCGTGGTACTTTACATGAAGAGAATTTTACATCGTGCAAAAAGCTATGATGTCATAATGACAAAAAAAGTGAAAATTAACTCATTTTGCTAAAATCACATAATATGTATCAAAAACATTTACCTTGATTGAAACAGTTTCAATTATTTGAAAAAGCCCCGAGTAAAAAAATACCAAATTTGTATAGTTTTACCTACGTCCATGGCTAGCGTAGAGCCCTAATCACCAGCAGCGCAAAATGACATTTTCAACTTTATAAACTAATATGCGCATTCTAGGGTTTTTGTGGTACAACTACCCTAAAACAGTGGAATAACTATATAAAACTATATATTTCTAAAAAGTAGACAACCTGCCACATCTAATGAGGGGTAACTTGCCTTCTTATCCCAAGCGTGGTGTGCACAAATGCCTCCAGAAGATGGCGCTAATGAAAAAAAAAAAAGGCATAATTACATTTCTGCCCCTTCAAATGTACTAAAATGCTTGAAAACCACGGCATTTCCAACTGTATTCATTAGCTAGTGCTCTTAGGAGAAAAATGACACCACATTGGTATGAGTTTAACTACCTTTGGGGGCGCTAGAAGTGCAAAACGACACCTACTAAAACCTCAAATTTTTCTAACATTTTCTCAAACATTACTTGTCTGTACAAAAATGGTTATAACAACTATAGAAGTGAAGAAAGGGTACACAAACTATACCATTTTGGAAAGAAGACAACCTGCCGCATCTAATGAGGGGTGAATTTCCTTATTACCCCAAGCCTGTTGTGCCCAAATTCTTCCAGAAGGTGGCACTATATGAAAAAAATGGCATTTTCTTACATTGCTGCCCCTTCATCTGTATGGAAATCTGTGAAAACCATGGAATTTCCAACTGTATTCATTAGCTAGTGCTCTTAGGACAAAAATGACACCCCATTGGAATGAGTTGACCTACCTTAGGGGTGCCAGAAGCACATAACTACAACTACCTGTTTGCTTTTTCGAAAATGGTGGCTTGTACTAAAATGTTCATAACTGTTAGAGACATGAAGGAAAGGTATAAAAGGTATACCATTTTGGAAAGTAGACATTCACCCACATCACATGATAGGTCACTTGCCTTTCTATCCTCTGGCTGAAATGCGCAATTATTTCCAAAACGTGGCAATATAGGAATAAATACAAGTTTTTTTACATTTCCACCACTTCAAAGATACTAAAAACTTTGAAAACCATAACATTTCCTGCTGTATTCAGTACCTGCTACCAACATGAGAAAAATGGAAGCCCATTTGTGTGGGTTAACATAAAATATGTGGGTGCTAGGAACACGTACGTAAACCTGACACTTTTGTTTTTTAAATTATCTGCTTGCACTAAAATGGTTATAACCATAATAGATATGCAGGAAAGGTAGAGAAACAAAGAAAACAACCTGACGCATCTAATGAGGGGTCACTTGCCTTCTTACCCACAGGCTGGTATGCACAAATGCTTCCAGGAGGTGGCGCTAATTAAAAAAAAAAAAAGGCATTTTCTTACATTTCTGCCCCTTCAAATGTATGGAGCTCTGTAAAAACCATGGAATTTTTAACATTCATTAGCTAGTGCTCTTAGGAGTCAAACGACACCCCATTGGTATGAGTTGACCTACCTTAGGGGGTGGTAGAAGTAGAAAACTACACCTACTACAACCTCTGATGTTTCTAACATTTTCTCAAATGTGACTTGCCTGTACGAAAATGGCTGTAACACCTTCAGAATTGAAGAAAAGGTAGATAAACCCTACCATTTTGGAAAGAAGACAACCTGCCGCATCTAATGAGGGGTCACTTGCCTTTTTACCCCTAAATTAATTGGCACAACTATTTCCAGAATGTGGTGCTACAGGAAAAAAAAACAAAACAAAAAACGTTTTATATGGGGTTGCACCGATACCGATACTGGTATCGGCATCGGTGCCGATACCAGCATTTGCACGAGTACTTGTACTCGCGCAAATGCGGCCGATGCCAGCACCGATACCCTGTGTCAGGGTCAGTGCTGCAGAGAGGGAGCCCGGGGAGCTGCTCACAATGCTCCCTGGTCACCTCTCTCACTCCTGCAGCATCGGAGCTCGCTAGAGAACAGCGAGCACCCAGCAGAGGAGAGTAAGGGAGGCAAGATGGGGCAGCGGGTGGTGAAAGAGGCAGAGAGGGGGGCCAAGAGGGAGAAAAAGGCAAAAGGAGGAAAGATCAGGAGACAAAAGGAGGGGGGATCAGGGGAGAGAGAGAGAGAGGCAAAAGGATGAGTCAAGGAGAGAAGGAAGGGGAGAAAGGGGGATCAAAAGGGAGAGAAAAAGCCAAGGCAAAAGAAGGGGGCTCAAGAGGGGTAGACTGAAGCAAAAGGTGGGAATCAAGAGGGGGAGAGAGTCAAAAGGGGAGAGTCAAGAGGTGGTGTGTGTATGTATGTGTGTGTGTATATATATTTCAAGTACTCACCAATACCAATTACCGATACCTTTTTTTTTGCGGTCATTTGCCAGTTTTCCAAGTACCTAAAGCATATAGGTACTTAGAAAACTGGCAAATGACAGCAAAAAAAAGGTATTGGTAATTGGTATCGGTGAGTACTTGAAAAAAGTATCGGTACTCGTACTTTAAAAAAAAAAAAAAAAAAAAAAAAAATTATTATCGGTGCATCTCTAGTTTTACACATCAGTCACTTCAAAGATACTAAAATGGTTCAATGGCGTGGGATTTCCAAGGAGGACTTCTTGCCAGCCTAAGAAAAATGGTACCCCACTGCTGTGGGTTGACATACCAATTTACGCTACAGGAGTGTAGCTACCAGTGAAACAGGAATGGGAAAGCAAAGAGTGTATGTGTGATTTTATGGCTAACAGATGAAAGAAGCTAGGGCGTCAGCCGGTGTAAGTGCGGACCTGTGACTACAAGTGTAACAAAGTGTGTGGGAGGGTGAGGGATTAGGCAGTGTGTGTGGGTTTGAACAGAGGAGCAAGGATGGTGGTGATGGTGGGGCAGTGTCTGATAGTGTGTATGGGAGATCTGTGACTACCAGTGTGCAATGTACGTCCCCTCATATAAAGCACTGCGTTGGACCCCCCCCCCCGTGGCACGTGCATTTGTTGGGGCTTTTCCCCCCCAATATTTTTGTGTAGACCTCATTGGGGGCATCAGAACCCATACAATGAGGTCTAAATAAAAAAATAAAAGTGGGAAAAAAATCCTGTGTGTGCCACAAAGGGTTAATTTTTTTTTATTGTTACTTTGTATTCAGATGGCCACCAAACAAGCTCTGATCACAAAGTAATGATAAAAAGTCCTGTGTGTGCCACAGGAAGGGGGTCGGCATCGAACCCCCCCCGCCCAGTGGCACACACAGGGTTAATTTTTGTTTTAATTTTTTTTTTTTATTATATACCTCATTGAGGGGCATCAGGACCCCTTGATCCCTCCCCAATGAGGTCTTAGTAAAAAAAAAAAAAAAATATATATATATATATATGTCCACAAACAGAGTGACCCTGTGAGTGCCACAGGGGTCTCCAGCGCATTGCAAAGCAATGCATTGGCCCCTTATGGCACTCAGAGGGTTAATTTTTTTTTTTTATCATTACTTGGTAATCAGAGCTTGTTGGGGGGCCATCAGGACCAATCCTGATGGCCCCCCAACAATCTCTGATAATGAAGTAATGATAAATGCCCTGTGTGCCGCAGAAGGGGGGCTGAATTGGCCCCCCCCTTGTGGCACACACAGAGTTAAATTTTTTTTCTTTACATTTTTTTTTTTTATTATGGACCTCATTGGTGGGTATCAGGACCCCTCTGATTCCCCCCAATGAGGTCTTGTAAGAAAAAAAAAAAAACCCAAAAGAAGTGACCCTGTGAGTGCCACAGGGGTCTCCAGCACATTGCAAAGCAATGTGCTGGGGACCCCTGCGGCACTCACAGGGTTACTTATGCATTTTTTCTTTTTCTTTATTTCAGACCTCGTGGGGGACATCAGGACCCCTCCTGGTGTCCCCCCAGTTATTGATCTCCCAGCCGATCGGCTGGGAGATCAATATGGCGACCGCAGGAGAGCAAGGGTAAGGGAAACTTCCCTAACTTCATCAGTGATCATGTCACCGATGACGTTGGGAGGCTTCCCCCGGTCCTGCCCACTCCTACCCGGAAGTTCGGGTAGGAGAGCGGAGGAGGGAGAAGCTCTGTTTCTCAGAGCTTCTCCCTTGGCGATATTGATCTCCTAGCGCGATCGGCTGGGAGATCAATACCTGGGAGGACATGAGGAGTGATCCGCATGTCCTCCCAAGAGTGCCAGGCTGCATTTCAGCTGAAATGCGGCCACTGCCAGCCGGTTATACCGGCTTAAGCAGTGACTGCATTTTAGCTGTCAAATGTACGAGCGTGGCACAGCAGGTACAGCTGTGTCCACTCGTACATTGTACCCACCTGCCAATCTAGGGGTTAAAAGATATTAAATGTAGAAAGATCCCCCTCTCGCCCCTTCTGTCTACATCACGCTTGCCTCTTTGTCTGGTCCTGACGGATACAGTGAGGGACAAACTTCAGTAAGCAAAGGAAAATCCTGCCCTTGTTCCTTAAGGGGGGCAGGGTTTTCCTTATAGTTACTGAAGTGTGTCCCTCTCTGCATCAATCCAGTCCAGGGACCAGATTTCAGATTCAGTGGGAGGTGGCCAGAAACAGCGGGCAGGGGACCTTTATACATTTAATATATTTTGAACTACATAAAAGTATGTTGCTAAACATAGTGCTATGTGTTACAGTTACTATAAAGAAGACTCGGCAATCTACTTTATTACAAACATAACTATCCCTTTAATTCAGTTATCAGACTACTCTTCCTCGCCTGCAGAACAGTACACTCTTCTACAATTTTAAAATCACTGTTATGGCTTCCCATAAACCATCATATAACATTCAAATACCTCCTTATTACCGTCAAGGCTCTCCAACACGTATCCCCACATTATACTTTATCTTTGATATCCCACCATACACCTGCACATCCTCTACACACTACTGATGGCGGAAGACTCTCTGCTGCATTAACCCTTTGAGTGTCAGAGGGATACGGAACGCATTGCAAAGCAATGCGTTCCGTACCCCTCTGGCACTCAAAGGGTTAACCACTATCACTGTTTCAAGACCGAAAGCTTTTTCCTCTTGCTGCTCCCTGCCTCTGGAACTCTCTATCACCCAGCATTTGCCAAGCCACGACCCTCCTTTGGAGCTCCCCGCTCTGTATCAGCTGCGGCGCAGGCAGTCTCTACTGCGCATGACTGCCGCACGTGCAGCAGTGTCTACTGCGCATGATGCGGCGTTACACACGATTTAGCTAATTATTATATAGGATTACCTCCTGTGTCAAAATACTGCACTTTCTTCTCTACCTTATGTCACCCATCCTATATGGTGATTGTAAGTGCTACAGAGCAGGGACCTCCTATCCTAATGTATGCTCACTTGGTGTTCCCCTTAAAATTGTAAAGGAGACATCAGAAACGCTCAACTAGGAACCAGCTTGTAATACAAAATTTGCAGGCTCTCTAGGAGTGGTGTAATATAAAGATTCGGCTGCACACAAAGTATTAGGAGAATGATGTAAAAGTAAAATCTTCTTTATTAGTATCCAATAAAAACAACACAGCATACATAAGACCATATTGAGTGGGAGCAGGATGCAAACGGGAAAAAGAAGTGCTATACGTCTGACATGTTTCACGCCATCTTAGCGCTTACTCATAGACTAAAGGTAATACCACCCCCCCTAGTAATATAACCTGCTTACAAGGGTGAAAGTTTAAGACATATAAAAACAAAAACACCTCTAATCCCTACAACCGGGGAAATATTCTCAGATGTGTTGTTACAATACAACGGTGTTCAACCTAAAACAATATCTCAACTAAATGCAATACACAATAGCAAATCATATATAGTGTGAGGATATTTTAAATTCACTCAAATTAACACTGAAATAATACAAAAATAAACACAAAAATAATAAAATAATATAGATATATTAATAGCTATAGAAATACCAAACAACATCTAGCTCACTATGTGCTTCATGACTGGTAATACCACCATCAAAATGTACATAATCAGAATATATATATATATATATTATATATATATATATATATATATATATAAACAGAATATACATAAATCAAAATACTGAGGAGGATATTAATTTTGATTGATGAACACTCATACTCCTTAATATATATATTTATATATCTAACACATGATCTCCCTACATAATAATGAATATCCAAAAAACTAACCTTCAAGGGTTTTTTTTTGATGATAAGAAGATAAGGATAAAATTCTAAAATATATAACAATAGTTCCCATCTCTCTCACCTCAGCTCAGTAACAAAAAAGGTGAAATTTCTTACCGTTATTTCCTTTTCCTCCGTGTCTCCCCACGGCGCTTTAAACAAATGGGTTCGCGTCCCCGCTAGCTGGCGTTTGGATGTCTGAACCGGAAACTATTTAAGTCACTTCCCCCTCCACTCTCCAGTCTGCTTTTGCCATAGCTGTAACACATAGAATCTCCAGAGGTTAATGGGGGGGGGGGGGGTGCGCCGTGGGGAGACACGGAGGAAAAGGAAATAACGGTAAGAAATTTCACCTTTTCCTCCGTGTCTCCTTCCCCGGCGCTTTAAACAAATGGGTACTCCCATAGCTGTATCTACGGGCGGGTACTATCAAACACAATATGCGTTATCTACATCGTATATCACATGATTACTCATACATTAATATAGAATACCCGGTCATACACATAATAAAAATAGTACATATTTCCTATGTGCCCTTGAACTTGATTCAAATTCCATATGGATACATACATAGTAAAGTAGCCTTGGTCTTACCAGTCAGGGGTTTACTGCTGCCTGCAATACCCTTGTGCCAAATCTTGTGTCCTCAGTTGCTTGAATATCCAATTGATAATGACGCATGAATGTAGAAATTGACGACCATGTAGCCGCCTTGCATATTTCTTCTGGTGATGCCAGAGCTCTCAAAGCCCATGATGTTGCCATGGCCCTGGTAGAATGGGCTTTGACCAACCTTGGAGGTTCAACCCCTGCTTCCAGATAGGCTGTCTTGATACATTCTACAATCCATCTAGAAATGGATGGTTTCGATGCTGCTGTGCCCTTAAATTTCCCTTGGTGGTGGACAAACAAGGAATTGGATTTTCTTATTAACTTTGTTCTTTCTAAGTATAGATTAATGACTCTTACCATGTCCAGCTTGTGCAAGTCCATTTCGTCTGGTCCTTTTGGATCAGGGAAGAAGGAGGGTAACACTATTTCCTGATTCGTATGAAAATCCGAAACCACTTTGGTTCTGAAACTCGCTTTAGTTCTTAGCACTACCTTATCTGGGTGGATAGCCAAGTAGGGTGGCTTTAGAGATAGAGCTTGAAGTTCCCCCACCCTTCTAGCAGAGGTGATTGCCGTCAAAAATACCACCTTCAAAGTGATATATTTTAGAGATGCTTCTTCCATAGGTTCAAATTTAGGTGATTTTATCAATTGATTAAGTACTAGATTCAAGTCCCAAGTAGGCATAGTCTCCCTTATTCTTGGTCTCACTTTCTCTATAGCTCTTATGTACCTTTTTATCAGTTGATCTTCCGAATACTGTTCTGCCATGATTGCAGATATTGCTGAAACCTGAACCTTGATAGATGCTGGTCTTAATCCTCTTTCATGACCTTTTTGAAGAAATTCTAACAGAACTGCTGTAGAAATGTCTTTCCTTGATATATTGTTTTTGCTGCACCATTCTGTAAAAACTGACCAAACCCTACAGTACACTCTAGATGTAGATTTCTTTCTTCCCAGGAAGATTGTATTGATTACTGAATTGGATAGGCCTTTCATCCTTAAGGACGCCCTTTCAGCCTCCACGCCGTTAGTTTGAAGAATTGAGGATTCTGATGTAGTACTGGTCCCTGGTTCAAAATGTTGTTGTAACATGGTAGTTCCCAAGGGGTGTCTATGGATAACCTCACCAGCTCTGAGTACCAGGTTCTCCTTGGCCAGTTTGGAGCTATCAATATTGCATTGGTCCTGTCCCTCCTTATTTTCTTTAATACTTGAGTGATCATGGGTATTGGAGGATAAATGTAGACCAGCTTGTAGTTCCACTTGTATCTCATGGCATCCGTACCCAGAGCTTTTGGGTGGTACCATCGAGAAAAGAATCTTGGGCATTTCTTGTTTGAATATGATGCCATCAGATCTACTGATATTTTCCCCCATTTCTTCACTATTTGTTGAAACAGGGCCTTGTCCAAGGACCATTCCCCTGGATCTATTAGATTCCTGCTCAAGTAATCGGCTCGGACGTTGTTCTTTCCTGGTAGATATACCGCTGAGATTCCTGCTAGGTTGTTTTCTGCCCATCTCAGAATTTCTTCTGCTTCTTTGCTCAAGACCGGACTGTGAGTTCCCCCTTGTTTTTTTATGTACATGACTACTGCATAATTGTCCGACTGGACCCTTACATGTTTTCCCTTTAGTGGTTTCTTGAACCTTTGAAGCAGTATTTTAATGCTCTCATTTCTAGTTGATTTATATGCATGCGTTTTTCCTTTGCTGACCACAGGCCTTGGACATATTTGTTCTTGTAATGACCTCCCCATCCTGTCAGACTGGCATCCGAAGTAATCACCTGCCATACCGGATCCTGAAGAAGAAATCCCTTCCTGAGATTCCTTGGCTTTGTCCACCATTTTAATTCCATCTTCATGTGATTTGGTACTCTTATTCTTTGGGACATGTCCTTTGAATTCCCGTTCCATTTTGCTAAGAACCATCTCTGAACTGGTCTCATGTGATTCCTTGCCCATGGAACTATTTGAATGGCTGATGTGAGAGTTCCCAATAGGCTCATGAATTCTTTTGACGACATGTATGTTTTTTTTGTGATCTTTTTGACTCTTTGAATGATGCTGTTTTTTCTCTGAGTTGAGAGATACGCTCTGCTTCTTAGAGTATCTATCTTTATTCCCAGAAACTTCAGCTGCTGTTTGGGACACAGTTGACTCTTTTGCCGATTTATCTTCCACCCCAATTTCTCCAGGTGACCTATTGATTCTTCCAGCTGCTTCCTTGCATGTGATCTTGAGTCTGCTATCAACAGCAGGTCGTCCAGATATGGGATTATTGTGATGCCCCTCCTTCTTAACTTCTCCAGGGCCACTGCTAGTATCTTTGTAAATACCCTTGGGCCTGACATTAAACCGAAAGGAAGGGCTCTGAACTGCCAGTGTTGTTTCTTGTAATGGAACCTCAGGAACTTCCGATGTGTCTTGAGTATAGGTATGTGGTAATATGCATCCTGTAGGTCTATGGATGCCAGAAATGTCCCCGGTCTCACCATGCTGAGTATTGATGTTACCGACTCCATCTTGAAGGGTCTGTATTTCAAAAATTTGTTTAAGAATTTTAAATCCAGTATAGTCCTGAATCCTCCTGTGTTCTTTGGTGCCAGGAATATGATGGAATAAATGCCTTTTCTTCTTTGCTGATTCGGAACTTTTTCTATAAATTTTTCTTTCCAAGAGATCCTTTATTGCATTGTCCAGAATTACTTCTTTTGATGCCTTCTGGGGTGTCTTTGAATTTTTGAACTTTCTTATGTTTGGGATCTTTATGAACTCCAGCGGATACCCCCTCTTCAATATCTGGCTTGTCCAACTGTCCGATATTACTTCTTTCTTCCAACTGGATAGGAAATATGCCAGACGACCCCCCACTGGTATCTGAGAGAGGGCCCGCTGATCCTCATAATGAATCTTTTTTTCCTTGATTCCTTCTTGAGACTTCCTTCCTGAATCCTGTTCTGTATCCTTGAGCAGAGTTCTGCCTTCTGTTTTCAAATGACCTGTTCTGTTGAAATTTCCTTGAGTCACGAAAGGATTGCTTTTTTGTTCTGTAAGTTGTCTTCGTGGGAGATGACCTGCTTCTGCGATCTTGCGGTAACATGGCACTTTTCCCTCCTGACAGCTTCTTGGTTATTTCTTCCAGTGTTTCACCGAATAGCCTGGATCCCTCAAAAGGTAATGAAATCAGCCTATTTTTGGAAGATGAATCTGCATTCCATGTTCTTAACCATAGCGCTCTGCGGGCCGTTACCGACAATGCTGATGCTCTGGCAGATAATTTGATAGAATCCATTGATGCGTCGCATGAGTAACCTATTGCCTCTTTAATCATAGCAACATCTTTAGAGAGCTTTGATCTTGAAACTGATGTTTCTATTTTTTCTTCCAACTCTGTCAGCCATATTCTTATAGTTCTGGATACGCAAGTAAGTGCTGTTGCTACCTTAATATTCTGTCCCAGGAATGAAAACTGTTTCTTCAGCGCACTTTCCATTCTTCTATCCATTGGATCATGGAGAGATGAACCATCTTCCATTGGAATAAGAGTTCTTCTAGAAATATGGGATATTGCGGTATCAATCTTGGGAGGACCTACCCATGCGGCAGAATCTTCTTCTTTAAAAGGGTACATCCTTTGAAATCTTCTGGGAACTGCTACTCTTTTGTCTCCTTTGTTCCATTCAGCCTTGACAGTATCAGATACTGAATGATGTACTGGAAATACTGGACTATCTTTTCTTTTTCCCAAAAAAGCTGTATCTAACACATCTTGTTCCTTTTGTTCTTCCGTCAGTCCCAGTGTCTTGCGGAGATGTTTCAGGAATGGTTCTATTTTATCTAAGTTAAATGAACCCTCGTTCTCTATGATCTCTCCCTCTTCTTCTGAGGAATAAATTGATAGCAAATCCTGCATGCTATCTAATTCCTCCTCCGTCCTGCGAGATGTACCTTCTTCTGGGTCTTCTATTCTCGCTGTCTTGCAAGCTGGTGATTTCTGCATAGAATTAAAGGTTTCTTGCATGGATGTTTTCATCCATGCAAGGAACTGTTGAAATTGAGCTGAAACTTCTTGTTCTGCAGTTTTCTTTGAACATTCCTGACATAGCTTGCCAGACTCTGAGGCTGGAATCTTAGTATCACAGGCAGAGCAATTTTTAAGCTTCTGGGGAGTTTTATCTTCTTTTGTGTCCATCTTATCCTTAGCATTGGAGGAGGAGGGCTTAGGAGTAGCCATAAGAGCGTTAAATTAAAATTTATTTATTTATTCAAAATCATCTAAAATCACTAGCAACAATCTGATAAATGAGCTACTTCTTAGATTACCATTATGGCGTCAGGGCCTGTATATATATACATGCTGCAATTGGCTTGCGTTTCACTAATGGAACGCAGAGGCCTGCCCCTTCCACAATAGGCGAATGCACAAATAGGAGGACTTACCCTGCTCCTGCTTCCTCCGTATCCGCTTGCAGCCTTGCCCGTGCCCGCCATGACAGGGGGGAAGCCTGGGCTGTTAATCCAACTGTTCCTGTACCTCCGCTCCATGGTCTCGCTCCCGGCGCGTCTCTCCTGCAGTGCGGTCGGACCGGTATTCACCGCGGTCCTCCATCCGGTACGTGTCCAATATATTTATTTCTTTTTAAATTATATTTATATTTATGCGGGACGCTGTGTCCCGCTCTCCATTCCGCCAGCTGGCGTAAAAAAAGACTGGAGAGTGGAGGGGGAAGTGACTTAAATAGTTTCCGGTTCAGACATCCAAACGCCAGCTAGCGGGGACGCGAACCCATTTGTTTAAAGCGCCGGTGAAGGAGACACGGAGGAAATGATGGTGGATATCCCAGTCAACAATAACGTGAGCCAATTATAAATGAAACCACCTAGAAAAATATCTCGGAGGCTGAACTCTTCTGCACTATTATATGGGATCAAAAAACATGACTAATATCCCATTCGGAGTTCAGACCCAGAGGTACACGAGTTACCAAATGAAAAATCCAGTATGCCTCACGTTTAGCAATGAGGGACAAAATGTCACCTCCACGCCAAGGGAGCCTAACTCTCTCAATCCCTTGAAAGCAAAAGGACGAAAGATTCCCTCCATGGCACTCTAAGATATGCTTGGCAACTGCAGAGTCAGTTTTTCCATGTTCTATTTGATTAATATGTTCTCTTATACGATATTTAAGATGACGTATAGTATGGCCTACATACATCTTTAGAGATTCTATTACCACAGGCTCAGTGCCACAGGATTGGCGAAGAGCTAACATAGTGCCTCTATTTAAGAAGGGAACTAAAACAGAACCTGGGAATTATAGACCAGTGAGTTTGACCTCTGTAGTGGGAAAACTATTAGAAGGCATAATAAGGGACTATATTCAGGATTACAACACAAAAAATAAGATCATTAGCACGAATCAACATGGTTTTATGAAGAATAGATCATGCCAAACTAATCTTTTCAGCTTCTATGAGGAGGTAAGCAGCAACCTTGACAATGGCAAGGCAGTAGATGTAGTATATCTAGACTTTGCAAAGGCATTTGATACAGTACCACACAGAAGGCTGGTGTATAAAATAAGGAAATTGGGGCTAGGAGATAACCTTTGCAATTGGATACAAAACTGGTTGAAGGATAGGGAACAGTGTGTGGTTGTAAATGGAAAATTCTCCAGTATAGTTAAAGTGGAGAGTGGAGTACCTCAGAGTTCAGTATTGGGTCCGCTGCTTTTTAACATGTTTATAAATGACCTGGAAATAGATATAGAAAGCAAAATATCAATATTTGCAGATGATACTAAATTATGCAAAGTCATTAATTCAGAACAGGATATTTTCTCTCTACAAACATGTGGAATATGAAGTTTAATGTGGGGAAGTGTAAAGTCATGCATTTGGGAGGAAACAATCCCAAGGCTACTTATAAACTTAATGGAATAATTTTAGGTGACTCATTGCTAGAAAAAGACCTGGGTATCCTTGTCAACTACAAACTTGGAAACAGTGACCAGTGTCAAACAGCAGTAGCAAAGGCAAACAAAGTCCTGTCTTGCATAAAAAGAGGTATTGAAGCAAGAGTGGATAACATTATTTTGCCATTATACAAATCATTGGTAAGACCTCACCTTGAGTATGCAGTGCAATTTTGGGCACCGGTTCTGAAAAAGGATATACTAGAACTAGAGAGGGTACAGCGGAGAGCAACAAAATGAATTAAGGGAATGGAGGACTTGACATATGAGGAACGACTAAACAAACTTGGTTTATTTACTCTAGAGAAAAGACGACTAAGAGGAGACCTTATCACATTGTACAAGTATATGAGAGGTCAATACAAGGATCTCTGCGGTGAGCTATTTATTCCAAGGCCTGATCAGGTGACCAGGGGACACCCCTTGAGATTAGAGGAAAGGAGGTTTAAACTTCAGCAGAGGAAGGGTTTTTTTACGGTAAGGTCTGTCAAATTGTGGAATTCATTGCCCAGGGAGGTAGTTATGGCAGATACAATGGATACATTTAAGAGAAGATTAGATACATTTCTTTCAAAAGGGAACATACAGAGTTATACTGTTTATCAGTAGGCTGATCAGGAAGGTCTGATAAAGACTAATTTAATTGTTAGCAGGAAAGCTATAAAATTCTCAGTTACTGAGGTATGAAGCGAAGGTTGAACTTGATGGACTTGTGTCTTTTTTCAACCTAATTTACTATGTTACTATGTTTCTTGCAACTCTTGCATGTGATCAGATAGATCACATACTCTGAGTTGCAAATGATATATCCAGTAATATCAAAAGTCAACCTGTAGGTCGTACTCTCAAAAGAGCTTGAAACCCAAGCAAACTGGCAACATTTGCAAATAGAGGCTCCACATTTAAAGAAACCTTTGTGTTTTAACCACGTAGGTAAAGCCCGTTTGGTAAGAAAAAGGCTAGGTGACACTCGATTCCCTATGGTGGAGCCTCTCCTTTCCACAAAATCACATCCATTGCCCAATATAACCTCTAACTTAGAATCCGTGCACAGAAGGGGTAGATGTCTCTTGATAATAGCGCAAATGTCCCTATACTGGGAACTATAACTCGTGATGAATCTAACCTTATCTCCACCAATCCCACTCTTGTCCACGGTTGCCTTGTCTCTTAGGAGATCAATTCTATCTTTGCTTCTGGCAAACTGATATGCCTGATCCACCAAACTCCTCTGGTAGCCCCTATCTGCCAACCTCTGACTCAGATCCACAGCCGCTTTTTCAAAGCTATCGTCCGTAGAACAATTTCTGTGCAACCGCAGGACCTGTCCTTTGGGGATATTGCTGATCTGAAATCTAGGGTGAGCACAGTTTGCATGTAAGAGGCTATTCCCAGTGGAGGGCTTCCTATATACATCAGTTAAAACCCTATGCAAATGAGAATCGCCCCATAAGGTAAGATCAAGGAAAGACACCGAGGATCTCTCATGGGAAAAGGTGAAATGTAGGTTAAGTTCATTGGTATTGAGATGATCAATAAACTCCCTGGCCTCCAGTTCTGAACCTCCCCAAATAAATAGGAGGTCATCTATGTACTTCCGTACCACAAGATCAAGCCTCGACAGAAACCCACTCCCCCAAAGATGTGGGTTGCTTCCCACCAACTCATATATAAGTTGGCGAGAGTTGGGGCAAAACTCGCCCCCATAGCAACCCCACATCTTTGGAGGTAAAATGTCCAGTCAAAGGCAAAGAAATTGTGAGACAGAAGGTACGATGATGAAAGAACCAGAAAGTCAATAAGAGCAGAATCATAATGAGAAAAACGCTCCAACTGTGCATGGAGGGCAATCAGCCATTTGTCATGTGGAATGGATGAGTATAGGGCTGTCACATCTGCAGTGAGCCATGAATAGCTCTCATCCCAGACAAAATCTTGCAACTGCTGCAAAACATGCTTGGTGTCACGTAAAGATCCAGGTAAAAATTCCACCACCGGTTGAAGGTAACAATCAACTAAGTCTGACAAAGGTTCATTGAGGGAACCAATCCCTGACACGATCGGCCGACCCGGAGGGTTGGCCACAGACTTGTGCACCTTCGGCAGGTGGTGGGATATAGGCATCACTCGACTCACCGGAATAAGAGCTGCTGCCTCTTGCTGATTAAGAATACCCTGTGACAATCCTTTCTGTACCACAGCATCTAACTCCAGCTTAAAAGACAGAGTGGGGTCCACTTTGAGGGTCTGGTTGGTGGCAGTATCTGAAAGTTGGCGTAAAGCCTCATTCCGATAGTCCAACGAATCCATAACCACAATGGAACTCCCCTTGTCCGCCATTTTAATAGTCAAAGAATCACTCTCTCTCAACTGGACAAGAGCTTCCTTCTCCAGAAGGGAAAGGTTATGCTTTCTCCTGGTTGTATATTTAGCCTTATTCAAGGCTACCAGGTCCCTCTCCACCAACTTCTGGAAAAGATCAAGCTGATTACCCTTCAAACGTAAGGGAAAAAACAGGGAAGCTGGACAAAGCCCAGTATCAAGAGAATGAATAAAACCCTCCTGATCACACCTGTATGTTTCTTCTCTAAGAGCCTGTAAATCATAAAATGTACAAATATCATTAAACTGAGACGGTGCCCCATCAGATAAACAGGACACCACATGAGAATATAATCCTTTTGATTTAGATGTCTGTATAGGATCAGAAAAAAATAATTTTTTAATAGTTAACAATCTCACAAAATGATTCACATCAATCAACGTATTGAAAATATCAAAATCACAATCTGGTACAAAATTTAAACCCAACTGTAGTACTTTTATCTGAGGTGGCGTTAACACAACTTTAGACAGGTTTAAAACCGTTAATGGTTGTGTTCGTTTTTCGTCCCCCGTTTGGGGTACCTTGCGGGTCCTGATACCGTGAGTACCTCTCCTTGTCGGCCTTCTGTAGCCCTTGATGATCTTTTCTTCTTTTTCTTCCTTTGTGTTATCTTTGAACCCTGCAAGTTTTTTGACTTTACAGTCACAGGGGGATATTCGGCAAAATTGCCTCCATTCAATCCCTCCACATCATCCTGTACCAATACTGTGTCGCGTCGTAGAGAATCAGCATCATCAACATCTTCATTATCCGTATATGGATCTGACTGTAGAAAACTCACTCGCCTCTCAGCAGATTTCAACATAGAGTAATTATGGGAGGACGTTGATCTAAATTTTCTTCACCTGAAAACTCTATCTTCCTCGTAGTCAATCTTATCTCTGATGAATTTTTTGTGTTTAAAAGTAGACAAATCTTCGTCTAACTTATCAAGGGCAAGCTTGAGTGACTTATCAAAGTCCATAAATTGAACATCAGTCTTGTGAAGTTGAAGAGCAGACTGAAACATAACTATATCTTCTTTAATTGAAGAAAGTTGCTCTTGTTTAAATTGGACTATTAACTCCATAAGCGCAAAGGTGCAATCACTTAATACTTTATTCCACCTCACAATAAAATCTGAGTTTTTGACATCGAAGGTGGGATATTTATTAATTCTTAACCCACGTGGAATCCTCTGTACTTGTATATATTTATTCAATGTCGTAACATCCCACCAAACACATAGTTGTTTACCAAGTACCTTCTCAAATCCACGGAACAAAGCTTTGATGTCAAGGTAATCCACCTGAGATATTTGATTAGATGTGTCCAATTCAAACAATTCTTGTGCACGCATCAAGCGAGTTTGTTCATTTAAACAATCCGTTAATGCAAAAATAGCTGGCTCCCGCTCCCCTTCTTCCATATGTGGTGGTTCCATAGAACTTATTGAATTCATATTTAACGGAACATAAATGACATATATACAGCAATGAATAGGTTACCGTACTCTCAGAGATATATATTGTAACAAAAACAATTGAAACAAATCCCAATTCACGGAAAAACAAGGTGGAGCATATTATATTGGAGCTTTAACATATGTAAAAATATAAGAACAATACGCTACACACCACAATGCAGAAAAATGAAAAACGGTACCTCCCAATGTCATTGATAATGTTCTCTAGAGGTGGTGGCCTACCCAGGGTGCAGTGTCTTTTAGGCCAGTAGTGCTTTTCACAGAGATGAAGTATACTAAACACATCATTCTGGTCCTGCCAAAACATCCACTAAGTACCAGGCAATTCCTCTCTGAACAATATATAACCACATAATGACTACACTTTTTGTACCCCCTCTAAATGTAAACTGTAGTGTTAAGTAACCTGTTGGTGTTATATAGATAAAAAAATACATACAGCTGCAAAGTGAGATACGTATACACTTTAGCACCAGGGACAATAACAAATGTAGTATATACTGTATAGAGACTCCAGTTCGAATTGTAAAAAAAAAAAATAAATAAATAAAAAAAAACGATGAGCAATAATCTATTTAATTTAATTGGTATTACTCCCAAAATCTGGCACTGTCTTTTTAGACTAGGAGAGAACTCCATACAGGTAACTTGTAGCGAACCGCGTGTGCGAATACCGGTAGACTATACATACACCACCACCATCCCATTTTAAAAAATGGAGTATACATTATATTATCACAAGCACCTACATAACTCACCTTAAATGTAAATGGCATACATCGCAAACAATCCAGTAACTACTTTCCTCCACCCCTACACTTCTCACAAGGACTCTTCCTATCATGCATTGCTTTCAACTCCACCCCTTCCTGGCGTGCTTAGTCCCCGTCCTTGCGAGAGCTGTTTGCACTTGGCTGTTGAATCGAGTCCTGTTCTTGTCCAGAATTCGGTTTGTAGGGTCTAATGGTGATACCCGGTGTTGTCGTGAGATTGGGACCCAATAACGATGCAGGAGCTAATTGCATGTGTGGATCACATCCGTTTCGACCTGGAGCTGGCCGTGGAACAGCAGCTGGGGGCCCAGCCCCTCCCCTTCCCGGGCATGGACAGTGAGTACTGTCCCCTTTCTAAACACATATGCACATTTATATCGGGTACTGGGATATCGCTTCTTACGCGGGCATGGGAGGGTGGCACCGGGGCTAATCATCTGAGCAAGGAGCGTAATAAATATGTTTTTTTTTGTATAGTCAGTGCTTACCGTGTCCGACGCTACTGTCTGGGTTTTGGGTACCAGAACACGATCCCTCACGGGTGTTAAAAGGGAGCAGAGCCCTTGGGTTAAGTGGCACTTAATTTGTTTTCAGTCTGACTTGTTTTTATTTTTTATCATGCTTAGTAATGGAGTCTTCTTACAGTTGTCAGATAATATAACTTTTTTTCACTGTTTGTGCAGGTGTCTATGCAGAGAATTGTGCCTTTAATTCGCACTTTCCCACAACCAACAGTAGCCTGTTGGCTTTAATGAATCACATGGTTAGGTTGACTTTATCAGACTGTAACCTAAAACATCAAGCATAAGATTACAGAACAGTTTAAATTCTATATTTGATGGACATGTTAAACTAAGTGACACTTATTCCTAAGAACAGGTCACCTAGAGTGCCACAGCTATACTTATCAGTTTTTTTATGGGTTGTGGGACCCGACTTCTCCCTCCTTGAATAATGATAATACTTACTGTATAGTTACAAAATATTTTGTACCCATTTTAAACCCAAACATGATAAATCTGTGGTTCAGGACTGCAGTAATTATTGGGCTGCACTTTTATCACGTAGCCAAGTATCAGACGTGTTCTTGTATTCACTTTTAAAGAGAGAATCATGAAAAGCTAAGTGCAGGTGAAATAAAATTATTTTATTGTTCTGGAAAGGCAATTGGATGGAGCCCCCTCATGGGCATGCATAAAATGTGGGCTGATCCATGCAGAGTAACCACTGCACAACTCTTACCCTTTCTGGGAATTTTAAATGAGTACTGTTTTCTCATCTCCATCACTTTTTCAGATGTGGCCAATAATAGACATTCCCTTCCATTGATGTGAACAGCAAGACCCAACATCACTGGTCCCTTCATCAACATATAAACTTAAATTCTAGTGGTTAAGGTTTGATCTACATACATGCACACATCCATCTCCTCTGTTTACTGTTTTCCACTAAAAAAAAAGGTCATATCAGACTATGTTTACCATGGAGTGAACTTGCATCTTTTCATCTCCTTGCAAGTAACTTTTTTTTTTTTTCTTCAAACCTCATTGAATTTTCCAGCCTTGATTACCAAATTATGTGTATAAAATCTGGCCAGTTTTCAGTAATACCTATACGGCAGGCCTTGACAAATCTTCATTTGTTTGTAAAAGCCTGCCCAAAATGTAGTGAGAGAGAGCTCAATTTTTTTTTTTCTGGAAAAAACACTTTCTAAATAAAAAAACCTATGTCATTACATAACCCAGCTCCCCCTTGCTGCCATAACTGATCCAGCTGGATCCATGTAGCATGCTTTCATATTTCAGACTGGTATTGTTTCTGAGTTGCAGCCAATTTTTTAATGTATAATATATAACTTCCCAAGGAACTAGCAGCACTCACAGGAACAAGCAGAAGACAGTACTGCTCCACTTCCTACAAATTTCTTAAAATGGAACCCTGTCAATAGCATAAATTAACAAGCCTATCTAAAGATGAGGCTTTATTGCATAATTTAGCCTGCCACTTCAAGGCTCCCCATTTTATGCACATCCTATCTACTATATCTCACAACATTGCATTGCTTAACAAAAATGATTTATATTATAAGCTGTTGCTAATGACCTCTAGCTGATGCTTAAATGGGCAGTATAGGTTCAGAATAAATTAATATTAGTGAAATATAGCTAACTAGTTGAAGAGCCCGTTACACGGGCCACAGTCCCACTGCCACCCGGTCACGGGGCAGTCACGCACAGTAGAGACTGCCCGCGCTCCTTCGGAGCACCCAGCTCTGTATCAGCCGCGGTACGGGCAGTCTCTACTGCGCATGACTGCAGCACGTGCAGCAGTGTCTACTGAGCATGTTGCAGCGTTACACACAATTTAGCGAATTGTTATATAGGATGCTGGCTACAGCATTTACTTATTCATTGCTGTAGCTTCATTACATTCGCACCTTTACTTTTAAAGTCCCTGTTTTTTTCTTCACTGCCACTGATTGATTTAGTTCTTGTGGAGTAACCCCATGGAGTCCATTGTAATCCTGTGACTGCAACACTTAGCTTTCCTCTGTGTCCTACCACGGCAGGAAATCATTGGGGTTAGCTCCGCCTTCCAGCTGGTAGGACCAATCAACAAATTCATAAACGAGGCTCCTGGGAGAGAGGGTCCAGTTTTGTTTGGTCCTACCAAGACAAATCGATGCCCAAACTAAAGACTTGTGTAGGTTATGAGGCAAAAATGAATGCTTCAGAGAATGCTAAATTTTGTCAGTATCAAAATAAAAAGGCTGTAATTGGAGATATTCCATTTAAATTAAAAAAATTATTGGGATGGATGAAGACATCTAAGCAGGAAACATTTAAAGAAATTTAGGAGTCAGCCAGGAACAGACCTCGACCCTTAGAAGGTACCTCATTTATGCCTTATTAGGAAGCTGAAGGCAGTCTCACGGATATCGTGCCCTCAGCCTCTTCTACTGAGGAGGGCGAACTAATAGAAAAGATTCAGGAGCATTTAACCAGGCTAAGTTGGATACTCTCCTTAAAGGGATAGTAATGTTTCACAAAAACAGTAGCTCTAATTAATCTTCATAGTATTTGAGCCATAGAGAGTGCTATTTCAGTACTGTCAGAGTTGTAGTTCAAGAGTAATTGAATGATAAAGTTTCCTCCTCCTGCCCCTTTTGTCTAGTGTTAGCCCCCTCTCCTCAGATGTGGAATCTGGTCCATAGACCAGACAGCTCACAGCAAGGAACAATCTTCTTACTGGGAGAACAGATTTTTTTTTTTTTTTTTTTTTTTTTTTAGCTTTTTCCCTTATCTTAATTGAAGATTGTCCCTCTCTGCAATCTACCTGGACACACCCTGCTGCTCCAGAGCCGGATTACAGGCAAGGCGCCTGCCTAGGGCCCGGTCAAATGAGGGGGCCCGGTGGAAACCTGTTCCCTCTATCTGTACGCTGGCCTCAAGTAGCTGCGCAAATGAGCAAATACCAGCAGAGCACTTGTTTTTGCTATGTGCGCTGGTGTTGTACTGCCCGGTGTGGTGAACGGATGCCACCTTGAAGCAGTCTACGCAAATTTTAACCCAGAGTGCTGTAACAATGTCTAACAGGTCGGATACCTCTGTCACATGAAGGGTCAAAATAACATGACAACAGCAGAAATAATGCCTTTGTTACCATTATTTAAATGCCGCGATGCTGTGTCCACAGCCACTGCCTGACACCCCACAAACATCTGCCTTAAGTAGGACTGCCTGCCCCCGGTGGAGGAAAGCACACGGGAGAGAGGTGGAGCAGCGGGCAGCTGCGATGATGACTTAAGTTTAAAGATATATCGTGCAGTATACTTTCCTCCACCGGGCGCAGGAAGTCCTACTTAAGATCGAATTCTGCGGGGTGTCAGGCAGGGGCTGTGGACACAGCATCGCGGCGTATAAATAATGGTAACAAAGGCATTATTTCTGCTGTTGTCATGTTATTTTGACCCTTCACGTGAGCAGTGGCGTCGCCGGGGGGGGGCACTGCCCCCCCTACATTCTAGTGTGCCCCCCCAATTTTGTTCACCTCCCAGTGTTTTTGTTTGTTTGTTTGTTTTTTTTAATATATCTGCTGGATTGCTGCCCTGAATGTCAGTCTGTGGACGGTGTGTCACATCATGGACGCCGCGAGGGAGCGCTTGGTAGCTTAAATCAGCGCTCCCTCGCGGCGTCCATGATGTGACACACCGTCCACAGACTGACAGGGCGGCAATCCAGCAGATCTCCCGGCGGCAGGCTCTCTAGTAATACAGAGCGCTGGGAGATGACATCATCTCCCAGCGCTCTGCATTAGGGAGTACCGCGCGCGGGAGCTTCTTCAGATTACTTGCCACACCGCTAGACCACCAGGGACTCAAGGTAGGGCATCATGGAGATGAAGGGGCTTTAAGGGGCATTATGGAGATGAAGGGAAAATTACGGAGACGAAGGGGGTATTGTGGAGGAGGCAATGTGGAGATGAAGAGGCATTGTGGAAGGGGCATTGTAGAGATGAAGGGGGCATTGTGGAAGGGAGCAGTGTGGAGATGAAGGGAGCAGTGTGGAGATGAAGGGGGCATTGTGGAGATGAAGGGGGAATGGTGGAAGGGAGCAATGGAGAAATGAAGGGGGCATGGTGGAAGGGAGCAATGGAGAAATGAAGGGGGCATGGTGGAAGGGAGCAATGGAGAAATGAAGGGGGCATGGTGGAAGGGAGCAATGGAGAAATGAAGGGGGCATGGTGGAAGGGAGCAATGGAGAAATGAAGGGGGCATGGTGGAAGGGAGCAATGGAGAAATGAAGGGGGCATTGTGGAAGGGAGCAATGTGGAGATGAAGGGGGCATTGGGGAAGGGAGCATTGTGGAGATGAAGGGGGCATTGTGGAAGGGAGCAATGTGGAGATGAAGGGGGCATTGGGGAAGGGAGCAATGTGGAGATGAAGGGGGCATTGGGGAAGGGAGCAATGTGGAGATGAAGGGGGCATTGGGGAAGGGAGCAATGTGGAGATGGGGGCATTGTGGAAGGGGCATTGTGGAGATGAAGGGGGCATTGTGGAGATGAAGGGGGCATTATGGAAGGGAGCAATGGAGATGAAGGGGGCATTATGGAAGGGAGCAATGGAGAAATGAAGGGGGCATTGTGGAAGGGAGCAATGTGGAGATGAAGGGGGCACTGTGGAAGGGAGCAATGTGGAGATGAAGGGGGTATTGTGGAAGGGGCATTGTGGAGATGAAGGAAGCATTGTGGAAGGGGCAATGTAGAGATGAAGGGGGTATTGTGGAGATGGAGGGGGCATTGTGGAGATATGGGGGGCAATGTGTGTATCCTGTTAAGCTTATTTTTTATTGGTTAAAAAGGAAAAAACTGTGGTTAGGCTTGGGCATCATAAAAATATCATCTCTGCACTAACATTATGTTAGTTCAGAAATGAGATTATAATTGCTTAGCCCTAACCAATACGTTTTTTCTTCTGTGTCCCTCCCCGGCATTTACCAATGGGTTATGTCTCCGCCCTCCAGCTGGGTAGGACTTCCTCTACTTTCAAAAGGTGGAGATCCGGTAGAGGCACCAGTTTCTTTTGTCCTACCCAGCTGGAAGGACGGCGTGGAAGCGCACAACATTCTCCTACCTTCTCTCCTTCCGGGCCGCTGAGTCTGCCCTTCGAGCAAGCGGCGAGGCGGCTCTCAGTACCTGCGGCGGTGCCATTGGTCTTGCTCCATTATCGGAACCCTTCCTTGCCCTCAGTGTATGGCGAGCAGGGCACGTCTCCAGTCCAGTTTTTTTTCCTCCGGCTATTCAGCGTGGTGTTGCGAGGAGAGCGCAGAACCGGAAGTAGCGCTTTTATTTCCTTGCGTTCCAAGGATGGAACGCACGCGGCAGGAACTCGTGTGGTGCCGATCGAACGGACTGAGAGGCGGTTTTCTGGTTCCTTGGTCCTCCCCTTCCCTCTTCTGACTATTTAAGGTAAGTATTCTCTTTTCTATTGCAAAAAAAAATGTCTTCTAAACAGAAACAGAAAGAGAAGGAGAAAGAAAGAGATAAAGACAAGGATAAGGGAGAGAAGGATAAGGATAGAGAAAGAGAGAAGGATAAGGAGAAAGAAAAGCTTGAGTCCACTACTAAAGAGGACAAAAGTGTTCCTAAGTCTAAATGTTGCCTTAACTGTAATAACAAGTTAAGTCTATCAGAATCTGGAAAACTTTGTCAAGAATGTATCAAAGTGGCTGCTGGAACGGATATGACGTCACAGTTCTCCAATTTTTTATGCTGGATGAAGTCATCCATGCAAGACACCTTCAAAGCTATGCAAGAGGGAGAGCCTTCAAGAAAGCGGCAGCGTCTGGACCCTGGAGAAGGCACTTCATCCATGAGGGAGGAAGATCCACGTGAATCCAGTATATTCGATCCAGAATCAGAATTTTCCTCCGAGGAAGAAGGAGAAATCAATGAAGAATCTGGCTCCTTTAATTTAGACAGAGTTGATGGTCTGATTCGTATAGTCCGTAAGTCCTTGGGCCTATCTGATACACCACAGGACCTGAATATAATGGATGCAGCCTTCCTAGGGAAAAAGAAAGAAGTTCCTGTTTTTCCCTTACATCAATCAATTTCAGAATTGGTAAAAGAAGAGTGGAAATTGGGTGACAGAAGATCCACAGTCCCCAAAAGATTTTCAAGAATGTACCCCTTTAAGGAGGAAGATACCAAGCCTTGGACCTTGCCCCCCAAGATTGACGCATCTGTAGCCCAGGTTGCTAAACGTACTACATTGCCTTTGGAGGATGGAACCTCTCTCAAGGACCCCATGGAAAGGAAGCTTGACGGGACCCTCAAGCGCCAATTTGCAGTTTTAGGTCATTGTCTCAAAGCTGCTACAGCAGTAGATTGCCTAGCTCGCACCATGAGAATATGGTTGAGTAATCTTGAAGAAAAAATTGAGTCCAACGTTTCCAGGTCAAAGCTCCTGAAGGAAATGGCCGTCATGAAGGAAGCAGCTAACTTCTCCTGCGATGCATCCTCAGATATTATTCGCCTTACAGCTAGATCATCTGCGCTCTCAGTGGCGGCCAGAAGAACCCTGTGGTTGAGATCATGGAATGCAGACACATCTTCCAAGAGCAAGCTTATATCTTTGCCCTTCTCTGGAACTTCCTTGTTTGGCGAACATCTGGAGGAGATTATCAAAAAGGCTTCAGGGGGTAAGAGTTCCTTCTTACCACAGGACAAGCGCTCGAGACCCTCTTCCCCAAGACCCTCAGGTTCCAGAGGCAAGAATACTTCCTTTCGTGACTCATCTAGATTTCAGGGAAGATCTTATTTCCATAAGAAGCAGGGATCAAACCAGAGTTTCCGGGGCAGCTATAGGAGGGATTTCACCAGGAAGCCCCAAACCAAGAAAGAACTCCCATGAAGAGAAGCGGGCCCTAGTTGCGAACTCAGTTGGGGGCAGACTGAGTTTTTTTCTGGCAGCCTGGGATCAATTAGCAAACCCAGATCGTTGGGTTCGACAGATATTGCAACTAGGGTACCCGCTGGAATTTTTCAAGACCCCATTACATCACAAGTTCATTCAATCAAGAGTTCCATCCAGTCCGTCAAGAGCCATAGCCTTCTTGGATGCCATCAAGAGCCTCCTGTCCAACAACGTTATAGAGCCAGTTCCTTTGCATCAGCAGGGTTCTGGCATCTATTCAGTTCTGTTTTTAGTTCCCAAGAATTAGGGCGGTTTTCGGACTATTCTAGATCTCAAGGACTTGAATCAGTCAATCAAGACATCTCATTTCAAGATGGAAACAGCCATCTCCATCATAAAAGCGACATTTCCAGGGGCATTCATGTCCACAATCGACCTCAGAGACGCATACCACCACATTCCTATCAGGGAATCTCACAGAAAATTTCTCAGGTTTGCAGTAAAAGGGAATCACTATCAATTTACTGTCCTTCCCTTCGGCCTATCCTCTGCACCCAGAGTGTTCTCAAAGGTTCTGGCGGCAGCTCTTCAGCCCTTGAGGAAGCAGGGAATTCATGTCATCTCATACCTAGACGACATCATGATCCTGGCGGCATCCCAGTCTCAAGCAATCTTACACACTCAGAGGTCTCTGACGCATCTACGTCAGTTAGGTTGGTTGATAAAGGAGGAGAAAAGCCATTTGACTCCAACCAGATCAATCATCTTCCTAGGACTGAAATTGGATTCAGAGAAAAGCTTAGTCACCTTGACGGAGGACAGGATATCCAGAATATCCAGGAGGGTACGTCATTTCAAGAAGAAACGAGTTCACTCAGCCCAGGACTTTATGGAACTTCTGGGGAATCTCTCATCAACCTCTCAAGTAGTTCCATGGTCCAAATTGCACCTTCGCCCCATCCAGTGGAATTTCTTGAGATTCTGGGACAAAGATTCTGGGAATCCTTACCAGAGGATATTTCTACTCCCATCCACAAGAAAGGAGTTGAATTGGTGGATAAAAGGAAGGAACCTCAAGCAAGGAGTCTCCTTAGAGGAACAGATTACGGAAGTCATATTTACAGATGCCAGTCTTATAGGATGGGGAGGCAAGTGGAGATCAACTCTAGTCCAGGGGAAATGGACACCATCGGAGAAACATCTCCACATAAACATTCTGGAAATGAGAGCAGTCTGGAATTGCCTACAGAGTCTGAAATCCAACATAAAGGGCAAGAAGATCCTAATCTATTCGGACAATTTGCCCACAGTCATGTATCTAAAAAATCACGGAGGCACAAGAAGTCTCGGTCTATACAAAGAGGCGCGAAGACTTCTGCTCTGGGCAGAGGTACATCTCCAGAGCATCTCAGCATCTCACGTGTCAGGAAAAAACAATCGCGTTGCAGATTATTTAAGCAGATCCACCTTGAATCCAGGAGAGTGGTCTCTGAGCCCAGCAATCTTCCATCAGATATGTCTCAGATGGGGTCAGCCGGAGATAGACCTCATGGCCTCCAAGACAAATGCCAAGTGTCCAAGGTACATCTCAAGATGGCAGGAACAGACAGCAGAGGGACAAGATGCATTACAGATGCCATGGACTTACAACCTAGCCTATGTCTTCCCTCCTATTCCAATCCTGATGGATGTAGTCAGCAAGATAAGGAGAGATCGGGCAAATATTATTCTGATTGCTCCAGATTGGGCCCGAAGGCCTTGGTACTCTTTCCTGGTAGCCATGTCTATCCAGCCACCTTGGCAGCTTCCCCTGGTTCCCAATCTCCTGACCCAGGGGCCAGTACTTCATCCAAACCTCAGTTTATTACGTCTGACGGCCTGGAGGCTGAAAGGCTCATTTTGAAGAACAAAGGTCTGTCAGATTCTGTTGTTAGTACCATTATTTCTGGAAGAAAAAAATCTACTTCAACGGTCTATTCCAAAGTTTGGTCTACCTTCCTATCTTGGTTAAAATCTAATTCTCCTCAAGACCATCTCATTTCTGTCCCAAGAATTTTGGATTTTCTACAACATGGTTTTCAGGCAGGCTTGCGACCCGCCTCTATCAGAGTTCAAGTTTCTGCTCTATCTGCCATTTTAGCTACTCAACTATCGGATCATGATCTTATTAAAAGATACCTAAGAGCGATCTCAAAGATTAGACCTACTATTCGTAGTATTGTGCCCCCATGGGACCTAAACCTGGTCCTGGATCAACTATCCAAGTCCCACATCTTTGAACCGCTGGAAGAAGTTCCATTAAAAGTTTTGACCTTTAAAGTACTTTTTCTAACCGCCATCACTTCTGCTCGCAGAGTGAATGAATTACAGTCTTTGTCATGTAATAGCCCCTATGTGGTTTTTCATCAGGACAAAGTAGTTTTGAGACCAAAACCATCTTTTAGAGGCAAAGTTATTTCTGACTTTCACCTAAATTGGGAAATTGTGCTACCATCGTTTTGTGCCAACCCACAGAACCCTAAGGAACTACAGTTTCATAATTTGGACTTGGTTAGAGCACTTTCAATTTATTTGAAGAGGACAAAAGATTTCAGAACCTCGGATTCACTCTTCATCTATTTTCAAGGAAAGCTCAAGGGAAAACCCGTTTCCAAGTCTTCTATATCCAGATGGATTACCTCATGTATTCAGTTGGCTTATAAGGAGGCAGGCCAACAAGTCCCAAAGAACTTGAAAGCTCATTCTACCAGGGCATTATCCACCTCCTGGGCCAGGAAAGCTGAAGCTTCTCCTTCTGAAATTTGTAAGGCAGCAACCTGGTCTTCATTTTCCACATTCATTAGACATTATCATTTGGATGTCCACTCTTCAGCAGATGCCAAGTATGGGAGAAAGGTGTTGGAAGCAGTCATCCCTTCCTAAACAAGTAGGATCTGTCCTTCTTCCATATTTGTATGCATATATAGGTGTTTCTATGTATATTCATATTTTCCTTGGTTGCTTAATTATATAACCTGTTCCCTCCCCTTGCTATGGGTACTGCTTTTTAAGACCCATTGGTAAATGCCGGGGAGGGACACAGAAGAAATGATAAATATTTGTCATTCTTACCGTTATTTGTATTTCTTCTGTGTCCCTACACGGCATACCCTACCCCTTCTCGTTTATCTTTTTTTTTTTCTTTCCTAATTTCTACAGCTTGGCCAAAAGGGAAACTGGTGCCTCTACCGGATCTCCACCTTTTGAAAGTAGAGGAAGTCCTAGCCAGCTGGAGGGCGGAGACATAACCCATTGGTAAATGCCGTGTAGGGACACAGAAGAAATACAAATAACGGTAAGAATGACAAATATTTATCATTTCCCCTTTTTACTTTTTTTAATGGGTGTTTTTTGGGGTGAGGGCAGCATTTTATCCATGGACCCAAGCAGCATAATTCTTTGGGCTGGCCCTGGCTAGAGAGCTGGGGTCTCTGACAGATCTGGCAGAATGGGGCAGTGAAAACAGTAAGTTCCCCCTGGCAGTGAGTGAGACAGAGGGGTTCCCCCTGGCAGTGAGTGAGACAGAGGGGTTCCCCCTGGCAGTGAGTGAGACAGAGGGGTTCCCCCTGGCAGTGAGTGAGACAGAGGGGTTCCCCCTGGCAGTGAGTGAGACAGAGGGGTTCCCCCTGGCAGTGAGTGAGGTAAAACACATTGCTTTACGTTGCATTGCAAACCAATGCATTGAGTACCTCTGTCAATCAAAGGGTCAATTTTCAGTTTAGGCACAGTTATTCTACAGGGATATAAAAATATAGGAGACCATTGTTGAAGCCTTTGGAGTGGTGACATGCATTGAGTTTTGGGTCTGAAGGCTAGCTGTGACTTTATATAATATTCTCCATTTGTTTTCATAATTATTGGATGGATAAGTATATTGTCTTATATTTTTCCACCTGATTTATTATTTTCTTTCTTCTTTGCATCATACTAAATTAGCACATCATGCACTTTAAATATATTTTCCACTATTAGAGTTTACGGTATGGGGGGCTACTATCTTGGAGGAGGGGGGCCCCAAACTGGTACCTTGCCTAGGGCCCTGTGGAGTGTTAATCCGGCTCTGTGCTGCTCTGAAGTGAGCAGTGTTATATCGGTAAAAGGGGTGGGAGGGGGGTATCAATCAATTACTCTTGAGCTACAACTCTGACAGAATTGAAATAACACTCTCCAAGGCCCAAATACTATGATGATTATTTAGAGCTGCTTTTATTATGAAACATTACTATCCCTTTTAAATCCATTAGGGAAACCTTAGGTTTATTTTAAACTCGTGCAGTCTTTCCCATTCACCATTCCTTACAGTATATATGAATAAGAAGGAATGGCGCAAAAGGGAAAAACATATGGCAACATGTAGATGTATCCGTTTCAGGAGGAACTCTTCTTTGGTTACTCCCCCCTAAAGTAGATGCGGTGGTAGCACAGATTTCCTGAAGGACTACTATCCTTCTGTAGGATGACACCAGTATGAAAGACCCAATGGGAAAGAGAAAAGATAGCGCTTTGAAAAATTAATGTTACTATTTGGCATAACTTAAAAGCGGCAACTGCTATGGCGTGTATTTTCCACACGCTTAGAATTTGGCTTTCAGGATTTGAAGAAAATGTAGAATTGTCTATATCCAGATGAAGACTTCTAAAATAAATTGCTGCCATAACATCAAGACACTGGCTAAATCATCTGCATTATATATTACAGCAAGGAAAGCTCTATGGATGGGGGAAAAAAAACAAAAAAAAAAAAACATGATGCGCAGATGTTTCCACCAGCCAGACCCTCATCCTTTCGAAAGGTGCCAACCCTTTCAGGAAGCAAGACAATACCTTCCAGGGAGATATTTTAGACATAAGACAAAAGGAGTGACTCCAGCGAGCTGGGGAAGGTCAAGAAAAGACTCATCCAGGAGATCAAATCATAAGGACCCACAGTGTGCCTCAGGTATAGGGATAGGTGAAAATTTTCACCTCAAACTTAAATCGGCGAAAAACGGCACTTTCCGCTTGGTGAATAATTTCCTGTGAAAAGTGCAGATTTTCATTTTTTATTTTTTTTTTCGTCTAGCTCATTGCGCATTGAGATCAATGGCAAAATAACTTTCCTCTGTGTCTTAGCCACTGCAATGTACTATGGGATTAACACTGCCTTCCAGCTGGTAGGACCAAATTAAAATATTTAAACATCCGGTATACCTCCTCCCTTCAGTTAATTTGGTCCTGCCTAGCTGGAGGACAGAGGCTTTTCCTCCCTCTCTAATTCACTCTCTCTTTTATTGAGCAGGTTTTTTTATTTTAAGTGATCCTTGTGTCCCCTTAAATGCAGGTCGCATTTTGAAATGGCTGTGTTTTGGCCAACATACCTCTAAAGAGGTTGCATGGGTCCTTGAAACAGCATGGTTTCCAGCATTGACTTGCTCCATGACCGTCCCAGCTGCAACTGCCCATCCCAGCTCCCTCCGTCAAGCCGAGGCACTGGATAGTGACACGCATATCAAGCTGGCTGAAAACCGGAAGTGAGGGCGCATTCGTTCCACTGGTGAAACACACATCTGGAAATCATGATGTATGGCACCCTATTTAAATGCAGCCGCTTCAGGAATGCATGGAGGATATGTAATTTAGTTTTTCTTATCGCCTGCATTGTGTTAATTATTTATTCTGCCTTAAAGTAGTCAGTGTGCTTGCCATCCTAATATTAAGCTGTTAGCATGTCTGCATCAAAGGAAAGGAAAGGGGACAAACCTAAAGTGGGATCAGATGCCCCTAAGGAAGATAAATCTGCACCAAAATTAAACATTTGTGCTGGCTGTGACAATAAATTGCCTGCTTCTGAATCGGCTAAATTAAGCCATGAGTGT
Organism: Rhinophrynus dorsalis; assembly: GCA_037306005.1. Taxonomy (NCBI): domain Eukaryota; kingdom Metazoa; phylum Chordata; class Amphibia; order Anura; family Rhinophrynidae; genus Rhinophrynus; species Rhinophrynus dorsalis. The sequence goes on along the minus strand of CM074725.1, from coordinate 97,286,053 downwards.
TTGCAAAAAAATTGCCACTCCTGAGGTTCCAGCTCATTTCATGGAATTTTTAGGGTGGATGTGCTCATCTATGCAGCAAACATTTTCTTCCATGCAGGAATCTAAAAAGAAATGCCCTAGGGTCTCAGACCCAGAGAAAGGCCCATCACACCTTGTGGAAAAAGAATATGAGGGTAGTATGGCGGAAATGGAATCGGCTCCCTCATCTTCAGAAGAAGGAGAAAATATGGGCGAACATGGTAATTTCAGCACTGAGAAAATTGATGGGCTTATTACTTTGATGAGGAAGACATTAGGTTTAGTAGAAACGTATAGAGTTAAGTGTTGTGGATTCTGCCTTCATGGCTATAAAAAAGAATCCCCCCCCCCCTTTCCAGTCCACAGTTCCTTTCAAGAGTTGATAGCCAGTGAATAGAAGGCAATGTGATAAGAGATCCACCATGTACAGATGTTTTCAGAAGCTTTACCCTTTTGCAGATGAAGAGACTGGACATTGGACTGCACCACCAAAAGTGGATGCTGCGGTCACCTAGATATAACGCAGAACACCTCTGTTACTTGAAGACGGAACCACGTTGCGTGACATGGACAAATAAGCAGATGGTGAACTCAAGAAGCAGTTTACAGCCATCGGCCAAAACCTCAAAACTGCCTCTGCCATGGCTTGTGTATTTCATACTTTACGTATCTGGTTAACAGAATTCGAAAAAAAGGTTGAATCTTCCGTATCTAGATCACATATCTTAAAAGACCTGTCTTCTATCAAGGATACTATCAACTTCTCTTGTGATGCATTACTGGACAACATCAGATTGCTAGCATGTACCTCATCACTGTCAGTCATGGCCAGAAGAGTGCTATGGGTAAAGTCATGTGAAGCTGATGTTTCTTCAAAAAACAAGCTGGTCTCCTTGCCGTTCACGGGACTCAAACTGTTTGGCAACCAACTGGAAGAAATTATCAATCAATCATCTGGGGGGAAAAGCCCCTTTCTTCCAAGAGAACGCAGAGCTAGGACATCACCTGCTAGATCTACCTTTTGGAAGCAAGCTTTTTGAAAGGCCAAAAGATAGAGAGAGACCTGGCAGGGCCTATGACCAGAAACAGCGTGGAGCCGGATAGGGGGCAAAGTTTGGAACAAGAAGAGTTCCTAAGGGAAGCCCAGATTTCAAAGAAGTTTCCAATGAAGTTCTGCACACCTCATCTCTCATTCCAGTAGAGGGCAGACTGTAGCTATTTCAGGACACATGGAGGAACATCAGTCCAGACAAATGGGTACTGAAAACTTAAGCGATGGGGTATGCATTAGAATTCCACATCTCCCTACGAAACAGATATTCAGGACCTCCAGAATCAAGAACAAGAACATGGCGAAGGCAATGGAAAGAGCTCTACATATACTGCTTCAGAACAATGTCATAGAACCAGTCCCACTGAAACAGAAATATCATGGGTTTTATTCCACTCTCTTCCCACTTCCAAAGCCATCATCAGGAATCTGATTCTGGACCAGAAGGAAATCAGTTCATTCCTTCAGAAACTGAAGTTCAAAATGGAGACTGTTCAGTCAGCTTTCAAGATGGTACAGGAAAAGGCCTTCCTTACAAGAATAGACTTGAGAGATGCATACTATAACATCATGATTCATCCAGCATACAGGAAGTTTCTACGCTTCCACATATTTGGACACCACTTTCAATACATGGTCCTTCCATTCTGGTTGGCATCAGCTCCCAGGGTCTTTACAAAAGTGGTAGCAATCCCCATGGCCAAATTATGCCATCGCAATATCCGGATTCTACCATACCTAGACAATCTACCTGTGATAGAAGAATCCAGACCTTAGGTTATTGCAAGCACCTCTCCGTGCATAGACCTCTTACAACAACTAGGCTGGTTAATCAACTTCAGAAAGAGTCAACTACTACCATCCCGAAGATTAGTATTCCTGGGAATAGAATTCAACACTATCAAGCATCTGGCGGTACTCTCTCAAGAAAGGCAAAATCACCTAGTGGAAAGAATCAGCATGTTCTGTTAAATAAAAGATTCCAGACAGCAAAGGAATTCTTAAGGTTAATGGGGAACCTTTCCTCTGCACATCAAGTGGTCCCTTGGGCAAGATCCCACAGTCTTCTTACCCAACACAATTATCTAGCCTACTTCAAGAAGATGCCACACAATCCTTCTCAGAAGATCCCATTGTGGCACTTCACAAAAAGGGAACTGGAATACAAATTGGGAGATTGCTTACACAGATACAAGCAAGACAGAATGGGGAGAAATTTGGGGCACAATGGCCAAGCAAGGAGTATGGAGCCACAATCAAGTAAGCTTTCATAATAACAGCCTGGAGCTCATGGCAGTCTGGGATACTTTAAAACATCTGGCAGTCAAGCTAACACAAAAATATATCCTGATCAGACAATATGACTACAGTTCTGTATCTCTTCAACCAAGTGGGAACAAAAAGCCAGTCACTCAGCAGGATGGTCCTAAAAAATCCATCATTGGGCAGAAAGAAACTTAGTCTCTAACAGCAGTCCATCTGTCAGGGAACCTCAATCAATAAGAGTATTTTCTCAGCCTTCAGACAGTGGACCCAGGAGAGTGGTCTCTCAACCAACAAGTGTATCTCAATGTGATCTCTGAGTTTGTGTCTTATGCCATCAAATCGAATCGCCTGTTCCCCGAATACAAAGTTTCCACTCTTCCTCTCCCTCTGGAAATCTGACAAGGGGATAGGGCAAGATGCCCTAAGACTTCCATGGATGTTCCACTTAGCGTACATATTCTATGTGATTCTAATAGAACCAGATTGGCCAAGGAAAGTTTGGTACGCAGACCTCCAAAGAATGTGTAGCGCCCCTCCAATCCATTTACCACAGATTTCAGACCTACTGTCACAAGGGCCTCTTCTACACCCAAGTCCTGCCTTCTTGAAGCTGACGGCATTGGAGGCTGAGCAAACATCTTTGAAGATTAAAGGTTTCAGGCCAGTAATCAAGTCTGTTCTAGCTGGACATTGTCCTTCCTCATCAAAAATTTATTATCGGGTCTGGTCCACTTTCTATAGATGGTGCAGAGACCGACACCTCAATAGGTCCCATATTTCCCATCAGCTAATCCTAGATTTTTTTACAGGATGGATTCAAGAAAGGCCTGACGCCAGCTTCTATAAAAGTGCAGTTATCAGCTCTATCCGCAGTACTTGCCACTCCTTTTGCTGAATCATATCATATTTAGTCAAGCGTTCTTTTTCAGTTATTATAAAAATAAAACCTACTGTCAGGGAAATAATTCCCACATGGGACTTAAATCTGGTTCTGCAGCAACTAAGTTCTCATAGATTCTTTGAGCCCCTAGAGGAAGTCTTCTTGAAGTTTCTAAAGCTCAAGGCCATCTTTCTTACAGCAGTCACATCTGCTAGACATGTGGGTGAGTTGCAATCCCTATTATGCACTTCTCCCCAGTTGATATTTCACACAGATAAAGTTGTTCTTCAACCACCTACATCTTTTAGGTCCAAAGTGGTTTCTGAATTCCACCCAAGCAAAGAAATGGTTTTGCCTTCCTTCTGTTCCGCCCCAGCAAATGACAAGGAGGGCACTCTTCATAAACTAGATTTGGTTAGGTGTCTAATAATTTATATAGACAGAACCAAACTCCTTTGAAAAACTGATAATCTGTTTGTCAACTTTGCTGGAAAATTTAAAGGCACTCCAGCCGCTAGTCCTTCCATAGCAAGGTGGATTAGAGACTGTGTCAAACTGGCCTACGAATCATCAAGTCAGGAACCACCTGTAGGCATCAAGGCCCATTCCACTAGAGCCATTTCTTAAGGCAGTAGCCACACCTGAAGAAATCTGCAAGGTGTTTACCTGGTCCTCTGTGTCTACCTTCACACGACATTACAAGCTTGATCTCCTCTCTTCGGCTGATGTGAGATTCGGCAGGAAGGTGCTGGAGGCAGCCCTTCCTCAATGACATGAAGATCTGTCCCTCCCTGTGTCTGGGGCACTGCTTTGGTAAGTCCCACAGTACATTGCCGTGGGTTGGACACAGAGGAAAAGGTGAAATTTACTCACCGATATTTTGTCTTCCTGTGTCCTTCCACATCACTCCTCCCTTTTTAATATGGTTAAGGTTGTATCGTTCCTACTTTGGTGTCTCTGTACATTATCATGTGTTGGCTGTTATGATGCATGGTTTGTCTGTACTCTACTAATCTCTTGTGTTTTGCAGCTTGGACATTAAGTTAACTGAAGGGAGGAGGTATTTTAATTTGGTCCTACCAGCTGGAAGGTGGAGTTAGTCCTACAGTACTTTGCCGTGGAAGGACACAGAGGAAAACAAAATATCGGTGAGTAAATTTCACCTTTTCTCCAACACATGAAAGTTTTCTTTTTTTGGGCAGACTGTGACAGTGATAAGACACGGTGGACAATTTAAAAATAATTAAAATAAAAATAATAAAAAAATTAATAAACAAAGTACTAAATATATTAGGTGACAGTGACTTACAGCTGACTGGGCTTAGTAGCTGCAGCGCCTCAGGAACCCCTCAGTCCATAAAGTCCACAGTACGGAGATACTTAATTCAGGATCCTCAAGCTAAGAATGTTGGTATCTGTTTGTGCAAAAAGCACATGAGCAGGGGGAAAGTAGGCACCTCCTCTGAGATCCCACCTGAAGCACAACCACTGGTCTGACTGGGAGACACACTACCAGCAGGCCAAAGGTCCCACAACTGGCAGCAGCAGAAGCACTTTAAAAAATTCCAGGGCTCAAGGGCAGAAAAAAGTAGTGAAGTTATTTGTGTGTCAGAGAGTGTGCTTCTGCCAGTGCCAACAGTTCAGTCCATATAACACCAATGGCTCCTGCTGCAGAGGAGTATGATGACTCTAGCTTTGCTGTAGGAGATGGTAAGAGTCATAGTCTGCCCACACATGATGCCTCTACTTCCACCACCTCCTCTAGTCATGTTGTTAAAGGGGAACTTTCACCCCTTAATAACTAAATCTCCCCTTACTGCTGACCTGGCGACTAGCTGCTTAGTAGCGCTAGTCGCCAGAAATCTTACCCCGTTCTCAAGATTTCGGCGTTTCAAAGGATCAGGAAGCACGGACGTCTCTTCACAGTGACGTCCGTGCGCCTGCGCTGTCAGTCCCTTGTGCACCGTACGGTGCACAAGGGACTGACAGCGCAGGCGCACGGATGTCACTGTGAAGAAACGTCCGTGCTTCCTGATCCTTTGAAACGCCGAAATCTTGAGAACGGGGTAAGATTTCTGGCGACTAGCGCTACTAAGCAGCTAGTCGCCAGGTCAGCAGTAAGGGGAGATTTAGTTATTAAGGGGTGAAAGTTCCCCTTTAAAGCAATAAAGTTTCAGGCTTCTTCTGCCATATCCTGCCAGCTCACACTGACTGAGTTCCTGGGAAAGAGTCAAAAACTTCACAAAAACAATCCCTGTGGAATGGCAAGGTTGGCATTGGACATGCTGCCAAATTCTTTTGTAGAAAACTGAGGTTTCAGAGAACTGATGATGTGTACATCTATGCTGGAATACCCCGAGCTGCAGTTATTTTTCCAGGAGAGTTGTGCCTCAATTGTACAAGAAGGTGGTTAGTGTGGTGGTCAAAGGGCAGAAAAGGATGGCAAGAAAATCCACCTGACAACAGATATGTGGACAAATGGGCAGAGCACAGACTGTATGACTGTGACTGCTCACTGATTTTCCCTCCCACAGCACCAACAGTGGACAACACTAGCTTACAGCATCAGGTGACAGCCAGTAATCATGGTTCTGGCAGTGTGATTAAAAGGCAGCAGCAGCAGGATAGCTCATACCATTGTCACGCCACCTTGTGCTTGAAGAGCTTTGAGAGACAGTCCCACAAAGCTGTAGATGGTTTAATTAAGCTAGGGCAGGTGATAGAGGAATGGCTTGTACCCCGCTCCTTTAAAAGCTGGTTTTGAGTTTGCTCCAACATAATCGCTGCTTTGAGAATAGGTGGTATATGTGCCCTGCTTTGCCCGTGTGCTAAATTTAGTTGTGACCAGAATCCGAAACCTCAGAGATGCTTACTATTACCCACAAAATCTGTGCCCATTTTAGGCGCTCCTACAGTGTGAGCAAAGCTCTTAGTTCCATACAAGAGCGTAACAATCTGCCCCATCACCAGTTGAAAATGGAGGTCCCTCCCAAGTTCCACACTGTACATGCTAGAGCATTTGTATGAGCAGAATAAGGCCATTAGCGAGTACTCCATGCAAAACTGGAAGGCTTTGGAGAGGGAGCTTCTTTGTCCCCTGGTCAATAGCAACTAATGTGCGATGTATGTGAGCTACTTGAAACCCTTTGAGGAGGCAACCATGCTGTTGTAGCTCTGTACACATTACAGCAATGCAGGGCTCTAAAACATCTCACTGATCACCTCAGGAACTTAAAAATCTGCTACAAGTGGGGATTTCCCTTTGCTTTATTCGCTACTCATCAAGGAGCCTCTGCTACCCTGCAGAATGTGGAGGAAATACCTGTGTTTTGCTCCTTTTTGGGGGTCTCCGTCCTCTGGATGGTTCTCTACAATTGGATCGCCCCACGAAGGATTGGGCAGCCTCACCTAAGAATTGCCGAGATCAATGGTTGCTTATCACCTTGAAATGGCCGAGAAGTGACACCCTGCCTACTACTCTTTGTCCTCAGTAGTGAGCATTGTGTTGCTAGGATTCTAAGCTGCGCAACCACTACGGGTCTAGTTTGATTCTTCTGGGGGGAGGGAGAGAAAAAGAAAAAAAAAAAAAAAGGAACTTTCTTCTGTGTCCCCTGTCCACGGCATCAACTGATGGGTATTGTCTCCGCCCCATAGCTATGTAGGACCAATCGTTTAATGTTTAAAAGGAAGTCTTGCGTTAATGTAGTTAGTCTTTTGGTCCTACATAGCTATGGGGACGAGGTGTGGAGCGCGAGAGCTCACCGAAGAAAAACGGAAGAGGAGTCCTTCTCCCCGGTGGATCCTACCTTGTGTGACCGCCGCAGTGCTGTCTGACCGGATCGTTATTCCGGAGCCCTTGGCTCTCGCTCTATGCGCCGACAAGGGGATTCTCTTTTATGCAGTAACATACTTCCTCTTCGTCCCGCGTCAGCAGAGGACCGGAGGGAGGCGGGACAATCCTTTTGCTGACTCCATCCGCCAGAATGGATATGCGGCCCAGCGTGGAACGCACGCCAACAACCAGGAGGCCGTTCAATGGAAGAAAAATAAAGGATCTGTCCCGGAGGTTCAGCTAAATATGTGAGTGATTCAATATTTAAGAATTTCTTGTCTAAAATGTGATTTTAAATTTGTCTTATCTAGATATAGCAAGTTGTTTGAGGGCCATGGTGTGTTCCTGTTTTCATCATGGAGACACTTGCCACTATTTAAGCAGCAGAGGACAGAAGGATGCTTGTTAGGTCAAGGCTAGGATTAGGTTATATTTTAAGGAATACTAATAAGGAGGAGGAAGTTCAAGATTGGGTCACTCCACCTAAAATTAATGCTGCTATAGCACATATAGCAAAACGGACAACTATTCCAAAGGAGGATGGTTCCTCTTTAAGAGATAATATGGAGAGAAAGCTGGAAGGAGCATTGAAGAAACAGTTTATCGTTTTGGTTCAGAATCTTAAAACAGCCACAGCTATGACTTTTATGGCTAGAACTATTAGGATCTGGTTAAATGAATTTGAAGAGAAAATAGAATCATCAGTATCCAGACGCAATCTATTAAAAGAATTGTCAGTAATTAAGGAGGCAATAAGTTTCACTTGTGATGCGTCATTAGATGTAATTAAGTTAACATCTAGATCTTCTGCCCTTTCAATTACAACTAGACGAGCATTATGGTTAAAGTCATGGGGAGCAGACTCCTCATCAAAGAACAAATTGGTTACTTTACCCTTTGAAGGTGCACTCTTATTTGGCCATCATTTGGAAGAGATCATTAAAAATGACAGGTGGGAAGAGTTCTTTTCTCCCGCAAGAAAGAAGAAACCCTACAGGCACGACAGTTAGAACATCAGGATACAGAGCGAAAAGACAGACCTACAGGGAAGCAAAGAAATACCAGCCCAATAAACCATATGGACAGCGAAAGCCTTCTTTTTCATCCAGTCACAGGGGGACATTCAAGAAGGAATACGCTGGGAGAGGTCGGTTTAGAAAGGAGTATCTTTGAGGAACAGCGGGCCCTGCCTCTGACACCGGTAGGAGGTCGTTTACACATGTTCCTTCCTGTATGGCAGGATCTAGTGAACGACCGCTGGATGTTGCAGGTCTTGGAGACAGGGTATCTGCTGATATTCATCAAAAGACCTCACAAGAATATTTTCAGACCATCTGCAATTCCGAAGAATCCTCAAAAAGCAAAAAGCCTGTTAGACATAATTCAGAACTTAATGCAAAAACAGGTGATAGAGGAGGTTCCGGAATGGCAGAGAGGGACAGGGATTTATTCAAATCTTTTTATAGTACCAAAGTCTTCGGGAGATTACAGACCCATTTTGGACCTGAACGTTCTCAACACTTATCTTCAGTACAGACCATTCAAGATGGAGACAGTGTCATCTCTACTGAAGTCAATTCCCATGAAAGCATATTTGACAACGGTGGATCTGATGGATGCATATCATCATATCCCAATAGACAAGGACCATCGCAAGTTTCTGAGATTTGCGATAGGAAAGAACCATTTTCAATTTGTAGCCCTTCCGTTTGGGCTGTCAGCGGCGCCAAGAGTGTTCACCAAGATGTTGGCAGCAGCTCTAGAGCACTTAAGAGAAAAAGGGATAACCATAATTCCTTATCTAGACGATCTTCTAGTCATAGCGAATTCTATACAACAAGCAAAAAGACACACTGGTTACACCATAAGCCATCTTCAGAATCTAGGTTGGCTTATAAATTTCCGGAAGAGCCAGACAAATCCAACACAAAGACTGGTTTTTTCTAGGAATAGATATAGACACCCGCAGAGGAAAGGTTTATCTATCAGGCGACAGACAGAGGAGAGTTGTTCAGAACGTTGGAAGATTTCTTTCCCTGAAGAATCATTCAGCGCAGGATTTCATGCAGCTCTTGGGAGTGCTAACATCTATGGTTCAAGTATTGCCATGGGTAAAACTTCGTATGAGAAACATTCAGATACATTTTTTGAAAAAATGGAACAAGAACTACAGGGAGATATTTCAGATACCTCCCAACATAAGGAAGGAGTTATTGTGGTGGAAGAAACCCTTGAATCTGTCAAAGGGAACATCACTGAAACCAGTACAATGGGAGAATGTGACGACGGACGCCAGCCTACAGGGTTGGGGAGCAGTATGGAAGACTCAAGCGATTCAGGGAGAATGGTCAGTAGAAGAGAAGCAGTTACATATAAACATATTGGAACTCAGAGCTGTAAAGAAGACTTTGATAAGATTCAAGCAGGACTTAAAGAGAAAAGCAGTCAGAATTTATTCCGACAACATGACAACAGTCCTGTATTTAAAGAACCAAGGCGGAACAAAAAGCAGAAGATTGTTTCTGGAAGCAGAATCAATACTACTGTGGGTAGAAAGAAATCTGAGATCAATTACGGCAGCCCATGTGCCAGGGGTACAGAACATCCAGGCAGATTTATTGAGTCAGAGCCAACTGGATCAGGGAGAATGGGCTCTCAGTCCGGAAGTCTTCCATCTAATAGAGCAAGAATGGGGAATTCCAGAAATAGACCTCATGGCTTCGAGGGACAATACCAAGTGCAGGAAATTCTTTTCCCGATGGAAGGATCAGAAAGCGGTAGCACAGGACGCCCTATCCCAGAAATGGGATCATCAGTTGGCGTATATATTTCCTCCAATTCCATTATTACTGGAAGTTCTCAGGAAAATAAGAAGGGAAAAATCAAATGTCATCTTGATAGCTCCTGCATGGCCAAGAAGAGTCTGGTACGCAGATCTAGTAAACATGCCAATAGAAGACCCATGGACACTACCGAAACGTCAGGACTTACTGATCCAAGGGCACATAGTTCATCAAAATCCTAATTTCTTCAAATTGAAGGCCTGGAGGCTGAAAGGGAGTCACTATATCTCAAAGGACTGTAATAGATACAATAATAGGAGGAAGAAAACAATCTACTACTAAGATCTATTACAAAATCTGGAAGAAATTTAGCTCTTGGTGTAGAAATAATGATATCTCCAGATCAGAGGTTACTGCTCCAAAGATCCTACAGTTCCTACAGAGAGGCTGTGATTTAGGACTCAGCCCTGCATCCCTAAAGGTTCAGGTTTCAGCCATTTCAGCTATATTAGCATCACATCTGGCAGAGGACGATTTGATAAAAAGATTTATGAAGTCTGTAGTAAAATCAAGACCCCGAATTAAGGATGTGGTCCCTCCGTGGGATTTAAATATTGTACTAAATCAATTGGCCTCATCTTCTAAATTCGAACCAATTCAAGATATACCCCTGAAATTGTTAACACTAAAGACGGTTTTTCTAACAGCTGTTACTTCAGCCAGGAGGGTCAATGAAATTCAGGCACTATCAATTACCTCTCCATATATGGTGATACATCAGGATAAGATTGTCCTAAGGACTAAGCCTTCATTTAGACCGAAGGTGGTATCTTCTTTTCACATTAATCAAGAAATTGTTCTACCATCATTTTGTGCGAATCCTAGTAATGCAAAGGAGAGAAATTTGCACAATTTGGATGTAGTGAGATGCATATCTTGCTATCTATCTAGAACAAAGGATTTCAGGAAATCTGATAACTTATTTGTCCATTTCTTTGGCAAATACAAAGGTGAGACAGCTTCTAAGGCATCTATCTCTAGATGGATTTCGGAGTGCATCAGGATAACCTATGCAGAATCAGGGACAGTAGCCCCTAGTATTAACCCTTTAGGGTCCAACGATACCGCGGTGTCTGGTCCTTTAAGGACCAGATAGACGCGTTTGACGTGCCGTCCCACGTGACTGATCACGTGGGGCGGCACATCGAAGGGAGGACTGAGAGAGATCACTCCGGTCTTGGAGCGATCAATTTCAGTCCACGGTATTACTCACCGCACTCCTGCAGGAGCGCGGTGAGTAATAGTACGTGACGTACCAGGACCATCACTGGTCCTTAAGTGCCTGACCAGCGTGACGGTCCGGGTACGTCACAGGACGCGAAGGGGTTAAGGCACATTCCACCAGAGCCATTGCCACATCTTGGGCAGCTAAGGCCGAAGCCTCTATAGAGGATATATGCAAGGCCGCAACTTGGTCGTCTATTTAGACCTTTATAAAACATTATCAATTAGATGTTCAAGCATCTTCTCAAGCGAAGTTTGGGAGACAAGTGCTGGAAGCAGTCATATCTACTTGAGTGGTAAGACATGGCATTTATATGTATAGATAAATTACCCTCCCTAAGGGACACGGCTTTGGTACGTCCCATCAGTTGATGCCGTGGACAGGGGACACAGAAGAAACGGTAAAATTTACTTACCGATATTTTCTTTTCTTCTGTGTCCCTTCCACGGCATACCCTACCCTCTAATTATATTGTTTGATGTTTTTCAGCTTGGACAAAAGATGACTAACTACATTAACCCAAGACTTCCTTTTAAACATTAAACGATTGGTCCTACATAGCTATGAGGCGGAGACAATACCCATCAGTTGATGCCGTGGAAGGGACACAGAAGAAAAGAAAATATCGGTAAGTAAATGTTACCGTTTCACCGATAATTTCTGCCCAGTGGTTTTTCTTGGGACCGGGTAGAGCTCTAGATTATCTCCTGCTCCGTCCTTCATGTTGGACCTCCATGGTGGGGGGAGCTTCTGATATCTGTGCAGACCTGGACATATTTCTCCTGGCCCAGATGACAAACTCAGAGGTTTGAGGCCTTGGCTGTGTGGGCCCTTGCCGTCATTCGCCTGTTGGGGTTGGTTGGATGTGGTGGACAGAGAGGGGAGGGGGGATGCAGGATTTTTGGGGGGTAGCTGCGGTATTCTGGGGTCCGGCTGTTATACTTTATTCTTGTGGGTTAGTTCAAATGTTGTGGGTATCAGTCTGGTGACCAAGATGTATGCTTCTTAAGTTTGATGGGTGGGGGTGGGGGAAAAAGGCTGCAATCCACTTCAATATTATGTGTATCTGCTATTCATCCCATGGAATTTTCACTATGTTATGTTTTCATTTTCTTTTCCGATTGTTGTATATTATATGCTTCTTTCTGCAAGTCTCTCCATAGACTTTATCCTGTCCCGGCCTGCTGGTCGTTACCTCCTTCTCTTGCGTTTGTTAAAAGTACCCCCCCTGGGCCCTACTGGCCTCCTTGAGTATTCTCTGGCAAGTGCTATGTGTCTTTGTGACCTTAGCTTCTTGTCTTCGAATATACTATTTTCTTTTTTCTTTTCCTCTACACGCTTCAACAGTAGCATCATTATAAATTGACATCCCTAATTGCACAGGTTTCCACCAAGTTTTTCATCCCACCTGCAAGAGCTGAAACTATCAGACTCATTCATGTTAACAATGGGGGTGGGTGGGTGTGACATTGCAGCAGCCAATAGAATTATTGTTGGCTTTGCTGGAGCTCACTGCACTAATTCTAGGAAGGAGAAACCCTGATGGACTTACACTATACACTGAGGGCTGTATAAGTTTATGAATGTTCTACAGCCAGAAATTACAATAGCAGCAATTAACTAGTAGAACCTTGTTCTTCTTTGGTTAAAATTTTTTTTTGTGTTACTTGCCATATTAGCAATGGTGGCCATTCTATCCAGTTCTCTGTCACTGATCCCTTGTTGGTTATCCATCCCATTCTAAGATTTTCCATAACTGTGCTGAACCAGAAAAAACCTGGGACCCAGCCTTAAATTTATTTTGGTTTTACGTTTTGTAATATGACATTCATTTTTTTTTTTTTTTTTTTTTGTAGAGTCTGGGGCAGCTGTGTGCGAGTTTTTTCTGAAGTCGGCCTGTGGTAAAGGTAAATATTTTGGACTAATTACCTAAATAATATGAATGTAATGTGGTTGGAAACATACATTTCTAATATCTCACATGGTATCCTGGGTTACTTATATTTATACATGGCTGGTTTCTAAGTTCCCACATTGCAAGAATTGAATATTTGTTACAAGATGGCCAGTCTCACTCAGGAAAAAAACATACAATCACACAAAATGTATTTTATTATATTGTTAGCTTTATTTGATCTAATGCTGTATGTAAATCATAGCACACGAGTACCAGGGTAAAGAAGGAAGAGGGATGATAACTTTTATATACAATAAAGGATTTTATATACTGTATATTCCTTACTAATAATACACTTTTTTTTCTTTGGAAATGCTTCAGGGTGTTTCCATGTGTCTTAGGATTAAAATTATTTAATTGTTTTTATACCTACTTGTCACCTTCAAAATCTGAGACCAGTTTGTCTTATAGTGTGCAAAATATGGTAGTCTAGGAGGGAATCAACAACTGAAACCATACATACTGTATCATGGCTGCTATCAGCTCATCTCTTCAGTGCACATTATTTTCTTTTATGAAGTCATATGTCCTGCCCCCAAAGTTATAGGGAAAAACTGCTGGGGCCCTTACAATTCTCAATCCAACCTTCTCTCTCACCATGTTGCTGCTGGTGACATCTCCCCTATACCGGGCACTCCTCATATTTGTTTGCTTAAAGGGATAGTAATGTTTCATAATAAAAGCAGCTCTAATTAATCATCATAGTATGTGGGCCTTGGAGGGTGTTATTTCAATTCTGTCAGAGTTGTAGCTCAAGAGTAATTGAATGATAAAGTATCCCCCTCCTGCCCCTTTTACTGATATAACACTGCTCACCCCAGAACAGCTGGAAGGTGCCCAGGTAGACTACAGAGAGGGACAATCTTCAATTAAGATAAGGGAAAAAGCTGAAAAACCTGTCAAGGGGGGCAGGGTTTTCATTGTTCTCAGAGTAAGAAGATTGTCCCCTGCTGTTATCTGTCTGGTCTTACAACCAGATTCCACATGTGAGGAGAGCAGTGTTACATTAGGTAAAAGGGGCGAGAGGGGGATACTTTATCATTCAATTACTGTTGAACTACAACTCTTACAGTATTGATATAACACACTCTGTGGCTCAAATACTATGAATAATTGGAGCTGCTGTTTTTGTGAAACATTACTATCCCTTTAAGCCTGCTTTTGTTTACTGTTCCTCATACAAACACAATACTAATAATCATAATACCAGTTTCGTGCTTCCCACAGTCTACCCTCCATCTCGCGTATGCTTTGGAATGTATGGTCTGTTTGCAACAAGCTTACTTCTGTCCGTGACCTTCATTTGTAGCTATTATAACATACTAACATAGTTAAAGGGAAGTAATGTTTCACAAAAACGGTAGCTCCAATTAATCTTCATAGTATTTGGACCATGTAGAGTGTTCTTTCAATACGGTCATTAAATGATAAAGTATCCCCCTCCTACCCCTTTTATCTAGTGTAAGCCACCTCCCCACAGATGTGGAATCTGGTCACTTGACTGGACAGCAGCTCGCATAAGGAAAACCCTGCCTACTTTGACAGGTTTTTATTATGCTCACTGAAGATTGTCCTTGTCTGTGACTTAAAAACCCTATTAAATGGATAGTAATGTTTCCAATGAAACTCAGCTCTGTTTGTTCAAATTAAGGAAAAATACTGCAGTCTGATGCTCTTATTCTCCCAAACTGTATAGTTATGATGTAATTTTATGCGTATGTTTACCCCTCCCATCCATTTTGCCAACGTCTGCATTTCAGGCTGGGATCCAACACAGCGAGGAACATCTTCAGCTAGTATTAGGGAAAAACCTGCCCTCCTTCGACAAGGAGGGCAGGTTTTCCTTATACTGGCTGAGGGAAGATTGTCCCTCGTTATCTGTCTAGTCAGTCGACGGACCGGATTTCAGATATCAGGGGAGGTGGTATTGGAACGGGAAAAGGGGCATAAGGCATCAACTTCAGCATCAATGGTGTTTTTAGAAGTAGTGCCCAAAACTGTACTCCATATTCTAGGTAAGGTCTTATCAAACAGATATAAGAGGTAGAATTCTATCCTTATCCAATGCCTCTTTTCTATAAATGACAGTACTCTGTTGACTGTTACTGCATCTGAGAGACAACGCACACTACTATGTAGTCTGTCTTTTAGTACCCCTAAATCTTTGAGGGATTCCTGAAGTAGTATCCCATTTAGTGTGTACTAGCAACATTAGATCTGCTTTGCCTGTGCAGTTAATAAAACACATTAAAAAAATTATGTATTATAAAGACACACTACAGAATACATCCTAAACAGGAGTATCCATTATGTGTGTTATCCACTGCATTGCAGCCCAATGCATTTCATACATTTCTGCCACTAATAGGGTTAAAAAAAAATAAGTGTATTTATGTCTAGGACTATTTACCCTTGACATCCAGACAAATCCAGAAAGGCTGAAGTATTTTTAATGACTGGATAGCTGAAAGCACAGCAATGCTTTGCACAACTCTACAGCAGTGAGTGTGGGTGGGTGTGTGTGTGTGTGTATTGCATTGTGTGCGCGAGTGCGTGTGTATGTATGTGTAATCTTCAACCATTGTCGATCCACTGCAAGATTAAGGCCTCCTCAGCTAGCCTCCAACCCCTTCACTCCAGTTCCTTTTTTTGTTGCCACTGTGTCCAACAAATTTGGTAATTTTATCTATCCATCTTGTCTTTGGACTTCTTCTTGGGCGTTTAGTATCTAATGTAATACGTTCTAAAATTAAGTTGGTCCATCTACCATCAGATCTTCTTGCTATGTGGGCAATTTCAGGTGGTTTAGTCTTTCAGTGATGTTATAGACCTTTCTTTGCTGATGAATGCATGCACACATTTTTGGTCTCTTTTTGTTATGTGCAGAATATGCCACTCAGAGGTCTGAGGAAAACTCTGGGATTGTTAGATGAACGGAAAAATCTGTGCATTTTGGAGGCAGCTTTCTTGGGAAACAAAAAAACTTTGCCAGTCTTTCCTCTGTGTCCAGTCCACGGCATACTGTGGGCTTTGGTTCCACCTTCCAGCTGGGTAGGACCAATTCATATCTTCAAATTCGCTTGCTACCTCTCCTCTGCAGTTATTTGGTCCTACCCAGCTGGAGGACTGAGGCTATGCCTCACTCTCTCAAACAACTTCTATGTGGATCTCAGCAATGTGTCTGCCTAATCGTGGGCACATTCCAGTGGTATATGCATGCTGTCCGCATCCATAATCAGGACTGGAAACTGGCTATTCGCGCAGTGATCGGCCACTTCTCCCATGCTGCTTCTCTGTGTTGTACCGGCTTGTCAGCGAGCGCACGCTCCCTCTCACAGCATTACTACATAGGAAACAGGAAGAATGTTGCGGAGCGTTCCACCGTTGGAACGCACACGGAGAGGTAGACATCCGGTCAGAAGCAGATTAAAAATACAGGTATGTCTCTATTATACCAAGGGTTAAGAGCTTTTCATTAGTTAGCAGCTTAGCCCTGCACTTGTATACTTTGTATTTAGTATCTTTGCAGACATTACTTCCTTCAGCTCTAAGCCTGCAGCCATGTCAACATCCAAAGACACTAAGGCTGAGAAATCAAAACCCTCAGAATCAGCCAAAGAAGAGAAATCAGGGCCGAAGGAGAAACCCTGTGCTGGATGTAATAATACACTGCCTGTTAATGACCCTGCTAAGTTCTGTACTGCATGCCTGCAACAAGCTGCTGGAGGAAATGTACCAGTTCAGTTCCAGGACTTTCTGTCCTGGATGAAGACCTCTATGCAGGATACATTCGCATCAATGCAAGAGGCAGCCAGGAAACACCCCAGAATGTCAGATCCAGACAAAGGTCAGTCAGGGACACAGGATGACCTATGACGATACATATATTGACATTGAATCAGCAGCATCATCTGCAGAAGAAGGGGAGCTTGTGGAAGAATCCAGTAGCTTCAGTGTGGACAAAATGGATCATCTAGTAAAAACTATGAGGAAAACCCTGGGACTGTCTGACGTCCAAAAGGAGTTAAATGTTATGGACGCTGCATTTGTGGGCTATAAAAAGGCTTTACCCCAGTTTCCGGTCCATAGCTCAATTCATGAAATAATACACAGTGAATGAAAACAAACAGAGAAAAGAGGAGTCATCTCTAAAAGGTTCCACCATATGTACCCATTTGCAGAAGAAGAAAGATCTAACTGGTACACTCCACCCAAAGTGGACGCAGCAATAGCTCAGACCTCAAGGCGAACTACTATACTCCTGGAGAATGGCACCACACTGAGGGATCCAATGGAAAAAAGGGCAGATAGTGTATTGAAGAAACAGTTTGCCACTATCGGCCAAAACCTCAAGACAGTGACAGCCATGGCCTCTACCTTTTAGGACCTTACGCATCTGGCTCACAGAACTAGAAGAAAAGATAGAATCTTCAGTTTCACGTGCTCGTCCACTCAAAGATCTATCCATTATCAAGGATGCAATCAACTATTCATGTGATGCCTCATCCTATATAATAATTCGCTAAGTTGTGTGTAACACCCGACATGCGCAGTAGACACTGCTGCGCGTGCGGCAGTCATGCGCAGTAGAGACTGCCCGTGCCGCGGCTGATACATCTGTAGCAGCCGAAGCGCAGGCAGTTTCCACTGTGCGTGACTGCCCCGCGACCGGCTGCCAGAGGCACTGTGGCCCGTGTAATGGGCTGTTCAACTAGTTAGATAATATTCGTCTACTGGCGAGATCATCGCTCTGTGACGGCCAGGCACGCCATGTGGATCAAAGCATGGGAAGCAGATCCCCCTTCTAAGAATAAACTTGTCTCCCTTCTGTTCTCTGGAGCCAAATTGTTTGATGATCAACTGGAGGACATAATAAAAAGGCCCTCAGGTGGAAAGAGCCAGTTCCTGCCACAGGATAAGAAGATAAAATGATCTCCAGGGAGATCGGGGCAATTCATACGACGGTGTTTTTGTGAGGCCCGCAGTTACAGGCCGGGCAGAGGTTATGACCAAAGGAGAGGTGCACAAATTTCCCAGAGGCCTGGAAATCGCAGGGATTTCCAGCGACGGGGACAGTTCCCCCCCCAATGAAGCCAGTCTCCCCCCTTCTCCTCCAATAGGGGGCAGGCTAGAGGAATTCCATTTGTCCTGGTCTCTCATCCATCCAGACAAATGGGTATGGGAAATTATTCAGAAGGGGTACTCACTAGGATTCAAGACTTGCCCCCCTTCCATATCGCTTCCGGGCCTCCAAATTGAGACAGAAGTCAAAAACCCAGCAGATGAAAAAAACCTTACAGGCACTACTGATCAACAGAGTAATAGAAGAAGTCCCTCTTCATCAGAGATTCCTGGGCTTCTGTTTTTTTTTTGTTTTGTTTTGTTTTTTTGTTTTTTTATACTATCAAGCCTACTGAGGAGCTTCGTCTCATCTTGGACTTGAAAGACCTCAACGCCTTTCTTCAACCACACCATTTAAAGATGGAGACAGTTTCATCCACACTAAAACTAATACAGCCAGAGGCATATCTGACTTGGATAGATCTACGAGATGCATACTATCATGTTCCGATCCAGCAGCAACATCGCAAGTACCTCAGATTTCACATCTTCGGTATGTACTTCCATTACCGGGCATTGCCATTCAGCCTAGCATCAGGTCCCCGGGTCTTCACAAAGATCATGGCCAATGTCATGGCATTCCTCAGACAGCAACATCTTCTCAAGGTCATTCCATATTTGGACTATATATTGATAATAGCAACATCTCTCCCAAAAGCCATGTCCAGCACCAAAACATGCGTAGCTCCGCTACAGAAGCTAGGATGGATCATGAACTACAACAAGAACTCTCTGGCGCCCACTCAGGACCTGGTGTTCTTCGGGATACAGTTCAACACCCAACTAGGCCAGGCATTCCTGTCATCCGAACGGCAACAACGGATCATCAATCATGTCCTCAGGTTTCTTCAAAAAAAGAACAAACCACAAAATCCTTCTCCAGGCTCCTGGGACACCTAGCATCTACATGTCAAGTCATTCCCTGGGCACGGGTTCATGCTCGCAGAACCCAAATACATTACCTAACGTATTACAAAAGACAACCTATGAACTCTCATCAACTGATTCCGATCTCAAAGCAAACCAGATTGGAATTAACCTGGTGGACTCAGCTTCCACATCTGGTGAAAGTCAGGCATCTTGTAGATCTGGAATGGCAGATTCTACATACAGACGCCAGCAGAAAAGGTTGGTGAGGAATATGGAGGAACGAGACAATTCAAGGTACTTGGACTGTCCAGGAAAGCAAACTACACATCAATGTACTAGAGCTCCTAGCAGTTTGGAAGACATTGACGCACTTCAATCGTGACCTTCTGCAACAACCGGTCCTGATCAGATCAAACAATTCCACTGCAGTCCAATACATCCTGAATCAAGGGGGAACTCTCCGCACCCAATTAAACAACCTGTTGCTCAAGATCCTCTTTTGGGCAGAAAAACACCTACAGGCTCTCACGGCCTCCTTCCTATCAGGTCGACTAAATATACAAGCAGATTTCCTCAATTGAAATCCAATCGACCCGGGAGAATGGGAGCTAAACCCAAGGATATTCCAATAAGTAGTGGCCAATCTGGGTCTCCCAAAAGTAGATCTCATGGGCACAAATCAGAACAAAAAATGTGTCCAGTATCTTTCCAGATGGCAGGAACCTCAATCCCTAGGACAAGATGCCTTAAAGATTCCATGGCAGTTCAAACTGGCCTACCTGTTTCCTCCTCTTCCTCTGACGGAAGTCATCCGAAAAATAAAACAGGACAAGGCAGAAGTTATACTAATTGCCCCATACTGGCCGAGGAAGCCATGGTTTCCAGACGCACTTCGGATGTCCCGCAGATCTCCATTATAGCTACCAGTAACCCCAGACCTTCTTCTTCAGGGCCCTCTACATCATCCGGACCCAGCCTTCTTCCAGCTCAGGGCTTGGTGGCTGAGCGGCAGTCTTTAAGGTTACAGGGCACCTCAGAACTGGTTATTGACACCACACTTAGGGTGCGTAAAACAACATCCACTAAAATCTACTACAGAGTGTGGTCCATCTTTCACAAATGGTGTACAGCTAATAACCTGGACTGGTCAGCCATATTTCCTGCAGAATGGATTTCAGAAGGGGTTAAAGCCGGCATCATTGAAGGTACAAGTATCAGCCTTATCAGCTATTTTGGCCACTCTTTTGCAGATAATTATCTTATTAGACGTTACCTGACATCCATCTCTAATATAAAACAAACTATTAGAGAGACTATCCCTCCTTGGGATCTTAACCTGGTATTACAGCAGTTGGCCTCTCACTCCTATTTTGAGCTCCTTCAAGAGGTATCATTAAAATATCTGACACTGAAAACTGCATTCCTCATTGCAGTGACATCAGCCAGGAGAGTTAGCAAGCTGCAAGCCCTAGTAGCTATCTCTCCCTTCCTTACGTTTCATCAGGATAAAGTGGTACTGCATCCCAAACCTTCATTTAGTTCAAAGGTGATTTTCCAATTTCACCTTAATCAGGAAATAGTACTGCCTTCGTTCTGTCCAAACCCAGTGCTTGAACTGGAGAAACGTTTACACAAACTTGACTTAGTCAAGTGCTTGCAGACATATCTTTCCAGGACTGAGGACTTCCATAAATCGGACTCTCTCCTGGTTCACTTTGGAGGAAAATTCAAAGGGACCGCAGCTTCTAAGCCATCTTTTGCTAGGTGGATACAAGATTGTATTACCTTAGCATATGAAACTGCGGGTCAGGACCCTCCTCAGGGTCTTAAGGCCCACTCAACACGAGCCATGTCCACTTCCTGGGCCCTCAAGGCTGCAACTTCACTGGTGGACATATGTAAAGCAGCAACTTGGGCTTCAGTCTTTACGTTTATAAAACATTATAGACTGGACCTACAAGCATCTGCGGACGCCAAGTTTGGACGGAAGGTGCTTGAAGCAGCCATCCAGATCTGAACCCTTTTTGGCTTCCCCATCCCTCTCTGGGATACTGCTCTGGTAAGTCCCACAGTATACCATGGATTGGACGCAGAGGAAAGGTGAAATTTACTCACTGATATTTGTGTTTCCTCTCTGTCCTTCCACAACAAGCCTCCCATGGTTATTACGGTATCTGTATCAGTTCCTCTGCACATACATTACCTACTACTGCCTTACTATATTCTGGTATGGCTGTCTCTAACCTTTTGTAACATTTTGAAGAAATCAATTGGTCCTACCCAGCTGGAAAGCAGAGCCAAAGCCCACAGTATGCCATGGAAGGACACAGAGGAAACACAAATATCGGTGAGTAAATTTTACCTTTCCTGTGCATCCCTTAGAAACAGATATGGTTAAAGCAGAGTGGCACAGAGGGTATAAAAGATCAGCAATTTATAAGGAGTGTATGTATCCCTATGAAGAAGAGGAGGGTAGGTTATGGACCAACACCTTTAAAGTAGATGTTGCAGTTGTGCTGCTGGCAAAGCCTACATACCATTCCCATTGAGCGATGGTTCATCCCTTAGAAATCCCATGGAAAGGAGAATGGAATCAATCCTATAGAAGCCGTACTCTTTCATATGGCAGAATATTAAAGTAGCCAGAACCATGCTTATATGGCTCTCTAACCTTGAGTAAGAGATTGAGTCTTCAGTCTCCAGCTCTAAACTACTTAAGGAAGTCTCTGTTATTAAAGAAGCTACCAATTTTTTTTGCAATGCTTTACTGGGTTTGGTCAGACTATCGACAATCATCTGCCCTTTCTGTATCCGCAAGGAGGGCATTATAGCCAAGATCATGGGGAGCAGATGCTTCATCCAAGAATACATTAGTTGCTCTGCCATTCAGTGGCACCATTTTGTTTGGGGAGCAGCTGAAAGAAATTGTTGGGAAACTGTCAAAACTACTTTTTTGCCCCAGGATAGATGATCTAAAGCCTTTCCTTCAAGTTGTTCTTACACATTTAAGACAGTCTTATTCCTTTCGAGACTTCAGAAGATACCACTTGGGAAGGACCTATGAGCAAAAAAAGGCTACAGCCACTAAGGCTAGTAAAGAAGGATAATGGAAGGAGTATCCCCGAAAAGACCTATTTTAAAATATAATTTCTTTGAAGGACAGCTGGTCCTGTCTCAGCTCAGTTAGGGGGTTGCCTACAGCACTTCATAGTAGCCTGGAAATTTTTATCAATCCCAGACAGCTGGGTTCAGCAGGTCTTGGAGATAGGATATCTGCTGGAATTCAGAATGACCCCAATGAGGAATATCTTCAGAAGATCAACTATACCATCAAACCCACTGAAAGTGGCAGGATTAACCCCTTAAGGACCCGTGACAGTCCTGGCAAGTCATGGTCTGGAGAGCCATAAGGACTTACAACGTGCCAGGACCGTCATGGATTTCAGGGCTCCCTGTGCAGCTGCACGCCATTCCGGGAGCCCTGAACCGAATGCCTTGCGGCTGGCAATGGTATTGCACCTAGGCCACAGCAAGGCCCGGCAGAGGGTAGCCCTTGCACCTGAGTCACGTTCTTTTAAGTCAGCCCCTAGCATTCTGCTGTACAGACGGTCTTAGTTTACTCTTGGTGTGACATGGGCATTGTTGGCCTGCGATGCTACAGCTTGGAGGAGACGGTGGAGCTATATGTGGACAACTTGCTACCCTTTCTGGCAGATGCTGATGTGTCTCTGGTAAGAGCAATATGTTTGATTAAGGAGTTTGGTGAATTTTCTAGTTTGAAGCTGAACTGGGAGAAGGCTTCCATCTTTCCCTTTGATCCTTACAGCAAAATATCTTGGTTAAAGGGATAGTAATGTTTAATTTTTGAAGTAAAATCGAGTATTCTTTTTTATAACAATGTGTAGCAAGAAAACATTATTAATTTTGCCAATTTTCATTTACAGTCTAATAAAGTTTCCCCCTCCCGCCCCTTCCACTTACCTCAGCAGCCTCAGCAATCCAGCCTGGACAGAATGCGATGAGTGACAATATTCTTCCAGCATAAGGAAAAACCTGCCCTCCTTCATCAATGGGGCAGGCTTTCCCTTATACTGAAAGTGGAAAATTTGTACTTCGACGCAGCATGTCCGGTCCGCGGACCGGATTCCAAATCTGAGGGGAGGCTGCGGAAGTAAGTGGAAGTGGCGGGAGGGGGAAACTTTATTAGACTGTAAACGAAAAACGGCAGCATTTAATAACGTTTTCTTGCTACACATCGTTATAAAAAAGAATGCAGAATACTCAATTTTACTTGAAAAATAAAGCATTACTATCCATTTAAAGTAGCAACTCCTTGACTTGGGTGGATAATTTTCTCTACCTTTTGAACTGGTGTTTCTGCTGCCAATTAACGTAAATGGAATAGTACATTTTGATTAAAATGGTGGTATTGCCCAAAATGTCATTTTTAGCTGTTGATGACCCCTTGAATAATCGGACTCATCCTAAGCATGCCTTGTTTGCCATCTAGCACCTTATTTCCTATCTTCCCTTTACCTCCATGCTACTGGAGAAACTTTTTAAAACAATCTTAACCAGTTCTCTCCTAACAGTCTGTATGAGTATATGGAATCTGGCTTTCTTGCTCATTCTACTGAGACTGTTGTATCAAAAGTGGCTAATGACTTACTGCCAAGTCCAGGGTAATTTCTCCTTATGAAATCTTCTATACCAATCATCAGCCTTTGATTCAGTAGACCACCTAGCACTTTTGCAGATGCTCGTCTTACAGCCTCATTTGTACAACCCTCACAGTTTTCCTCCTATCTTACTAATCAATCCTTCAAAATTTCCTTTTACGTAGTAACATAGTAATTTAGGTTGAAAAAAAGACTTGCGTCCATCCAGTTCAACCCTTTTCCTATTCCTATTTACCATTGTTGATCCAAAAGAAGGCAAAAAAACACCCTCAATATAGCAATTTCAAATTCTGCCTTGAATGGGGGGTGGGGATTCCCTCTTGATTCCA
This sequence comes from Rhinophrynus dorsalis, assembly GCA_037306005.1. Classification (NCBI taxonomy): domain Eukaryota; kingdom Metazoa; phylum Chordata; class Amphibia; order Anura; family Rhinophrynidae; genus Rhinophrynus; species Rhinophrynus dorsalis. Next base: position 97,261,982 of record CM074725.1, on the reverse strand, counting down.
AATGGCACTCAGATTTCTCCTTGGATCAACAAGCCCTAAGTAAGTATTAATCCCAATACTAACGTACATAGCCCTCTATGTTATGCTCTTTTTAAATAAGTATCCAGGCCCTTTTTAAAGGCAACTAATGTATTCGATAGCACCACCTCCTCAGGCAGTGAATTCCATACCTTTATTGTCCTTACAGTAAAGAAACCCTTCCACTGTTGTAGATTAAATCTCCTTTCCTCAAGTCTAAGTGGGTGGCCCCTTGTCCTATGTACTGTTCTGTTAATGAACAGGTTTTTGGAGAGCCCTTTGTATGGACCCTGAACATATTTATGTAGTGTTATCATATGCCCTGTAAGATGCCGTTTCTCTAGTGTATACAAGTTTAACTTTTCTAGCCTTTCTTCATAATTAAAACTTTCCATTCCCCTTACTAGTTTTGTAGCCCTCCTCTGCACTTTCTCTAGTTCCATAATGTCCTTTTTCAGAAAGGGCGCCCAGAATTGAACAGCATATTCTAAGTGGGGTCTTACCATGGACCTGTAAAGAGGCATAATAATATCTTCCTCCCAGAGTCAATACCCCTTTTAATACATGCCAATATCTTATTGGCCTTTGAAGCTGCCAGCTGGCACTGCATGCTACTGCTAAGTCTATTGTCTACAATTACTCCCAAATCCTTTTCATTAGTAGATTTCCCCAGAGAAACCCCATTTAAACTATATGTTGCATTTTTATTATTATACCCAAAATGCATAACTTTACACTTGTCTATATTGAATCTCATTTGCCATTTGCCTGCCCAGTTACTCAATTTGTCCAAATCCTCTTGTAATGAAGACACATCCAGTTCAGACTTTATTACCTTACTTAATTTTGTGTCATCGGCAAACACTGATACATGGCTTCCTATGCCCTCTGGGAGGTCATTAATAAACAAATTAAAAAGAAGAGGACCCAGGACAGATCCCTGAGGTACTCCGCTTATCACGTTTATCCAACTGGAGAACTTGCCATTTACTACCACTCTTTGCATTCTATCTTTCAGCCAATTTCCAATCCACACACAAACATTTTCCCCTAGGCCTGTTTCATTCAATTTGTACAGTAACCTCTTGTGTGGAACCGTATCAAATGCCTTGGCAAAGTCTAAATAGATCACATCAATCTTTTCTGGTTCTTCTTCCAGTCGTCTTTCACCTTAGGTACCACAAGGATCATTGAAAGGCCCTTTGCTGTTTTTCTATCTACACCTGCTACCTTTGGGAATTTATACCTTCCTGTGGCCTTCAGTATCACCTTTATGCTGATGACACTTAAACATACATCTCCTCTCCCAACCTTTCATCCATCCTACTTTGTGTCAACAATTGTTTAGTGCAATTTCTCCTTAGATGTCCCGATACCTAAAACTAAACCCATCAAAGACAGATCCCCCCCAATCTTCTTTACCCATACCACTGCCTAGGGGTAATATTATTCTCTGGTCTCTCTCACTCCACAAATACGGTCTCTCCTGAAGTTATCACTTTCACCATTGGAACATATCTGCTTAGTAGCGCTAGTCGCCAGAAATATTACCTGGTTCCAAAGATTTTGCAGTTTTTCCGAGGCTCACAGGAGCAGGAAGCACGGACATCTCGTCACAGTGTTGTCCGTGCGCCTGAGCTGTCAGTCCCTTTTGGAGACAGCGCAGGCGCACGGACGTCACTGTGATGAGAACTTAAGACAAGTTCCATTTAAACTGTACTCAACCAAAACTCTCGTTCACTCCCTCATCCTGTTTTGACTTGACTACTGCAATACCCTCCTAACTGGCAGTCTTCTTGTAAGACTGTCACTACTCTGTTCTATCATGACTGATGCTGTCATATTGGGTAATCTTACTTGTTGCGCTTCCTCTGCACTCCCACTCAGTCACGTGCTTCCTCTGCACTTCACTGTATCCTTGAGGTTTACAATTTGAAACCTTTGTCACTCACCTACAGAGTTCTCCAGAAAATCTTTCCCCTATACATATCTTTACTCAGCCCCTTGGTCTGTTTCTTATCTTGGTAGTTCTTTACATATTCCAATAAGTTACATATATAATGCTGACTGAATGCACAGTACTTGTGTTGCTGTGGGATAATGATGTCTCAAGGAGCGTACGTAGTTTTAGTTTTATTTGCTCAAACATCTTAACCTGTAAGTGAGATGAAGTTGGGTTAAGCTTTCATTCTCATATCTTCATGCAGGAGGAATGTGTCCTTTCCGGCACATCAGTGGAGAGAAGACAGTGGTCTGTAAGCACTGGTTACGGGGCCTTTGTAAAAAAGGAGATCAGTGTGAATTCCTTCATGAATATGATATGACTAAAATGCCTGAGTGCTACTTCTACTCCAAGTTCGGTAAGAATTGAGGGCACGTTTTGCATTATACTTCCAATTAATGAATCAGCCCATTATTAACTTTATGAACAGTTTAATTTACCTTCCCCAGTGTTCAGCAAGTGCATAAATTGTCCATTGAAAGACTTGCATGCAAATCTGTAATCTCTGTGGGTAAATTAGCATACTTTTATATTGCAATATATGCATCTCAGAGGTTGTCGTTCCTGAATGTATGCAAATCTTACTGCTGACTGTGCACTCTCTGAACTGTTCCAGTCAGTGTTGAAGCAAACATAAATGGTTTGCACCAGTAGAGTATAAAGGTAACCAAATATAAGACTCCAATAGCCTTGGTGCTCTCTATGGCCAAACTCACAAGATACATAATAAATGGGTAGTCACTACAAAAATGCAAACTGTGTGACAGATGTAGAGGCACACAAAAAATTACCACAAATATAGAAAAGCTTTATTCATAAACAAAATAAAGGAAAATAGCACTAAAAACAAGCTATGGCTGTAAGATTATAGTGCTCAAAAATTACCTTATATAGGAGGCCAATTCCGGTTATACCGATCACATATTCCCAAAATTACATATGCTACATAATAATAAATAAACAGGAAGAATAAGTGTGACAATGATGCAAAAAACATAGTGCAATGTGTGACTAATACAAAAGTGACCTTTTTATGAATGAGAAATATATAAAAATAAATAAATAAATAAAAAAAAAAAAAGGTAGTCTCTGTAACTGTGGCAGATAGAAGCTTAGGAATGTGCTGTATTGCAACTCTGTAGGAAAGCTATTCTGATGACAACTGACCGCTATTAATGTGCATATGAGCTGGGGGAGGAGCAAAATATATTTTGCCGAATGTGCTGAAATTTGAAGGCGTTTTTTTTTTTTTTATTATTATTATTATTATTATTATAATGATTTTTGTTTATTTATTTTTTAAGCTTACTGCTTTTCCTGCAAAGGTTAAGCACTCCCTGTCTAGCAATTCTCACCAGCGTGCAGTAATATAAAATGGCTGCAGCTCAGAATTATTACATATTATCTGTCTTTTGATAGGAGAATGCAGCAACAAAGAGTGTCCTTTTTTACATATTGACCCAGAGTCAAAAATAAAAGACTGTCCATGGTATGACAGAGGATTCTGTAAACACGGTAAGATTGGAGGCGCAATTGAAATCCTTCTGTTATTTCATCATGTGCATGCATAGTTAATCGTTTTGTTAAATGTGAACCTTTTTCAGAAATGTACCTTTGCTTTGTCTATACCAATTATTCTGTGTCTCTGTCTCTGAAGGCCCTCTCTGCAGACATCGACATACAAGAAGGGTTATATGTGTCAACTATCTGGTGGGATTCTGTCTAGAGGGTCCTAATTGTAAATTCATGCAGTGAGTATTTTTTACTACCTGTACCAAATAATAATTCCAAGTTTTCTCTTCATCATGTCAAGTCTGTGTAGGCTCCTTTTTTGTTCAGTGGTTACACAGTTGAGTTGGGGGTGGGTGGACACGAGCCCATCAATTAATTGCCACATCTCCTTTGTTGGTCCATAGGAAGGTAAATGAAACCCAACTAACGATATTTCCAGTTATGCCTTGACTGGGTAAAATCCTTCCTGATTCCTGCTACCCGAGTTGAAACAAACTTAATTCCCTATAATATTCTTGCTTATAAAGGTATCCAATACTTTTTCACTGTTGCCCAATATGGAACACGGGAGTCATGGGGTAAAGTTCCTTCCTTCTGGAGGGCAAGGCACTTCAATAAAGGCAAGGCCTCTGATGCAGAGATTCCCCTCTTCCCTTCACTTTACCCCATATTCTATTCCGTTTCACGTGACTTGCCTCATAAAAGGGTGTTTGGGTATGTACTCTTAGACTTCTTTATTTTTTATTTCCCTCAGTCCTAAATGGAACACAGGTACCATGGGTCCTTGGAATGCAGACTCCCTCCTCCTCGCTTACAATCTCACAGAATTCATGTGTCCTGCAAGTAAGCTGGACGGGCAAGGCCATCCTCTTAGTTTTATTTAGGTTTTTGTTTTTTTTTTGTACAGGGCCCCCCCCCCCCTCTTCCCAATTCGGCGGGTTACCATAACTGGGCTTCCCTGGAGTTGGATTGCCCAGTTCTGATTTGTGCTCTGTGGACCTACATTGCTTTATGACAGGTCTTCCCTCATGGCTGAGTTTCTTGAGATTTTGCCCTGTCCTATGGTGGTAACCTGAAGGCAGAAGATTGGTAAGTAACCCTTGGGAGTGCCTTAGTCCACTTTCTGCCCCAGTTTGTGTTGCCTCTTTCTATGGAGGCTGCTTTGAGCAAGGTTGTGCTCAGGCACTCTTTATGGGTTTCTTTTTCTACTTTATTACTCTCATGGGGACTTCTGACATGAGGATGGTTGCTATTTCACTGTTAGTTAACCCTTCCCATGCCTCTCTTGATTTTGGGTGTATGCGTGCTTGGATCTTTGGTTTTATACACTTCTTCCCTCTCCCCCAGTGATCCCTGAGGGTTTTGGGTTGTTTGCAAAATTTTAGTGTGCAGATTGATTTTAGTTCAGCCCGCCCGTGGTCTTCTTTGCTCCATTGACTTTTATGGGAGAAACTTCTGTGGGGGACATTTTGTGCATCATTTTGGGCTACAACAGTGAGAGAATGCCCACTTTGCAGGGGCTTTCTACCGATTGCACACAACCACTGATTATCTGTGACGCTAATAGATAATCCCACTTTAGATATGAAAATATACTTAGGATGGAAAAATTGAATCATTAAAAGTATGTCCGCTTATGTTTGCTGCCACTCTCTCACAAACCTCTGGTTATAGTTCTTCCACAATGTGTACAATGAAAAACAAAAAGGGAAAAAGGTGTAAAAATTATCTAAGTGCAGACTTATTTGGAATCAATAAACTTCAACCTCCACTGTGCTTTATGGACAGTAGTCCCCTTCACCGTGTTGGCAATACTCCCACTCACCTTCTCAGATGACGAGTGGAGGAGAGGTAAGACACGGTATACCCCTACTGGGGCTTTATCCAGTGCAGGCGTTTGTACCTTGAGGCGGGACTTTTCCTCAAGAGAAGGTGAGTGGGAGCATTGCCTGCGGTGAAGAGGTGTTGCCAACATGGTGAAGGGGACTACTGTCCATAAAGCACTGTGGAGGTTGAAGTTTTTTGATTCCAAGTAAGCCTGCACTTAGATCGTTTTTGCGCCTTTCTCCCTTTTTGTTTTTCTTTCTAAAAATTGTTGATGATTTTCTGGTGATTTACTGCTCTCTTGCTTATCTTATGCAAAGGCTGACTCTATGCTCTTCTTTTCCAGATAAGCCCATTGCCTCCCAGATAAGTGCATTTATGGGTATTTAGGGATACTATCTCTATTCTGGGGACATTTAATCTAGCTTTTACTAATTTCTGGAGACTTTCTCAGAGACATATCAGACACTAAGGGGCATGTGGGGAAATCCAAGGCATATTCTTGTCATACAGGGCTTCCAAGGGAATATGTGCTGTGGCCCCTACTAAACCACTGGGCCCCTCTACCACTGAACAAGAGCCTGCATGGGTTCAGGCACTGACTCTTCAGGGGCCCAAATCCCTTTTTCAGTCCAGTGAGTACTTCCTTCTGAAACATGTGCCAACCTTTAAAACAAGCTGTTCCTGTATCCAGGGGTCATTCTTTGGTTATTGGGGTCTCCTCTGAGGAGGAATTGCCCTCAAAGGAGGAGGAGGAGGAGGATGATGATGGGGAATACATACCTCCCAAATGTCCCTCTTTAGGAGGGACAGTCCCTTTTTTAGACACAAATCCATCTGTCCCTCTTTACCACCCTGATGTCCCTCTTTTTAGAAGATCAGACTGTGTGATGTGTATATAAGTGTATCACATTGCTCTGCAACAGTAAAACTCACATTAATGTTTTTGTAAATTTCAGTAAATGTGTTTATAAATTAGTCTGTGTACATAAAATATTTTGGTCTTGTTATAAGTCATTTATTAGGTCACACAAGGAAGTGTCAGTAGGCCAAGAAATAGCCTAAAAACTCTCGGTAATGCCCTGCCCACCAGCAACACCCCCTAAAACACTAGTGTCCCTCTTTGGCCATTTGAAATGTTGGAATGTATGGGAATATGAGGATATGGATTCTTCCTGTTCTTATGGAGATTCCTATGAGGTTGATCCAGTCCCCTTGACTGAGGGGCTCATCAAGGTGTGGTGCTGGAGAGACCCGTCAGGTCTCTGACACTGTTGATGGGGGAATCTCCGTATTTTCCAGAGGCATAGAAGGACTTCTCCTGTATTTCCACACAATAATACTCTTGACCAAATCATTGGGAAAACTCCTGATGAGACTTTTCCTTAAAAAGCATTTTGCTAGGCTATATCGGCTTACACTCTGGCACAGTGGGCTTCTCCCCCTGCTGTTGACACCCTTATCTTGCGCTTGCCGAAGGACAATGTCCTTCCCCTGGCAGAAGCTGTGGGGCTCAAGGGTCAGACTGATAAGTGGCTTGATTGCCTGCTCAAAGCCAACTTTTCGGCTACTGGAGCAGCCTTGAGGCCCATTTTTGTCTCTGCTTGGGTAAACAGGGCTGTAGCCATTTTGGGGTGAGCAACTGTCAAATCCAATGAATGCTGGTGTTGCCAAAGAGAACTTGTAGATTTTGTTGGCCGATATCATGGAAGCCAATCCCTATGTCACGGAGGCCTTGTTTTTCATTGCTCTATTCCGTGGCTCTAGATTTGGTATGCAGACCAATACTCTAAGTCATCACTGGTCTGATAGCCTTTTCAGGGCAAAGCTCTTTTTGGGCATGACCTGAAACAGGTCATCAGTGATGCTACTGGTGGCAAGAGCCCTTTTTTTTGTCTCAACATATCACCAAGTGTTACTTTATGGTGAGAAAGGCTTGTAATTTTTGTAGTCTTCCCCACCATTGCTGAATGGGGGTGCAGAGGATGCAAATCCTTCAGACCTCTCAAACACCCCTCCACAAAGTCTGAATAGTCCTGGTAGCCCAAGCAAACAGTCTGCTAAGTCTGACAAACCAGCCTCTGCATGACTTTGCAAAATCCTGGTCCATTGTTGCATATAAGGGTCTGTCGCCTCCTTTTTCTAGATGCTTGGGCATCCTCTGTAATGGACCAGTGAGTTTTGCAGGTGGTCTCAGAAGGGTACTTCATTGATTTCAAATCCCTCCTTCCATATCTTTTTCTCCTCAAAAGTTCCAAAGAACACAGACAGAGCAAGACAAGGCAGAGACCACTCTACTGGAAAAGGAGGTGCTGGTGCCAGTCCCAGAGTGCTTTCCAGGTTTCTGTTCTGGACCTCAAATGTCTCAACCAGTACATGGTCATCACACGCTTTGAGATGGAATGTTTGTACTCTTTCAATACAACAAATTAAAAAGGAAGGAAAAGAAGGGGGAGGAACTACTGATGTCCCCTATGATTAGATAGGAAAGTGAACTCTCTGGTCATGGGAGAGACTACCACCTCCCTACAGAGACCTGTTCAGTAATCACCTGGGGAGACATGTGTACCTAAAATTTACCTTTTGTTAGTACTATTAAAATACAAACAAGGAACCAATATGAGTGTTGTGTCTCCTTTAAAAACAGTGCAGTCTCCGCACGCATACATCCTACCCAATTATAAGAGTTAGATCATTTATAACTACAATATAGCCAGGAAATGTCAAGTTTTGTGTATCAGCCCACTTATAGGTTGGTTATTTTCTTTTATCTATCGGTTTAGTGTAGTATCACAGTAACTGGGTTTAGTATTACCTCAAATGTTTACTGTGTACTGACTGTTACATCAGGTCACTCTGACTCTTTGGATTTACTGCAGGTGCCCTGCCTAACTCCGTGGTTGAGCTGTTCTCTAATTAGTCGCTTAAGCAATTACACTTAGATAGTGATGCTACATTTGCCACTCAAGTTAATGTAGCATCACTATCCCAAACCGCCCAGACAGCCAACGCTAACAGTGTTTTAGCTTCCGGCTTTAATCGTTACCAGTTTATGGCTCTGCCATTTAGCCTGGCTTTGGTTCCCAGAATCTCCACAAAGATCATGGCAGCGTTGTCCACGTTCATATATACCCAGGGCATTTCTCTGACTCTGTATTTGGACAACTTCCTCATCAAGGCTCCTTCCTGAGAGCTCTTGGCTCACCATATCCAAGGGTGCACCAGTATTTTGGTGCATCATGGCTGGGTTCTCAATCTCAAGAAGTCTTCTCAGATCCCATTTCAGGTTCTGGTGTTCCTGGGCATGAAGTTCAACATCCTTCAGGGGAATGTTTCTCTTCCAGAAGAGAATATTCAGAATCTGTTCCAGGAAGTGTCTGAGGCGCTAGAGAGTTCCGAGGCTGCGACCCAGGACCACGTGTGTGTCATGGGTAGCTTGGTCTCCACTCTGGAGGTGATTCCTTATGCTCCGTTTCACACGAGGGAACTCCCAGAAAGGCATCCTCAGGTCCTGGTCCAGGAATCTGAGCATAATCTTCATCAGATGATTTTGTCTCCGTAGGCCAGGGAAGACCTCCAGTGTTGACTCCATTGGCTGAACCTGGAGAGGAATACCAGAGTGTGCTCTAGTCACAACGGATGCCAGCCTGAAGGGCTAGGATGCAGTTTGGGGCACTTCGCTGCCAAGGACAGATGGACAAGTGACTAGTCTGCTTCCATCAGAATTCTGGAGCTCAGGGCAATTTGGCTGTCATGGGACTTCCGGTGAGAGTGCAGTTGGACAACGCCACGGCAGGGGCATGCATCAATCTCCGGCAAGGTAGCTTGGAGAGATGTGATGGATCTCCTCGGCTACGAGGAAGAGCATCGTCCAGCCATCTCAGCCATTCACATTCCAGGACTTTCTAAGTTGCCAAGACTTAGATCCAGGAAATTGGGAGCTCCATCCAGGAGCATTTTATCTGATAGTTCAGCACTGGGTGATCCTAGTAATAGACCTGATGGTGGCCAGAAAGAACAGGAATGTTCCAACATTCTGTTCTTGCTCTGGGGACTCCTTGCCTTTTCAGCGAATGCTATGCCTATCCCATGGAGCTTCCTTCTCTCTCATCCCCAGGGTGATCCGGCAGAGCAGAATGGATGGGGCTTAGGTCATTCTGAATGCTTCCTACTGGCCCAGGAGGGCGTGGTTTGGGTACCTGGTCAGTTTGTTCATTCAGGAGCCGTTTACACTACCTCCAAGACCAGATCTGTTACTCCAGGCTCACCTGTGGTATGAGGACATGGAGAGACTGGTTTTGGTGGCATGGCTCTTGAAGCTACTATCATGAAGTGGAAGTGGTTCTCTGCTGATGTAATTTCCACCATGAGTCAGGCATGGAAGCTGGTTTCTCCCAAGGCATACCACAGGGTCTGGTCCATTTTTCACTAGTGGTGCACGGACAGTATGTCCCCACAAGTCTTTACCTTGATTCTTTCCTTTGTAAAGGATGGAGTGAACAAGGGTCTCCGCCCAAGTTCCCTTAAAGGGAAGGTAATGTCTTTATTACACAAAACAAAATATTGTAACTATTACAAAAATAAACTAAATGATCCAAGTCACATCTCTCAAACCGTTATGGTTTGCTAGATATAACGTTTTAAAGTTCTCCCCTCCCTCCCCTTGCAATTATGTCAGTTGTAAAGCTGACAGAAGGAGATTTGAGTCTGGCGACTCGAGGCGGCTCTTCAGCAGAGCCAAAATACTGCAATCTAAAAAGAAATACTTCACTGGAAAGGTCTACAAAGTGTGCCTGGTTTGCAAGCACACTTTGTAGACCATTCCAGTGAAGCATCTCTTTTTAGATTGAGGTATTTTGGCTCTGCTGAAGAGCCGCCGGCCGGTCCCAAGACCAGGATCTCCTTCTGTCAGCTTAAAGCTGACGTCAGTGCAAGGGGAGGGAAGGGGGGGCTTTAAAACGTTATATCGATCAAAAAGGTTGAGAGATGGGACTTCGATCATTTAGTTTATTTTTATAATGGCTACAATATTTTGTTTTGTTTAATAAAGACGTTACTAACCCTTTAAGGTTCAGATTTCAGCACTCACTTAAGTTCTGTGTGCACCATACTAAGCATTTTAGGAAGGCTGATTCTCTTTTTGACATCCCTGAGGGTCCCAGAACTGGTCAGGCCACTGCCAAACTAACAATCACCTCTTGGATTAAGCCTACCATACACCAAGCGTATGGGATCAGGAAGAAGTTAGTTCCCTTTAAGATCACAGCACGTTCCACTAGATCTCTGGGTGCTTCCTGGGCCTGCAAGAAACAGGCCTCTGCTGAACAGCTGTGCAAGGCTGCAACTTGTTCCTCCTTGCATACTTTCACCAAACACTACCATGTCAATGTCTTTGAGTCAGCTGAGGCCACCTTTTGGCCAGAAAGTTCATCAGGCAATTCTGCCTGTTTAAGGATCAGTCTATTCCTTATCTTACTGCCAGCTGCTGTTCAGTAGTTTTCTGAGCACCACTGGCTCTTGTTTGGTGTGCTGTGCTAGTTTAGTGTCCACTAACACTTTATTTATTTTATTTTTTTTCTTTTCTTGGTTATTCAGATCCATATTCCGATCTTGAATAGTCCTAGAGAACCCTGATATCATGGGAACATGTGAGAGGTCTTTTCTCCTTCCCCTACCTGGGAATCCTAGCTTTGGTATATCCACATGGTACATGTTTTCTATATTGGACGTAAGAGGAAATAGGATTTTAGTGTTCTTACCTGTTAAATCCTTTTCTCATTAGTCCATAGAGGATACAGGTCTCCCACCCACTGAAAATACTTTCCTAGTTTCTTTCCTAGGGCAGAGGAATATTCTTAGGGTTTTAGTCCTGGGAAATTTTCTTCTTACCCACTTATTTTCTTCACTTGTGGCTCCTGGTTAAGCTAGGAGGGAGTCTCTACCCCAAAGGCCAGTGGTACCTGTGTCTGGTATGGACTAAAGAGAAAAGGGTTTAACAGGTAAGAACACTAAAATCCTATTTCTGTTGTCCAATACAGGTTACTGGTAACTCCGGGTAGGCAATCCGCCCCTTTATGTAGGCTGGAACAATTCTAGAATTGATTGCAGGGGGTGGAGCCTACCTTCCCTCCTTGGCTGCAGCTAGCCAACCAGATCCAGAAAGATTTGTTTCTTGGTGAAGATAACACAGGCAAGAGAACAGTTCTGCTATAGCTTTAGAAGTTTTATTTTTCTGTTAGAAATGAAATACCACCATTAGGAGGATTATCATAACTGACAATGCCCTTAGATGTGGCTAGCTCAGTGACCAGGTGCTTTTTGTGGACCTTAAGCCCTGGGGGGAAAATCTTGGCTGCAAGTTCTTTCCTCAGGAGTTGCCCACCGAGGCTTCTTCTTTAAACATAGTAACCTGAAGACAGAAGATCTGCAGGAAAGGTGAGCAACCCTTCGAGTGCTGCAGGTCCACTTGTCCCACAGTGCCCCTCCGCACAGGGATTTTTCACTTGGAGTTCCTATTGCACACTCTTGCACTCATTGGGTCTATCTGTATGTCTGTTGGGTGTTTGGAGCAGGTTTATGTGGTAATTAACCCTTTAGCTGCTGGTTTTGCATTTTTTTTTTGGGGGGGGGGGTTCTAACACTTTTCCTACTGGTTCAATGTTGTTTGGGTGTCCTAACATGTTCTAGTGATGTTTCATGTAATTTGGTTTTACACTTTCAATTTTTTAAAATTTGAGTTTGGCGTGCTTTACCGCATAGGCGCCATTGCTCCATTCACTACATTTTGGGACATATCTCTGCAACCGTTTAACCTAGCGACTTCGGGGATGGCTCATTTTACTTGTCTGCCCTTGCTCTATCATCTGGTTCACGTGTCTAGTGTGTTGGGGGGCTTAGGGGGCTTCGGGCACTGTTTGGTTATTTTGACACTGAGAATGTCTATACTGCTGGAGCTTGGGGCTAGACCTAAGACTAAGGAGGCTGGGGGTCTCTGTATCTCCCATTGTGCATTGCTTTTCCTGTCATTCAGGGTTACCTAGAGAATTCTCAGGTCATTTATGCCTAGCATGTTCTGATGTCCCTGAGAGTCTCCCAGGGACCTTGTTACGGTTTTCAGACACTCAGACAGTGGTAGATAAAATAAATGGAGTTTTATTAAGTAAATGAAGAACAAGGTCGCCACTGTGGCGGTATTGGTAGAACAGAATACGACAGAGATACCTGGCGCATGTCAGAACCACAGGGAGGAAGCCACTCACCTCCCGTGTGTTCAGCCGCGTTGCGCCGTCCTCAGTCCTCCGGTTGCCAGGGGTGACGCGGCTGGCTGCCCTGGCAACGAGTGTGCGTACGGCTGCACAATGAGAAGCGGTGTGCGCACCTCGGGTGACCTCATCGGCAGCCGACCCGGAACTGAGGATGGCTGCGCACCGGCGTTCCAGGACATCCACGCTGGAACACAGGTGAGTGTGGGGGCGGTGCTACTCCTGGTGAGTACTAGACAGGCCCCTATATAAACCTGGTATGCCCCTTACTCGTGGCTCAGTTGTTTGTTGCCCATACCAGGACTAGTCTCTGAGCTCCTGATTCCTGTTATTCCTTGCTTGGCTTCCTGGTTACTCCTGATCTCTGGCATCCCTGACCTCTGCTTGGCTACCTGACTATTCTGACCTCTGGCATCCCTGACCTCTGCTTGGCTACCTGACCTGATCTCTGGCATCCCTGACCTCTGTTTGACTACCTGACTATCCTGATCTCTGGCATCCCGGACCTCTACTTGGCTACCTGACTATCCTGGTCTCTGGCATCCCTGACCATTGCTTGGCTACCTGACTATCCTGAACTCTGGCCTCCCTGACCTCTGCCTGGCTATCTGACTTACTCTGTCCTCAGGCTACCTGAAATTATCATCTGGCTATCTCACCACCTACCTCTGGCCACCAGAATCTTCAAAAGACTTGCCTCTCAAGCCACGGCTGGCCTTCTACTCCTCTCCCATCTTCAGTAGCCCTTGTGTTGTGGCCCACACTCCAGCAGGTCTGTTCCTCCAGCCTCCTGGTTAGTGGCGCACGTACACGGATGTGCTCATCCCTGCTCCTGGGCTGCAGAACAAGAACCGCCTGACAGCACAGCAGGTAATATAAAACAAGTAAGGAAGCACAAAACAGAACTCAAGAGGTTAATAGTACTGGTTATCAGTCTCAAATGTGGTGTTAGGCATGCCCTTGGTGCTGCTTATAGCTCTGTGTGCTGTGAGATAGCACCCAAGTCCATACACTGTGCAGAGCTGTAGCATAAAGTCCTGGCTGAACGGAAACTGCAAGTGATAAGGAGATAGCCCCCACGGGCGTAACCGGAGACTACAGTAAAATGATAGCGTGAGCCAATAGCCCCCACGGGCGTAACCGGAGACTACAGTAAAATGATAGCGTGAGCCAATAGCCCCCACGGGCGTAACCGGAGACTACAGTATAGTGTTTACTTGTGCTGATGGCCCTAGCGCGGGCGCAACCAGAGACTACTGGGTACTGCTTTGCCAAAAGCCACAGGCGTAACGGAACCACTGTTCGGTCACGGAGAGCCGCCGACTACTATGGCCCGCAAGCGGCCGGCTCACAGACAGCGGACAGGCTTAGGCGATAGGTGGAGAAGCAGCAGTATCGGATGGACAATACCAGTGTCTCGAGAGCAGGAATCGACTCAGCACAGTAAGGTCTGGACTCAGCACACGAAAGGCAGATAATGGAAGACTCAGTAATAGCTCAGCAACTGACAAGCGGAGGCTCAATCACACTATGCAGTATCAGAATGTCGCCGAGGCGACAGCGGAGTGTTCCGTCAGCAATGCAGGAGCAGGATAAGAGTACTCGGTAGTCAGCCAGGCCGGATCAGGATACACAGGAGATTCGCAGACAAGCCGGTTCGGTAACGGAGAAGGGTCGTCAGCCAGGCCAGGTCAGATGCCATGGGAGATTCGCAGACAAGCCGGATCAGGAACAAGCAGGAAGTCAGCCGGGCCGGGTCAATCACGGAACAGGAACACTGGAACGTCGTCAGTCAAGCCTAGTCGGTACACGGTGGATCAGGATACAGAAACAGCAACGCTAGCAGGAAACACCTTGAAAGGGCACCTGACAGGTGCCAGTGACCGGATTATAACGGATAACCAGGGGCGGGCCAACACAGCTCAACCAATCCGGGAGCAGCACAGTTGAGAGTGACAGAAAGGATCACGGGGACTGTGATAGACCTCCAGCCATGCATTAGAGCCAGTTTGGATGCAAGAGTTCAAGGCTGCTACTAGGGTCCTTAGGTCCACATTGCAACTCTTTCCATCCCAGTTACAGGGGGTCTTTCATTCTTCCCTGCCAAAATCTCAGGGGGTAACTCTGAGGAGGAACTGCTGGTGGATTCAGATGTTGAGGAATGTTCTGCGGTGGACTCCTGTCAGTTTTTTGGGGACACTTTTGAGGCTGATCCTGAACCCTCGGCTGAGGGCCTGATCAGGGCTGTGTTAAATACCTTAACATGTCCTTGGTGCAGGAGGTTCCTTCTGATGTATTTCAGGAGCATAAAAAGCCCTTTACTTGCTTTCCACCTAACCCCACTCTTGACTGCCTTGTGTCTGAAGAGTGGAAGTCTCCGGACAGGAAACCTTCTGTCCCCAAGAAATTTGCCAAGCTTTATCCCTTTTCTGAGGCCGCGCTTGCTCAGTGGGTTCATCCTCCCAGAGTGGATGCTCCTATCTCCAGGCTATCTAGGTCTACTGCCTTGCCAGTCTCTGATGTGTCCGCTCTGAAGGACTAGACTGACAAGAAATTTGAGGTCTCCCTCAAGTCCATTTTTGCCACTGCTGGTTCTGCCATGCGTCCAGCATTCCCTGCAGCATGGGTGAACCGGGCCATTGCGGTCTGGACTTGAACAGCTCACTCTTGCTGTCCATCAGGATGCTCCTACTTTGGATATGTTGCGCTTTCTTGCCAGCATTTCTGAGGCACAGTAGTATGTTTCTGCTGCCTTATTTGATGCCATCCGTTTGGTGGCTAGGGTTTCCACCATGTCTGTGGTGGCCAGACAGGCTCTTTGGCTCAAGATCTGGTCTGCTTCCAAGAAAGCATTGCTTTCCTTAGCTTTTCAAGGTACTTCCTTGTTTGCGCCAGATCTTAAGGATCTGATCAGTGAGGCCACAGGGGGTAAGAGTACCCTTCTACCCTTGGTTCCCAGAAAGAAAACGCCGCTTAAGAGTAATCTGTATTTTAGTTCCATTCATAATAAGACCCGTCTGGCGAACCAGAAGGTTCCCTCAGCTCCGCATACCTTCTCCAAGCCCAAGGAGCAATGGAAGTCAAAGTCTTTTTCAAGCCCATGGCTTCCAAGCCGCCTTCGGCATGACTCACCGAACCCACATCCACACTCTGCTGTGGGTGGTCGTCTGTGACACTATCACAGCATTTGGGAGGATTCTGTGATGGACCCATGGGTTTTACAGGTGGTGACGAAAGGGTACAGAATCCCTTTCATATCTCTTCCTCCCTTTCGCTTCTTTCTTTCTCATACACCTCAGGGTGCAGAGAAACGCGTCTGTTTTGGCACTGTTCAGGCTCTTCTGGACAAGGATGTTGTTCCAGTTCAGGACAGAGGTTTGGGTTTTTATTCAAACCTCTTTGTGGTCTCCAAGAAGGATGGCGGCAGTCGTCCCATTTTGGACTTGAAGGATCTCTATTCCTTTGTGATCCGGACTCATTATCACCAGGAGTCTCTACGCACAGTGATTGCTACCATGACGACCTGCTTCTGAAAGCCCCTTCTGCGGATCTTCTTCATCAGCAGGTTCAGCAATGCATTCATGCTCTTACCCATCACGGGTGGGTCATCAACTTGGACAAGTTCGATCATGTCCCATCCCAGCGTCTGGTCTTCCTGGGCCTTCTCTTCAACACACAGAAGAGCATGGTGTTTCTCACGGAAACAGATCGCCCACGGGGTTTCTGCGGTTCCGGCTCAAGATCCAGTTCCAGCCAAGAAGCTGTCCTTTCTAGTGGGGAACTTCATCTCCACCATAGAAGCAGTCCCGTTTGCCATGGCGCACACCAGGGAGCTCCAGAGGTTCGTGATCCAGGTGTGCAGGGGTCAGCAGGACCTTCTGAAGATGTCAGTGTCCCTCCCTCTTCATGTGGAACTGAGTTTGTCATGGTGGCTCGACCTCTCCATTCTTCTGAAAGGCAAGTCCATCCTGGTATCCTTCTGGACCACGGTGACGACAGATGCCAGCCTCTATGGCTGGGGAGCGGTCCTGGGTTGCCTGAGTGCTCTGGGTCGGTGGTCTCCAGAGGAATCTCTCCTTCCTATCAACATATTGGAGCTTCGGGCGATATTTCATGCCCTTCGTCATTGGACATCTCAGCTGGAAGACTGTCTGGTCTGAGTGCAGTCCGACAACGCCACGGCCGTGGCTTATATCAACAAGAAGGACGGGACAAGAAGTCTCGCCGCTTGGTTAGAGGTCAAGGCTATTTTGTCTTTGGCAGAAGAACACGTTCCTGCCTTATCCACAGTGCACATTCCTGGCGTAGACAACGTCATGGCGGTCTTCCTCAGTCAACACACAGCGGAGAGTGGGAGCTGCACCCAGAAGTGTTCACCCTCATTGTTCAGAAATGAGGTCTTCCTTACATCGTCCTGATGGTGACAAGACACAATAGGAAGGTTCCGAGATTTTGCTCTCATGGAGGGACCCTCTAGCTCTGGCGGTGAATGCAGTGTCCATTCCTTAGTTATTCCCTTTGGCCTATGTTTTTCCTCCCCTACCAATGTTGCACAGGGTGTTACGGAAATTATGAGTGGAGCATTGTCCAGTCATTCTGATTGCTCCATACTGGCCTCAACAGGCTTGGTTTCCAGAGCTTCAGTGGTGGAGCCATTCTGGCTTCCTTGCCGTCCGGATCTTCTTTTACAGGGTTACCTGTGGAAAGAGTATGTTCATCGGCTAGCTTTTACGGCTTGGAAATTTAATCCTCCAATATTGAAAGGTTTTTCTTCTGGGGTGGTGGCTACTATTCTCATATCACGGCGCCCGTGATCTAGGCGACATTCTGCACATCTTGCCATTGGCTGTGCTGTATTGCTCCTCCCAGTGACAGCCTTTTTATACCCTGGGCTGTCACTCTGCAGTTGCCCTTTCATGGTGTACCTGATGCCTAGCGCTAGTTGTGATTTCCTGATACCAGTGTATGACCCCGGACTACTTGACCACGCCATTGTCTCTGTTCCTGATTCTGTTTACCGATTCGGATTGGCTGACGTTCCTGCTTCCTGTTCTGACCCAGCCTGGCTGACGTTCCTACTCCGTGTACCGACCCGGCTTGGCAGACGTTCCTGTGCTGTGTACCAGATCGGCTTGGCGGTGGTTCCTGCTCTCTCAGTGCCCGGTTGGGCGATTAACGTGCTGTTCCTGCTGCTGACTACCTGGCACGGTTCTCGTGTTGCTGTGTCCCTCTGTGTCACGGTACTCCAGTACCTTGCTCCATCCAGTCCGGGGGGTCAGAGTCTCAGTGTGCCAGTGCTCCTCCACACCGTGTTAGTGATCTCTTGGTCTTAACCTTGGTTCAGTTGGGCGCATCTGGTTGTCTGCCATTATCCAGACCATAGCGTTCATTAACCCCTTCTGGGGTGGTGCATAGCTCTACCACTTGCTACACCAGTGTTGTTTGGGCTCCGTTATCTGTGCGTTTGAGATTCCATATAGGTACTGTTGGGTGCTTCCGGTTGCCATCCATTTTATACTATATGCACATTAAAGGGGAACTTTCACCCCGCAATAACTTCATGTTCACTTACTGCTCACCTGACGACTAGCTGCTTAGTAGCGCTAGTCGCCAGAAATCTTACCCGGTTCTTCAGATATCGGCGTTTTACAGGAGCAGGAAGCACGGACGTCTCTTCACAGTGACGTCCGTGCGCCTGCGCTGTCAGTCCCTTGTGCACCTACGGTGCACAAGGGACTGACAAGGGACTGACAGCGCAGGCAGTGGTGGATATCCACCACACAGTGGTGGATAGTCTCGGTAGGGCCTCCGTTTTGGCACAAGCTCTGATCTGCCTTGTGTAGCCTACGGTGGGCGTCCAGAGTTGCATCCTCCGTACAGGTGATCCTTGCCTGTTTGCTGTAGCTGTCCTGTCACTGTCACCTCCTGCTGCCTATAGGCGACATTGGGCCTCCTCTATCCTGTCTACTTATCAGTGGCTCCTTAAGTTCACATTGTACTTTTCATACACTGTATCAATCAAGTTACCTGACCTGTGTCAGTATTGTGATTGTATACCCGTACTGGACCCATGTGGGTTAACCTGCTTGTAACCTGTCTTGTGTCAGTTATTGCTGCTATTTACTGGACCCGTGAGGGTTACAGTATTCCTTGTGTGCTTCAATAAAATTGTTTTACCAACATCTACCGTGTCTGAGTGTACTGAACCGTAACAGCTCAGTGCCCGTAAACCTGTTTCTTCCAAGATCTACCATCGTGTCTAGTCGACCTTTCTGTCTCATGAATTTGATCTGCCTATGGTCCTGGCTTTTATGCAGGACGGTGTGGATAAGGGCCTCAGTTTGAGTTCCCTTAAGGATCAGACTTCTGCTCTCTCTGTTTTCTTTCAGAGGAGCATTGCCATCCTTCCTGATGTCAAGGTTTTCTTCCAGGGCATTGCTCATGCTCGTCCTGCCTTCAAGATTCCTGCTCCTTCGTGGGATCTCAACTTGGTTTTGGGCGTTCTTCAGCGCCCTCCATTTGAGTCTTTGGCTACTATACCTCTATGCCTCTTGACGTGGAAAATGGCTTTTCTCTTGGTGATTGTGTCTGTCCGCCGTGTCTCGGAGTTACATGCTCTGTCCTGTAAACCACCCTATTTGGTGTGTCACAAAGACAAGGCGGTGCTTCGTACCTCTCAGGAGTTTCTCCCGAAGGTGGTTTCTGAGTTCGACATCAATCAGGAGATTGTGGTGCCCTCTTTCTGCCCTGACCCCACCTCTGATAAGGAGAGGGATCTCCACTTGTTAGACTCAGTGCGATGTACATAAAACTTGAGACAACGCACCACGTCTATCAGGCAATCAGACACTCTGTTTGTCATTCCTGAGTGTCCTAGGGCAGGAAGACCTGCATCCAAGGTGACTATTGCTTCTTGGATCAAGTCCACTATTCGTAAGGCTTATGATCTGAGGAAGAAGCCTGTCCATTTCAGGGTCACGGCTCATTCTTCACGGTCTATTGGGGCCTCTTGGGCTTACAAGAATCAGGTCTCTGCTGATCAGTTGTTCAAGGAGGTCACTTGGTCGTCTGCACACCTTTTCAAAGCACTACCGTGTTGATGTGCTGGCATCGGCTGATGACAGCTTTGGGAGGAAAATCGTGGAGGCAGTCTTGCCTGTCTAGGATTTTCTTCGGTTCTTGGTGCTTCCTTCACTTTTGAGCCGCGTTGGCTCTAGTTTAGTGTGCTGTGTAACAGTTTGAGTCTTGTTACCCCTGTTCAGTGTTCGTTGACACTTCATTGTTGTTGGGCTATCTCTGATCTGATGGTTCATATCTGCTCTGGTGACTTTGGTCCTTGCCTTATTTCCCACCTGTGAGAAACTCCATGGTTGGACATCCCAGAGTTACCAGTAACCTATATTGGATGACAGAGGAAAGAGGATTTTAGTCTTACCTGTTAAATCCTTTTCTCTTAGTCCATACAGGTTACTGGTCTCCCTCCCTGTCAAGGGACCATGCTTGGCTTTCCTGTGGCAGACTGTGTGGGTCCTTCGGGGTCATGCTCACAGGAGTTTTCTTCCCTTCTACTATCTAGTCATAGTGTCTCAAATCTTTCTGGAGTTGGTTGGCTAGCTGCAGCCAAGGAGGGAAGGTAGGCTCCACCCCCTGCAGTCATTTCTAGAACTGTTCCTGCCTACTTAAAGGGGTGGATTTCCTACCCAGAGTTACCAGTAACCTGTATGGAGAGAAAACGATTTAACAGGTAACTAGTCACATAGGGCTGTATAATACCTTAAAGGGCTAGTAATACTTCGTTTTATCTTTATTTTATTTTGTAGGCATTAAAAAAAACACGAACAACGCTATAAGTCTTATCTCTCAAACCTTTATGGTTTAAGAGATATTCACAAGCAAAGTATCCCCTCCCCCCTTCAGCAAGATCAGAAGGAAGGTGCCCAGGTAGACTGCAGAGAGGGACAATCTTCAATTAAGATAAGGGAAAAAGCTGAAAAACTTGTCAAGGGGGGAAGGGCTTTCATTCTTTTCATACAAAGAAGATTGTCCCCTGCTGTTATCTGTCTGGTCTTACAACCAGATTCACATCTGAGAAGAGATGGCTTACACTAGGAAAAAGGGGCGGGAGGGGGAAACTTTGCTTGTGAATATCTCTTAAACCATAAAGGTTTGAGAGATAAGACTTATATCATTCTTCATGTTTTTTTAATGCCTACAAAATAAAATAAAGTTAAAACGAAGTATTACTATCCCTTTAAGTGGACTTCTGTCTAAGGGCTTGATCCAAATGTTGGAGATGGCTGTTTTTTCTGCCGGCACAGTAAGCTATTCAAATGCCTGTGGTGTGAAAAAATACCGGCAAAAAAGAGCCATTGTGTGATAAAGTTAAGAGGTGTTTTCAGCCATAGAAAATTAAGAAAACACCGTAATTATCAATTCAGATGTCTACATTAGCTATGAAAACTTGATAAGGTACTCAAGTTATTGCAGGAAAGTTAAGACCCATTTTTTTTTTTATTTATTTGAGTCCCTTATCTGCTCTTCAAACAGCCAACGCAGAAACTTGAATGTAAAAAATACCAAATCCTCAGTGGATGTATTAATATGGAGCCCCAAGCCCCATATCAATACATCCAAAGTATGAAAAAATGTGTCCAAAGTTAGTAAAATTAACCCTATGAGTGCTAGTGGGGTATAATTACCATGGCGGCATTCATAGGGTTAACCAGACTAAGCTAAAAAAAAAAAAAAAAAACATCATCCCATTAAAAGAAACACCTAACATTAATCCTGATGTCCAGTGGAGTCCTCGGATTCCTGGTTCTCTTCAGTCTTCTTTTCAGTCTTCTCCTTTCTTTTTGCTGTAAAATAAAAAATAAGTATTAGTAAAAAGCATAAACTATGACTTTGTTTAACCCTTTGAGTGGCAGAGGGGTTCGCAGTGCAAAACAATGCATTGTGTACCTGTCTGGCACTCAGAAGGGTTAAAACATATTATCGTGCTGTGAACATGCCACCATGAATATGCCTCCATTTAATGCCTAAGTAGTTAGAAATGCCATGAATAAATGTCATTAAAAAATACATTGCTTTTTTCTTCATGTCGCTGCCACTGTATGCGGCGGCGGCGGAGACTCTGATGAGCCGCAGAGTTCCCTCTCCTATCCTGCATGGGCCGATGCCCTTTGCACACTGAGGGAATTGGTACTGAGACTGCCTTTTCTATATGGGCAGTCTCACTTCCGATTCCCTCGCAGCCATTTGCTGGGATGTTCTTACTCACAGTTTAAAGAACAACCTCTCGAATCTGATTGGCTGGGATGTGCGTAAGAACATCCCAGCCAATGGCTGTGAGGGAATTTGAAGTGAGACTGCCCATATATAAAGGCAGTTTCAGTACCAATTCCCTCAGTGTGCAACGGGCATTGGCCTGTGCAGGAAAGGAATGGGAGCTGTGTGGCTCATCAGTGCCTCCACGGCTGCACACAGCGGCGGAGACCTGAAGAAAAAAAGCTATGTATTTATTTATGGCACATATTTATGACATTTATTCATGGCATTTATAACTATTGGGCATTAAGTGTAGGCATATTCATGGCGGCATATTCACGGCACAATAATATGTTTAATCCCTTTGAGTGCCAGAGAGGTACGCAATGCATTGCTTTGTGGCACTTTGTGTACCCCTGTGCCACTCAAAGGGTTAAACGATGTCATAGTTTAGCTTATGCTTTGTACTAATACCGATTTTTATTTTACAGCAAGAAGAAAGGGGAATGCAGAAGAAAGAAGAGAAGACTGAATGAGAAGGACTGTGGATGACAGGTAAGTGTAACGATCGGTGCTTGGCAGTATGTCAGGCACCGATCATTAGTTCTTTTACTGTTAAGTTCCCAATACTGCCGTTATTTAGCGGAGTTTTGGGAACTTAATGCACAGAACAGACGTTTGGCCACAAGATCTTTTCTGTGGCCTAACGTCAGTTGTGCTTTTAGCCGGTAAGACATTTGAATACCGACCAAGACATTTTCTTTTGTTAGTCGGTATTTTTTTTTTATCTCTAACATTTGAATCAAGCCCTAATTCTTTACCTCACTGTTGAATTTCTCTGAAGCATGTTAAACAACGATAGTATAAAGACTGAAGCTGAGTGCCATGGTTCTACTTTTATGACTGTTCTGGCACTCACTGTAATCTGGTGTTTTATATATATTGCACTCTATTTCTGTTCTTTTTATTCTAGGTGTGTAAAAGTGGTGGCTGAAATTACTGTAAGGGCTGTTTACCCCTTATTGTTCTTTGACTTTTTCTACAATGTTTGGCAGTTTACTCCTTTTCTGAGGAGATCTTTGTCACCTTTAATTTTTTTTTTTTTTTTTTTTTTTTTGACCTCATGCTAGACTGGACTTCCTAGTGGATGTTCTGGTACATCATGTGGCCCCTACTCCAACTCCAGGTTGGTCAAGAGGTCATAAATGAGTGGACTCCACCTGATAGACATTTTAAGTCCTATTTTCGGGGGGGGGGGTGTCATTCATAATTGGTTAGGCATTCCCTTGAGGAGGAAGGTGAGACCGATGGAAATGAATTAGGCTCTTCCCTCTCCTTGGGGTGTGTTTATGAGGAGGATTCTTGTCCTTTGACTGAGGTACTGCGGTCCTCAGATCTCTGACTTTAGCTATCCTTCAGACATCTTCCAGAGAAGTAAAAAAGGAGGTACCCAATTTTCATCCCCATCTCTTTGAACCAGGATATCTTGGAAGAGTAGAAAACATCTGATAGGAAACTGTTTTTAACAGGTGCATTTCTATTCTGTACCCTTTTTTGGCTCAGCCTTTGATGCTGTGGGCTATTCCACCTGCAGTTGAACTTTCTTTCTCTCTCCTTGCCGAGAGCACCGCTCTGCCTTTTGCAGATGCTGTGGCTCTTACAAATCAAGCAGATGATCGCTTGGGGTGCCTTACCAAAGGCAAATTTTTGGGCCACTGGTGCAGTCCTTCAACCCATTTTTGCTTCTGCTTGGGCCACTAGAGTCTTGGCTATGGCTATCAGGGGCTAACATCTCTCAAATGCGATCCAAGGAGATGTTCCCAAGGAGCAACTGTTGGTATTGCTTGCCAAAATTCTTGAGATTAATGCTTACCTCACTGAAACGGCCTTTGACACATCCAGACTTTCTGGTAAAGCCTTGGCTTATTCAATGCAGTATTTTCTGTGCATAAAAAGCAGGTTTTGGTCCAGGCACAAGAAAACCTAGTCCAAAGATCTTCTATATTTGAGGTCACAGAGTCCTGCAGCTTTTAAGCAGAAGGAAACAACAGATCTTCCACAAAGGGCCTTGTGCTGACTCTCTTCACACTGTAAGGAACCCCTGATAGTAACAGAAATATATGTGCAGTATCTCAGTTGTATGTAAAACAATCTAAAGACAATTTGTTTCGGGGGAAAAAAAACTTTTATTAAGAAAATATTAAAACTTACTAAAAAATATAGTCGATGGGTATACAGTAGTGTAAAGAACTGGTAAACGAGGTTGATATAATAAATATGTAAACCTAATTCTCACATATACTGACAAAAATGCCAATAAATACAGTTATTATCAGACTGCAGTAAATGATTTAACTAAAAAAAATCTATCTAGCTAAAAACAACCATTAATGTACTAGCATCAAAAATGCACTCAAAATAGACTCTAGACTGAAAGAAACTCCCAGCCAGGTTTTGGTCCTCGTTCCAGCACTGAATGGCTTCACTGAATTCTACTCAAATTGTTCCCAAAAAAGACAGTGGCTGCTGTCCCATTCTGGGATTAAAGTGCCTCAACAACTTTGTGTTAGCTATATGGTTCAAAATTGAGTCTGTGCACTTTCATTGCAGTTATGTTGCCTCCCTGTACCTCCAAGGTGCTTACCTACACATTTCTGATTCATCCAGATCATCAGTTTTTCCTGCACTTTGTCTTTAAGGCACGCACTTTTACTTCACTGCCCTTCCTTTTGATCTGGCATCTGCTCCAAGGATAATCACAAAGGTCATGTCTACTTTGGCAGATGACATTCGCTCTCAAAGAATTTCCTTGACTTCTTCTCTAGCTGACCTTTTACTCAAGACTCCTTCAGAGATGTTCCTTTGCTCACATAATCTGGAGTGCATCCGCATTCTGGAGCGACATGGTTGGGTACTAAATCTCCAAGCAACTTCTCTGATACCCTCCCATGCATGGGATTTGATATCCCAGGGAGTGTATTATTTATAGATTACAAAATCCAGTCTTTGTCCCTGTTTCCTGAGCAATTTCCTAGCATTCGAGGATGGTGAGGGAACACAAGAGCGTTCTAGGCCTCCAAGTTTCAGCCTCGAAAGCTGTTCAGTTTGCTCACTTTCATATGAGGGAATTGCAGATGGTCATTGTTAGAAAATGGTTCAGACAACACACTCATCTGTCTCCACAGATGGACAATCTTTGTGGGTGGCTTCAGCTCTCCCATCTGATGCCAGGACATCCATTTGTCATCCCAGTGTGGGAGGCTACCCTGGGTCTCTTGACAGTCCAGGGTCATTGGACCAGAGAGGATAGTTTTCTTCCAGTCAATGTTCTAGAGTTGCAGGTGATTACTTATCACTACATCTCCTCTTTCAGCTGCATCCCTGCTTCTTCTGATATTCAAGACCGCCTTTCTTTTGGTCATCGTATTTGTTCGATGGATAGCCAAACCTCAGGCTTTGTCCTGCAAGTAACTTTTTTTTTTGGTGTTTCTCCAGGATAGGGTTGTTTTGCGAACTCATGGGCAAAAAGCCAAAGTTTGTTTTGGTGTTTTGCTTAAACAAAGAAACTGTCCTTCCTTCTGCCCAGCTTCTTTGAATAGTCAGAAGCAGGATCTTCATCTGTTGACTGAAGTATGCTGTTTGAAATATGATGTTTTGTTATCCTCGAGGCCCAGTGTGCAGGCTAGGCTGCCTCTAAGGTTACAACCACAACTTGGTTTAAAGCAACCATCCTTCAAGTGTAGCTTCTCATGATGGAGCCTGTTCCTTTTTCTCATTACAGCTCGCTCCACTACCTTAGTGGGCACCTCTTGAGCCTACAGGAATCAGGCTACATCTGACTAGCTGGGTAAGGTGGTGACATAGTCATCTTTGCCCACTTTCATGAAATGCTACCATGTAAATGTCAGCAGAGGCCAGTTTTGGACAGAATATCCTTTGGTGCCTGTTTGTCATGATCTACCCTTTTCTTGTTTGTGATTCTGGTTTTTCGTCTGTTTATTCACTCGTTATCCAGAACCTGGCTCCCTGCCTTGTGTCATGTTTACATATACTGTGTTTTCACTGAGCCTCGGCTGCTTTTTAGCAGATACGCAATCAAAGCATTTTGGTTTGTAACCCGTAGTTCCAGTCTAGTTCCTGTGTGATCTCATTGTGCTTTGACCCAACTTCTCCTTTGACTTCCCTCCTGTTCTTAGCACCTGCTTGGCTTCATGTTCTCAGATTTCCTGTTACCGACTGATCTGTTTACTCGACTTATCTCCTTCCTTCCCATTTTGTACGGCTTTGCCCAACTGGTTTCTGACTTTGGCTCCATTATTGTCTATTCTTCATCTGCTGTTTTGTACTGCATTGTCCACCCAACATGTGAGGTTTATTTTGTACCACTTAGTCCTTTAGAAAACTGGTCTACAGTGGTTTTGTTTTCCCCTCCCAGGAATCTTGGTGTCCAATATGGAACACAGGAGCCATGGGGATATACCAAGATTATCCACCAACAATGAAAAGAGGATTTTAGTGTATTTACCTTTAAATACTTTTCTCTTAGTCCATGTGGATCATAGAACTCCCTCCTAGAGAAAAAAAAAAACATGTGGTTTGATTACCTGAGTAGAGTGGTCTTGGAATCTCTGTTCAGGGTATTTCATTCTTTCCTATATCTTTTTCCACTTTGCTGTATGTTGATCCTGGGAATAGGAGACCAGGTAAAGTGGAGGGAACAGGGAAGAGTCTTCACCTTTAGAGGTCTGACCTTTCTTGAAGTTACCTGCCCTCCAAGAGTAGATAACTTTACTCCATGGGTCCTGTGTTCCACATGGAGAAAAGGATTTCATAGTAAGCACACTCAAATTATTTCTTTGGAAGTATCTCTGGTATATACTGTCACAGCCTCCTGAAGCAAGGATTTTTTCACATCCTGCCATTGTTCACTAAATAAATGTATATCCCTGACTTTTAGCAATGGAAAGCTTTTTTTCTCTCTTGACCATTGTGGAGTGCAGGAGCCATGGGCTTAAATAGCTACTACTTAGAGGACAGGCACGTGCAGGTAATAGGAGACACCCCAACTCGACTTACCATCCTTCCCAAATCAGCAGCAGCACTAGATTTATTTTTACAAGTCTTGCTTACAAATGTGCAGATTATTCTTTAGATTTTTTTTTATTTTACATTTATTTGTTGGGGGGGTCACCTCCTGTATGGTTGGCTCCTGCTGTGTCATTACTACTTGCATACCTTGCCGGCCAGCCGGCTCCAAAAGGGACTGACAGTGCAGGCGCACGGACATCTTGCTACTTTCAGCCTCCGAATAAATCGTAAATCTTTTAAACCAGGTAATATTTCTGGCGACTAGCGCTACTAAGCAGCTAGTCGCCAAATGATGACTTAATCAAGATAAAGTTTTTGCGGGGTGGTAGTTCCCCTTTAACCCACAATTCCCCTATCCTCTGAAAGTATGAGGTATTTTTAAGATTGTCTAATGGAATAAGTGGTGTTTTATTTAATTTAGGTACTCAATAAAGTTTGGCGTTTTAAATTTATATAAGAGACCACACTGGGTCCTGTGGATACAGTATTGAAAGTGTCCATTCGATAAAGGGTGAGAAAGTATTGCCAGTTACAAAATGCCAGGTAATTCCTCTCCTAATGATGGACAAAGCCAACCCCAAATGAACAGTTTAACGTTATTGGACCTAGTTGTTGTGGAGCAGCTGATATGTCTAGATGTTTGTGACAAGTATGATATGCTTCATATTATTTCCCCTTTGTATATGGCTAAAGAAATTGCACACTGGGCACAGGATAACATCCTAGAGAGCCGTTTGCATACCCTTGCAGGTTCACAAGCCTAGCTGAGCATTTCTAACCAATACTTTTCCACTCTTATCTGGCAAATCTCCAAGCTCTCCATCTTGCCTGTGAGACCACTTTTCTATCAATGTGAGATTCTTCTAACACTTCAAGGGATAGTAATGTTTCACAAATTAATTTTCATAGTATTTAAGCCATAGAGAGTGTTAATTCATGTCCTAAGCATGGTGTATGGGTTCAAGAAAAACAGTACACCTTAAAATGGATTTGAACAAGGCCGCAGCTTTATTATATAAAATATACAATAAGTTAAATATAAAATATAAATATAATCCTTAAACAAATTTTTTCCCCAACCTTGAGCCCTTGCCAATGTCCATCTCCTACAGGCTAACCAGCCTATCCTACTTTGGAGCCGAAACTCCAAACTCCCCAAATTGTCACCTTAACCGCACCTCAATACAGCTCAATGAGGCCGGCGTCTAACCCGCGACAAAGTCCGGGTGTTCTTAGACCTAGGCCGCTGACCTACCGTAACCTCCACCATCTTACTACCACTCTATACATTGGCAAGGGCCCAAGCCGCCAACAAAGCTGCGACAAAATACAATGAACAAATATTATAACAAATAAAATCACATTGATAATAACATTCTAATAAAAAACAGGGAGGGAGGGGAACTGCTCCTTCTCCAGTTTAGTTTAAACTGCCACACCAACAGGAAGTGAGAACCCCTCATCACTCCTCTGTTTGCCTTGACTACCAAAGCCACACCCACTTATTTCTTTACCCAAACCCCAGCCCGGACATGTCTCCCCTCCTAAAGTCCATGGAGTTCTTGCCCTAAGCATGGGGTATGGGTTCAAGAAAAACAGTACACCTTAAAATGGATTTGAACAAGGCCGCAGCTTTATTATATAAAATATACAATAAGTTAAATATAAAATATAAATATAATCCTTAAACAAATTTTTTCCCCAACCTTGAGCCCTTGCCAATGTCCATGTCCTGCAGGCTAACCAGCGTATCCTACTTTAGAGCCGAAACTCCAAACTCCCCAAATTGTCACCTTAACAGCACCTCATTAGCTGGTCAATACAGCTCAATGAGGCCGGCGTCTAACCCGCGACAAAGTCCGGGTGTTCTTAGACCTAGGCCGCTGATCTACCATCTACAGTAACCTCCACCATCTTACTACCACTCTATACATTGGCAAGGGCCCAAGCCGCCAAAAGGGACTAACGAGTACCCCTACAAGTTAGTCCCACCCCCTCCTAAAGCCACAGCCTCCTCCAAAGCTTCAGCCAAATCCAAATTAAAAAAAGTCTAACCCCATATTATTGGGGTGAATCCCATCGCTCCGGATCAAATTGAGAGAAGGCTCCTCTTATACCCTATGTCTAATAGCTAGACCACCAATCTCAACTATAAACTTCGAGATCCTCCTATTCAATTTGATCCGGCTCTTATCCAGGGCCCAGCAATTCCTTGCACCCATCCAGCACCTTCTAGGGAGAATTTCCGACCAAACCAATCGAATCCCCGGAAAGTACTGAAGAAGTTTCCGGAAGTCCTCTTTCATGGTCTCCCTCAACACCAAACCAGGGATGTAACCCAGGTCGTTACCCCCCCAAGTGCACCAATAAAACATGAGGAACTACCCCCCCAGCCTGTACCAGCCTAAGAACTTCCGGTACCAACTGTGGCCAACACATTCCCCTATATCCATGCCAGACAACCTGGCTTGCAGATAAGGGAACGTTCATCTGACGACCACTCTCTCAAACCGCGGCCCGCTGGCTGGCCCAGAATACAAATGAGCGACCGATGATCCACAACTCCCGAGAAGCTGCACCTGAAGAGAGAAAACAGCATAAATAACACCCACCCCTTAACTCTAAAACCCTAAAACTCTATGTGGCCTAACATAAGACAAAAACCAACGTGAATCCCAACGCCCAATACGCCTAATTGTCTCAGAACCCAACCCTAAACAAGCAGGCTCTGTAGCCGCTCCAATTCGAAAAGAATGACCACCAAAGTCACCAACTGGAACCCGAAGAACTGAAAGGCAACGTTTGAACACTGCCAGGAACTGAAATCTTGTCAAAACTACCCCGTCGTTATGAACCAACAATGAATTACCCAAACCCGGTCTAATTTCTAAGTACCGCCGAACACAAGAAACTGGACATCCCAAGGAACCCGGAATAGCAAACAGTGTAACCCATGACCCCACCCCTAAAGAATCCGTTTTTGAACGGCGAATCAGAAATTCCAAAGAATCAACTCCTAAACGTACATCCTCAAACAGTATGCCCCCCGGCCGATTTTTTTCATGAACTGACTAATTCCCCTATACGTAACGCCCTGAAAAATGCTAAAGAAAACGCTGCCCTAAAAAGAATAACTTCAAAATAGTCCGAACACACCTTCTAACACCTCCAATAATCTTTCAAGTAATTGAAATGATACCGGACGCCTCGAGTCTAATGAAGACTTATCCCGACGCAATCCCCGAAGAGCCTGTCTTACTACAAAATCTTTCGAAAAATCCCTCCAGCCCCATAATTTGAAACCAAAAGACAATCCCGACACTTTAGACGATATCGACGCAGGTGATATTCCCCGAGAAAACCATTCCCAAATTAACTACAACACCCTATCCCTCTTTTCAAACTCATCTCTTAAAGCACCAGCCGTACTTTCAAAAATCAGCCAATCACTCCAAACTGCTGAATACCGCGCCCATGTGGCCGGCGACACAGAATTCTTCACCCAGTCTGCCACTGCACTCCGCCAAGGTCCCACAGGAAAGATGGGCAAGGCGTACCCGTGGCCTTCGCCCCCGGACACGCCTTCCGAAACGCTGTTTCCTGAAAACAAGACAACGCATCAGCAGCCACATTCATTATACCAGGCACATATTGAGCCCTAAAAGTAAGATTCAATCTCAAGCACAACACAAAATGACGGAGTAATGACAATACGGGGGGAGAAGCAGCAGTGAGAGTATTTACCGCCTGCACCACTCCCATGTTATCAGAATGAAAAAGAACTTTGCTGTCTCTCAATCTGTCACCCCACAGCGTCACAGCCACAACCAAAGGAAATAGCTCCAAAAACAATATATTCTTGGTAAGACCTACCTGAACCCACGCCAAAGGCCACTTCTCTGTACACCAATCGGAACCAAATAAAGCCCCAAAACCAAGCGACCCAGATGCATCAGTATACAGCTCAAAATCTTCATTAGTTTTTCCCAATTTTTGCCAATACGATCTCCCATTATAATCAGCTAAAAACCTTTCCCATACACCCAGATCCTCCCGCATGTCAGATGTTATACGAATGTGATGATGAGGACAAACAACTCCCCCAGTAGCTTGAGCTAACTGCCTATTAAAAACCCTACCCATGGGCATGATCCGACATGCAAAATTCAACTTTCCCAATAAAGATTGAAGTGCTCGCAAAGTAAACTTCTTGGCCATTCGACAAGCCACCACTTTGGCTTGTAAACCTTCCAATTTATCTCGAGGAAGTCTGCACTCCATGGCCATTGATTCATATCCAGACCCAAAAAACGCAAACAAGTTGTAGGACCTTCCGTCTTTTCCGCTGACAATGGGACACCAAACTCTAAACATACCTGTTGCAAAGTAACAAGCAAATGTCTACAAACATCCATACCTGAGGGACCAACGCATAAAAAAATCATCAAGATAATGCAAGATGGAAGAGAAACCCGATTCCCTACGCACTACCCACTCCAAAAATGTGCTAAAGTGCTCAAAAAGTGCACAAGAAATTGAACATCCCATGGGAAGGCATAGGTCAACATAATAATCTCCAATCTTACAACCCAAAAGATGATGACTCTCAGGATGAACCGGAAGAAGGCGGAACGCTGACTCAATATCAGCTTTTGCAAACAACGCCCCCTGACCAGCTTTTACGGCCAGTTCCACCGCTTTGTCAAATGATGTGTAGGAAACACTACACAAAGACGGATCAATGGCATCATTAACAGAGGATCCAAAAGGGAACGAAAGGTGATGAATAAGATAAAACTTCCCAGATTCTGACTTTGGTACAATACCCAAAGGCGATACCCTGAATCCAGGCAGTGGTGGTCCCGAAAAAAGGAACCGCCATCCGCCCTAATGACAACTCAACATTCACCTTATTTTGAAGAATCCCAGGATAACAACCAGCTGAACGTAAATTAGCCGCCTCGGCTACACCAAAACCTTCCTGCTCAGGAATCTTGAACCCAAACTCAAAACCCTCTTCCAGAATTTGTGCAGCTATTCTATCCTTGTAAACCCTTAGCCATGGGCGCATCCTGTCTACGGACACTGGAGTCACCCCCTTTATTCCCAACAGCCCCCCTTTTTCACCCAACTTTTGCTTTTTAAAACACCTGATAAGGGGATGGGAACCTGAACATCCAGAACACTCATGATTGAACTTGCAAGACCCCCCCCCCCCCCCCCCATTTACATTGACCCTCATTAAACTGCCAGCAGAAACCTTTCTGTTTCCCTGGTGCTGCCCTTCCTGAGGGGAGCCCCAACCCCCCAGCGCCAGGTCTGAAAGGACTGGAACCCCACTGGGGAACCAGCTGGGTGGGTCATAACTGACAACCAAAGCCCAATGTCCAGTTGATCCCAAGACATTGACGGGCGCACAGCCAACCTCTGCCTAAACTGTTCATCATAATGCCACCATGCCAGACCGCCGTAAGTCCTGCAGGCGTTCCAAATCTTATCCTGATAACAGAACAAGGATGAGCATTTTTCTGAAAAACGTTCACCAATCACACTGACCAATATGGAGAACGTTCGAATCCAATTGCCAAAAACCTTTGGAATCTTTCTGTACCGATGACGTTCTTTCTCCTCTTTCTTCTCGGCATCTTTTTCCTCCTTGTCGGGAGGAGCTTCATCAAGTGGCAATAAGGAATACATTTCAACAAACTCATTCTTCCAAATGCTTTCTTTCACTTTATTTTTTAAATGAATACCCAAAGGACCTGACCAGCACATATAAGCTGCTCCAAAAGCCACTGTAGGCACACCACAAACTTGTGACGCTCCCAACGCCACTCCCCCAAAATTGGAGCTAATCACTTGTGAATCACCCGAGCCTAAACCAGATACTGATCCTGCAGAGGCCAAACCAGACCCCCCAGGAGTACTCATTACCATAGGATTTGTCAAAACCCCATTACCCAAACCTTGTCCAGCAAGAGGCTGTAAACCACTACCTGACAAATGAACCCCGGCCAAGTTGGCGATAGCCCCCTGCTGCACATTCCCTGTCATCAAAACATTGGACGTCACCAACCCCTGTTGTTGAACCCCTCCCCCAATACCCAATCCTGGCAATGACCCAACCCTTCCCAAAGGTGTATTTGTCAAAACCCCTCCACCCGGAACTAAAACTGTCCCAGCTCCGGGATCTGACAATACGCCCGTTGAAGAAGGTAACCTAACCGAATCACTCAACGCTCTATCCTGCCACGCCCCCAAAGCCTGCCATAAAGACCTCACTACATCCTCTCCACCCAAATCCACTGACCCCAAAATATTAGAAAGTCCAGTACCTGCCCTCAACAAAGGGGCCATCGGTACAGACTGTCCAGCTGAATTACCCCCAGCACCGGCCTCCACATCAGCGTGCTCCAGCCTCACAGATCCTGACACCTCAGCAACTGTATCCTCCTGTAAGAAAAGAAGAAATGAAGCCATAAACGACAGTCTAACCAAATAGACTCACACAAGGGCCCAAAAATCAGGCCCTAACCACCAAATATATAATAGCTCTCAACGTTAGCCAATACCATTAGGCAAACCAGATGCCTTTTACCCACCAGTATGTCATTACCAAACCCAAATATTAAACAAACCCCCCCCCCCTTTTTTTTTTTTTTTTTTTTTTTTTTTTTTTAAACCATTCTAGATACTCCTGGAACCTTAATGTAAGCTTAATAACCACAAACCCCATGACATACTGGTCACCAATTA
The DNA here is from genome assembly GCA_037306005.1 of Rhinophrynus dorsalis. NCBI lineage: Eukaryota > Metazoa > Chordata > Amphibia > Anura > Rhinophrynidae > Rhinophrynus > Rhinophrynus dorsalis. The sequence goes on along the minus strand of CM074725.1, from coordinate 97,228,253 downwards.
CCTCAGACTCACTGAGGAACACCAGCCACGATTACTGTGGAACCAAAAACCAGGCCCAAGTCCTCACTTTCCAACCAGGGACCGGACCCCATACCATAAAACAAAAACATGAAAAAAAAAGGGGGGGGGAGGATAAAAGAAAGGTAATTTAAAGTTAAGGATCTAATATGACTAAAAATAAAAACAATAATTAGAACTTAAAAATATCGGGGAAGGTGATGTGGGGGGGGTAGAAAGAAAAAACATACAAGAACATGTTAAAGAAATATATAAAGTACACAGTGCGTACAGTCACCTGTGTAAGCCTCTGACTGGAATCTTCAGTTCTGTCTCTCCTGCTGCCTGCAGACTCCCGCCTCTGTCGATCAGGCCGTTGCTGATGAGTCTCCTCAGCAAATGATGCTTCCCGCTGCACAGCCAAACTGCTGCGAAGTGAGCTCCGCCCGATCCTCCGGTCAACCGTTATCCCCCTCACAGATGCACTCCTCGCTCCCTGTGGTCTTGGGCTTATACTCCTCCGCTGCAACGGAGAGCGAGATGGACTCCATCTTGTAGGTGGACGATCTCGGGTGCTGCGCACAGGCCGACCCACCTCACCACGCATTCCTGTTTCCTCCCTCCTCCGAGAAAGTTGCTCTCTCAGCCATGTTCCGCCTCCGGACTCCAAAAGCTCTCGCACCTCATCCAATAAATGATCCAACATTCGCTATTCTCTCAGACAAAACTCGAACTGCTCCTTCTCCAGTTTAGTTTAAACTGCCACACCAACAGGAAGTGAGAACCCCTCTTGTCACTCCTCTGTTTGCCTTGACTACCAAAGCCACACCCACTAATTTCTTTACCCAAACCCCAGCCCGGACATGTCTCCCCTCCTAAAGTCCGTGGAGTTCTATACTGTCAGAGTTGTAGTTCAAGATTAATCGAATGATAAAGTATCCCCCTCCCGCTCTCTTACCTAGAGTAAGACACCTCCCCTCAGATGTGAATATGGTCTTAAGACCAGACGGCTCACAGCAAGGAACAATCTTCTTACTGTGAGTTTAATGAAAGCCCTGCCCCCATTGACAAGTTTTTTCAGGTTTTTCCCTTCTCTTAATTGAAGATTGTCCCTCTCTGCAATCCACTTTGACACCACCCTGCTGCTCTAAGCTGAGCAGTGACATCAGTAAAAGGGGTGGGAGTAATAACATGTCTGCTTTCCTTCAGTCAGTGTGGCATTAGTCTTGATGACAATGAATCAATAGAGAGATTAAGCATAATGGCCTCACTGTTACTGAACTAAGATCCCCAAGTACTTTTGGTTGTATACCATCAGGTTCAGGTTTTTATTCACCTTTAAACTTTTTTTTTAATCTCTCTTGTACTTTGAGGTAGTAAGCCATGATGGAGGAAATGCATTCTTTTCTGACCTCTCTTTGATTATATGCAGGAGTAATGGCATTAATACATAACTAACAGCAATCTGTACCACTTACCTTTTAGTTATGTTGTGCTTCTTAATCCCCAGCCCTCTTATTGTTGAGACCCCAACAGACCATTTTTGTCATATATTTTCTCTTAAACCACTAGAGTTCTTCCTAATCTGCAGGTGTGACTCTTGTTAAATGTTGACTGTAAAGGACAGTGACCAGACACACTTTCTGTTTTGATATGTAAATAGTTTTATACAGATAACCTGGAAGTCAATCTGACTGATTTTTTTTCCTGTCTTTTTGCAGTCCACGTTTTGAATTGCCTATGGGCACCACAGAACAGCCTCCTCTACCTCAGCAGACACAAACTCAGCAGAAGGTATTACAAGGTTTACATTATTCAATAACCTATTGAAAGTTATAGATTTTCTCACTTAATTTTACTTCTCCAGCAGAATAATAATCCAGTGTTACAGAGATCATCCTCCCTCATCCAGCTAACTAGCCAGAACTCCCCAGTAAGCCAGCAACGTTCTCCACAGACAACTGGTATCACTCAGGCACCGAGCGGCAACTTTGGGAACAGAGGACCTAGACCATTGGACCAGGTCACTTGCTATAAGGTAAGAACTTTTGTATGGATGGGTGATTTGTTTATTGTATGCATATAGGAGACATATATTATACATACCGTATGGGAACTATTTACCACTGTCTTTTTTTTTTTTTTTTTTTTTTTTTTTTAATCGTGGCAACGTACTAACCTTTTTGTAAATCAGTTTTTAAATAGAAAAAAAATGTATTTCCCTTTGTCTGTGTTTTGTGTAAATCTAAGTGTGTCTCGCTCTCATAATTGATGCGGCGGACAGTTATGTAGAGGTGTTGGGAGGAGGAATTTTTATTTTGCAGACATGACCGGACACAATATTGCAAATACATAAAACCCCTGTCTTGCCGGTCACTGAATTAAAGCGTCTATGCTTCTAGTCCTCAACCATTTCTCAGATTGTCTGTACCTCCTCCAGATTCTTTGAGTGTATCTCTCCCCCCCCAAAATATGTTAACATGTAAGAGGAGCTGAAAGTTGGCAATCTGCCATATGAGGATATGGAAAAAGATCTTTGAAGTAGGAACCTACTACCTAATGTTAGAGAAACTTATTGGCAGGTCTTTGTACTGGAATACCTCCATTTAATGGCACAGAGGGGGAGCAGAAAAACAGTTCCTCAGAAGGGTAACAACCCTCTGCTTGAAATATACTCATGGAATCGGCCTTAGCAAAGGGTGATGGGCAACTTGATGGTATGATGGAGAGGAGGAAGAGCTTCTGTTTTCCGGAGCTGAGCCCACATTACTTTTTTTTTTTTTAAAAACTACAGGGCAGTTGGTCTTCAGATTAACAACATACAGTTAGCTTAGTCACTTGATGGTGAAAATGAATAGGAAGTCACAAGTAAAGATGGTCATAGTCCATCCAGGATTGTTTCACATTCTCTGGTATCTCTGCTAATTCTTCAGTTTGTCCGTTATTGCTCCCAGACTATACGGGGAAGTGCAGACCTATTTTAAATGCAATAATCCTGTGTAGTCTGTAACTTATTATTTTTTTTTTTTTTTTTTTTATGAAGCATACTCTCATCACATGCAATGCATAGATATACTCTGAATTTCAACCTAGAGTTGCTGCTCTCTGCTCCTAACACTCCGGTCAAAGCCACCACCGCCACTTGTTTATAAAAATGTTACTCTGGAATGAGGAGAGAACATACAAACCGCCTCTAAGTGTTCATTCTGTATAAACTTCAAACCATACACCAACCTCTAAAATCTGTTAAAGAGCAAAACTAGATAGAAGACACAGGAGAGAGATCAAATTCTATCTAAGTGTAGTATGTAATGAGCAAATAATTAAAAACAAATGTAATCCATGCACTCACATTTAGCCCATCTTGGGCTTTATGCATGTAAGAGGACCCAACCTCTGGCAGCCTTAGTGTTGTGTCCTGGACCCGGCTTGTAGATCCACTCTTCTCTGCAGGTGATAAAAAGCTTTTCAAACCCCTGAAGAAGTGGAGTTGTATCTTCACGATACACATTGGGTTATCCCATCGGTGCTTTCAGATACATTTATCTCACCTACTCCCCCTTTGAGAATCCCGCCCCTTCCCTCCTAGTTCCTATCACCCTGCCCCATATATTCAGAGCGTTTGCCTCTTGCCACAAGGGTGCTAATTGTCTAGCTGCTATACACCATCGGCGCTTGTGGCCTTGTTCTCCTGCATTTTAGTGTTTGGCCATTACTGCACTATTACAATCTAATATTTGTGATATTTGGGACATGTTGTTGCCATCACATGCTGGGCTGCCATCACTAAGGAGCATCAGTTTAATCACCTGCAGAGAAGAGTGGCTCTGCAAGGGAAGCCGGATCTGGGACACAGCACGTAGGCTACCAGAGGTTTGGACCTCTTATATGCATAAAGCCCAAGACTGGCTAAATGTGACTGCACTGATTGCATTTGTTTTTAATTATTTTTAAATAAATACTACACATAGATCAGATTTTTTCTCTCTCTCCCCCCTGTGTCTTCTGTCTAGCTTTGTGCTTTTATAGATTTTAGTGTGTTCTATTTGGACAAGGCCACCAAACATTTAAGCAGCATCGGACTATTGAATTTCCATCTAATTTCATCAGTTCATCCATTTTCAACTCTTCATTCATGTCCATTATCATCACCTCTTCCTTCATCTTTCTGAAGTTCAATCATTTGCGTCAAGCATTATAGTGATGCTGGTTATTAGTTGTGTATTGGACTATTTTTCAGGTACTGATCTTTCTTTCATTCTGTATTGGCATATTGGACATTGTGTGGTTATTACTAACAGCAATACCCATATTGATACCATCTATCTCATTTACCTGGGACATCATTATTATTCATTTATTTTATTTACGTTTTACTACTTATTTATAATTTTTTTTTTCCCCTCTCTTTACATATATAATTAATTACACTTCTCAGGCTCTCCCTATATTTATACACCAACCTCTGTAGGTTAAATGGTTACATTCTTGTGAGACATTCTTCTGCCTCATAGAATACCAGTATACTCTTGCCAACACCTTAAGACTAGTAATTCCCATACTTCAAGGGATAGTAATACTTCATTTTAACTTTATTTCATTTTGTAGGCATTAAAAAAACATGAAGAATGATATAAGTCTTATCTCTGAAACCTTTATGGTTTAAGAGATATTCACAAACAAAGTATCCCCCCCTGTTCAACCAGATCAGAAGGGAGATACCCAGGTAGACTGCAGAGAGGGACAATCTTCAATTAAGATAATGGAAAAAGCTGAAAAACTTGTCAAGGGGGGAAGGGCTTTCATTGTTTTCATACAAAGAAAATTGTCCCCTTCTGTTATCTGTACTGTCATACAACCAGACTCACATCTGAGAAGAGATGGCTTACACTAGGTAAAAGGGGCGGGGAGGGGAACTTTGCTTGTGAATATCTCATAAACCATAAAGGTTTGAGAGATAAGACTTATATCATTCTTCATGTTTTTTTAATGCCTACAAAATAAAATAAAGTTAAAACGAAGTGTTACTATCCCTTTCAGTAACCTAGCCATTTAGCTTCTGGCTCTTGTCTTTGTGGCTTTTCCAAAACAAACACCACTATCTTTGGGATACGATCTCTGGCAGGTTGGTGCTACTTTTTTAGTGTCTGACACTTATTTTAGTTGGGCTGTCCTGGTTCTGGATAGTCCTAGGGAACTCCGTTATCATGAGGACAGACGTGAGATCCCTTCTCTTCTTCCCACCTCTGGAAGCCTACTGTTGGAATATCCCCATGGTACCTGTGTTCAATACTGGATGATAGAGAAAATAGGATTTTAGTCTTACCTTTTAAATGCTGTTCTCTTGTTCGATATGGAAAACAGAGATCCCACTCAGAGAAAGGGACCTCATTTCTCATTTGGTTGCGGGAGTCCTTCTAGGGCCCCCCCGCCAGCTTTCTTCTTCTATCACTGTTCCTCTTTGGTGTGGTTGTCTCACATCATAACTGGAGGCAGGGTGGGGTTCACCTACAGGAGGAGAGGTGAATCTCCACCCAAAAGACCATGTATTTTTGATTCTGTTCTACCTTCCAATGGAGAAGCTCAATCTCCCATGGTACCTGTGTTACATATGGACTACAGCACACAAATCACTCGTGACTGCAGCATTGTATAAATATGTTACATCCAGTATGGAAAACGGGAACCATGGGGTTGAACTTCCTTCTCCAGAGCACTTCAGAAAGACAGTCTTTGGTGTGGAGACTCTATCCTCTTTCAGCTCAATCCCGTCACCCACTAGATTCATGTGCCTTGCATCCAAGAAGATGGAGTTGCAGTGGAACTTTGTTCTTTAGGCTTCCATCACTGGATTCCCTGATGTTAGATTGTCCAGATCAGTGTTTTGTGGACCCTTTCCCTTTTGGAGGTTGACTTTATAATAAGACTGTCTCTCATGGCTGGATCTTCTAGAGATTCTGCCCTTTTGAGATGGAAGCCAGAAGATAGAAGATTAGTGAGTAATCCTCTGAGTGCCATGCTCCATTGTATTTCCCAATCTGTAAACAATAGAAAGTATCCTAATAGTGGAGTGCTCCTAATACAAGTCAACCAAGTCACCAAGGATCTATAATCTAAAATACTATAAAAGATAGTGTTAATGTCTATGGTATTAATAAGATAGACTTGTCACAAATACTCATATACCTAAGTCATAAACGTAGTGTGTAAAACACTTGAGGATATGACCTAGAACAAAGGACAATTAATATACAGAAATAAGGGTAGTAATTACAAAAATCATGGTAATATTAATAATTGGATAGAATTTACCAACAGTTCTTGATGAAAAATGAGGATGAGATGAAATATAAATTAAATGAAATGGGATGAATGGATTAATCGATTTGATGAATTCAATGATTTGATCTATGGTTCAGATGAAGAGTTCAGTGGAAATGATAACGATGATGATCTCTGTATCAGTGCCGCAGAATGAGGTGATATAGTGGCCTTGTCCACTAATCACAAAAAACTGTGTCTGAAAAGTACTGAAAAGACTGCGCACATAACACAGAGAGAAAAATCTAAGTATAGTATTTAACAGACATCATTAATAAAATTAGTCTCAAAATGCACTCACCATAGCCCTTCTTGGGCCTTAAAGGGATAGTAATGTTTCATAATAAAAGCAGCTCTAATTAATCTTCATAGTATTTGGACCTTGGAGAGTGTTATTCCAATTCTGTCAGAGCTGTAGTTCAAGAGTAATTGAATGATAAAGTATCCCCCTCCCGCCCCCTTTACTAATGTAACACTGCTCAGCCAAAGCAGAAGGGAGGTGCCCAGGTAGATTGCAGAGAGGGACAATCTTCAATGAAGATGTTTCAGTTCGTGGCTTTGGGTGAATTAATTTGATGCAAAAGGTTTCACAATAGCAGCTGTGTTAAAATCAATGTAGTTGTAAAGAAACTGCAAACTCACAACCTTATGCTTTTTTTATAAAATGGTGTCCTCAACCATGTGGAACAAAGACAGGCTGGGGGCCTAGCACGATTGAGTCAGACCATGTGTTTGCTCTGAGATGGAAATCTATGAACAAAGACAAGGCCAGGGCCTACAGCATGCTCACACTACACAGACCCCAACACAGCTATTAGAAAATTTGCACACACCCAAAAAGCCAACCCTTTAATTAAAGGATATATCCAGAGAGATTTGTTCTAAAGACAATACCACAATTATAACACAATGACATCCCAGTATTGGCAATAATATTTAATAACAAACAATATTAACAATACACTGTATATTATCAAATATATTCTAGCTAAAGCATCTAATAATATTAACTAGACAATTACTTACTGCAGTGCAAATAAGATACATAATACAACAATTATAGTTGAAAACCCTATACGTTGATTACTTGGGGTATTTTTCCTAGAAATATTGTATACAAGAAACAAAAAAAACAAGAGAGGGATACTTAGCTAAAAATCCTGGGACAAGAGGCAGGAAAAGAAGCAGGCCAGGATACTGGGCAACTTCAACTGGAGGTCAGGCTTTGCTGTGGAACAGTTCTTGGGCCCACACCACATGGAGGCTTGGCTAGAGTTTGGGCCTCTGCTGGCCCATGCTGCTGGCTGGTCACATCCTCCCATCCATCACTCCACTGCTCCAAGACTCCCAAGGGCACAATGCACACCCCTTTTATTGTTTGCAAGCCCCGCCCATCACCAGCCCACTTTACCTGATTGACACACCCCTCCTCCCCTCTCCTAGAAGCAAGGTAGACAAAAGGGGAGCTGGTCCTTCTTTGTCATTTTCCTGCCCAAACAGACCAGGGGAAAAAAAAGACAAAGGAAAATGGTTGTGAGCTAAATGGGTGATGTATGATGTGAGAACATAACCTTGCAATAGATACAGTTTTGCTGCAGATTTTGCTGCAACTTATCTGTGTCCATAACATTCCACCTCTTGGTCCCATGTCCTAAACCATACTAAAGTCGCTCACTGGATAGGTAGGTCACTGACTTCCCAAATCGCCCGAATAGTCCAACGTCTGGTGTTTTCTGGAGTCTGTCTATTATAGCTGTCAGTTTCGATAGATCATAATTGATTTCGCCTTCATAGTTCACAATGTAACTGCAGCATTATTTTCCTACCAGCCCACAAACTCCTCCTTTGGTGGTAAGAACAGTCCAGGGCTAGGTGATTTTGGATAGCTACCGCCCTGATTTGTAGCTGCTCATAAGACAGTTTGGTAGTAGAGTCCAGTGTTGTGTCCAGAGAATTGTCTCATTTCTCGCTGTGCCCACGGAACTCCAAGGAACGGGAACCCTCCTTCCTCACTGACTGGGATGGCGCCGCAACAGTGAGAGGAGTTGTTCACTCTTGCAATGCTGGCCAAGTGGTTCATGAATATGTTGGACGACCAAGGGTTCAGAGGGGCTAGCCGACCACCAATCTATTTGAGGGAAAGAAGACAGGTACATAATCACCATTTCATAATACGACTTTAGTATTACCAGATCCATCTGAAATAGCCTCTTCTTTCTGCCTGTGCCGATCAGTGGATCGCGATAACACCCACACTTTGGACCCCACGTGCACTTGTTTATCCTCATCCCAGGATAACAAGATTTTATGGGGTACCCAGGCTGCCGCCTCTCCTAGTATTGTACCAGACGTTAACCTACTTGGGTCATTCCTAGACAGATGCATTCCACATTCGTCCATCCACACTCACACTCCCTGTTGTGCTCCAACCCTCTTTGGTCAGTTTGTTAGTGAGCGCTAAGGTTATCTCTGTTCCTAGAGGCATATTGCCTCCTATGGGAAAGACTAACTTCTGTTAACCTCTCCCACCACCGAGAGAAAAAATAAAATAAAATGTTAGTTTAAATTGAAATATGGGGAGGCTACCAGTACAGGTCAATCCATAAACTAACAAATGGATTGTCATTACATATAAGCCGGACATATAGAGATATGTTCTGTTAGTCAGTCATGTAAACTCCTAAGAGCCTGTGTAAAAGTTCTATCCCACCTCTTCTATGACATACTTGAGGACAGTGTATGAACCTGTCCTTTCAAAAGCCCATTGCACCTTTTAATCAACCCCGGGGTTTGGGGTGATATGGGATAGCCTGTGCCCATTGTTAGACTGACCAGCAAAGCGAGTACTGGTGTCAGTTTTGAAAACTAGATCTACGGGACGTCTTCATTTTGGTCTTCAGGATTCTTGTTTGAGTCAGTTATTCCGTAGTTTTATTGAGGTTCATTTCCCCCACAACTCTTGGCATCAGTCTTGTTCAGGCGGCTGCCCAGATCTTCTCCCAAAGTTCCTTACCTCCCACACTAATGTTCCATGTAATAAGTCAAGGGTAGTCTCTTTATATCGGCATACTTCTGGTAATTTGAATCACCTGTATCTTGCTCTTGTATCACCACCTCTCCATACGGATTGCATGTTACAACAGTCTAACGTCTTTTGTTCTTTGCAGGATATAATTCCTCATATGGCAAAGTTGACTTGATTGGAGAAAGCTGTAACGCAGGTATCTTCCAAGTATTTGGATGTGGCAAGAATTCATATGTTGCGAGACCATTGAAGCTTTGTTAATCCACCTTGCTCTTGTGGGTACCATTTTCCACTTCATGGAGTTGGACTTCTGGCCCACCTGTGCACGGATAGGTAGGCCTCTTCACCCCAAGTGGTTGGGGCCTTTAATGTCTCAGTCTCTAAAAGGTATTGGAAGTTGGCCTGATTCTCTGGCAACCGGATTATGGCATGTGGCGAGGGAGTGTAGATAGTGTTGGGGCATCAAAGGTATATTAGCTTCCTTCCCAAGTGAATGCAAATGGAATTTTGTGACTCAGGTGCAATGAGAATTGGAAAAGAAAGTATCCACTATATCAATTGCTGCATGCCACTCCTGTGTCTGTTTGGCTGTCATAAATGACAGGGACGATACTGGGGACTGTGGTGCTGAATGGTGGTGCCACTCTATTGAGTACCCTATAATCTGTCGTTCTCACCAAGAAGCCGTCCGGCTTCTTAACAGGAATCACAGGAGCGTTTAAAGAGCAAAATTGCAGGATGAACTAAAACTGACTAATCTGATTTCTTTCAACCTTCCTGGTAGCCCTTGTTGGACTACAGGGAGGGAGAATGACAACGGGTGTCCAGTTTGTATTTTCCTCTCACCACCTCCCCTGCTGCATGAATATAAGAGGGTTTGTGAAGAAAGCCAAAATCTGAACACCTCTCAACTGCATCTCTATTATTCGTCCTAACAATATATCTACCCCCACGATATTGTCAGGAAATTGGAAACTCAAAATATTAGCCATAAACCCAGGGTTCCTTTGTTTATGGAATATGTGACTGTGGTTTGTACTGCCTTAGTTACTCTTCCCCCTAGGCCCTCTCTGTAAAATGATGGGGCCTACAAGTTTTTAAGGGTTACCTGTAACATTGTTACCTCGGCCCCAGTCTACTAAGGCTAAAACCTAGGTGTGGTTGGTTTCCTTTCCCCACCCTACAGTCAAATGAACATGGGGTTGTTGATCCCCAGCAGTAATGGGCAACAGACATTGTGCTGGGGAATCGGCCGTCCCATGGGTCCATTCAGTCTTTGTCTGCTATGGCACATAATTCAGCTGACTGGTACATGGTTTTTGTTTTCCTAGGATAGGGAACAGGTGGACAAGGATTAGTATCAGGATATTTGACCTCAGATTGAGTATATTTGAGATTCGCCTCAACAGTCCTAGCTTTAGCACTGGGAATTTCATCAAAATCAATTAACCTTTCTTCTGATGGAAAACCCTTTGCTGCAGTATGTATTTGTACAATATGCTTAAAAGCTTTCCACCTCTTAAATAAGACTTGATTTGGACTGCATTGGAGGGAATTGTCATATATACCTGCCTTGATAAAGTCTGCAATCATACCTGACTTAGATAACCTAGTGCATTGGGAAACATCCTGTTTTGTACTAAATTTGGGTTTACCTTTGAGTGTTTTTATATTATCCTCCATTTCTGCCTTAATGGCTGTGGAGACGCCTCTTTTCTGGTTAAACCGATCTTCCTTTCATATTCCCCCATTTCTGCTAACCTTTTCCTGATCACAAAAATCTGCCCATTGTCAGCAGTACCATTCAACATTGACAGTAAGGATCTCTCTAGGAGCAGGCCTTAGGAACCTGGACCGCATGCTAGGGGTAAATTCCTCTGCATCCAGTCCAGTCCACTGGTCTTTGTCTAAACCTTTAATTCATGCTCTCAGTTAAATATACTTTAAAGTTAGTATTGTAAACAATACACAAGCGTTTCTAATTAACCCCTTAAGGACCGGGAAAATCTGAGGTGGATTTCACTTAAGGACCGGAGCAATTCTGACCTTTTTGACTGTCTTTGTTCAGCAGTGTTTTCCCTCTAAGTCTTTTATCCCACCCCCATAAATTATATACTGTTTTTTTAAGCACAAATAGGGCTTTCATTTGATACCCTAGTTATATGGATAACCCACCATTTACTTTATTAAAATTAAAAAAAAAAAAAAAAAAAAAGATAAAAAATATAAAAAAAAACCCACAATTTTTGTTTTTTCTCTTGGGATCAATTGGGCACAAAGGGTTAAATTTTTATGGAGACTGCATGAAAGTTATGATCGGTCAGTCATACCTACAAAATGCACAGTTTAAAGTGGCCACTGTGCCCCCTGGGTGAAAATCCCCATGTCCCTTTTTCCCCACCCTATTTTGAGACTTTTTTTTATCTGTGACATTTGGCAGTGTATATAAGTGTATTACATAGCTCCACAACAATCACACTTCCACTTTTGTTTAATTAGATTATTTTTTTTTAAAATAAAATATTAAAAAAAAAAAAAAAAAAAAGATCATTGCAGGTCAGAAATTGACCTGCATTTAGCAAGCCTTTGGCACCAGCAGTGAAGGGGTTAATTCCCCTAGCTGCTGTATTTTCTTTCACCACTAGGTGTCTCCTGTCTACTTCTGTCTCCCTTACTTTCATAGCAACGGAGACAGAGGCAAACGTGACAGGCACAGACAGCATGCTTTGTCTGCTGCCTCTGTCTGTCACTATGCCGGTACATGTGATCGCTGCTACGGCGATCACATGAACTGGCACAAGCAAGAAGGGCTGAGACTGAAAGCCCCAGTCTCGGAGCGCTCAGTCTCAGCCTGTCATTAATGATAGCAGCGTGCACGGAGGCACACTGCTATCATTTTAGCCATGACTGTCCTGGTACGTCATTGGTCCTTAACTCAAATCCAGGCATGACGTACCAGGACCGTCAAGGGTCCTTAAGGGGTTAATACACCGATTTTCACACATTAACACCCTCTTTAATTTGCAGTTTTCCTAATTTCACCTTGATACAAATAATGTAACAAATAATCAACCTCAATTATTGATTCACAACATATGTAAAGGTTTAATTCAATGATTATATACATAATGAACGAGTTGTAATTTTTTAATTTATTTCATAATTCTTAGTATTTTAAAAATGAGAAAAAAATGACAAAATAATATTCTTATCCTTTGGTAAAAATATGTATAGATGTATATACGTGCTTTTACTTATTTTTATATATCTTGTTATGGCATTGTATTTATATATCAATTTACCTCATGTATTAGAACCTATATAAGCATCCAAACTACCTCCCAATGGTCATTTCCATTTACCCCTGAGGAAGCAGAAAGTGTGAGTGAAAATGTTTGGGACGTCATATGGCACTTAGCCGTGATATTCTGGGACTCCGCCACGCCCCCTGCGAGTTTCCCCTGCCCCTGCCAGGTCCGCACACCGGCCAGTAGAGTTTCGAATGCAGCTCACCACGAGGTTTACACCTTATGCCGGGAGTTTAATGTGTCATATTACATAGTCTTGAGACCATCTTTATTCCATACAACTCGGTCATTGACATTTTCCACCTATGCGGACTCATCTGGAATACTGTTGCACAAGACATTGGCCTACCGGAACCTGAGCACGGGAGGGTAGGAGGGCGCAGACCGCTGGCTAATAGGGGAGTGAGGCCCCCCCCCCCCCGATACGCTTAAAGGGATAGTAATGTTTCACAAAAACAGCAGCTCCAATTAATCTTCATAGTATTTGAGCCATAGAGAGTGTTATTTCAATACTGCCAGAGTTGTGGTTCAAGAGTAATTGAATGATAAAGTTTCCCCCTCCCGCCCCTTTTACCTAGTGTAAGCCATCTCTTCTCAGATGTGGAATCTGGTTGCTAGACCAAACAGATAACAGCAAGGGACAATCTTCTTCCTATGAGAACAATGAAACCCTGCCCCCCTTGACAAGTTTTTCAGGTTTTTCCCTTATCTTATGTTATGGACACAGATAAGTTGCAGCAAAACTGCATCCATTGCATGGTTATGTTCTCATATCATACATCACACTTTTAGCTCACAACTATTTTCCTTTGTCTTTTTTTCCCCTGGTCTGTTTGGGCGGGAAAATGACAAAGAAGGACCAGCTCCTCTTTTGTCTCCCTTGCTTCTAGGAGAGGGGAGGAGGGGTGTGTCAATGGGTTAAAGTGGGCTGGTGATGGGCGGGGCTTGCAAACAATACGAGAGGTGTGCAGTGAGCCCTTGTGAGAAGAGTCTTGGAGTAATGGATGGGAGGATGTGACCAGCCAGCAGAGGCCCAAACTCTAGCCATGCCTCCATGTGGTATGGGCCCAAGAACTGTTCCACAGCAAAGCCTGACCTCCAGTTGAAGTAGCCCAGTATCCTGGCCTGCTTCTTTTCCTGCCTCTTGTCCCAGGATTTTTAGCTAAGTATCCCTCTCTTGTTTTATTGTTTCTTTTATACAATATTTCTAGGAAAAATACCCCAAGTAACCAACGTATAGTGTTTTCTACTATAATTGTTGTATTATGTGTCTTATTTGCACTGCAGTAATTGTCTAGTTAATATTATTAGATGCTTTAGCTAGAATATATTTGATAATATACAGTGTTGTATATATTGTTTGTTATTAAATATTATTGCTAGTACTGGGGTGTTATTGTGTTATAATTGAGGTATTGTCATTAAAACAAATTTCTCTGGATATATCCTTTAATTAAAGGGTTGGCTTTTTGGGTGTGGGCAAATTTTCTAATAGCTGTGTTAGGGTCTGTGTAGTGTGAGCATGCTGTAGGCCCTGGCCTTGCCTTTGTTCATAGATTTCCATCTCAGAACAAACACATGGTCTGACTCCATCTTGCTAGGCCCCCAGCCTGTCTTTGTTCCACATGGGTGAGGATGCCATTTTGTAAAAATGCACATGGTTGTGAGTTTGCAGTTTCTTTACATCTACATTGATTTTAACACAGCTGCTATTGTGAAAACTTTTGTGCTAAATTAATTCATCCAAAGCCACGAACTGAAACAATTGGCGTAGTCTGGCCAGGTATCCGCAGAAATTATTAATATTAAGGATTAATAACCATTATTGACATATTTCCTAGAAATTAATATTTTGTTAGTCATTTTTTAATAATTTTTTAATTAATATTTTTTCCTGGGCAATTTAGTCAGTAAGCCTCCAGAGTTATTTTTGTGTGCCAACAGCACACTGCGACAAGAGTGGTGTGTTTTAGTACTGTCACATTGCAAGGAGCTTATTCACTAAAAGAGGATTTATGTGCTGGAATACTCTTGAACTGTAATAGGTGTACTTTGCATGCTTTGATTATAGACTTGTGGGGCCCTCATAGAGGAGTTGTATAGATAAGCGCTCATATCACAGTTACCTGTATTGCATATACAGTATGCATACGTGTGTGTGTGTGTGTGTGTGTGTGTGTGTGTGTATTAGGTGCATACTTGTATATGTACCTGGGTATTGTGATGTGTATGCCTAGGTATTGTGTATGTGTATAGATATATACAGAGGCAAGAGGGAGCATTTACAGTTACATTGCTTCAATTAAGCATTGTGTGCTCTCATTAGAGGAGTGCTAACTTTGAGGCATTTTAATTGTAACTGTTTAGTTCAAGGTTCTGCAATTGCCGGACGTAATATTTTTAGCGTGGCTAGATTTATTGCGCATATGCATATCTCTGTACTGTCAAGATTTCCTATTAAAGTGACTTTAATTAACCCTTGTGCGCTCTCTGTAAAGTGTAACTAACTCTGAAGCACAGCTTCAGTTAAATCCTTGTGTGCCTTTGCAGAGAAGTGGCCAACTTTAAAGTCGCTCTTCAATTATAGACTTGTGTGCTTTCCATAGAGTGTAACTACATTGGACAATTGACTAGTCACTAGCATTTGTACCTAGACAGGTGACTTGAGTGCTTGTTCCCTAGGCAGGTGACTAACTAGCTCTTATACCATTTGCCTTTGTGGAGACGTGACTAACTCTGAAGTAGTGCTTCAATTAGAAAACTTGTGTGCCCTTTCATTGGGAGAACCAACTTTGAAGCCTAACAGGAAGTCACCTGACGTGCAGGTGTGTGTATATGAGTTTGTTTGTTTTCTTAAAAGGCATAAAAACATTCAGTTTGTGTGTTCTGTAACGATCATAGTGGTTTGCGTGTTTTCTCCCTGTGTGAAAAAAAAAAAAAACGTGTGCCTGCTAACCTGTGTTCAGGTACTTGGTTAACCCCTTAGCGACCCTTGACGTACCAGGACCGTCAAGGGTAAATTTGCTCCAAGGACCCTTGACGGCCCTGGTACGTCAATGGTTAAACTCTCCCATCACGGCCGCACGGAGCGATGTGAGAGTGAGCGGGCTGCTTGTTACTAAGTGTCCTGGTACTGGGACACTTAGTAACAACCAATAGAAACTTTGTTGCAACATGCGATTCGCTTGATGAGAGAATCCCATGTTGCAAATACTGAATGACAGGGACAGTATTTGTAAATACTGTCCCTGTCATATATCTCTGCCTCCCTCCATCTTGCACACTGCTGAGGTGGAGAGAGACAGAGAGAGATTGTGCTACATCGTGTTCCAGCATACCTGAGTGTTCCTGTTGAAAAAAAAGTACAAAAAAAAAAAATGAAAATTAACCATTTGATCACTGGTTCGCAGTGATCAATAAGTTCCCCACCATCTGATCACTTTTGGAGTGATCAATTTACTGCAGATCAGCGTTTGCTGATCTGTGGGACACCCCCCATACCCCTTGTATTTTTTGATTTTTACATTTTTTTTTTTTTTTTTAAATAAAAATTTAATAAAAATATAGTGTAGGTAGGTGGGTAGGTTTAGGGACAGATTTAGGGAAAAAATCTCAAAACAAAAAATTTATATAATAAGTATAGTTTAGATAGGTAGTTCACTTGGGTTAGGTAGGTTCAGGATATACGTAGGTTAGGGTAAGTTTTAGGGTTAGGTTTAGGGATAGAGCTAGCGTAAGAAAAAAAAAAAAAAAAAAAGTATTTTTAGTGGGCAAAATGCAGCGCAGGTACAGCATTGAAGAGGCATATGCCTTTTTGGCGTCTGACTCAGAGGCAACAGACACTGCGTCAGATTTTGATGTAAAGCAGTTTTCAGAAAGTGAGAGCAGCTCTAGTGACAACACTGGGCCTTCTGTCACGAAAAGACGCACTGCCCCAAGAGCTTCCCTGGCAACTGCCCCAGCACCTGCTAAAAATCCTGCCAAAAGACTTGCCAAAATACCTGCCAAAAGAAATGCCCCAAGTGCTGCCCCAAGAGCTGCCATGGCAATTGCCCCAGCACCTGCCAAAAGATCTGCCCAAAGAAGTGCCCCAACACCTGCCACTCCTGATCATAATGAATGGGTATCACCAATCAATTTATGCCCACAAATCCCAGAATTCACAGGCACCCCAGGGATTCAAATTGATGTGGAAGGATTTAACCATGATTATTTTTTTGATTTGTTTTTGGGGGAAGACATTTTAGGTGAAACTGTGTCCCAAACCAATTTGTATGCAGCCCAGTATACTGCCGCCAACCCTACAGTTTTCGTAGTTAAGGAAGAAATATGGAAACCCATAGACAGAGAATTTAAACAATTATGGGCCTTAATAATGGCAATGGGGATAATAAAAAAGCCAAGTATCCCATCCTACTGGAGCAAAAACCCCATATGTGATACCCCTATATTCCCCAAGACTATGACCAGGTACAGATTTGAAATCATTCTGCACTTTATGCATTTTGGCGATAATACCCTGTGCCCCCCAAAAGAACACCCCCAGTATGATAGACTGTACAAAATTCGTCCCCTAATAAACCATTTACAGAAAACGTTTGCCCAAGTGTATATGGCCCAAAAAGAAATTAGTGTAGATGAATCCCTAATAAAATACAAAAGGCAAGTTAGGGTTCAAGCAGTACATCCCCTCAAAGCGTTCCAAGTTTGGTGTAAAATTTTATAAATTGTGCGAAAGTGCCACAGGCTACACCCAGGCTTTTAGAATTTATGAGGGCAAGGACAGCCAACTTGATCCTCCTGGGTGCCCCGAATTTATGGGAACAAATGGGAAAATTGTTTGGGATTTAATTTACCCCTTATTAAATAAAGGTTATCAGTTATTCATTGATAATTATTACACCAGCCCCCTTTTATTTAAGACTCTTTTTTTTTTTTTTTTGTTTCGACACCGTGGCCTGTGGCACTGTCAGACGCAATTGCAGGGAGTTGCCCAAAATACTCATAGATACCAAATTAAAAACTGGGACGTCCTTATCTTTGTGCCAACAGGAGCTGCTGGCAGTGAAGTTTAGGGACAAAAAAGATGTCTACGTGCTGACCAACATGCATGAGGACAGATCTGTGGCAGTCACTGTTCATGCAGTCTGCATCAGGGACTATAATAAAAACATGGGGGGGGGGGTTGATCTGTGTGATCAACTAATGCAGCCATATCTCGCAATGAAAAAGTGTAGGGCATGGTATAAAAAAAGTTGCCATCTATATGATGCAGACTGATGTACATAATTCTTTTTAACTTTTCAAACTGGCAAACCCCAATCAAAAATGTAGCTTTTTACAATATCAGCTACAACTTATTTCCCTATTTTTATTTCAAGGTGCGTCAGAAATAATTCCACCAAGACACGGGGTAGTACATTTTATTTATAAAATCCCCCCCAACTCCCCAAAAGAACAAACCACAGAAGAGCTGCAGGGTTTGCTACAGAAAGGGAATATGGACAGACACCACCACTTACTGTCCTGATTGCCCTTCCAAACCTGGCCTCTGCCTTGGTGACTGTTTCAAGGAATACCATTCAGGCACAATGCAGTAGTGCTGTAAAGGTTCTTTTATTATTTGGCCACTTTTTCCCCCTGAAATATCCTGTTTTTTTATTTTTCAAAACACATCCCTCCTTAGATCTAACACTATCAAAATTTATCTCTGATAATGGAAACACACATGTTCCCTACTGGGCCTAGTAACTCCCCCAAACCTTGACAAACCTATGCATAAGGGGCATTGCCATACTCAGACAATGTAACTCACCGCTAATGTGAAGCGCTTAAAAAATCTGCAAATATCATCTGATTGAAATCCAGAGCAACACTAAAATATAAATGTGAAAAAATGGTGTTTCTCTGCCTTACTGCAGATTTTGGGAGGGATTGGTGATAGAGTGGCAGTGAAAAAATTGATAAGATGCAAATAGAATGAAAGCCAGGGTTGTCTACTCTTCTACAATATATACTTTTGGGGGTAAAATTAATTGCAGCATTGCCAAACAGACCGAAATGAGAAAAGGTGCCAGCTGTAAAAATGGCATGTCTGTAAAAGGAAACTAACATCATGTTCCAACTGGGCCCAGTAGCTCCCCCAAACCCTGACAAACCTATGCATATGGGGCATTGCCGTAATTAGATGAAGGAGCCGAACACTAATCAATGCAGTTTATAAAATCTTCACCTATTCTGTACTGAAATTCACATCAATACTGAAGTCTAAGTGTGAAAAACGCTGTTTTTTTTTTTTGTTTGTTTTTTTAAACTTACATCAAGGTTTACGAGGGATTGGTGGTAAAATGGTTGTGTACATAATTTGAAAACACACCTAAAACGAAAGACTGGGGTGTCTGCTTTTCAAAAATATACACTTTTGGGGGGAAATCTTAAAAAAGAGCACTGTTACACAGCCCAAATGAGAAATGGCACCAGTAACGCAAGCTGTGAAGATTCAAAGTGTGAACCTGGAAACGCGCATGTTCCAATTTGGGCCCCGTAGCTCCCCCAAACCATGAGAAAGCTATGCATATGGGGTATTGCCGTACTCAGAAGAAGGAGCCGAACACTAATCAATGCAGGTTATAAAATCTTCACCTGTTCTGTGCTTGAAATTCACATCAACATTGAAGGCAAAGTGTGAAAAAAGCTGAATTTTTTTTTACTTACGTCAAGTTTTCACATGATTGGTGGTAAAGTGGCTGTGTGTAAAATTTGAAAACACACCTAAAACGAAAGCCTGGGGTGTCTACTTTCCAAAAATATACACTTTTGGGGGGAAATCCTAAAGTGGAGCACTGGAACATAGCCCAAAATGAGTAATGGCACCAGTTAAGACAGATGTGAAAATTCAATATTTGTTCAAAATTGGGCCCCGTAGCTCCCCCAAACCTTGAGAAAGCTATGCATATGGGGTATTGATGTACTCAGAAGGAGCCGAACACTAAACAATGCATTTTTAAAAATCTTCTCCTATCCTGTGCTTGAAATTCACACCAACATTGAAACCTAAGTGTGGAAAAACGCTGAATTTTTTTACTTACATCAAAATTTACGAAGGATTCGTGGTAAAATGGCTGAGTAAAATATTTGAAAACATGCATAAAAAGAAAGCCTGGGGTGTGTACACGTCTGGGGAGAACTCTTAGAGTGGAGCACTGTTACACAACCCCAAATGAGACATGGCACCAGTGATGCAAGCTGTGAAAATTCAAAGTGTGAAACTGGAAACATGCATGTTCCAGTTTGGGCCCCTTAGCTCCCACAAACCTTGAGAAACCTATGCATATGGGGTATTGCAGTACTCATAAGAAGGAGCTGAACACCAAACAATGGATATTTGTAAATTTTCAACTATCTTGTGCTTGATAATCAACAGTAATATTGAAATGTAATTGTGAAAACTGCAAAAAACACAAAATATTACCACAGTTTTGAAAAATATTTCTGGAAAAATAGCTGCATAAAAAAACTCTCCTGATTATTTACCTTATGTTGTCTAGTTTTCAGAAACATATACGTTTGTGGGACATTTTTGGTTCTGGTACCCACAACTAAGCTTATGATGCTCGCATGCCAATTGTTGAAAAATTACAAGCTGGAAATAATGGCAGCCATCTTGTAATATTTACCTTGTAAATGTGAGGAAGGGATTGAAATACTAGGCATATGGGGTACTCTTATATTCAGGAGAAGCAAATGAATATATTTAGGGGTATTTTTTTTGTCATAAACTAATTGTATGCAAATCCTGACAGGAAAATATAAGCAAAAATTTTTTTTTTTTTTTTTTTTTTTTGCTCTTTTTTTTTCTATTTTAATCAAATTAAATTATGAGGTATTCATATAATTGTGGTATCAAAAGAAAACTCTACTTGTGCTTAAAAAAAACAGTATATAATTTGTGTGGGCGTACAAAGGGAATTAAAGAGAAAATGTGGTTGAACAAAGACGGTCAAAAAAGTCAAAATTGCTCCCGGTCCTTAAGGGTTTAAGCAAATTCCAGATGTAAATAACCCGGTGTATGATTGCAATGTGATCAAGATAGAGATCATTATAGTCCAAAAAATTTTTAATACCAAGTGAAATGAAAATGCATAATTAACCTTAGTGTTGTAGGTATAATGGGAAAAAATTAAGTGCGAACTGGTATGGATACATCACGAAAGGATAATAAAGTGTGAAATGCGAAACTGGTATCGGTACAACAAGAACTAATGTCAGACTGCTAATTTGAATTGGAAAGTATGTGACCAAAATGTGAGTTCTGTGTATAAAAATTATGTTGCAATCTGAAGAGATGTGCTTAAAGGTGACAGACTGAAGCATGATGGTGCTGAGGCACAGCATAGAAGAATCAATGGAAAGAGACCTACTATTGTTGAATGTTTTTTGGGTTACATTAAATAATAAATAAATATAGATACTAAATTACTCTTTCCACATAAATAGCATTTAATAATGATAGTAAATGACATTTTTTAAAAATGTCTAAATAAATGTAAACATAAATAATAATCAAAAATGATAGTACAAATAAATATAAAAAAATAGCTTAACCTCTTCAGGACCGGCCGGGCACGCACTTAAGAACCAGGGACCCTTTTTTTTTTTTTTTTTTTTTTTTTTCTTCCTCCTCCCTCTCCGATTCCGGACTCCCCAAACGGCATGCAGCCGCACGGGTAGGCGGGAATTCCATGACGGTCCAGGACAGTCATCGGTCCTTAACTGAAAACAAGCCATGACGGTCCTGGACCATCATGGGTCCTTAAGGGGTTAATAGATTTCAGTATTAAAAAACGCATTATGCAAACAGCAGCATATTAATATCTTGTATTAAGAGAGATTCTAATCCACATAAAAAGTAAAATAAATAAATAAACCTTGTCTCCATTTATTATGAAATTCTAATCTATATAGTAGTCTAATTCAAAATTCATAGTAACATGTACAAGTATGTCTGGATTAATGTTAAAAGTTTTATACTGAATATATACGTACACAATAATGATGAATATTAAATATCAATGGAATCTTTTCATTCACCTTAGATCTGTATTGTGGTTTCCATCTTCACTTTCATATACAGAATCATCTATATGCAATCTCCATTTTACTAACTTCATCATTGTCAACATTGTATTTATAAAAATTGTGTGGAGTAAGATCAAAGGTAACTGAAAGAGACCACATTGACTTTCTCTTTAAGATCTTAAATAACATTGATGCCGGATCACGATATATATGCATGTACTGCTGAGATTGCATCTATCCTAATTTTTTGGAGAAAAAAACAAAAATGGACAGAATAAATATCATTAACCTTCCTTTGAAGTAAGAGGAGGAATCTTTTCAACCTTCCCTTGAAGGGATTGTGTTACATTTGCATTGAATATTATAAAAATGTATTTATGACTGCATATAGAGAGATATCAAGCTCATACAGCTGGAAAATCATTGTGTTTGGAATGTCGGTCTTGTTTTGACATAGAATATATTTTTGGAAATTTTTTATTTTTATATATTTTTAATATTTTTTATGTTTTTTGGGGATGATCATCCATATGCAGTGTTGTATATTTCAATTATATAGATACATTAACTGAGTGGCTGCTTCCCGATCCCCCTATAGGGTCTCGGTTGGAAGCAGTGTATCATATATTGGTGATTGGAGTATATTGAGGTTCAAGTGGCATATAGTGTTGCCACATTGATCCTTTATTCAACGGAGATTTTTTAAGTAATTTTTTATTGTAGAGTATCATTATGGTACCCGAGAGGACATTGCTGGTGCGCCGTAGGAGATACCTCGGTGGTGGCAATTGTTGTGAGGAGGTGTTTTGGTTCAGACCTGCGTGGGGTAAGAAACCACCCTATTTATGATTTAGGGATACGTTTCTGATTTGGCGTAGGACGGATGCGACTTCCTTCGCTACATGCCCGCTATTGGGAGCATTGATTAGATTGTTCACAGGTTTGTCATCCGGGGTATCGAGTGATATGAATTTTATTGTATATTTTATTTAGGTTCTGTATTGTAAAGAGGTGGACTATTGGAGATCCAGTTCAGTTATACTTGATAATTTTTCAGCATCTTTATATCACTCGTGTGAATTTTTAAACAGTTTTGACATTGCTTCACTGTGTTCTTTGTTCTTCTAAAGACAATTGAGCGCTGATCTTTTCTTGTATAGTATATGTATTTTAACCACTGAGGGTGTGGTTTCGATTTGGCTGCTGGTTTTCTGCTAGACTTTAAAACACTGCCATTTGCACCTCATATACGATTTGTTAGTTTTTCCTAATTTCACCTTGGTTCAAATAATGTACCAAATAATCATTCAACCTCAATTATTGATTCATAACATACGTAAAGGTTTAATACAATGATATACACAATAAACGAGTTGTAATTTTTTTTCACTGTCGTCCGATACAGGTTACTGGTAACTCTGGGAGGCGATCCGCCCATTTAAGTAGGCAGGAACATTTCTCCAAATGTATGCAGGGGGTAGAGCCTCCCCTCCCTCCTCAGCTGCATCCCAGTCAGCTAACATCAGAATGATTTGTTCCTGGGTGTGTACACACCAGGTGTAGAACATCTCTCATTAGTTTTAGTTGCTTTATTATTTTTCTGTCAGATATGGAATACCACCATTAGGCGGGTTACCATGACTGACAAATGCCTTCTCCAAAGTGGCTAGCTTAGTGTCCAGGGCCTTTTGGTGGACCTTAAGCCCTGATGGGGGAATATCTTGGTTTCAAGTGCTTCCCCGGGGATTACCCACTGAGGTAATCCTCTCTTTACATGGTGACCTGAAGACAGAAGTTCTGCAGGAAAGGTGAGCCACCCTTTGAGTGCTGAAGGTCCACTTGTCCCACAGTGTCCCTTAACTGGGCTTGTATTTGGGAGTTCTCATTGCGCACTCCGGCACTCATTGGGTGTTTATGTGTATATATATATATATATATATATATATATATATATATATATATATATATATATATATATATATAATATAATTGTATATACGTGTATGTCTGTGAGTTTTTGGAGCAGTCTATGTGGCATTTAACCCTTTGTCTGCTGGTTTAACTTGTTTATTGCAGGTTCTGTTACACTTTCTTTCTGGGTTAGTGTTTTCTGATGATGTACATGTGTTCCATATGTATTTTTAACAGTTTTATTATTGGGGTTAATTTTCTTCAAACTTATGTACCGCGCATTTAAGGCACGCTTTTACGCATAGGCGCCATTGCTCCTTTACTCTTTATGGGCTTACACTGTGTGGGACGTATCTCTGGAACCGCTTCTCATAGAGACTTCAGAGTGGGCTCATTTAGTTTGTCTACCCTTGCTCTTTCATCCGGTTTCATGTTCAAGTGTGTTGGGGGACTTGGGGGCTTCGGGTACTGATTTGGGGTACTTTTTTGAGAAAAACTACATTTCCCATGAGCGCTTGTTTCACGCCTCTTTTCCTATTGGCTCCCATCGCGGCAGCCATTTTGTGAGCCTTTCTCAATGAGTATACTACGCAGGGACCGGACTCTCTCTTCTCCTTTGATTAACCCTTCGCTTGCCAGATAAGTTTAGATTTAACATTTCTGGGGTGAATCTTTAATCTCTCACACTTAAATTGGGTGATTTCTTGACAGTGGGTTATTTTTGACACTGTGAGTATGTCTACACCGCTGGAGCTTGGGGCTAGACCTAAGACTAAGGAGGCTGGGGTATCAGTATCCCCCATTGCGTATTGCTCTTCCTGTCATTCAGGGCTGCCTAGGGAATACTGTGGTCAATTATGCCCAGCATGCTCAGAAGGTCCTGACAGCAACCCAGGGCCTTCCAGCCATGCTATTGAGCCAGCTTGGGTGAAAGAGTTTAAGGCTGCAACTGGGGACCTCAGGTCCACACTTCAACTCATTCCCTCTCAGGTACAGGTAGCACTGCAGTTATGGCAGGCTCCCTCTACTATCAAGACCTCCCTGCCTAAACCACAGGGAGCACCTGATGTGTCTGATTCTTCTGAGGAAGAATTGTTGCAGGATTCTGATGTTGAGGATGGTACAGTTATTGAGTCTTCCAGGTCTGTTGGGGACCCTTTTGAATGTGACCCTGAACACTCTGCTGAGGGTTTAATTAGAGCTGTACTGACCACTCTCAACCTTCCCTTGAGTCAAGAGGTTCCCACTGACCCAACTGATGTGTTTCAGAAACCGGCAAAGGCTGTTACTTGTTTCCCTCCTAATCCTACCCTTGACTGTTTGGTTTCTGATGCTTGGAAAAATCCTGATAAGTCCTCTTCAGTCTCAAAAAAGTTTGCTAAACTTTATCCCTTTTCTGAGGCTGAACTGGCTAAATGGGTTCATCCACCCAAGGTGGATGCTCCTGTTTCTAGACTGTCAAAATCTACTGCTTTACCTGTCTCTGATGCTTCTGCTTTACAGGATTGGACTGACAAAAAGTTGGAGGTTTGCCTCAAGTCTATTTTTGCTTCTATTGGCACTGCTATGCTCCCGGCCTTTGCTGTGGCGTGGGTTAACCGGGCCATTGCGGTCTGGACTGAGCAACTCACCACGGAGGTCCGTCAGGACGCGCCGGTTTCAGAACAGTTGCGTCTGCTTGCTAATATCTCTGAGGCTCAGAACTATGTTTCTGACTGCTTCCAAGAAAGTTTTGCTTTCTTTGCCCTTTCGGGGGACTTCCTTGTTTGGCTCTGAGCTCAAGGTGCTGATTAGCGAGGCTACTGAGGGTACTCTTCTGCCCTTGGTCTTTAAGAAAAAGTTACCGGCTAAGAGCAACCGGTCCTTTCGTTCATTTCAAACTGAGACACGTTTGACAAACCAGGCGGTTCCATCTGCTTTGCGCTCCTCCTCCAAGCCCAAACAGTCCTGGAAGCCCAAGGTTGCCTCTAAGCCTGTCACGGTTTTCAAGACACTCAGACCAGTGGGTAAAAATAAAATGCAATTTTATTAAATGCAAAATAATGACAGAGAACGCCCCCTATGGGTAGCACTGCGAAGTAGCAGATAGGCAATAGTATGCACAGTATACAATAATTTAGAACAGAGTACTGGCAATTGACAGGCACTGAGTACTGATATACAAAGGGTTAATGGAATAATCAGTCCATCTCCGTTGTATAGTTTGGCACGCCCAAGGTGTTAAAGGTGGAGAATGGTGGAGAGACTCAACACCCACAGTCTGTAATACTGAAGAAACTGTCCAGCAAAGAGAACCCTGCCACCCAGCCTGCTGTACTTGACTGGTAGCCCCCACGGGCGTATGAGCAGAGCGAGTAGACTGCCAGAGCTAGAGCGAATAGCCCCACGGGCGTAATGGAGACAACTGAGTACCGGAGCTGGGACCACTAGCCCCCACGGGCGTTGTGGTTGGAACTGGATTGCAAGAGCTTGGACCAATAGCCCCCACGGGCGTTACAGAGACAACTTTTGTTACCAGAGCTTGAGCCTATAACCCAAACGTGTGTAATGGAAGGAGCTGGATTGCAAGAGCTTGAGCCAATAGCCCCCACGGGTGTAATATTAGAGACTGAATTGCAAGAGCTTGGACCAATAGCCCCTACGGCACAGAAGCAGCCAGAGCCGTGCGCCACCGGGCGCGGTAATGAGCTACACCGAACTGCAAGGAGAGGAACGGCTCAGCACAAGCAACTCTCTGTAAAGACTGAAAGCCCAGCACCGGGACACAGCTCTGCACGGGTTAATGGCTCGACAGTGGAACACAGCTCTGCACTTGCTACAGCTCGATATTTGGAATACAGCTCTGCATGGGTTAACAGCTCGATAGCTGGAACGCAACTCTGCACGGACAGACAGCTCGGTAGTTGGGACAAAGCTCTGCAAGGGTTAACAGCTCGACTACAGAAATACAGCTCGGCAGTAAGCGTCTCAGTGGCAGTAACCAGCACAGCACGGAGCCTCACTGAACAGCAAGTGGCACAGTCACAATGTCGCCGTGGCGACAAGGCAGACAGGAAAGGAGACCAGCCGCAGTAGCTGGAACAGGTCACGGAGCAGGAACGTCAGCAAGCCGGGTCGAATCACGGAGCAGGTTCTCAGATAAGCTGGATCAGGAAACGAGCAGGAATGTCAGCCAGGCCGGGTCAATCACGGAGCAGGTTCTCAGACAAGCCGGATCAGGAAACGAGCAGGAACGTCAGCCAGGCCGGGTCAAGTCACGGAGCAGGTACACAGAATCGTAGTCAGAGATAGCCAAATCGGTACACCGGAGATCAGGAACACAGCACAGCAAAACTGGCTCAGGAACACCACGAAAGGGCAAATGACAGGTGCCACTAGCCCAGAATAAAAAGGTCACCTGGGGGGGCCAAACAGGCTCAACCAATTCGAGCGCAGCACAAGTGAGAGTGACCGCAAGAGAAGCTGCACCGTGTTAAAGCCCAAGACTTCCAAAACTGCTTCGGCATGACTCTCCAAACCCGGGTCCGCATCCTGCTGTGGGTGGACATCTCCACCTCTTTCGCAGGGTTTGGGAGGATTCTGTGACGGACCCATGGGTTTTACAAGTAGTGTCGGAGGGATACAAGATCCCTTTCTTTTCTCTTCCTCCCTTTCACTTTCACCTCACTCGTTCTCCTCAGGATACCGAGAGGAGGCGTCTGTTCGACGATGCTATTCAGGCTGTCATGAACAAAGACGTCCTGGAGCCGGTGCCTCCTTTGGACATAGGTTCGGGATTTTACTCCAACCTTTTTGTAGTAATCAAGAAGGACGGCGGAGGTCGTCCTATTTTGGATCTCAACTCCTTTGTGGTGAAGACTCACTATCGACAGGAGTCTCTGCGCACAGTGATCGCTGCCATGTCTCCAGGGGAGTTTCTTGCTTCCCTGGATCTTCAGGATGCGTATCTGCACATCCCTATTCATCTAGAGAGCAGGCAGTATCTGAGGTTTGCATGCACCAGAGGTCATTTTCAGTTTTCAGCTCTTCCATTTGGTCTGACAACGGCTCCCCAGGTTTTCCATCGGGTTCTGGGAGCATTGATATCTGTCCTCCATCGGGATGGAATCAGAGTGACTCCGTACATGGACGACTTGCTTTTGAAGGCGGCATCTGCGGACCTTATTCATCAGCAGGTCCAGACCTGCATTCAAGCCCTCACTCATCACGGGTGGATTGTGAACTTGGACAAGTCGGACTTGGTTCCGTCCCAGGGTCTCATTTTCCTGGGTCTTCTGTTCGACACTCAGAGGTGCATGGTGTTTCTACCAGAGGAGGTAGCACATCAGATTGCTCAATGGGTCTCCAAGATCCTGGCCCACGATCGGATTCCAGTGCCGAAGTTGTCCTCTCTGGTGGGGAAGTTCATCTCTACGATGGAGGCGGTGCTGTTTACCATGGCACACACCAGGGAACTTCAAAGGTTTGTGATCCAGACGTGCAGGGACCGACCTGATCATCTGAAGCTGTCATTATCTCTGCCTCCTCATGTCGAGTTGAGCTTGGAGTGGTGGTTGGACCTTTCCCATCTCCTGAAGGGGAGATCCTTCTGGATCCCCTACTGGACCAAGGTCACGATGGACACCAGCGTCTCGGGTTGGGGTGCTGTCTTGGGTCGCATCAGCGCTCAGGGGAAGTGGTCCTTGGAGGAGTCTCTTCTTCCCATCAACATTCTGGAACTTTGAGTGATTTTCCATGCTCTGCGCCATTGGGAATCTCAGCTGGAGGGCTGTCCGGTCAAGGTGGAATCTGACAACGCCATCGCAGCAGCTTACATCAACAGGCAGGGAGGGACAAGAAATCTCGCCGCTTGGCTAGAGGTCAAGGCCATTCTGTCCTGGGTGGAGGTTCACGTTCCTGTCATTTCAGCAGTACACATTCCAGCCGTAGACCACGTCATGGCAGACTTTCTCAGTCGTCACACAGTCGACAGCGGAGAGTGGGAACTCCATCCGGTGGTGTTTCAGCTCCTGACTCAGAAGTGGGGAGTACCCCTAGTGGATCTGATGGCAACCAGGCACAACAGGAAGGTTCCAATGTTCTGCTCCCGGTGGAGAGACTCGCTGGCTGTGGCGGTCAACGCCATGTCAATTCCCTGGGCATTCTCCCTGGCCTACATCTTTCCTCCCCTTCCAATGTTGATCAGGGTGATTCAGAAGTTGAGGGTGGAGCGTTGTCCAGTCATCCTGATCGCTCCGAATTGGCCTAGTCAGTCCTGGTATCTGGATCTTCTGGCCCTGTCTGTGGCAGAGCCCTTTCCACTTCCCTCTCGTCCGGATCTTCTGCTGCAAAGTTATCTGTGGAAGGAGTATGTTCATCGTCTCAATTTGACGGCCTGGAGGTTGAATCCTGGATTTTGAAGAAGAAAGGGTTTTCTTCTGCTGTGATGTCTACCATGCTACGTGCTCGTAAGCCTGTTTCTTCCAAGATCTATCACCGGGTCTGGTCGACCTTTGTGTCTTGGTGTGCTAACAGGGATCTGTCTCATGATTTTCATCTTCCTACTGTCCTGGCTTTTTTGCAGGACTGTGTGGATAAGGGGCTCAGTCTGCGTTCTCTTAAGGTTCAAACGTCGGCACGCTCTGTCTTTTTCCAGGAGAGCATTGCTGTTCTTCCTGATGTCAAGATTTTCTTCCAAGGCGTTGCTCATGTACGTCCTGCCTTTCGGAGTCCGGCTCCTCAGTGGGACCTTAATCTGGTTTTGGGGGTTCTCCAGCGTCCCCCCTTTGAGTCCTTGGCTACTATTCCTTTACGCCTTTTGTTGTGGAAGATGGCTTTTCTTCTGGCAATTGTGTCAGTTCGCCGGGTGGCGGAGTTGCAAGCTCTGTCCTGTAAACCACCTTATTTGGTGTTTCACAAGGATAAGGCTGTGCTTCGCACCTCAAAGGAGTTCTTGCCTAAAGTAGTCTCCGAGTTTCACATCAATCGGGAGATTGTGGTGCCCTCTTTCTGCCCTAATGCGTCCTCCTACAAGGAGAGGGATCTCCACTTGTTTGATGTAGTGTGTTGTCTCAAGTTTTATGTTCATCGCACTGAATCTGTCAGGAAATCTGACGCTCTGTTCGTCATTCCTGAGGGTCCTAGGGCTGGGAGACCGGCATCCAAAGTGACTATTGCATCATGGATTAAGTCTACTATTCATAAGGCTTACGAATTGAGGAATAAGCATGTTCCCTTTCGGGTCACGGCCCATTCCACCAGGTCCATTGGGGCCTCTTGGGCCTACAAGAATCAAGCATCTGCTGATCAGCTGTGCCGGGTGGCCACTTGGACCTCTGTGCACACCTTCTCGAAGCACTACCGTGTGGATGTGCTGGCCTCGGCTGAGGCCAGCTTTGGGAGGAAGGTCCTGGAGGCGGTTTTGCCTGTCTAGGATCTTCTTCTTTTGAGGTTCTCAGTGCTTCCTTACTGTTGAGCCTTTTGGCTCTAGTTCAGTGTGCTGTGTTACAGTTCCCGGGGTCTGTTTTTACCCCTAGTTGGTGTCCTTTGACACTTCTGTTTTGTTGGGATCTCTGGCCGGTAGGTTCATAGAGGTCCTGGTGACTTTGGGGGCCTTGCTCCTGGTCCTTGCCTCTTTCCTACCTCAGGGAAACTCGATGGTTGCACATCCCAGAGTTACCAGTAACCTGTATTGGACGACAGTGAAAATAGGATTTTAGTCTTGCCTGTTAAATCCTTTTCACTTAGTCCATACAGGTTACTGGTCTCCCACCCTGTCAAGAGACCATGCTTGGCTCTCCTGTGGCAATCTGTGGGAGTCCTTCGGGGCATGCTCACAGGAGTCTTCTTCTCTCCTATTTCTGGTCAGTTAGTAGTGTCTCAAATCATTCTGGTGTTAGCTGACTGGGATGCAGCTGAGGAGGAAGGGGAGGCTCCACCCCTGCATACATTTGGAGAAATGTTACTGCCTACTTAAAGGGGCGGATCGCCTCCCAGAGTTACCAGTAACCTGTATGGACTAAGTGAAAAGGATTTAACAGGTAAGGCTAAAATCCTATTATTTATTTCATAATTCTTAGTATTTATGATATTTAATTTTTACAAATGAGAAAAAAATGACAAAATTCTTATCCTTTGGTAAAAATGTGTATAGATGTATGTGCTTCTACTTATTTTTATGTATCTTGTTATGGCATTGTATTTATTTATCAATTTAGTTCATGTATTAGAACCTATATAAGCATCCCAACTACCTCCCAATGGTCATTTCCATTTACCCCTGAGGAAGCAGAAAGTGTCTGCGAAAATGGCACTTAGCCATGATATTTCGGGACTCCTCCATGCCCCCTGCGAGTTTTCCCCACCTCTGCCGGGCCCTGCTGGGAGTGTGTTAATGTGTCCTAATACATAGTCTTGAGACCATCCTTTATTCCATACAACTCGGTCATTGACATTTTCCACCTATACGGACTCATCTGGATAACTGTTGCACAAGACATTCAACTACAAATCGGAAGCTGAGCACAGGAGGGTCGGAGGACGCAGCCTGTTGGCTAATAAAGGAGTGAGCCCCGCCCAAGATACACTTAAAGCCGAAGAAGGGCTATTGTAAGTGCATTTTGATACTCATTTTATTAATGATGTGTATTAAATACTACACTTAGATTTATTCTCTGTCTGTGTTATGTGCGCTGTCTTTTGAGTACTTTTCAGACCCAATTTCCCAATCTGTGCTTTCCACATTGTGTATGTTGTTTGTGCACACAGTCCTAGCTCTGTCGCTCCCTTTTAGCCTTGTGGCACGGATGGCTGAGGTAGTTTTTATTTTTTAAACCCTTCCATACTCTGGGTTCATGCTCTGCTGTTTTCCTATTTTGGACTATCAATGTGTTATTGGGGGCTTCTAGATGCTCTCATAGTGTTTTTGTTCTTCATTATTTATTACCTCCCTGGTACCCCAAGGGTTTTTGGACATTTTTTTTTAATTTATTTTTATTTAGGCATGGTCTGTAACGGTTTTATTGACTCTCAGACACGGAAGGTTTGGCACAGGAGAGGTAGTAGTACAAAATACCCACACAGGTCCAATATATATATATATAACTGACACAGGACAGGTTTCAGTTATCAGTACCCACACAGGTCCAGTATATATATACAATACTATACTGACACAGGTCAGGCACAATTCGTGTGAGCCCAAAAGGTACAGATAATAATTACTTTTAGGCCGGGAGGACGGGTAGGCCCTAATAGCGCAATGGCCCTTAATATACTCTCTACGCAGAGAGTGACACAATGGCGACCAAGGCAGCAACAGCAGCGAAGGACCTGGACAACGACAGACTACCGGAGCTGCCAGAGGAGGACTGCCACGGAGGCACGGAGTAACGCCAATCAGTGACTGCTAAAGCTGTACCCAATGTGCCAGGCGCCAACCCGCAAGGGGTTAACGAACGCTCAGACCTAGAATAGAGTACCAGATGGAGAAAGCGTGAGGCGCCCAGGAGACCAACCTCAGCTAGGGCAGTATAGGTCAAGCGTACCGTGGTGCTACAGCGGGACACTGGATGAGATCACAAGGCACAATACTGATCGGGTTACAGTAACTGGCTGCCTGAGCAGCAACGGAGGCAACAGAGGATCTGTCCGTGGACGGAGAGAGGAACTGCCGTATAGCCCACAACAGGATACCGGATGGGTAGGAACAAGGCCGGGTCGGTACACAGAGCAGGAACGTCAGCCAATCCGGGTCGGTACACAGAGCAGGAACGTCAGCCGGGCCGAGTCGGTACACAGAGCAGGAACGATTCAGGCAGAGTAGTCAGGCAGTCCGGGTCATACACAGGAAACACACGAATTCTGGAACAAGCGCTGGTAACGGAAACACCACTAAAGGGCACCAGAGAAGTGACAAGGCCCAGTATATAAAGGTATTTACTGGGTGGAGCAACACCATGTAGCCAATAAGAATGAATCGGGAAGAGGCATAGTAATAATGTCGCCAGCAATAACACTGGCACCGTGATAGTACCCCCCACACACACACACGAGAAGAGGAGCCCGGTTTCTGGGGGTATTTGGCATGCAACATAGGAGCGTGGAGGTCACTCAGGTTGACCCAGGAATGCTCTTCAGGGCCATAGCCCTTCCAATGAACCAAATACTGTACTCTCCCTCTGAACCGTCGGGAGCCAATAATACTTTGTAATTCATATTCATTCTGACCTTGCACCTGAATAGGACCGGAGACCGCAGGAGTGGTAGTATAATGGTTGCATACCAGTGGCTTCAGAAGGGATACGTGGAATACATTGTGAATCCGCATGGATACTGGAAGATCCAGGGCATATGAGACAGGGTTAACTTTGCGGATAACCTTAAAGGGACCGACAAACCGAGGAGCCAATTTATTACACGGGACTTGCAAATTGAGGTTTCTGGAGGATAACCATACCCTGTCCCCAACCTGGAAGGAGACCGCCGTCAACCGTCTGCGATTAGCGTGACGCTGATAACGCTGGAATGAAGCACTGAGGGTCCTTTGTACCTGTGTCCAAGTGAAGCGGAGTTGCTCGATATGCTCATCCAGAGCTGGAATTTGCTGTGTCTGAAATGAGTCCTGGAGCAAACATGGTTGAAACTCGTAATTGATGAGAAATGGGGAACTCCCGGACGATTAATTAACCGCACAATTCCTGGCGAACTCTGCCCATGGCAATAGATCGGCCCAATTATCATGATGATCAGACACAAAACAGTGTAGAAATTGTTCCAATCCTTGATTGGCATTCTCAGCGGCCCCGTTGGTCTGGGGATGGTAGGCAGAAGAAAAGGATAACTGTATGCCCATCTGATCACAGAATGTCCTCCAAAACCTGGACACAGATTGGCTCCCTCGGTCCAACACCAGCACCCTGAGTACGCCATGCAACCAAAATACTTCTCTGGCAAAGACAACAGCCAACTCCTGGGCAGAGGGGAGGCCAGGAAGAGGCACGAAGTGTGCCATCTTAGAAAATCTGTCGACCACCATCAGAATGAATGAATACCCCCTAGACACTGGCAATTCTCCCAAGAAATCAATAGAGACATGGGTCCATGGACGCTCACCATTCGGCACTGGTTGAAGCAAGCCAACAGGGAGATGTCTAGGGGACTTGGCACGGGCACAAGTTGTGCATGCTGCCGTGAAAGCGGTACAATCCGCATGTAAGGAAGGCCACCAGAATAACTGTGAAAGGGACCAGATCAATTGGTCCCTGCCAACATGCCCTGCAGCTCGAGATGCATGATAGGTTTCGAGTAGACAAGTACGGAAAGGCTCCGCTACAAAACATTTACCCACTGTGGTTTCAGGAGGTGCGTCAGACTGGGTAGCAAGAATCTCCTCCCCCAGTGGCTAAGTGGTGCTGGTCCACAAGGTAGCCAAAATACAGTCTGGCTGAATAATGGGTACCGGAGTCTCGTCTTTTTCCGTCTCTGAACCAAATTGCCTGGACAGGGCATCTGCCCTAACATTCTTGGAACCGGGCAGGTAGGACACAATAAAATTAAAACGGGACAGAAACAAAGCCCATCTGGCCTGTCGAGAGGACAGTCTCTTCGCTTCAGAAAGGTAGGTTAGGTTTTTATGATCTGTCAAGATCAACACCAGAGTTCTAGTACCTTCAAGTAGGTGATGCCATTCTTTAAGTGCTAGAATAATTGCCAAGAGTTCTCTGTCCCCAATTTAGTAATTACTCTGAGCACTAGAAAATTTCTTTGAAAAAAAACCCACAGGGTTTTAGCATACTCCCCCGACCCCAGTTTCAGAGGCATCAAACTCCAAGGTAAATGGAAGGGAGGGGTTGGGGTGGGACAGCACAGGAGCAGAAGCAAATGTGGATTTCAGAGTCACAAAGGCTGGTTCAGCTTCCTGAGACCATTGGGAGGGATTAGCGCCCTTGTGCGTGAGGTCGGACAGTGGCTTTACAATCCTGGAAAAGTCTTTAATGAATTTTCTATAATAATTGGCAAAGCCAAGAAAACGTTGGATAGCTTTGAGCCCCTTGGGACGTGGCCATTTCAGGACAGCTGCGAGCTTCTCTTTGTCCATTGGAATGCCATCTTTAGAGATCACAAAGCCCTGGAAAGGCACCATGGTCTTGTGGAACTCGCATTTCTCAATCTTGCAGTAAAGTTTGTTCTCACGGAGTCTAAGTAAAACTGCGGTCACATCCTTAATGTGTTGCGACAAGTTGGACGAATGAATGAGTATATCATCGAGATACACTACTACACAAGACTGGAGCATGTCACAGAGGATGTCATTGATAAACTCCTGGAACACTGCGGGAGCGTTACATAGCCCAAAAGGCATTACTAGATATTCATAGTGTCCAGACCTAGTATTGAATGCCGTTTTCCACTTGTCACTGGCTCTTATTCTGATTAAATTATAAGCCGCACGTAAGTCTAATTTAGTGAAGATGGAAGAGCCCTTCAACCTATTGAACAGTTCCATGACGAGTGGTATCAGGTAAGCATTTTTAGACATGAGTTTATTCAACCCACGATAATCGATGCAAGGACGTAACTCCCCACTTTTATTTTTGACAAAGAAAAAAACCAGCCCCCTCGGGCGAGGATGACTTCCTGATAATACCCCTCGCCAGGGCATCTGAAATGTATTCCTCCATGGCGTGATTCTCCTTGCATGACAACGGGTACGTCCGACCCCGAGGAGGAACGGCGCCAGGAGGCAGATCAATAGCGCAATCGTAGGCCCTGTGCACTGGCAATGCGCTCGCCTCCGCTTTACTAAAAATGTTGCTGAATTGATGGTATTCAGCTGGCACAGAAGGAGAGGTATACATGATCTGGGCAGGGTGAGAGACACAATGCTTAATACAGTGTTCAGACCAGGCCATTATCGCACAAGTTCGCCAATCAAACCTAGGGTTGTGCAAATGTAACCATGGAAACCCCAGGAAACATTGTTTTTTCGTGTAGAGAGCCCCAATATGCATAGACAGTGGTATAGTTTCCATAGTAATCTGTGCTGGTATCAACGGTCTGCCATCGATGGCTTTGATGTCCAATGGAGATTCTTTTTCGATCACCGGAATCTTGTGTAACGCAGCAAATGAGTTGTCCATAAAATATCCAGCTGCACTGGAGTCCACCAGGGCCAGCACCTCCACTGAGATGTCAGCCCAAGAAATTACAGCCTGGATGGTGGGTTTCTGATTTACCAGATCTAGGGACTTCTGAAAACCACCTAGGGCCTGTCCCCCAAGGTACCCTAGGTGTGTCCGTTTCCTGGCCGTACAGGACAGGTACGTAGTAAATGCCCAGCTTGGCCACAATATAGATAGGCAGAGGCCCTGTCTGCAGCGATGAGCCCGTTTCTCCTTGCTCAGCTTAGTGAAACCTAACTGCATTGGTTCACTATTCTCTTGACTATGCTCAGGAGGCATGGGGGAGAAACTTAGATTTGCCTGTCCCAAATTTCTGGCCCGCTGCCTACGGTCCTTAGCCGCCATTCGCTCTCTTATGCAGGAGTCAATTAGTATGGCAAAATCAATGAAATTGTCTAGATCGTTTGGCAAGTCTCTGGCTGCCGTCTTGTCCTTAATACAATCACACAATACCTGAGCAAAAGCTGCCACCAGCGCCTCGTTGTTCCAGCCTACCTCTGCTGCCAGTGTACGAAATTCAATAGCATAGTCGGCAACCGTACGAGACCCTTGCTGGATCTCCATTAATCTTTTGGCAGCAGAGCCAGCTCTTCCTGGGACTTCAAACACTCTACGAAATGCCCATAAGAACCTCCCTGAAGTTCTTGGTACAAGGTTTGTCTGATTCCCACAAGGGATTGGCCCATGCCAATGCTCGCCCGTTAGCAACGAAATCATGAAGCCCAGCTTACTTCGGTCACTAGGAAAGGCTTGAGGAGTTAACTCCAGAAAAATCTCCAATTGGTTAATGAACCCTCTGCACTGGGTGGGTTCACCATCATATCTTAGAGGTAGTGGAGCGGTGGCAGTTAACCCTGTACTCAAGCCAGCCTGCGTCAAGGACTGAGCTCCCGGTGTCGCAACAGGGGAGACCACTGAGGCTTGTAATGGTTTATCAAGATGAGCGGTGCGCTCTAGTATTGTTTGTATGGCCAGAGCCAACTAGTCCAAACGCTGCTCATGTAAATCCATCCTCCAATGGATATTGCCTTCACCTGTACTGTCTGAGGTTATGGCCCTTTCATACTGTAACGGTTTTATTGACACTCAGACACGGAAGGTTTGGGTAAAATGCTATTTTATTAAAGAAAACCGTAAATGAATAACCCTCGCGGGTCCAGTATGTATGCAACAGTATATTACTGACACAGGAGAGGTAGTAGTACAAAATACCCACACAGGTCCTATATATACTGACACAGGACAGGTTTCAGTTATCAGTACCCACACAGGTCCAGTATATATATATATATATATATATATATATATATATATATATACACACAATACTATACTGACACAGGTCAGGCATAATTCATGTGAGTCCAAAAGGTACAGATAATGATTACTATTAGGCCAAGAGGACGGGTAGGCCCTAATAGCGCAATGGCCCTTAATATACACTCTACGCAGAGAGTGACACAATGGCGACCAAGGCAGCAACGGCAACGTAGGACCTGGACAACGACAGACTACCGGAGTTGCCAGAGGAGGACTGGCACGGAGTAACGCCAATCAGTGACTGCTAAAGCTGTACCCAATGTGCCAGGCACCAACCCACAAGGGGTTAACAAACGCTCAGACCTAGAATCGAGTACCAGATGGAGAAAGCGTAAGGCGCCCAGGAGACCAACCTCAGCTAGGGCAGTATAGGTCAAGCGTACTGTGGTGCTACAGCGGGACACACAACACCGGATGAGATCACAAGGCACAATACTGATCGGGTTACAGTAACTGGCTGCCTGAGCAGCAACAGAGGATCTGTCCGTGGACAGAGCGAGGAGCTGCTGTATAGCCCACAACCGGATACCGGATGGGTAGGAACAAGGCCAGGTCGGTACACAGAGCAGGAACGTCAGCCAATCCGGGTTGGTAGACAGAGCAGGAACGTCAGCCGGGCCGGGTTGGTAGACAGAGCAGGAACGTCAGCCGGGCCGGGTCGGTAGACAGAGCAGGAATGTCAGCCGGGCCGGGCCGGTACACAGAGTAGGAATGATTCAGGCAGAGTAGTCAGGCAGTCTGGGTCATACACAGGAAACACATGAATTCTGGAACAAGCGCTGGTAACGGAAACACCACGAAAGGGCACCAGAGAAGTGACAAGGCCCAGTATATAAAGGTATTTACTGGGTGGAGCAACACCATGTAGCCAATAAGAATGAATCAGGAAGAGGCATAGTAATAATGTCGCCAGCAATAACACGGGCACCGTTATATGGCCTCATTAAGTACCAGAGCCTGCGCCATGGTCATCTTTGCTACATTACACATAAAACAAAAGTGTGTCTTATAGGGTAATGATGTCCAACAGACTGCTAATCATATGATGAAAAATATAATAATCATAAAAGTATAGTTGCTTAAACAGTATTGGATAGCAACTGTTAGGCATGTGGGGGATATTTCTCTGCAGAAAAAAGCCAACCAGCACAAAGTTTCTGTAAACTCCAAGAAACATGAAATGGGATCACCCACAATACAAAAATACTTACAGCACTCTTTCACAAGTAAGTATAACAGTACAAATAGGTCAGTACTGTTGTACTTAGAGGTGAAAGAGTGATGCATGTACTATTTTTTTTTTTTTTTTTTTTGTACATACTTGTGCTATTATTGTGAGATTTTTTCTGCATTGGTTCTTATGGGAGCAAATTCTGTGGGACATAACTCTGTAACCATCCATGCTAAAATGGCCAGATATGGCACTATCTTCTCTGCTCATGTTCTGTCATATGATCTAGTTTCTGGGTGTCCATGGAGTATGTTGTGACACATGGCTGGAGAGCCATGTGTTGCTAGGCAACAAACAATCGAGAAGAATACAGTACCCATAATCCCAGTTTCCCTGGCTTTTCTCTGATTGGCACCTTTTCCCCTGGCCATTTTGCGTCTCCTTTACTTAACCTAGACAGAGTTTAACCCTGTGCATAGCAGATAAGCACTTTTTGGGGGCTTTGCCTTAAACTGGAGATGTTTTTAATTAGTTTTATCTAATTTTAGACACAGTCTCCTGGACATGTCTGACCCTAAGAGTATATGGAGGATTTCAGGGGCTTCCCTTACCCCAAACTCACTGTTCCTCATGTCCTGCTGGGCTTCCAAGGGAATAATCTGGGTATGTATGTCCCTCATGTACTGTGGCCCCTACTACTCCCCCAGGGCCACCCACGATTAAGCAGCTGGAACTTGCCTTTAGGGGGCATTCTCAGGTTATTGGGGCATATTCTGAGAAAGAAGTAGATTCCTGAAGAGAAGGATATGGACTCTTCCTTCTACTTTGGTGATTCCTATGAGGAGCTCATCATAGCTGTGAAGGAGACCCTTCTAACCCTGTTAGAAGATGGGACCACGCTAAGGGACCCCTTGGATAAGAGTGGATAGTGCATTACGTAAGCAATTTGTCACTATTGGGCAAAATTTTAAATCCATTACTGCCATGGCATGAATCTTAAGGATTTTAAGAATATGGCAGTAGAATTGTCAGTCTCCAGGTCTAGATTGTTAAGGGAAGTACGGTGGCTCAGTGGTTAGCACTGTTGCCTTGCAGCGCTGAGGTCCTAGGTTCAAATCCCACCAAGGACAACATCTGCAATGAGTTTGTATGTTCTCACCGTGTTTGCGTGGGTTTCCTCCGGGTACTCCGGTTTCCTCCCACACTCCAAAAAACATACTGATAGGTGAATTTAGATTGTGAGCCCCAATGGGGACAGGGACCAATATGAGTGTAAAGCACTGCGGAATCTGTGTGCACTATATAATATAAAGAATTATTATTATTAAGTAGCATCCATCAAGAAAATAGTTAATTTTTCCTGTGACAGTTCTCTAGATTCTATTAAACTTCTTGCTAGAGCCTCCACTTCATCAGTTACTGGATAAAGGCCTGGAATGCAAACACCTTCTCAGAAAATAGATTAGTCTATTCCCTTTCTAGGAACCTTATTTTTGGGACAAAGAAACAGGAGTCTTCCTTGGAAGTAATCAAGCTACAGGAAACAGCCTTTTCATGAAGCTAGGAGATATAGACCTGGAAGAGGCTATGAGCAGAAGATAATAAGAGAAGAGGCTCGAGGTGCCAGAACTGGAAACTGAAAATTTCAGAGGAAGGCTTCCTTCTCTAAGAACTTCCAGTGAAAGAAGGCAGTCTCCAACTCCACTGGGGGGGGGGGGCAGACTGGAGTCATTTGTGGAGGTCTGGCAACAGACTCTTTCAGACATGTGAGTCCAACAAATATTGAAGATTGGGTATTCCCTAGAATTCAACTTGAGGTTAACTTTGAGGTTAATCATGGATCTAAAATGGTTGAATACATTATTATTATTATCTATACATAGATATTAAAATCACCTCAATACTGCCAGTCCTGGGCATACACAGGAGTGTGATTTCCCCTGCCTACTCCTGTGAAAATCTCTGCAAGGAGTTTGCCTGCCCTCAACATTTGCCTGAACAACTACAATAAAAAAAAAAATGGTGCGCATTGCTCTGCAATGCATTACATACCACTCTGCCACTCAAAGGGTAAATGATTCCCACACAATGTGTATAATATATTGTGACTAGAAAGTTCTTTGTTGCCAGTGCAGTTCAAAACACATCGTTATCCAAACCACGAAAGTGGAACATCATGTGAAGCGAACACTATTTCAACATGTCTCAATACAGGTTCTTTTTTTTTTTTTTTTCCATTATTATTACTTCTTCTTTAAATCATCAATATAATAAGCCTTTAAAGTTTTGCCTTGTGACAGTACTGGTTGGCTCGCCACAGTACAGCTCAATACTGCACGGCTGTCAATCACCTCCCCCCCCCCCCCCTTTTGTGCCTAATTCCCACCTCCTTCTCAGATGCATATTTTGCATCCACCTGACCTGGTCACTCATTAGCAAGGCAGTGCACCAGGTCACATGAACATTTGTGCATCTGCGAAGGAGACAGGGAGGAAGAGGGAGGGGAGATGATTGGGAGCCCTTCGATAATGAGCTGTACAGTGGCGAGCAAACAATAGATGCCTTTGCTGTGTCCTGTCTGCTACATTTAAACAAAATCAAGCAATTGCAAAATTACACAATTTCTTAACCCCTTCAGTGTCAGAGGGTTACAAAACACATTGCAGAGTAACTCCTGTCCTCCATTTTGGCCTACACCACCTATCATCCTCACCCGTGTATCTTATGATAATGTTCATTTTACTAACACACGTTTTGGGACATCAGAGACAACATGCCCATTTTACTTAAGCAGTTCAAGATCCATGTCTCCTTTTTCTTTGGATGTAGCCTTTCTTGATATTGAGTATGTGTGACTGTTTCACTGCAACTATGTATGTTGCTGTGTGTCTCTCATTACCCCTCTTCTGCCTGTGTGTGACTGTATGTATGTGTCTGACTCATGACCCCTCTTCTCATTTCTGTCGATTTATTCATACTGAATCTGTGTGTGTCTCTGTTTATCTGCAGCTATGCATGTTGCTGTGTGTGTCTCTCTTGACCCCTCTTCTCTCCTGCCTGTATGCGTGTGTTTGTGCCTCTGACTCAAGACCCCCTCTTCTCATTGTGGTGTGTCTGTTATGACTCTGTCTTCTCTTGTGTTTATGCATTCCCTACAGAACTGAGCCATGTAGGTTCTGTGTGCCCTACTAGTGTATGCATGCATATATTGGTGGTGTTCTGGATCAAGTGGTTCATAGCAGGGCATATTTTTTTCACTTTCTCCACCAGTGGTTAATTTGACCCTGGGACACATTTGATCTGGTATGTGCTTGGTTTGCTGGAGCTCCCTCAAGGGAATGCTGGATGGACACGGCTTCCTGTTTGACACTCCTTTACATATTTAGTACTGGCTGGATGAGTCTTCCTGTTTACTGTCAAGGTATGTGGTTAGACTTTCCTACTTGTGCTTACTCTTCAAAGGGCATTCCTTCCATGGAGCAGCCTGTTTTTATTATGCAATGTTAGAGCACAGAGAGGGGGAGAGCAAGACTAAGGGCAACAAAAATGCCACTATCTTGTGCTTCCTGTGGGAATGTTATTTCGGGAATTCGGTCTCCCAAATGTACAGATTCCCTTGCTGAGCCATTTGCAGAGTCTCCCAGAGAGTTTCTTTTTCTCTTGCTTTCATTACTGAACACAGGAACCATGGGGGAAGTTCCCTCCTTCAGAGGGCAATGCATATTTAGGAGGTGGCCCTATTTCCTTCCAGCTTTTACCCCCTGCCCCTCAGTTTCAAGTGACCTGCCTCAGCAAAAGGGGCAACCTGGCACTCTAATAGGTAACCTTATTGTGCATCCAAACTGCAGTAGCTAGGTATCGGCAGACCAGAGACATGGGGGTAAAAAGGCTCAAGAGCATTGCAACGCAAAGAGTATATTGAATCCACTATCACCTGATGTGTGACAAGAAGTTTATCGCCGCAGAGTGTGATGGGGTAAGAAAGAGAGATGTAATAGCTATGACAGAATTATGTGGCAAGCCAAAGATGTAAAAGTAGCAGCTTATCCGTTCCATTCAACTTCTAAATCAATGTAGCATGGGACAATAAGAAGTTGCACAGGGAATAATTTCCAAAGAGGAGTATATCATGAGTTGCTCACATGCCCTATGCAGACACCTTTAGAGGTAGGGAAGTTCTCTGCCCCCTCGTGTGAGGTAAAAGCACCTGATGGTTTGACTGCTCACCTTTTGAAGGCGTGCCTGATGGCGTAGCTAGGGTCGGCTGTCCTTTCATGAACGGTTGTGACCGTTTTGCCAACATGACATAATCAATCTGGACATATCAAATATGACAAAATTGAACGTGCATGTGAACCTGTATATGTGTACCACACTTTTTTTTTTATGTATAACATTTCCTCTGCCTCTTATATAGTAGAGAGGATAGATATAGAGATATATAATATAATATATATATTTTTTTTTTTTGTATATAGTTTTTCTCACAGTGTGGCAATTCATTACAGGGTTCATCACTTGCGATTAGTGATCACAATGATGACTTCACCCCATGCAATGAAGTGATGCACTTATGCCACCATGATTCTTGGTGGCACATTTGGAGAATGGGGATCAACTATCTGTCCTGATGAAAACATGTATAGCTAATTGAAATTTCAGTACAGTGTTGGTGAATATATAAGTGCTGTGAATGCTGGCTTTATTACATTTGTCTCAAAGCAGAGTTCTTCAAGGGCTGAGAGAATACAGCTGTTTGGGGGTATCCTTGATTTATTTATTTTTTTTCTGTATGTATGTGTGTGTGTGTATATATAAATAAATATTATACACACACACACTCTCTCTCACCCCCTCCCTTAAATGCAATACTAACTGAAACCAATAGAAGTTTGATGAAGCCAAAATTGCAACTATTTCTATTGATGTATACTGGCAACATTGTTCACATAAGCTATTTTCATAAACGCATGGCTTCAGAATGTGCAACCGGAGGAGAAGGGGGGAAAAAAAAAACCTAGTTTGAATTATTTAAATTTATAGATCATGCTAATTAAGACACAGCCCTTGTTTTAGTTCTGTATACTAATTTGTGAAATCTGTTTGCTGTTGCAGTGTGGAGAGAAAGGACATTATGCCAACAGATGCACAAAAGGTCACTTAGCATTCCTGAGTGGGCAGTGATGGCCAGCCTCCTTCAATTCTTGGATGGACTTGTTTCAGCTTTTAATTTTTCAGGACACAGGATTTTCCTTGTTCTAATGTGAATATTTGTTGCTTTGTGCAGTTACCATGATCAATTTGTAAAGTGAATCTTTCCTACTTCTACCTTTTTGGAAAGTAATTTTTTTCCAATTTTTTTTTTTTTTTTTTAATAAACTGTACATTTTCATTTTTTTTAAGATCATGGTGGTCTAAAATTCTTTAAAAGATGGTCCCAGTTTCTCTCCTGTATATTTAGAACAGGTTCAGGCAAGTTTCACATAAATCAATGATTTTGTAAATGTAAGAGGTGTTAAAGTGATAGTAATGTCTTGTTTTATGTACGTGTTACATTGTAGATATAAAAAAAAAAAATGGATGTTAGTCCTGTCTCTCAAGCTTTTATAGTTTGAGAGACAAGAGGATTTTAGTCTTACCTGTTAAATCCTTTTCTCAGTCCATATAGCTTACAGGTAACCACCCCTTTCAGTAGGCAGGAACAATGCAGGGTGGAGCCTTCCTTCCCTCCTTAGCTGGTCACCAGCCACTCCCCTACAGTTAGATTTGGGACACTAACCTATTGGACTAGGTAGCAAGAAGGAAAAAGACTCCTGTGAGCATGAACCCAAAGGAACTCCCACATTCCATCACAGGAGAACCAAGTATGAGCCCTTTACAGGGTGGGAGACCTGTAAGCTATATGGACTAAGAGAAAAGGATTTAACAAGTAACACTAAAATCCTCTTTTCTCTGTTGTCCAGTATAGCTTATAGGTAACTCTGGGAACTCAATGTTGGTACATCCCAGTTGTGGGAAATAAGGCAAGGACCAGGTGCTGGTCCCCAAAGTTACCAGAGCTTATATGGACTAATCAGATCACAGAATAGCCCTTAAAAAAATGTTAACGGACACAGAACTGAAACACAGCACACATAAGAGCCAACAGGACTCAACAGTTAAAAGATCACTAAACACACAGGAAATAAAGTCCTAGACAGGCAGAGCTGCCTCCAGGACTTTCCTGCCAAAGCTGGCTTTAGCCGAAGCCGTAGTTTTTACAAATGTGTCCACACACGAACAAGTGGCTGCCTTGCAAAGCTGATCAGCAGAGGCCCCAACAGACCTGGTGGAATGAGCTGTGACATGAAAAGGAGCAGGCTTCTTCCTGAGTTCATATGCCTTTTGAATGGTA
This sequence comes from Rhinophrynus dorsalis, assembly GCA_037306005.1. Classification (NCBI taxonomy): domain Eukaryota; kingdom Metazoa; phylum Chordata; class Amphibia; order Anura; family Rhinophrynidae; genus Rhinophrynus; species Rhinophrynus dorsalis. The sequence continues at coordinate 97,183,567 of CM074725.1, read as the reverse complement.
GACTTGATCCAAGTTGGAAATGGTATTGTAGATGACTGTGTGTGTGTATGTATGTATGTGTGTGTGTGTATATATATATATATATATATATAATATAGTTATACATGGGATCGAATGCCATTGTAAGATGGAATATTGGAGCATGCTCTGTGATGATGGTGCTACGTCATTACTGAACGTTAGGCATGCGCACAAATATGTGGAATCTAATACCACTGTGAGATGTAGTGTTGCATTGGAAACAGAGAAGTATGCGCAGTGACTTTAAGACGCAGTGATTGTTTTTTTGAACATACCAGAAATTCTAGTGGAGATCTCACAATACTGCATCTCTGAGAAGTGGAGTGGATCTAGGATATGACGTAGTGCTCCAGAAATGGAGCGCATAGTGTCATCTTCCGACATGGACAAAAGGAATAAGATAGTTTGGCGGGAAATAAAAGGAAGGCTCATGGGAAATTGTGATATTAACATATCAGTGCATATAAAAGAGGTAACTTCATAGAGTGTTTGCTAAGTTGCTCTTGATAAAGTAATTTATTACGAAACACGTTGAACGTTTTAGCTATATGCATATTTTAATATTTATATATTTTTTTTGGCATCACTGCTAAAGTGAAGAGAAAATAAATTTGATATCTAGATCACCTTGACCTGCTCTCTTTATTCATTTTTAACTCCAGATCTCCTGTTTGGGTAGTGTAGGCTTTTGGAGGGGGTTTGATGTACCTGTTTCAGGCCTCTATAGCCCTATATCGGGGAATCTAGTACCTGGGCAAGATCTTTGGCGTAGATCCGGAGGTAACCATCCTGGAGTTTATACCAGGAGAGCTTGAATACTTAGAGGCAGTATTGGAAGCCTCTTAAAAGTGCAAGTAATATTCCTATAGAGCACGTGGTGAAGGTGATGGTATCCTTAAATAAATACTATGCTCAGAGGATCTGGCGCTGTTTCTTTTCTTGTACAGTTAGTTATATTGGGATTCCAACCAATTACAGCAAGCTGCGAGGATCCTAAACCCTGGAATCTGTGAATTGTGGACTCTAGTGCTGATATCTAAGTGATATGGTTTTATATTGTGTGGTGCTGTCTTTACTTTTTTGAATTTGTGCCATTTGCCATTATTTGTGTGGTAATTTGGGACAGAGTCAGAATTAGTGCGTGTGGTTTGAAGTCACCTTGGATGCATTCTTACCAGCCCTGGGACCCTCAGGGATGACAGAGTGCATCAGTCTGGCAAACAGACTCAGTGCGGTGCACATAGAACTTAAGAAAACGTACCACATCCAACAAGTGGAGATCCTTATCCTTGTCAGATTTAGGGTCAGGACAAAATGAAGGCACAACGATCTCCTGGTTGATATGGAACTCAGAGACCACCTTAGGAAGAAATTCCTGGGATGTGTGAAGAACCGCCTTTTCCTTGTGAAACACCAGGAAAGGCAGTTTGCAGGACACGGCCTGCAGGTCAACGACTCTGTGAACAGAGACAATTGCCAAGAGGAAAGCCATCTTCCAAGAACGGAGATGAAGAGGAATGGTAGCCAAAGACTCAAAAGGAGGCTGCTGCAAGATTCCCAACACCAGATTAAGCATCCCACTCCTCAGGGGGACCTTTAAAGGCAGGGAAGGCATGAGCAATTCCCTGAAAGAAAACCTTGACATCTGGAAAGATGACTGTGTGTTTCTGAAAAAGGCAGAGTAGATGTTTGAACCTTCAGAGAACTCTGGCTAAGGCCCATGTTCACACCATCCTGTAAAAAGGACAGGCGGCAGATCAAACACTTGTGAGGGTAGATCTCTGTCCACACACCAGGAGTGGAAGACAGACCAAATCGTGTGGTAGGCCTTGGAGGAAACAGGCTTCCATGCCTGAATCAGTGGCTACCACCGCAGGAGAAAACCCTTCTTCCTCAAAATTGATGATTCGACTGCTAAGCCGTCAAACCCAGATGCTCCATGTTCTCCTTCCACAGGTATCCCTGCACGGAAGCCGAAACTGTTCACACACTGACAGGTCCAGTAGCTCTGGGAACCAAAGACGTCGGGGCCCGTACAGAGCAACTAGAATAACCGGAGTGCTCTCCATCTGTAGCTTCCTCAGCACCCTGGGAAGTGGAGGAAAAATGTAGGCTAGAGGAAACTGCCAAGGGATCCACAGAGCATCTACTGCGAGAGGCAGAGGATCCTTCCAGCGGGAGGAAACATTCAGAACCTTCCTGTTGTCTGTGGTCACCATCAGGTGGATCCAGGGGAGTCCACCTCTGAACGATTAGGTCAAACACCACTTGGTGAACCTCCAATTCGCTGTTGTCCACAGTGTGTCGACTTAAAAAGTCCGCCAAGACCGTGTCTACGCCTGGAACATGTTCTTCTGTCCAGCTCAAAATAGCCTTGCCGTCCAACCAAGCTGAGAGACTACTTGTTCCACCTTGCTTGTTGATGTAAGCCACGGCCGTGGTGTTGTCCAAATTGGATGCAAACGGAACAGCCTTCGAGATGAGATGTCCAGTACCTCAAAGTGTGGAATAGTGTTCAGCGTTCCAGAACATTGATGGGTAGGAGAGACTCCTCCACTGACCACCAACCTTGGACATTCAGGTGTCCCAGGACCACTCCCCAACCGTATAGGCTGGCATCAGTCATCTCTATGGTCCAGAATGGAATCACAAAGGGTCTTCCTTTCCGCAGGTTGGAGAGATTCAGCCACCAAGAGTCTCAGCTCCACCTGCAAGGGGAGAGAAACAGACAGCTTCAAGAGATCTGGGTTCTCCTTGCAAACCTGGATCACAAACCTCTGAAGTTCTTGTGTGAGCCATCACAAATGGTACCGCCTCTTTGTTGGAAAGCAACTTTCCCACCAGAGAGGCCAGATTCTTGGCTTGAATGGACTCAAGTCAGGACTGAGGAAACCTTGCTGGTGATCTGTTGAACAACCTCCGCCTTCAGAAAGACCAATCTGAGATGGAATCTGGTCCGACTTGTCCATGTTCAGAACCCACCCATGATGGGAGAGTGTGGATGCAGTCCTGAACTTGTTGATGAAGGAGTTTAGCAGATGGGGCCTTCAAGAGCAAAGTAGTCCATATATGGAGTTACTCTGATGCCCCTCTTGTGCATAACAGAAATTAATGCACCCAGGATGCAAATGAACACATCGGGGGCTGTGGTTAGACCAAAGGGGAGAGCTGAAAACTGGAAGTGCCCCTTGTTGCAAGCAAACCTTGAGGTACTGCCGGCTCTCAGGGTGAATAGCAATATGCAGATAGACATCTTGCACATCCAAAGAAGCCAGAACTTCCCCTGGACACATCACAGACCTTAAGGACTCCTGGTGGTAATGAGTCTTGACCACAAAGGAATGGGGATCCAGAATAGGGCAGCAGCCAACATCCTGCTTGGAGACCACAAATAGGTTGGAATAAAAGTCCAAACCTATTTCTGGGTTCCAGTACTTCCTTGTCCAAGAGAGTCTGGATGACCCCCTTAAAAAAACTAAGCTTTTCCAGTCCCTGAGGTGAGTGAGAATGGAAGAACCTGAAGGGAAGCCTGTACCCTTCGGAAACAATGTGTAAAACCCATAGATCCACCATTTTGTCTGTCCAGACATTGAGAAAATGGCGCAGACAGCCACCCACTGGAGAGTGTGGTCTGGGGTTCGGCGAGTCATGCTGAAGAAGGTTTGGTGGAGGACTGCTTGGGCCTCTGTTTGGGCGAGGAGTGTGGGGCATGAGGAATCGGCAGGGTCGCTCTGTGCGGTCTCCTCACCCTGGTAGGCATGAAAAAGACTGCCTGTGAGGCCGATTCTTGTGAACCAAGGGCAACAAGGTGCTCCTGGCCCTAGTAGACTCACTGATGAAAGTCTTCAACTCTGGGCCAAAAAGGGAAGAGAAACAGAGGATTTCTTGGAAATCAAATCAGCAGACCAGATCTTAAGCCAAAGGGAACACCTGGCAGCCACAGACAGGGCAGAAGCCTTAGCCTCTAGCTTGACAATATCAAAGATAGCATCAGTAATTTAATGCTGAGCTTCAGAAATGTTATCCAAAAGCCACAGCAGGTTAGCTGTAGGGGCACCCTAATGAACAGCTTCAGTAAGCTGTTCCGTCCATACAGAAATGGTACTAATCACCCAAGCTGAAGCAAAGGTAGGTCGCAGAGATTTACCTATGGTTGCAAATGTGGTCTTCAGAATAGCCTCAAGCTTCCGATCAGTCATCCTTGAGCAGAAGCATCCGCTATAGGCAGAGCCGTGGACTTGGGAAGCATAGAGATAGGGGCATCAACCTTAGGAGGCAGGGCCCACTGCGCCAAGGCCACCACCTCAGAGAAGGGTTACGACTTAGCAAATCTCTTAGGCAGGGAGAGGTGTTTGTCAGGGGCCTTCCTCTTATCTATGACAATGTGGAAAGAGTATACTGCTTCAACTCTTGCACCCAAGGTGGCTCTTGAACAGGGCTGGTAGGCCCTAGCAGAGATGCAGGGGCCACAGCATATGAAGGGCATAAATGACCTGAGTATTCTCTAGGGAGCCCTAATTCACATGAGGAGCAGTGCGAAATGGGGGTCGCATACACCCCAGTATCCTTAGTCTTAGGTCTAGCCCCAGGTCCCAACAGGTTTAACATCTTCACAGGATATAAAGTGTCTGAAAGTATAATAACCCAAATACAGTGTCCCAGATTAAAGAATTCACCCCACAGAGCGCTAAAATACTTATCTGGCAAGAGAAGTGTTAATCTGTTGAAGACAGGAAGTATCCACACCCTGCGTAAGATACTCGTGAGGAAAGAAAGCGGCGTCCGAACCAGTAGCCAATCAGAAAACAGCCCACGAAATGGGAGTTCATGGGAAAGGCTGAAATTTACCTTTGCTATTTCCCTTTCTTGTGTGTCCCTCCATGGCCCAAAAAAACGTGGGCTTGTGCCTCCTCCCAGCTGGTGTAGGACCAATCCTTTCAAGTAAAAAAGGCCTTCACACCCCACTTCCAACAGTCAACTTTTGTCAGAGCTACAACTAAACACAAAGATTAGAGGGCAGGGTGTGCCGTGGAGGGACGCAGAAGAAAAGGAAATATCAAAAGGTAAAGTTCAGCCTTTCTGTGTCCATCCTCGGCACAAAAAACGTGGGACATACCAAAAGCAGTGTCCCTTATGGGATGAACTATACAAAAGATACCAATTATGCATTAACAATACATGATGAGAAAATTACTTTATTAATAATAGAACAGTCTTAGCCCTTAGGCTGGGATCCTGTCTGAAGGACTTGTCTGCTGAAACTAGTATCTTCTGAGGCCTGTACATCAACTTGATAATGTTTTATAAATGTAGACAGCAAGGACCATGTGGCTGCCTTGTATATATCTTCCGCTGAAACTGCTGCTTTGATGACCATGATGTAGAGACTGCTCTAGTCAAGTGGGCTTTGATTGTTTTTGGAGGGATTAAACCAGCACCTAGGTATGAGATCCTAATACAGTCTTTAATCCATCTGGCGATAGATGCCATGGAAGCTGCTGTTCCTTTGAATTTACCATGACAGTAGACAAACAAATTGTCTGATTTTCTGAATTGCTTTGTTCTCTGTAGGTAGATATACAACGCACGAGATCTAAATTACGCAGTAATTTCTCCTCTTTTGTAGTAGGATGTGGAAAAAAGGAAGGCAGAGGTATATCTTGATTAAGATAAAATGAGGATATCACTTTGGATCAGTCCTTAGCACTACCATATCTTGATGCAGAATCAGATAGGGAGAGATGGAGGATAAGGCCTGCAGCTCACTTACCCTCCTAGTGGAGTGATGGCAGTCAGGAAAACTACCTTTAAAGTGAGATTCTTTAGGGATACTTCCTGCAGAGGATCAACATCCGCAGATGCAGATAAATGATTAAGGACCAAGTTTAGTATGGGGCCATTAGATCTTTTATTCTAGGTCTAACTTTTGAAAGCCTGTAAATATTTTTTGACCAATACTTGATCTGCAAACTGTTCTGCTAGGACAGCAGAGATAGCAGCTAACTCTACTTAACAGAGGCTGGACGTAATCCCAGTTGGAAGCCTTTATGCAGAAAATTAAGAACCTGTAGTGCTCCAATAGACTCCCTTGATAAATGTTCCTGCTGACACCAGGCTGAGAAAATTTTCCAAATTCCATCATACACCTTGGAGGTAGATGATTTTCTGCCTTGGATAATTGTGTCTATGACAGGATCTGATAAACCTTTAAGTTTTAAGGATGTCCTCTCAGCCTCCAAGCTGCTAGTTTCCAAAATCCTGCATTCGGATGTTCCAATGGACCTTGTAGGAGAAGATCCCTCCTTGCAGGCAGAAGCAAATGATGAACCACGGACAAGTTCACCAGATCGGAGAACCAAATCCCCCTTGGCCAATAAGGAGCTATCATAATAATGTTTGATCTGTCCTTTCTTATCTTCTTTAGGATCTTCGGCCTCATTGATAGCGGAGGGAAGACGTATGCCATGCTGAAATCCCAGCAGAAACTCATCGCATCCTGCCCTAGTGCTAGAGGATGGTATGTTCTGGGGAAGAGAAAAAAAAACAAAAAAACTTGCATTTCTTGTTGTGATTTGATGCCATGAGATCCACTGTCGGGGATCCCCATTTCTGGATTATCTGCTGAAACATGTCTTAGTTCAGGGACCATTCACCCTTATCCAATTGATTTCTGCTCCGAAAATCCGCTTGAGAGTTCTGCTCGCCTGGTACATGATATTTATTGCTACCAGGTTCCTCTCTGACCATTTTAGAAGCCTTTCCGCCTCTTTGTGCATTAGGCTGCTTCGAGTGCCCCCTTGGTTTCTGATGTACATGACCGTCACCAGATTGTCTGACCTGACATGTACTGGATTTTCCTTTTAGATGAGACACTACGCTTCTCAGACAGTAATATACTGCTCTCAGCTCCAAGATGTTTATGTGCAAGGTTTTCTCCACTGATGTCCATGTTCCCTGATAAAAGGTCTCCCTCCAGCAGCCCCCCTCCAGCCTTCCAAGCTGGCATCAGTCTGCACTATTTCCCATTTCATTTCCTTCAGTTTAAAACCTCTTCTTAGATTGCTTGGGTTCATCCAGCAAAGCAACTGTGATCTGACCTGCTGCGGAAGAAGAATCTTCTGTGACCTGTTGTAGGCATCCTTGTTCCACTTTTTCAGGAAGTTCTGAACCGGCCTCATAAGCAATTTTGCCAAAGGAACAACTTGACTGGAAAAGGCCAAGACACCCAATAGCTGCATAAAATCCTGTGCAGTATGTATCTTTGACTTCCTGAACAAGGATACTTGCCTTGTTATCTTCCTGACACGAGCCTGGGTTAAACAGGCTACCGCCTTTTTCGTATTGAAGCATATTCCTAGAAATATTAATTTCTGCGAATGAACCAACTGGCTCTTTTGCTTGTTTATTAGCCACCCCAGTTTCTCCAAAATGATTCACTACCTTTGCGGTAGACTGAGTTGCCCAAGAGACAGAATCTGCTACTATGAGGATGTCGTCGAGGTAAGGAATCAATGTTATCCCCTCTTCTCTTAGCTTCTCCAATGCTACTGCCAGGGTCTTGGTGAATATTCTTGGGGCCGAGGAAAGGCCGAAAGGAAGAGCCTTGAATTGGGAGATGCTGGTTCTCGAAGGTAAACCTGAGGAATCTGTGACCGTGGATAACAGGAATGTGATGGTACGTATCCTTCAAGTCTGTTGTGAGAAAAAAAATCCTGGTTGCACCATACTTAAGATTGATGCTACCGTCTCCATTTTGAATCTTCTGTATTGGATAAATCCATCAACTAGCTTCAGATCCAAAATGACCCCGAGTCCTCCTGAAGACTTCGGGACTTGAAAGATGACAGAATATATTCCTGTCTGCTTTTGATTTTCTGGAACAGGTTCTACCGCTTCGCACTGAATTAAAGCATTTATTGCTTGCTTCATTAGAGATCTCTTGTTGGGATTCAGTGGTAGTCTTGATGATCTGAAAATACTCTCTCTTGGAATTGTCCTGAAGTCCAGTGGATACCCTGTCCCAAAGTTCTGCAGCACCCATCTGTCTGGATTTGAATTTGCACGCCAGATCTGGAGAAAATGCTGCAGACAACCTAATATCCTTGGAGGCAAGGCCCGATGCCCCTCAGAATTCTTTTTTTATACTGGCCTCTTCTGGAACCTTCTTTTCTTGTATCCTCCCCTGGCAGATTGGGAATAATTCTGCTGCTTCTGCTAATACGATCTTGACTGATAACGCCTATTGTCGCTAAAGGACTGCCTACGGTTTCTAAATGAAACTCCTCTGGACGGTGAAGATATTAATTTTCAGTCTTGGGGCAAAGGTGCTCTTGCCTCCTGTAATTTTTTTTTATGATGTCCTCAAGCTGTTCACCGAAAAGCATACAACCTGCAAATGTCAATGTCACCAGCTTATTTTTGGAGGAAGCATCTGCTCCCCAGGGCCTCAACCATAAAGCTTTTCTGGAAGAAATGGATAGGGAAGAGGCTCTAGCTGATAACTTTACTGTGTCTAGTGAGGCATCACACGCAAAATCTACTCCCTCCTTGAAAGTGGCTACTTCTTTTTTTTAAGGCGTGACCTGGAAACAGACGACTATTTTATCTTCCAGTTCTATTAACCAGATACACGTGGCTCGTGCCACAGGCCATAGAAGTGGCAACCTTCATATTCTGCCCCAACACAAAAACCTGTTTGAGGGAATGTTCCATTTTTCTGCCCATACAATCCATCAGTGCTGAGCCATATTCCATCAGGATCATAGTCTTTTTGGAAAGCTGTGAAACTGCTGCATCCACTTTTGGAGAGAGATACCAGGATGCTGTATAGGACTCATCAAAAGGGTACATCTTTAGAAATTTCTTAGATGAGTATACACTGTCACCCTTAGCCCATTCCGTCTTTACCAAATCAGCAACAGAACTATGGCCAGGAAAAAAAGGAGCTGACTTCTTGGTACCCAAAAAAGCAGTGTCCATGCCATCTAGATCCTTTTGGACCTCAGTGAGCCCCAAGGTCTTTCTGACATGCTTCAGAAAAGGCTCCATGTTATCCAAATTTTTCCAAAAGTTGGAAGACGTACAGTAAACACATGTACGTTAGTAGAAAACACTGACCGACCCCCCCCCCCCCCCAGAAATGTGAAAATGACCCCCAAAGCACCCAACATGGCAAGGAAGGGGTTGGTTAAATTACCACAGCAGTCAAACATATAAACCCAAATAAATGCAGGTGTAGGAACTCCTAAAGGAGACCCCTGTGTGGAGGGGAAACAATGGGACAAGTGGACCTCAGCACTCAAAGTTTTGCTCTCTTTTTTTTTTTTTTTGCGCAGGTCTTCTGGCTTCAGATTACCCTTGAGAAAAGAAGCTGCCACAGTGGGCATTTCCTAGGGAAAAGACCTAGCAAACAAGGCTTTCCCCCAGGGCTGGACGGTCCACAAACAGCACCTGTTAACGAAGCAATCCACCATTGGGAAGTCAATAATGGTAATCTGCATAACGGGAGATTTCTACACCCTTTATCTAACAGAATTAATATGTTTATATAGCGCCACAAGTGTACGTATCACTTTACAATTTCAGGGTTTAAACAATAAAGGGTTACAGGTGCTTTGTAGAGTGAAACACTGGGTGCGATGTCCTGCCCGAAAGCTTACAATCTAAAAACAAAGCAGAATTGTCCTCTTGCCTGACTTGATCAAGGAACAAATCTAACTGGAGGGGATTGGCTGGTGGCCAGGGAAGGAAGGCTCCACCCTGCATTCTTTCCAAGAATTGTTCCTGCCTTCTTAAAAGGGGCAATTGCCTTCCTGGAGTTACCTGTAAGCTATATTGGACGACAGAGAAACAGGATTATAACACCCCCACCTCCCCTTTCACATACATCAGCCTCTAGCTGACATCATGAGATCCTGGTCCCAGGACTGGCCAGCAGAACCGAAATAGTATTATGTAAAAATAAATAACTGGAACGGTCTGCAAAGTGTGCTTGCAAACCAGGCACACTTTGTAGACCGTTCCAATTATTATTATTATTTTTTTTTTTTTTAAACATAGTGCTATTTCGGCTCTGCTGAAGAGCCTCCTCAAGTCGGCCGACATGAATCTCATGCTGAGAGGTTGACAGCTGACGTCTGTGGGAGGGAGGGGGAGAAGTTTATAATCTTCTCTCTTTCAAAGTATAGAAGTTTGAGACACGAGACAGTGATTTTTTTTTTTTTCTATATCTACACTATAAACACATATATAATACAACACCAGACATTACTATCACTGAGGGTTTTTTCCATTATGCAACTGAAGCACACTTAAATCTTTGACCACAACAGGACTTAGAGCTAATACAGTACTACACAGCAAGATACTAGACCAGGCACAATACCTGGTGCTCCATCTGTCATATAAATGCAAGCTGATGATAATGGCTTAACAGTTGCCACTTTTCCAAACATCTGCTTGAGAGAGCTGTATTTTGTGCACACTGAAGCGGTAATGGTGGATTGTATAGATTAGCCAGTACCTTGCCACCAACAGATAAATAGTGAGTATGTCCTTCTTGACAAAGTAAATTTAGTGAAATAGTTTTGTCTAGTTTAAACGTAAAACTGCAGATACCTAGATGCTGGCTTATGCCACACCATTAAGTAAATTAAGAAAAGTAAGGCCAAAGACTATAGACTGAATTGCACTCTCAATCCTAGGCTTATCCTATATAATAATTTGCTAAATCGTGTGTAACGCCGCAACATGCGCAGTACACACTGCTGCGCGTGCTGCAGTCATGCGCAGTAGAGACTGCCCGCGCCGCGGCTGATACACAGCTGGGCGCTCCGAAACAGCGTCCAGCTCTGTATTAGGCGCGGGCAGTCTCTACTGTGCGTGACTGCCCCGCGACCGGGTGGCAGTTGGACTGTTGCCCGTGTAACAGGCTGTTCAACTAGTATATTCATAAGGAATCACTGTAGTTTAAAAAAAAAAAAAAAATTGCTGGAAGTTTAAGACAAACCCATATATTGTGTGAAATCAATGTTATATTACATGTTTTTGTATTAGGCAATATATCTTTATCCAGTTCTCTTAAATCCTTAAGGACTGCCTTGATATTTGCCAACGGGCCAGTACACATTACCTGTTGTGTATACCGACTCGCCGAGTTGGGGTCTGAGAGACTGCTCCAATCTTGGAGCGGTCAATTTCAGACCCAATTTTTACTTACAGCGCTCCCGCAGAAGCGCTGTAAGTAAAAAGTACAGGACATTCTATGACAGTCACAGTCCTTAAGGGTATAAACTGTGTGACAGTCAAAGTGTGTCACCTGGGCCTTAAGGGGTAAATTCTAGCACCTACAGCAATGGTAGTACCTCTCCAGCACACATTCTATTTTTCATACCGGGAAAAGCATTCACCTCTTACTTCACATCATACAGCTCCCTTTTGACCCCTCTGAGACAGTGTTACATTCTATTAGCTTATGCCAGATAGTTCTTACATTCTGATAAAGCAAGTGGGAGGGAGACAATAAGTGAAAGGATAAAACTGAAATAGTCAATTCAAAGGGAAGTTGTATTGAAGTTAGTCTTCTCTACACCATCCAACCTTTACTAGATTACCTCATATTAAGTAAACCCACCAGACTAGAAAAGTAATATGTAGAATACCATAAAACAACGGTATTTATGCTCTTCAGTTTACTCCTATTCACCATGTTAAATCTAAATAGTTTTGAGATGTTCTGACTAAATGTAAAAGTCTGAAAACTAAGGACCAGTTTGTTGTCCACTTCTTGCAACAATAACAATACACATCAAGAAAGGGTTTATTTATCAGACTGCCTCACTGTACAGACAATAGAAATTGCCGGCAAAGATACAATTTGTGGAGAGTTCTTGTGGAGTCTGAAATCAATGGTACTTCCTCCAGCGATCATGTTCTGTAATAGAAAGGAGTACATATAGAATTTATTTTTTGTAATAAAAAAAAAAAAAAAAAAAAAAAATTATATAATAATAATAATAATAATAATAATAATATACTTACTTATATGATCGTACTCCCAGACATAGCTCAGAACAACATAGCCAGCCAGTAGCATGGCCACTCCTCCAATGCCTCCCTTCTTTACATTTATATATTTGTTAAAATAAGTGCTGTGCCCTGTGGGGGAAAAAAAAAAAAAAAAAAAAAGGGGAGGGATATTTATAAATGAGAAGCCAAAAAAAGGGTTCATGATCTTCACAGCAATATGATCAAACCAAAAAGATAAGACAGTAAGACAATTCTACAGTCAAAGTCCTTTTAAAAAGCCAAGGGACACTACTGAAATTGTTACAAGGTACCAAATAAAAGGGGATCTTAAAATAAATAAAAATTGTGTTTTCCTGCTCACCTGTACTACCTACCTCCTATAGCACTGAAAAGACTGTCAGTGAGGGGGTAAGGAATGAAGTTCCTGTACTGCATGCCTTAAAGGGATACAAATGTTTAATTGGAACTGCTGTTTTTGTGAATCTTCATAGTATTTGAGCCATGGAGAGTTATTTCAGTACTGTCAGATTTGTAGTTCAAGAGTAATTGAATGATAAAGTATCCCCCTCCAGCCCCTTTTACCTAGCGTAAGCCACCTCCCCTTAGATGTGACATCTGTTCCTCGGGGCAGACAGCTCACATCAAGGAACAATCTTCTTACTGTGAAGATAAGTAACACCCCCACAAAGGTTTTTCCTTATGCTCACTAAAGAATGTCCATCTCCGTGATCTATCAAGACAGTCTGAGGTGAGCAGTCCTTCTCTTTCATCTTTGCACATGTCCAATAGGAAGAGAAGGTTTGATTAATGAATAAGTTTGTCTCCTTATACACAATATTACTGGTTGGTAATCACAGCAGGAGTTACCTTAACCAGTTCTCACCAGCAGTGGGTGATGGCATCAGGGTAGCAGTTGTGTAAGCATTTAGTTCTGTCTAAATGTTTAATAGCAGCAGTTTTATGAAGGATAGTTTTAGCGTTTACTGGTCATGTAATAATTGTTACTGAAAAACTAGGATAAAAATTGAACCCAAGAAGCTGAGGCCTCTGCCAAACACTGTTTTTCTCTCCATTAGCTATAGATTAGCAGTTTAATTGCAGTACCCATACACACTGGCATTAGAGATCAGTTTGTACAGAACCTGACTATTCTCGCACTTGGTGTTTTTTTGTTTGTTTGTTTTTTTTTTTTGGGGGGGGGGGGGGGGGAGTGGGTGAATTTAATTTAGCCCCAAGATGCTTGAGCATTTTACCCAAGGCACTCACTTCCTGCGAGCTACTTTTTTCAACTCATTCCCCTGACCCCATCCTCCTCTCATGGGGGTTTGTTTGATTTAAATTATTTTTCCCCTAACTTCATTTTTGTTTGCAGCGTGGTAGGAACCTTTGATTTTACATTTAAATTGATTTTTGACTTAATTAATTTTCTGATGGAGAGAAGAACAGCAGCTGGAAGAGAGAACTTTTTCATATTATATTAAATATACACACACTTACTTCTAACAATCCTCCCAATGCATAGCACTGAATCACTCTAATAGCAAACCTTTCCTTTTATTTGTTTAAAATTTTAAATTTTAGCTCCCAGGAGTGCTCACTTCCTGTTGGCTTCTTTCCCCAGCTCACTCCTCTGAAACATCTCCCACTCCTGGTTCTGTTTCATATTTAATGTAAATGTATGTATGTATCTTTATTTACATGATGCCACACAGTGCCTTACAACAGTAGTATGTTACAATAAATAAACTGGGATAAAATAAGTGTTGCGGTCATAGAAACAATAGGAGAGAGAGAGGCCAAACAACAGGGTATAAGGGTGTCAAGTAGTGTGAGCTCAGGAGCAGAGTTTGCCAAAAGGCAGTGAATGACATTTGTGCTGAAGATAGTATTACAGGGTAAATTTAAAGACAGAGGGGGATGGGTTCTAGACAAAAGGAAAGAAGTATGGAGATCCATAGGTAAGGAGTGGAAAGTGAAAAAAGGTTTGAAACTAGAGAGGGCAGATGGTGTAACAAGAAGGGAGTTATGTTCCCAGCCGCCTCCTTCTCTCAACACACAAGTGGAAATGAGGGAAGTGATGTAAGTAGGCACAGCAGTGTGGGAGGTATAAAGGTAAGAAGGACTTTGTAAGCGATACGGTTCTGAATAGAGAGCAATGTGAGATGTCCAAGAATGATGTCAGCAGGTTTGTTTTTTGGGAAAGTGTGGTGATTCGTGCAGCTGAGCTTAAGACAGGCAGCATAGGGGAAAGATGGGAAGCCAGTTACGGAGGAAGAAGCAATAGGTTCTAGCCACTGAGTTAATGTGAGGGGAGAAAGAAAAGTGAAGTATCACAGATGGCCTCCAAGGTAGCAAGAGACTATCCAAAATTTATGTGAGTGTGTCACAGTTCATAATGGTGCTGAGGGACTTTTAAAGCCTTTTTACTATTCACCTTTCCAGTGACAGTGTATTACACTGAATCTCTCCATGTCTTGTAAATAATAGAACATTATACCCTTTTTTTTTTTTTATTTATTTATTTATTTATTTTTTGTTTTTATTTAAAATGGGGAAGGGAATTAAGAGGCCTCATGGACCCAAAATTGGAAGAAGGGATCCTGGAAACAATAGCAGCAATACGGCTGCTTCTACTCATATAACCCCTGATACCCCTACAAGAGCTTATGCATTGGTGGTATGTCCTAGCCCCAGTCACTCCAGCTCTGGGATGCATGGCATTGGGATTGTAGCGGATGTTTTGAGCCCCTCTGCAGTTGTAACAACCAACAAAATGTATCTGAAAAGTTGTTTTCTTTGTACACAGACTGGCTGCACATAGTTTGGTGCAGTGGGTCATCATAGTGAAGGAGACTTATGTCTCTGTGGAACCCCTGGAAAGGTTGGTCACAAGAGTCGTTCTGTCCAGTATGCCCTCCTTCTTACTAGTCCCTTTGATTTACAGCAAATATCTAAAAAGATCCCCCTCTTTAAGGAGGCAGATACAAGTACTCCTGCTTCCAAGTGCAGAGTGTTGGAGTCCACTTTGAGGGGGACACTGTACAAAATAACTTTACTGCTCAGAGGAAGACTGATGTTGCTTGGGCAAGGAGCTGGGACATATACCAGAGATGCCTCAAGGGGCAGTTTAAAAACACCAGCTCCAATGCAAAGAACCTCACATGCAGCACCCAGCCCTGCTAAGACCACCATGGCAGGGCCCTTGATATAGAATCCAACCCCCTTTTTCAAAGACAATAAAGGAGGATGCTCCAAGGCCCATCAGTGCAGCCTCAAAATACCTCCTCCTTCCCAGCCAGCAACATTACATGTTGTAGCAAAAGGGAAGGTGGTCACCACATCCCAGCGTTGCTGCTGCCCCCTAAAGTCACCTCCTACAAGTGTGGAGGATGAGGGTAAGCAGGGACTCAAAAAGACCTCAAGATGGAACTGAGAGCAGAAGCACCACCTCCTCTAATGAAGACTCCTGAAGGTAGAGGACTTTTAAAACAAACTAGGAGATGCTGTGTGCCGTGAACGGCTCCTAGCGTTACAGTAAGCTACAATTAGCATTATACTGAGGTTGCAACCTCCGTATAATGCTAATCGTAGCTTGCTGTAATGCTAGGAGCTATTCACAGCACATTAAAGGGAAGCTTGAATGTGCTCTCTGGGGCAGCTGGGAGGAGAAATAGGACAGGCTGTGCACATAATGCAGAAGTGCACAGTACAGAATTTGGAATATCTTTATAAGTAGATTTTTTTTTTTTAATAAAACTCAGCTTTCATATAACTTTTATACATCCGCTTTAACTTGGGTTGAGTGCCTCATTTATGAGCTCTCAGTTTATGGGATCTCTTTTTTTGTAGTCAATTGCATAATTTCAGGTATCAGAGTGTAACAGGCTATTTAGTCTATTATCCAAGTGTTTCGTGCCAACTACACCTCTTTAATACACTGTCCACTGGTAGCCACGTACGTACGTACACATATATATCTATTGTTCCAACACATGTACTTTGCACTTTACATTTTGTGTAGAGGGGGTACAATAAGTGCAGTCATTAAGTCGTTACATAGACAATCATAAGGGGAACACCAAGTGAGCATAAACTAGCATAGGAGGTCCATGTCCTGTAGAGCTTACAATCTAAGTATAAGATGGGTGACATACGGATACAAGCAGGTAAATAAGGAAGTACAGATTTTGACAGTACTGATCATTCATACGAAAAGGTTTACATACTACGGTACTGCTACATTTAAAAGGTTCTCTTTTCTTGTGGATTTGAAGTTGAGGATCGAGGCTTTGCGAATGCTGGATGGTAAGGAATAGCAAGGGAAAAAGGCCTTCAGTTGTGATAAAATGAGTCATTAAAGAAGCAGAAAATCATCCATGATGCGTGGTGCCCAGAGGACGTGCAGGCATATGGCGGGATACCAAAGATGAAATATAAGGTGGGGATAAGTGTTGGAGAGCCTTGAAGGTAATATGTTGCTTTATCAGAAGCCATGACAATGATTTTAAAAGTGTAAGGGCGAGTACTGTTCTGGAGGAGAGGAGGAGTATTCTGGCTGACAAATTATGAATTGATTGGAAAAGAGCAATAAGTAAAGAGTTGCAGTAATCCAGGCTGGAAAGGATTAAAGCGTGCATGAGAGTTTGATGTAAAGCAAGAATGAAATGGGCGGATTTTTCCACGTTACTTCATTAACGTAGAGGTGAAGGAAAGGGAAGAGTCCAAAGTTACCCTGAGGCAGCGTGCCTTGTTCACAGGGTAATTCACTGAGCCCTCTACAGTTAAAGAAAATGGAGGTATTGTGCAGGATTTAGGAGGAAAGATAAAGTGTAAGATGGAGCTACTTAAGTTTTAGAATCTGAGACCCATTGCTGTATTTCAGATGATAGGGAGGGTGCGGAGAGGCAGATTTGTTTATCAACTGCATAGAGATGGCAGTTAAAACCAAAGGATTACATCAGTTGTCCAGAAGAGAGGTTATACATAGGAGAGAACATAGCCTTGGGGTATGCCTAATGAGAGGGGGTGAAGAGGTGTTGGAATAGGACAGAGAAAGACCGTTGAGAGAGATATGATTGAAACCAGGAATGATACCACAAATGCCAAGATATTGGAGAACCTGGAAGAGAAGGGTATGGTAGACTGTGTCAAATGTGGCAGATAGGTCAAGGAGGATAAGAAGAGAGAAATGCCCATTTGTTTTTGCAATATGGAGATCATTTGTTACTTTCAAAAGGGCAGTTTCTGTAGAGAAAGTGGAACTGGGTGGTAACTGGAGGAGGGGTCTACTGAGCTTTTCTTAAGGATTGGAGATACTATTGAATGTTTGAAGGAGGAGGGGGAAGATGCCAGAGGATACAGGGGAGTTGAAGACATGAGTTAGCATGGGAACTGACATTTATTACAGAGTATTGAGGAGGTGGGATGGTACAGGATCAAGGGAGCAAGTGGAGATGTGGACAGCAAAAGTGAGACCTCTGCTTCTGTGACTGAAGCAAAAGAATGAATCAAAAGAGTAGGATGGAGGATCAGGAAGATACAATTGTGGAGACTGAAAGAGTGGGATTATTTGATGTATTGTATCAATCTTCTGTTTGAAGAATTCTGCAAAGGCTAGAGAGGCGGGAGAAAGATGGAGGGGAGGGGAAAGGAGAGAATTGAATATGTAAAAAAGGCTGTGTTGGTTAGATTTGAGTGTATTGATTAGTGAGGAGTACTGGGGTTGTTTGACAGAGGATAGAGCTGTGTTTAAGCAGGACAGGAGGAATTTGTAGTGGATGAAGTTTGCATAAGAGTGAGCCTTCTACTACAAGCCTTCAGCAGTGCTGGTACAGGAGCAAAGAAAGACTGTCTGCAAGTTAAGCCAAGGGTGCGCGTTTGAGGGGCATTTGTGAGTGGCCTGGAGATTAAGTGATAAGGAGAGGAGGTTGTTGTAGGATTCAACAAGGCCATCAGGTTCAAAGAGAGTTGAAGACAGAAAGGTTGGAGTGCAATGCTGAACATAAGGCACAGATATCTAGATGGTGGAAGAAAGGAAAGAGTTGTGGAGGTGGTTAGGAAATGGTGGTCAGAGTGGATAAGGAGCGTAGTTAGGATCAGTTCTTTGTGGATACCAAGTCAAGGAGTTAGTCATCTTTGTGTGTGCTAGATTCAGTCCACTGTTGAAAGGTGAAGGATGAGGTTAGTTGAAGGAGGAGTCGGGTCCAAGTAGTGCAAAAATCAACGTGGCAGTTGAAGTCCCCAAGTAGGAGAGGAGTATCAGAGGATAGAAAGCATGCAAGTCAACACTGAATCTGAAAGGAAGGTAGAGGGTCCCCACATACATTGTCCGACCCCTCCCAGCCTTGATCCTTTGCCCACTGGTAGCCACAGATCCCTATGGAGACTATGACCCCCCCCCCCAGCCATGTTTCCCTGCCCACTGATAGCCACTTATCCCTTGGAGACTGTCCAACACCCCCCCCCCCTTATTGCCTTGCCCACTGATAGCCACAAATATCCATGGCGGCTATGACCCCCCCCCCCCCCCCCATGTTCCCTTGCCCACCGGTATCCAGTTCCCTACATACACTCAACAAACCCCACCAGCCTTGTTTCCTTGCCCACTTAACCACAGATCCCCATGGAGACTTCCTCCCACCGATCCCTATATAGACAGTGACTGAGCGACTCCCTAGCATGGCTCCACTCTTTACTCTGACAGTCCAGCCTTGTTCCATTGGTAGCCAAAGACACACACAATCTGGCCAGGTGTCCCACTCCCAGAGCGATAGACTGTATATTTCTAGCCACTACATCCCACAGGCCCAGTCCCATGCCCTAATGTTGGCTTCATCCTCAAACCACAACTGTGTGTGGGATGGGTTAGTTCAAACCATCACCGACAAGAGACACTACTTGGCACTTCAACAAGTCTTTATTTAAGGACAAACAGCTTGCAACATTGATCCGGAAAAGGTGGTAGGACTGCAGAGGTTTCAAGGGTTACTTTGCCATGTTGAATCAGAGGTGCACTAGACTCCTGTGTTTGGAGTATTATAGGGGTGTGAGCAGGAAACACTATGCTAAGATTACGGCAATCTGGGGTAAAGTGCTTGATCGAGCAAAGGCTGGCTGTTGACTCTACAGACCAAGCCTTGCAGTGCAAATAAGTAGAGGAAGGAGGTTCTCTGTCACCTAGATCAGGACCACTCTCAAGGGGCCTTTTTTTCCAAAGCCATTTGATGTTACTTTGTAGAAGAGGCACAAGCTGTGATCCCTCACCCAGACGGGTGAAGGGAGAATACCCTTAGACATATCACATGCCTCCTTGTGAAGGATGGTGCCAATCTTCTAAAAGCATGATATGGGGTATGACTGGCAATTATGCCTCATCAAACATGAAGGGTTTGGGAGCAACCTTTCAATGCTGTCAGCATACTAGTGGGAAACTCTCAAGGACTGGAGCATGGTCTTTGTGCCGTGTCGATACATGGCAGAAATTATGAGCCACTGCTATATAATCCAGCTCTGTGGTGGTGGTGGGGGGGCCCTCAGATGTTGGAAGCCTATAGCATAAGTTGTTGCCAGTGTCAAGCATAGATTAACCCAGTCTTTATCTCCTGGATGATAAGTTGGACTGGGTGGAGATCGATGTACTCATGCACCGTATGGGGTCTCTGAAGACCTCCCCGCCCCTCCAGAGTTCCACATCATTTACGCTAAAGATTGATCTTGCCATCCATCCCAACTCACACACATTCACTGACAGGGCCTTACAGGCCAGAGGTTCACATCACCCATTAGATCCCTCCCATCCAGCTGCATGCATGCATCCTCCTAGCCTCAGCTTAAGCAGGTTTGAGGGAGACCCCCTCAGCATGGTCAAGAAAAAGGATGTATTCCCTTGTGTTCCACAGAGTGCTCTTCTCACTCGTCAGCCGACCAGACACCATCTGGAGGGGGCATTTTCAAAGTAGCAAAAAGCCCAGGTAGAAGGCACAGTGCTCCAGCTTGGTACCCGTACCAACTAGTAACTTTAGTTGGAGAGTGGTCCATGATGCAAAGAAAACAAGGGAGTACTTTGTCCATTTCAGACTTTCGAGCCACCTGTCCATTCTATGGCAAGTGGGAGTCAGCGATTCATTCAGTATTCTCCTCATGCAGCCAACTGCAGCCCTTCTAGGCTCTCCCAAGGGGACTCCGCCCTGCAGTTTTGGTTGCACTTATCCCCACAGCTTTTTTTTTTTTTTTTTTTTAATTTTTTTTGGATGCACAGGGGATTGGAACTATAAGGCAGAGGACCTTTTAAACCTGCTCCTAGAACAGGCCAAGATGGCCATCTATAAAGACCAGTAGGGAGGGCAGACCTGAAGAATGTTCTGAGCACTGTATCAGAGCAGAGTTCATTCATTGCCACTGGAGGAGGGTCAGCCTTTACCTCCCAGTTGGCCTTAAATGGTGTACTCTGTTCGGTTTCCCAACACCTGGATTCCTTTAAAGTGATAGTAATGTCTAAAACTTTTTTGCATTTAGAAGAGCTTAAAAAGCTGATCTAAGTGCAAAAAAACGTATCTCTCAAACCGCTATGGTTTAAGAGATACGGGCGTTTAAAGTTTGATTTCTCCTACTGACAGCTGTAAAGCTGTCAGCAGGAGATTCGTGTCAGTCGACACGGTGGCTCGAGAAGTGCCGGGATCTCGTTACCTACACGGAATCCCTTCATTGGAATGGTCTAAAACGTGTGCCTAGTGTTCAGTGTAAGTTACAGACCAAGATAATTCATATATACTTAGATAAGTCCTTTGCAGCTTAAGAATAGGGTCAGGGCTCCCCAGAAGTAGATTCTATAAAAAAAACACAAAAAAAAACCAAAAAAAAAACGAAAGACTTCTGCGCTTTTAAGCGTAGTAATTCTTCAATCAGTAGAGACCAACACCCTGTGCTCTTCTGTAAATGCACTCACTTGTTCAAGAGGTTATAAGTACTGCCTCAGTATATAGCGCTCCTCTGGTATAGACCCCAGATAGGTCTCATATAGGTAAGAGTCTTCCTCCTCTGCAGCTTTCCCACTTATTTCTTATGATCTTCTATTGACCTTCTGGTCATTAACCAAAAATAAGGGGGTCTGGTGTCTCAAAAATAAGCTTCTTAGAAATAAGAAAGTTTAATAATACTTACAGGAGGTAAAAAAGTTACCATAAATTTTATAAAATCAAAGAGCAGCTTCGTGGTGTAATAACGAATACTGATTTATTGAAATTCCATAATAAATTTGATCTTAAAAAAAAAAAAAACATCTGTAATCTTAAAAATAAAATAAAAAAACAAAATAAACAATTTTTAAGAGGTGAATCTTTACTATACTGTGGGTATCGCAATAACACATGAAATGCTGATTACTTGTCTGGTTGGATAATTAGCCCAATTGATTAACAACTATAGTTAGTTCAACAGTGCCACTGTCACCCGGTCGCGGGGCAGTCACGCGCAGTCGAGACTGCCCGCGCCGCGGCTGATACAGAGCTGGACACTCCTTCGGAGCGCCCAGCTCTGTATCAGCCGCACCGCGGGCAGTCTCTACTGCGCATGACTGCAGCAAGCGCAGCAGTGTCTACTGCGCATGTCATGCGTTACACACGAATTAGCAAATTATTATATAGGATATTTGTACAATTAATATTTTTTGTAAGCATATAGAGCCTGCTTAGAAATTTCTCCAAAGATGTTAAGTTGATTTTATTTGTGAATCAAGAATAAGATTTTAAACACGAATTTTGGCGGGTTTTTGGGGTCATCACCTCACTTAGGGTATATAGGATGGTTGTTTGCAATGTGTTGGTGTCTTGATAAAGCTCCCAGATGGGATCGAAACGTCGATCTACAATAAAGCTCATTTAAAGTTTTATAAAAAAGACCTGCGAGTGCTGATTTTTGGTAAAATATTGAAAAGTATCTATCTTGCACCCAGGCACTTGCTACATTTTTCGTGAGTGCTGCCTTTTCTTATTATATATATATTTATTTTATTTATTTTTTTTTTTTTATTTATTTATTTTTTTTTATTTATTTATTTTTATCCACACAACACAGAGTAGAGCAACAAAATTAGGGGAATAGAGGACTGGAAGTATGAAAAAAGTCTAGACAAACTATTTACCATACAGAAAAGACAACCAAGAGAAGACCTTTTTACACTGCATCCTATATAATAATTCGCTAAATCGTGTGTAACGCCTGACATGCGCAGTTGACACTGCTGCGTTTGCTGCACTCATGAGCAGTAGAGACTGCCCGCGCCGTGGCTGATACAGAGCTGGGCTCTCCGAAGGAGCATCCAGCTCTGTATCAGCCGTGGCGCGGGCAGTCTCTACTGCGCGTTACTGCCCCACGACCGGCTGCCAGAGGCACTGTGGCCCGTGTAACGGGCTGTTCAACTAGTAAGTATATAAAAGGATAATACAAGGATCTCTCTGGTGAGGTTTCCACTCCAAGGCCTGATCAAATAAATAGGGGCCACCCATTATAATTAGAGGACAGGGAGTTTCAAATTCAGACGTTCTGGTAAACAGGGTAATACCCTTTTAGGATTTGGGACTGCTTATAGAATTATTTTTCTTGGTTATACTGTGGCAAAGGTTGAACTTGATGGACTTGAATCTATTTTTTTAAACCAAATTTACCATGCAATGTGGGGAAAAAAAAAAAAAAAAAAAAAAAAAATGGGAGTAGCGATATGATAAATATATCAGGTCATGATCTTATAAAACTTTCAAAAGTACTTCATGGAAAAGGCTCTAAACTCATGGAACAATATCCTATCAGAGGTAGTAGGGACAAAGGTTGAAATTTACCTTTGATATTTCCTTTTCTTCTGTGTCCCTCCACGGCACAAAAAAAGGTGGGCTTGTCCCTCCTCCCAACTAGTGTAGGACCAATCGATTCAAGATTCAAAAGGGGCTTCCGTCCCCTGTTCGGCAGTCAACTTTTGTCAAAGCTGAAAAATAAGCATAAAGAGATAAGAGGGCAGGGTGTGCCGTGGAGGGACACAGAAGAAAAGGAAATATCAAAAGGTAAATTTCAACCTTTCTTCTGTGTCCGTCCACGGCACAAAAAACGTGGGACATACCAAAGCAGTGTACCTAATGGGGGGAAAATAATAATAAAAAAAAAAAAAAAATTAGAATAGAAGACATGATAATCAGAACAATGGAAAAAAAAAAAAAAAGAACATTCTTACCCCGTAGACTGGGAGCTCGCCTGCAGGACTTGTCTTCCGAAACTTGCGTCTTCTGAAGCCTGAACATCAACTTTATAATGTCTGATAAATATAGACCATGTGGCTGCTTTGCAGATGTCCTCTGGGGAAACAGCTGCTTTTGATGCCCATGAAGTAGAGACGGCTCTTGTTGAATGGGCCTTGATTGTCTTGGGGGGGGGGGGTAACCCAACCCCTAGATATGCAATCCTAATACAATCTTTAATCCATCTAGATATGGACGCCTTTGAGGCTGCTGTTCCTTTGAACTTGCCGAAAAAAATGGATGAATAAATTGTCCGACTTCCTGAATTGCTTTGTCCTCAATAGGTAGATAGATAGATATGCCACGCACCAGATCAAGATTATGCAGTAATCTTTCTTCCTTTGTAGAGTGATTCGGAAAAAAGGAAGGCAGGACTATATCCTGATTAAGATGAAAAGAGGAAACAACCTTGAACCTGAAATTCAGGTTAGTCTTTAATACTACCTTATCTTGATGCAGAACAAGATATGGTGAGACTGAAGACAAGGCTTGTAGTTCACTGATCCTTCTAGCTGAGGTGATAGCGGTCAGAAAAACTACTTTTAAAAGGTAAGCTTCTTTAAGGATACATCTTGCAGAGGTTCAAAATCCGATGATGAAGATAAGTGATTCAACACTAAGTTCAGGTCCCATGGAGCCATAAAATCTGATTCTAGGCCTAACTTTAGAAATAGCCTGTAAATATTTTTTGACCAATACCTGGTCTGCGAATTGCTCCGCAAGGACAGCAGAAATAGCGGACAACTGTACTTTAATAGAAGCAGGCCTCAACCCGTTGGAAACCTTTGTGCAGAAAATTAAGGACTTGTGGTGCTCCTATGGATTCCCTTGCTAGATGTTCCTGTTGGCACCAGGAAGAAAAAATTCTCCAGATCCTATCATAGACTTTACAGGTAGATGCCTTCCTGCCCTGAATGATTATGTTTATGACAGGATCTGATAATCCCTTAAGTCTCAAGGATGTCCTTTCAGCCTCCAGGCTGTCAGTTTCCAAAAACCTGGGTTCGGATGCTTCAAGGGGCCTTGCAGTAGAAGATCCTGCCTCACTGGCAAGGGAAAATGCTGGTCTATTGATAGGTTCACTAGGTACGAGAACCAAACCCTCCTTGGCCAATAAGGTGCTATCATAATGATGTTTGCACTGTCCTTCCTTATTTTCTTTAGCACCTTCGATATCATGGATATTGGAGGAAAAATGTATGCCATGTTGAAATCCCAGCGAAACCTCATTGCATCCTGTCCCAGAGCTAGAGGATGGGGAGTCCTGGAAAAAAACTTGCTGCATTTTTTTTGTTGAGACCTGATGCCATGAGATCCACTGTCGGGGTTCCCCATCTTTGTACTATGAGCTGGAACACATCTTCGTTCAGGGACCACTCTCCCTGATTTATTTGGTTTCTGCTCAGAAAATCTGCTTGCAAGTTTTGTTCTCCCGGCACGTGGGATGCTTCTATTGCTACCAGGTTCTTCTCTGACCATTTTAGAAGTCTTTCTGCCTCTTTTATCATCAATCTGCTCCGGGTGCCTCCCTGATTTTTTATGTACATAACTGCTACTAAGCTGTCGAACTTGAAATGCACTGGTTTTCCTCTCAGGTGAGACGCTAGGTTTGACAGACAGTAATACACTGCTCTTAGCTCCAAGACATTGATATGTAAGGTTCTCTCTACAGATGTCCATGTTCCCTGGAGAAATGTTTCTCTCCAGCAACCCCCCCAGCCTTCCAGGCTGGCATCCGTCTGCACTATTTCCCACTCCATCTCCTTGAGCGGGAATCCTGCTCTCAGGTTGCTTGGGTTCAGCCACCACAGTAGCCGTGTCCTGACTTGATGTGATATGGGGATCCTCTGTGACCTGTTGTATGTGTCCTTGTTCCACTTTGTCAGAAAGAAATTTTGAACTGGTCTCATGTGAAACTTCGCCCAGGGCACCACCTGACTGGAAGAGGCCAAGACACCCAATAGCTGCATAAAGTCCTGTGCAGTATGGATCCCTGACTTTCTGAACAATGAGACTTGTCTGATTATCTTCCTGACACGCGTCTGGGTCAGACGGGCTACTGCTTCCGATGTATTGAAGCTGATTCCGAGAAAGGTTAATTCTTGAAAGAGCCAGTTGGTGCCCTCTCGTCTGTTTATTAACCATCCTAGTTTTTCCAGATGGTCCACTACTCTTGCGGTAGACTGACTTGCTTGAGTAAAGGATTCTGCTAGTATGAGAATATCGTCGAGGTAAGGGATCAATGTTATCCCCTTTTCCCGGAGCTTTTCTAATGCTACCGCCAGGGTCTTTGTGAATATTCTTGGGGCTGAGGAGAGGCCGAAGGGAAGGGCCTTGAACTGAAGATGCTGGTCCTCGACGGCAAACCTCAGGAATTTTC
The DNA here is from genome assembly GCA_037306005.1 of Rhinophrynus dorsalis. Taxonomy (NCBI): domain Eukaryota; kingdom Metazoa; phylum Chordata; class Amphibia; order Anura; family Rhinophrynidae; genus Rhinophrynus; species Rhinophrynus dorsalis. The sequence continues at coordinate 97,157,857 of CM074725.1, read as the reverse complement.
TGTGACATTGGGCGACAGGAATGTGATGGTATGCGTCCATCAGGTCCACTGTTGTGAGAAAGGAACCTGGTTGTACCATATTCAAGATTGATGCTACTGTCTCCATCTTGAATCTCCTGTATTGGATGAATGAATTGACAAACTTTAAGTCCAGAATGACCCTGACTCCTCCTGAGGATTTCGGGACCTGGAATATGATGGAATATATTCCTGTCTTCTTCTGACTTTCTGGAACCGGTTCCACTACTTCGCTGAGGATTAGGGAATTTATTGCTTGCCTCATCAGGTATCTCTTGTTGGCATTCAGCTGAAGTCTTGAGGTCCTGAAAATGTTCTTGTTTGGGATCTTCCTGAAGTCCAGCGGATACCCTGTCTCCAGGTTCTGCAGCACCCATTTGTCTGGATTTGAATTTGCACGCCAGGGTTGAAGAAAATACTGCAGACAACCCCCTATTATCCTTTGAGACAGGGCCCGCCGACCCTCAGAATTCCTTTTTATAACGGCCTCTTCTGGAACCTTCCTTTTTGTAACCTCCTCTGGACGTCTGTGGATAGCTCTGCTTCTTTTGCTCATAAGATTTAGATTGGTAGCGTCGATTATCCCGAAAGGACTGCCTACGGTTCCTGAAGGAGACTCCTCGGGAAGGTGAAGCTCTTGACTTCCTGTCTTGGGGCAAAAAGGTGCTCTTACCTCCCGTAATTTTCTTCAGAATATCTTCGAGCTGCTCTCCAAAGAGCATAGAGCCTGAAAATGGTAATGTCACCAACTTATTTTTGGAAGAAGCATCCGCTCCCCAGGGTCTTAACCACAAGGCTCTTCTTGAAGAGATGGAAAGGGAAGAGGCTCTGGCCGATAACTTGATTGCATCTAGCGATGCATCACATGAATATCCTACCGCTTCCTTGATGGTGGCCACTTCTTTCATCAGGCGCGACCTGGAAACGGATGATTCTATTTTTTCCTCCAGCTCAGTCAGCCAAATACGCAGTGCCCTAGACACATAGGCCATAGAAGTAGCCACTTTTATGCTTTGCCCCAAAACAAAAAACTGCTTCTTTAAAGAGTTCTCTATTTTCCTATCCATAGCATCCCGGAGAGCCGATCCATCTTCCATTGGTATCATGGTCTTCTTAGAAAGCTGAGAAACAGCTGCGTCTACTTTAGGGGAATTATACCAGGATGCTGTATCAGACTCCTCAAACGGATACATCTTTTGAAACTTTTTTTGAAGAAGAAACTTTTGTCACCTTTTGTCCATTCTGCCTTCACTAAATCCGCAATTGAACTGGGGACAGGAAAAACAGGATTAGATTTCTTGGATCCCAAACAGGCAGTGTCTATGATATCCAATTCTTTTTGTACTTCTGTTAGGCCTAGGGACTTTGACGTGTTTTAGAAAAGGCTCCATCTTGTCCAAGTTAAATGAAGTTGCCTCATCAGTGATCTCACCTTCTTCTTCTGAGGAAAATTCTGACACAGCTTCAAGGGTATTTTCCTGATCTTCCCAATTCATTCTGACGGAAGGACCTTCATCTGGATCTTCCATTCTTTGTCTTTTCCTGGGTAATGCGGCTTGCTGCATTGAATTAAATGTTTCTTGCATGGATGTCCGCATCCATGTTAGGAAATCCTGGAACTGTGCTGGCATATTCTGCCCTGAAGATCTGTTGGTACAATCTTGACACATTTTAGAGTCTGGGAGAGATGGCTTTGATTCACACAGGACACAGCACTTTGCCTTGGGAGTTTTGTCTTCCTTAACCTCAGGAGACACTTTCTCTTTGGAGGAAAAGGTTTTGGGGTAGCCATCCCTAAAACTTAACTTTTAATAATAGTAAAGAGGAAAAAAATTCTGGCTACACAATTAAGGCAAAACACATATACTGGCACTTTAAATAGCCTAGCATCTGGCTTGCGTTTCACACTGGAACGCAGAGGCCTGAAACAAAGTTACCGCGCAAACTGGCTATAAGATCGAAATGCAAGGACTTACCCTCCTCCTGCAGCCATCTGAATCTCCCGCTGGGCCGGTTGTTGAACCTCCGGTAGACAGCATAACGCCGCTGATACTTTTGCTACCACCGGAAGTTCCGGTCTTCTTGTACCGCTTCGGGGAGAGGAAGAGCAAACGAGCCCCAGCCACAGAAGCTCCTCCCTGGGTCGGCAGAAGCAGCAAGACCAAGGGGGAGAAATAACCAGACCTCCGACGCTTGAGTCAGGCAACTGCGCGCGGAGATCACCCAACAAGAAAACGGGCCCACTCCTCCGATGAACGGTAAAGCCGAGAACAGCCTAACTCCCTCCTACCCAGCTGGCAGGGCCAAAAGAGACTGCCGAACAGGGGGCGGGAGCCCCTTTTGAATCAATTGGTCCTACACCAGCTGGGAGGAGGGACAAGCCCATGTTTTTTTGTGCCGTGGATGGACACAGAAGAAATACTGTTAGAGAATTCAATAAAATGCCTGGAATACACATTATTCTGATACAAATGTGAAGGGGTATTTTAGCAGTGCTATTATCGGGCACAAGTACCATATTCTGAAGTAATCCTTCTTCTGAGACCAGCAACCAGGCTTGCACGCAGACATCTTAGCTTAGAGATGTCTGTGTACCTGCCTGTCCATCCTGGTCTCCTCTAGGAGGCATTGCATGGTACCTTAAGATACTGGAAGGGACTGATGGCGCAGACAGCTCTAAAGCAAGAAGCCTGGCTATCAGTCTCAGAAAAAGGTGAAATTTACTCACAGATATTTCTTTCCCCCTCTGTGTCCTTCCACGGCATACAGTGGGTAATTGGCTCCACCCTCCAGCTGGTAGGACCAATCCAAATTTCTACAAGAGTGCTCTGCTGCCTCCTCTATGTAGTTATACATAAGTTAGGAGGTACAGAACAGGTAACATATGTAGATGAAACGATACATATACCAATGTATAAATTACCGGGGGGGTTGCCGTGGAAGGACACAGAGGAAAAACAAATATCGGTGAGTAAATTTCACCTTTTCCTCTGTGTCCAATCCACGGCATACAGTAGGACTTACCAGAGCAGTACCCCAGATGTTACTAAGGTGGGTAGTATAAGTTCAGTTGGGTAGGGCTGCTTCCAGCACCTTCCTATCGAGCTTTGCATCAGCTGAGGCTTGAAAGTCCAGTCTGTAGTGCCTGACGAAGACACAGAGGACCAAGTTGCTGCCTTGCAAATCTCATCCGGGGATGCAGAAGCCTTCTGTGCCCACGGCTCTGGTGGAATGAGCCGTAATGCCCAGAGGTGGTTCCCTGTTGGCCGATTCATAGGCTAATCTAATGCAGTCTCTAATCCATCTTGAAATGGATGGTTTGGATGCTGCTGAGCCCTCGAATTTTCCACAGAAATGTGGGAATAAAGAATCTGTTTTCTTATAGAGTTTAGTCCTGTCCAAGAAAACGTGGAGACATCTGACTAGATCCAAATTATGCAACCTCTTTTCCAAGTCGTGAGAAGGGTTAGGGCAGAAAGAAGGGAGAAATATTTCCTGATTCAGGTAGAAAGAAGAGACCACCTTAGAACGGAATGAGGCTTTAGGCCTCAGTACAAATTTATCTTGGTGGAATACCATGAATGGTGGGACACATACTAGGGCTTGAAGTTCACGTACTCACCTTGATGAAGTAATGGCCGTGAGAAATGCTGTTTTCAAGGTAAGATGTTTCATAGAGATATCTGTTAGAGGTTCGAAGTATGGATGAGCAGACAGTTGTTGAAGCACCAAGTTCAAATCCCAAGGAGCAATGGTCTCTCTGATTGTGGGCTTGATTTTTGATATGGATGTTAGATAATGCTTAATGAATTAATTTTCAGCCAATGGGGTTGCAAGAATGGCTGATGTGGCTGAGACCTGTACCTTTAAAGATGCTGGTTTCAAACCTTTCTGAAATCCAGACAGTAGGAAATCTAGAATTGTGGTAGCCGATATTGAGGAACGATCTAACTTGTTTGCAGAACACCATTTATGGAAGGTTGACCAAACCCTATAAATAGATCTTAGTAGACAAAAGGTTTTCTGCCTTTGAGGATGGTATCAATAACAGAGTCTGAGACACTCTGTAGGGTTAATGACTGCCGCTCAGCCTCCAAGCCATCAAGCGGAAGAATGTGGGATTGTGATGGAAGAGAGGTCCCTGAATGAGAAGATCTGGTATGTTTGGCAGTTTGATGGGTTTTCTGACAGACAACTGCATTAGGTCAGAATACCACGTCTTTCGAGGCCAATCTGGAGCTATCAGAATGACCATGGCTATGTCCTTTCGTATTTTCCCGACGACCTCCGTCATTAAGGGAAGAGGTGGAAAGATGTAGGATAGGTGAAAATTCCATGGGATTCGGAGTGCATCCTGACACCATGCTTGAGTCTCGTGCCATCTTGAGATGTACTCTGGACACTGACTTTAGGTGTGTTGCCATCAGATCAACTGATGGTTGGCCAAATTCCTTTACTATAATCTGGAACGCCTTCTTGTTTAGACTCCACTCCCCCGGATCTAATTTGTGACGACTTAGAAAGTCTGCCTGAACATTTAATTTGCCTGACAGAAAACTTGCTGCTACCATTAGTAGATGTTTCTCCGCCCAGTAGAGGATCTTTAGAGTCAGTTTGTTGAGTTGATGGCTTCTTGTTCCTCCTTGATTTTGTAGATATAGAACTGCGGCTGTGTTGTCTGATCTTATTAGAACCGCTGATCCCACTAGTCCCTGTTTGAAGTGCCATAGGGTTTTCCAAATGGCTAGTAGATCTAGGTGGTTGATATGCAGTCTCGATTCCTGTTGAGACCAGGATCCCTGAACAGTCACATTGTTCCAGATGCCTCCCCAACCTAACTTGCTGGCATCCGTGAAGAGAATATTCCAAGTTGGTTCTGTCAGATTCAGACCCTTGGCCAGATTGTGTAGGTGCGTTCACCATTTCAACTCTTTCCTTGCTGGACTGAGCAATGGAATCTTTAGATGGAGGTTGAGGGGATTTCCCTTGGCATAAGACAGATAATTTTGTTGGGTTAGACGGAAATGAGCCTTGGCCCATGGCAAGACCTGTACAGTTGAGGATAGGTGACCCAGTAGTTTTTGAAATCCTCTCAGACTGTGGAGCTTTGTTTGTAGAAAGGACCGGACTGTGCTTTGGATCCAGGTTTATCTGTCCTGAGACAGGGTTGCTAGACCTCTCTTGCTGTCTAGGTTGATACCTAGAAATAGCAGGTTGTGTGTTGAAAGAAGTGAGCTTTTTTGAATGTTGACCAGCCTTCCTAGATCCTGAAGGTGATTTATGCAGATGTTGGTACTTAGTGGAAAATTCATATCCTCAGTCAAAACTATCAGAATATAGTCTAGATATGGGATAACTTTGATGTGATGTGTCCTCCTTAAGGCAGCCATGGGAATGGCTATGATCTTGGTGAAGAACCGAGGAGCTGAGGCCAGACCGAATGGCAGAGTCCGATACTGATAGTGTTTGCCGAAGATATGGAATCTTAAAAATCTCCTGTGCTTCTCTTGAATTAGTATATGATAGTAAGCCTCTCTCAGATCTATCCTGGTCAGGAAAGATCCGAGCTGTACCAACTTCAGGGTTGTGGCTATTGTCTCCATCTTGAAGTGTTGGATTTTTAATAGTTTGTTTAACTTAAAGTCCAGGATCAGACGTAAGTCCCCTGTAGGCTTCAAAACAGCGAAGAGATTGAAGTAGAAGCCCTTGAATCTCTGATGGCTGGGAACTTCCTCTATTACTCTGCTGTGGATTAGATTGTCCAGAGCTTACTGCATTTGAAGTCTTCTGGTTCTGTTCTTCACAGTGGACTTGACAAAATGATGAACGGTTGGGACAGTCCTGAATTCCAGCGCATACCCTTTCCTTATGATGTCCATAGTCCAGGTACCTGGACTGATTAGACTCCAATTTTGATGAAACTCTTCCAGCCTGCCCCCTACTAAAAGAGTGGAAGGGGTCAAGCTGGCTTCATTGGATAAATTGACCTCCTTTCTGGAAATCCCGGTGATTTCCAGATCTGAGGTTGCGATAGACCACATCTCTTTTGGTCATATCTTCGCCCTGGTGGGTATCTACGTGCATCTTGAAAGGACTGCTTCCGGTATTGATTTGGAATAGCAGGGCTCATCTGTCTCTTGCCCTTAAGCAAAAAGGGACTTTTGCCCCCGGATGATTTACTAATGATTTCTTCTAATTGGTCCCGAAACAGTTTAGTACCAGCAAATGGCAATGATACCACTATTTTTTGAGGATGGATCAGCCTCCCAAGATTTTATCCATAATGCCCTTCTGGCAGAAAGACAATGATGATGCCTTTGCTAGTAAACAGATATTATCCAGGGAGGCATCACAGGAATAATTGATCGCATCCTTGATGTTAGATAAGTCTTTCAGTATCCTTGATCTAGACACTGAGGATTCAATTTTTTCTTCAATGTCTGCTAGCCATGTTCGGAGAGAACTGAAGACAGATGCCATGGCTGTTGCCGTCTTGAGATTCTGGCCAACAATGGTAAATTGTTTCTTGAGAGCAGTATCAGCTCTTTTATCCATTGCGTCCTTCAAAGTAGTTCCATCTTCTAGAAGGATAGTAGTTCTTAGAGTTGTCTGAGCTATAGCAGCATCGACTTTGGGTGGAGTAAACCAAACAGATGTTTCTTCCTCAGAAAAGGGATACATTCGCTGAAATCTTTTTGACATAGAACTACGTTTAATCAGACTGTTTCCATTCCGTAGAAATAATATCATGAATGGAACTATGTATAGGTATTTGAGGACTGGCTTTCTTGTGTCCTATAAAAGCAGTATCCATAATATAGAGATCCTTTTGTACCTCAGACAGGCCTAGTGATTTTCTCATGACCCTTACTAGGTTATCCATATGGTCAATACTGAAACTTCCTGTCTCTTCTGTAATTTCACCTTCTTCAGCTGAAGAGGATCCTGTTTCCATTTCCACAAAACTATCCTCATCTTCTTGATGGCCTCTGGAGGTATCTTCATCTGGGTCAGATTCCCTATGTCTTTTGCGAGCAGACTCCTGAATAGATGAAAATGTCTCTTGCATAGGTGACTTCATCCATGAGATGATTTCTTAAAATTGGACAGGTACATCAGCCCCAACTACTTTCTTAAGACAATCTGCACAGAGTTTGGCAGGGTCAGTAACAAAGTTTTGCATCACAACCTTGGCATGCTCTAAATTTTTGAGCTGGCTTGTCTTCTTTGGTTGCCTCAGGCTGCTTTGCCTTGTCCCTTTTGGCTTCTTTGGTAGTAGACATAGCCCAGATAGTAAACTTCTGACTGTCAAACAGATTGGCTTACTAGAAGACACTTAGCTAATACTTTAAGGCACTAATAAGGTTTAGAAGCAGAAGATAAGCAAAATAACCTTACCCTCAAACCTGGGGACGCCATCCGCCATGCCTGCTTTTGAGGATGAGACGCCAACAGGGTGAAACTTTGTTGCGTTCCAATCATGGAACGCACAGAACGTGTCTTCTGGTTTCCGCATGCGACAGTCTCAGGGCACGCTTCGTCCAAGCGCCGTATCCAAACAGTAGGCAAAGGAGCTGGGCTAAACCCCAAGGCGATAAGCAAGGACCCACAGGCAACCACGCTAACCTTGTAACACGGGGTGAGAGGTAGGAGGAGATGGGATGGCGTTTTTGTAAGCAATGCAACCGTGGTAAGGCAGGTTGCATAGGGGAAAATAAAAAACATAGCCACAGTAGGTTAAACATTTAGGATTGAGCGAGTAGGAGTGAAAACTCCGTCCTCCAGCTTGGTAGGACCAAATTAACAACATAGAGGAGGCAGCAGAGCACTCTTATAGAAATTTGGATTGGTCCTACCAGCTGGAGAGCGGAGCCAATTACCCACTGTATGCCGTGGATTGGACACAGAGGAAAAGAAGCATTGCTTCAGATCGTGGTATAGCACCCGATATTAGCACTGTTAAAAAGATAATTGCCATATGGCTAATTATTGTGGGGGGGTGGGGGGAGACTTTATATAGGGTGATAGTTCAAGATTAATTGGAGCTGCTGTTTTTGTGAAACATTACTATCCTTTTAAATACAGCTTGGACACAAAAAAAATAAACTAGAAATACATACATATGTGCAAAAGGGAGAAATTTTTCTTACCGATATTTCCTTTTCTTCTGTGTCCCTCCATGGCGATAGAGACTAATGGGGTGTGTCAGCGCCCCCCAGCTGGCGTAGGACTAAGTTAAAATTATAAAAGGAGCCTTCCCGCTCCTCCAGTCATCATTTGTCAAAGCTAAAAAACATAAATAGAGACGTTAAAGAGAGGGCAGGGGCGCCATGGAGGGACACAGAAGAAAAGGAAATATCGGTAAGAAAAATTTCTCCCTTTCTTCTGTGTCCCTATCATGGCGATAGAGACTAATGGGGACATACCCAAGCAGTAATAAAACAATGGGTGGGTAGAAAAAAAAACAGTGTCCCTACCAGTCAGTCAATCACATGTCTGCTCATATATATGAAATATATAAGAGAAAAAACAAAGAAAGGATACCACATTCTTACCGGACCGGTCTGTATGGCTGTTTCAAGGACCTTCCTTCCGAATTTTGCCTCTGCTGAGGAATGTACATCTATTTGATAGTGCTTTATAAATGTGGAGATAGAGGACCAGGTGGCTGCTCTACAGATTTCTTCAGGAGAAGCAGAGGCTCTTGATGCCCAGGAGGTGGCTACCGCTCGGGTAGAATGGACTTTCAGGATCTTAGGAGGGATTTTCCCTGCTTCCAGATAAGACACTCTTATGCATTGAGTTATCCATCTAGACAAGGAGGATTTTGAAGCTGAGGATCCTTTATATTTCCCTTGGAAGTGGACAAAAAGGGAATCCATCTTCCTGAAGGGTTCTGTTCTATTAAGGTAGATAGAAACACACCTCACCAAATCCAGATTATGCAGCCTTTTCTCCTTTTCCCCTTTTGGATTAGGGCAAAACGAGGGTAAAATGATGTCCTGGTTCAGATGAAACTCGGATACCACTTTTGACCTAAATGAAGGCTTGGTTCTTAAAACTATCTTATCTTGATGGAACACCGTGTAAGGTGGTTTAGAGGATAATGCTTGAATTTCTGAAACTCTTCTTGCAGAGGTTATTGCAGTTAGGAAGGCCGTCTTTATAGTAAGCATTTTTAAAGGTATTTCTTCTAGAGGTTCAAATTTTGGAGATGAAGATAGTTGATCAAGCACCATATTAAAATCCCATGGAGGAATAACCTCTCTTATTCTAGGTCTAACTTTTGTTATGGCTTTTAGGTATCTTTTTACTAGATGGTCTTCTGCAAACTGTTTTGCCAGTAAAGCTGATAATGCTGAAACATGCACTTTTAATGTGGATGGTTTTAATCCTCTTTCAAACCCCTGCTGTAGGAAATTCAGAATATGTGATGTTCTTATGCAGGATCTTTTTATTTTTTCAGATATACACCATGCTGAAAAAACCTTCCAAACCCTGCAGTATATTCTGGAGGTGGACTTTTTCCTTCCTTCTGCTATTGTACTTATGACCGTGTCTGAGAGTCCTCTTGTTCTTAATGAGTTCCTTTCAGCCTCCAGGCCATCAGTTTCAAAAAGGCTGGGTTTTGATGAAACACTGGACCTTGGGACAGGAGGTCCGGCCGGATTGGAAGTGGCCATGGATCCTCTATCGCTAGATTGATTAATTCTGAGAACCAAACTCTCCTTGGCCACTCTGGAGCTATTAGGATGACATTTGCTTTCTCGATTCTGATCTTTCTTAGAACCCTCGGTATCATAAGGGTTGGTGGAAAAATGTATGCCAGAGGAAAGTTCCAGGGGTGAGCCATGGCATCCACCCCTTGAGCTTTTGGATGTCTTGTCCTGGAAAAGAAGGTGTTGCATTTCTTGTTTTCCCAAGTTGCCATGAGATCAATCACTGGATTTCCCCATTTGCTGACAATCTGGTTGTAGATCTCTGTGTTGAGGGACCATTCTCCTGGCTCCATCTTGTTTCGACTCAGGTAGTCCGCTTGGAGATTCAAGACACCTGCTATGTGAGTGGCTGACAGGGCCACTAAGTTCCTTTCTGCCCATTTCAATATCTTCTGAGATTCTAGGTTCAGAGCTTTGCTCTTTGTTCCTCCTTGGTTTTTTATGTAAAGGACTGCCACCATGCTGTCCGACAGGATCTGGACTGGTTTGTTTTTGACAAACTTCTTCAGGCTCTTTAGAGACAGATAAATAGCCCTGAGTTCCAGGACATTTATGTGTAGAGCTTTTTCCTGCTGAGACCATGTCCCCTGAATGGAGATGTTGTTCCAGCAACCTCCCCATCCTGTCAGGCTTGCGTCTGTTGATACCTTTTGCCACATTAAGTCCTGTAGAGAAGTTCCTTTTCCCAGATTTCTTGGGTCTGTCCACCAAAGTAGTTCTGATTTTACTCGTGGAGTCAACAGGATTCTTTGCGAAGTGTTGACTGAGTTCTTGTTCCAGTGAGCTAGGAACAACTTTTGGAGGGGCCTTACATGACTTCTGGCCCATGGTACTACTTGTATCGCAGAGTTCATTATTCCTAGAATTCTCATATATTCGTGGGCAGTGTGTACCTTCTGTTTCCTGAAGGACTTGATTCTGTTGATTATCCCCCTTATCCTCGATGAGGATAATGTCACCTGATTGACTTTGGTGTCGAAGGTCATGCCCAGAAAATCCAGGTGCAGAGATGGATGAATTTGGCTTTTTGGAATGTTGATTATCCAACCCAACTTCTGTAGATGGTGCAAGGTTTCCTGGGTGTCCATCTCCGAACTAACCTTGGATAGAGATACAATGAGGAGGTCGTCTAGGTATGGGATGATAGTTATTCCTTTCCTCCTCAGAGGCTCTAAAGCTACCGCAAGGATCTTTGAAAAAAATCCTTGGGGCTGAAGAGAGACCTAAATGGCAGCGCTCTGAACTGCCAGCGTTGTGCCATGAAGCAAAATCTCAGAAATCTGCGATGGACTGAGGCTATCTTGATATGATAGTAAGCCGCTTTGAGATCCATTGTTGTTAGGAAAGATGCTGGATGAACCGTCTGAATTACTGATGACGTACTTTCCATCTTGAAGGATCTTGTCTTTATGCTTGCGTTCAATGTCTTTAGATCCAGAATAATTCTGAACCCCCCCGATGTCTTTGGAACTGCAAAGATCACCGAGTAGAAGCCCCCTTTGTCTTGTGGTGGAACAGGCTCTATTACTTTGTTGAGGGCAAGGTTTTGAACAGAGTTCTCTAGACCTCTTGCTGCCATAGGGTCTCTTGGCATTCTTGAAGTCCTGAATACATTTTCTCGGGGAATGCGGCCGAATTCCAGAAAATACCCTGTCTCTAATATTTGAATTGCCCACTTGTGTGGAACAGCTAGATTCTTCCAGGCTTGTAGGAAGCTTTCCAGGCGACCGCCGTCTGGAATTAGAGGCAGGGTAGTTTGAACTTCATGAGGCTTCCTTCTTGAATTGTCCACTTCTGGCTCCTGTCTTCTTAAATGAACCTCTTGAGGTCTGACCATAACCACTTTTTCTCTGATCATACTGTCTTGATGTTTGGAAGTGCTTTGGATCTCGAAATGACCTTCTATTTGTTGTTGAAGGAGAAGTTTTCCTCTTTTTGTCTTGCGGAAGAAAGGAGCTTTTTCCCCCCGTAACCTTTGATTATTTCTTCTAGTTGTTCTCCAAATAACGTGGATCCAGAAAAGGGTAACGACACCAGCTTAATTCTTTGAAGACGGGTCAGCTCCCCATGTTCTTAACCATAAAGCCCCTCTGGCTGTAATGGACAAGGAAGAAGATCTGGCCACTAACCTGATTACTTCCCAGGAGGCGTCACAAGAATATCCCATTGCTTCTTTAATGAATGCTACTTCTTTCATCAATTTGGACCTGGAAACAGATGATTCAATTTTTTGTTCCAGTTCTGACAGCCATATTCTTATTGTTCTGGATACACATGTTAAGGCTGTCGCTGCTTTTATACTCTGCCCTAGGACAGAGAATTGTTTTCTTAAGGTAGCTTCTAGCCTCCTGTCCATAGGATCTTTTAATGAGGAGCCGTCTTCCATAGGCAAGGTGGTCTTCTTTGTTAGTTGTGCAATAGGAGCATCTACTTTCGGAGGTGTTGTCCAGACTGAAGCCTCTTCTTCCGTGAAGGGATACATCCTGTGAAATCTTTTTGATTCGGTTATTCTCTTGTCACCTTTCTTCCATTCCGTTTTCACCAAGTCAGATACAGAATGATGAATAGGAAACACTGGGGTTTCTTTTTTGCCTAGGAATGCTGTATCCAAAACCCCATGTTCAATGGTTTCTTCCGTCAGGCCTAGGGTCTTTCGCAGGCTTTTTAACAAAGGCTCCATTTTTTCAATGTTGAAAGATCCTTCATCATCATCTTGAATTTCTCCCTCCTCTTCTGATGAATAATCAGATAAATCTTCAAAAAGGCTGGATTCGTCTGCTTCAATATGCATAGAGGATGTAGCTTCTCCAGGATCCTCAAGTCTAGGCCTTTTTTTGGAAATGGAAGGGGCCTGCAAGGAGGATAAGGTTTGCTGCATAGAATCCTTCATCCATGTTAAAAAAATCTTGAAATTGGGATGGAACATCTGTATTGGCCGCCTTTTTTAGACAATCTGGACACAGCTTTGAAGACTCCTCTGTGGATAATAGGTTATCACATCCTAGACATGACTTAACTTTATGAGTAGTTTTCTCATCTTTATCAGAAATAGCCTTGTCTTTTTCCTTCTCCTTTTCCTTAATAGGTAAATTCTTGGAGGTAGAAGACATATTTCACCATAAAACGTAACTTTTACTGTTATTCATAAAACAATACTTAAAACAAAATTATTCAACTCTAGAGAGCTAAACAAAGTTGGCCTCTTAAATATAGTAGGCCCTGGGCGTGCGTTCCACTCTGGAACGCATAGGCCCTCCCCCCAATGATCACCAGAAAAGGATTAATAAAGGGTGGCTTACAGCCCTTACCTTTTTCCCCCCTTGTGCAAGCGATCCATAGCAGGGAGAAGGATTGCCGGTAGGAGGTAGCCTGCCACCGGATCGGTCCTTTTCCTGGGCCCAGCATGACTGCGGACGCCGCCATGATGTCACTTCCTGTTGGATGCGCCGAATCTCACCCGAAGCCGGGGAGACTCAAGGCGCCTGCTGGGACTCCATACAGCTTGCCGGTTCAGCCCGGAGCAAGCTCTTCGGAAGAAGCGCGAGCCTCTCCCGGCCTCAAGCAGCAGGAATGCGGCCGAAGAAAAAAAAAAAAAACAAACAAAAAAAAACAAACAACTTTCAGGTAGGCGATGACTGTGTACAGTCACTACCCCAGCTGCGTAGGACAAAAAGACTGTCTGGAGGAGCGGGAAGGCTCCTTTTATAATTTTAACTTAGTCCTACGCCAGCTGGGGGGTGCTGACACACCCCATTAGTCTCCATCGCCATGATAGGGACACAGAAGAAAACAGATATTTAAAAAGGGATAAATTATGATTGGAAAAAAGGAACTTTTTACTACAGCAAGAGGTGCAGATAGGTTTACAATAAGGAATAAATTATTTGCCTTGGAAGGCTATGCTGGCTGATATGTAAAATAACATTTCTATCCAAGAACAGAACTAAGTAAGTTTTATTTTAATAAAAGTGCAGGCCCTGTGAGAAAATCAGAATATTTTAGAGCCAGGAAGGAAAAATGTTCTCTTACTTTCCTCTGGAGCAACAACAACAGTAAGAACAGTTCATTCACATTAGAGTACCAACCTCTGCGGAAAGCTCCAATGATGCCGTTTGGTGTGAAATCACGGGCTGCCAGCCAGTTTGGCAGTTGACCAAGTTTAATATCCATGAGTCTTCTTTCTGCCAAGGGCACTAAGAGAGAAACACCAGTTATGTTTGCAGAATTAAATCAAATAGTCACTCCACTACTCTTGGTGAAAATGTTCAAATGGCAAACAAAATGGTGTTTGCATATTTTTAAAATTACTTTCATTCATCAATAATACTGGAATTGGGGAACTATTTCAGAGCACCTAAATTAATAATTTCCCTCCACAGAGTGAAATTATTATTAGCATGATAATTAAATATGTTCCACAAAAGTTACTGATCAAACTCAAAAGTAGCGTTCTGATTGGACTAGGTACACCTCATGGTAGCTGAAAATATGTCAAAGGAAATACAAATTATACACACATACAGTACCAAAGACAATAAATGGGTGCGATAACCTTGTTGAAACATAAGCCTATATATCCACAGTAGGAAAAACAGTTTCTTACAGAATGTAGTTAGTACCGTGGTGACATAGATAGCTTATGGTCTCTACCTTATTGAGAGGGTAGAATATATAGTACCCATAAAGTATTGATGGTGATTACGACAGACTATTGTGGAACAAGTGGATGGAATGATCTCTCTCTGTTTCTTGCTTTTGTAGCTGCTTGGTTCCATTAACACCAGGATCCCCTGGAGTATAACTCTTAATTCTCAAAGGCAATGGTCGGACTCAAGTGATCCGAATGAGGTAAGAGGAGAGATGAGATAATAGCTAAATGTAGTACGTAATAAAAGTGGGATGATAAACAATGTTGCAAAAATACTAATATGCAAACTGTAGATAATATTGGTATACCATAGAAAGTGAATGTTCTATAACAGTTGATTCCCTACAGAACCAGAGACAAACGGACAATGCCATAGAAGCCCAAGCCAGGAGGTGGGGTTATTTCAGAGCACCGGCAGCTTAGTACCACATTAACAGTGAAGTGCAAATATGCAAGAGGACTGAACAGCAAGCAGATTACCGGGGGGGGGGGTTGGAAACACAATCCAGCACCACTGCTTTCCAACAGTTATATTTTATAAGAACATATATATGTTATTAATCCATTAACTGTTTTAGAGCATAGAGCATTCGCTTTCTATGGTATGCCAGTATTATCTACAATTTCATATTAGTATTATTTTTTGCAAAATTGCTTATCATTCCACTTTTGTTACATATTACACTTAAATATTTCTCTCAGCTATCCTTTTACCGCATATGGAGCTCTCAAGTCCGACCACTGCCTTTGTGAATTAATCAATAGGTAAATACAAAGATATGTCACAAAATACACTGGGTCTGTTTGACTGGCATAAATATGCAAATTGAGGCACACATTCTAGCTTAAAAGAGGAAATCTATATTAAAAAAATAAGTGTTTTTGCTTTACAGAATTACTTTCCTAGGCAGACAGACGTCAAACACATCCAACATTCTATTCAAGGAGCATTATATATGCAACAAATAGTTATCCCCATAAAAATCAAGAAGAGAGAGATAATAAATTATATATATCTCATACATACACACACACTCAACTTCAACCTGTAAAACTGTATTTTATGTTCGATTCCGGAAATGTGACAAACCCCTAGATAATTTTAGAGGTTAGTAATTCCTGATGCACAACTCCCACCTTCAATAATACTACCGATAATTTATGTTTGGTCGAATCAAGAAAAGTCAGATGCTTGCACATCTAATATGCTGCTCTTTCTGTACAAATTTCAAAATTAGAGAATGGGAACCTGTATAAGCTACAAAATCGAAGATAATTTTTTTCCTCGAAAAATTAACTTCTGTGATCTTAATCATTGTAATCCCTCAAGTCCCTACTGCCGTCATTTAAGGGCAGATCATATGTCCTATCCAAGGTCACTAGTATTTGGAGGTCAATGTGCTAAAACTGCACGTTTCAACTACAATTAAACTAATTCCTGTATTATCTGCCAGAACATGCACTGTCAGACGCCGTTCTAACCCGCAAGGTTAAGAGGGTTAACCAGATTGCACGTAAGCAACTAAAAATGTACGACCAACAAACTGACAATAACTCGATCCCCTATACGCTAGCTTTCCTTGTTCGGTACGAAGCTCTCTGTGCTTTTTTTAACAACTACCCAAATATGCTTTCTCTCATATCCCGTTTTCTTACCCGGCCTGTCTGCCATTTTGCTGTCTGAACCGTAAGTGAAGCGCAACCTTGTGATCAGCGGCTTACATGCAACCAGAAGTCAAAAGGTATGACGAGGATAAATGCGACGAGTTTCCAGTCCCATAATTCCCTAAACTATGGAGCTTCTCATTGACAACTGTACCAGAATGTGTCGCAAATGTCTGGGGCGTAGCGGCCATTTTCTTGTGGTCCAACAAGGCCCTTCATGTATAGATGCATACAGGTTCTATGTCTTCAAATTGAAGATCTTTATGAGGACACTGTGGGGTTTCATTGGTTTCTAAACAGTCCTGTTGAAAGACGTTTTAATTAGCGTCATACACCTACTCGCTGTAATCTGTGCATCTAAATAAGAAATTTGTATCAGCACATTTCTTCCAAGTGCCCCATTTTAGGAGGGACATCCCTTTTTGAGACCCAAATTCTCTGTCCCTTTTTCCC
Organism: Rhinophrynus dorsalis; assembly: GCA_037306005.1. Taxonomy (NCBI): domain Eukaryota; kingdom Metazoa; phylum Chordata; class Amphibia; order Anura; family Rhinophrynidae; genus Rhinophrynus; species Rhinophrynus dorsalis. Next base: position 97,141,354 of record CM074725.1, on the reverse strand, counting down.
ACGTTGGTGTCCCTGATTTTTAGATCAGATCATGGGTGTGTATTTAAGTGTACCACAATGCGCCACAGCAATAAAACTTGTATGTGTACTTATGTTAGCAAAACGCCTGTACTCTTGCCGCTCTGCCAATGAAGAGACAAGACTGGAAGAGAACAAACAGGAATCTTTTCTTTATTCGAATATAGAGAGAACAGCACAGCACATTAGCATGGAAAGAAAACTTGTTCTGTTCTGTTCTAAAAATTATGAGCAGAGGGGGTATCTAATATACTAATAGCACACCCTTGAGCAATAAGATGATTGGTTTAACAGAAAACAAGAATTGCAAAAATTACATATTCAGTAAACTACAACATTGCATATTTCGTTAGTCCAATAGTAAAGCATTAATATTGCTCCTCCACCCAAATAACATAATCAGTTTCCACCCCCTAATATTGCTCCTCCACCCAAATAACATAATCAGTTTCCACCCTCTATTAGAATTACAAGCTTTGCATATTTGGAAATAACAAAACATTAGTTCTCAGCAAATGCAATACACTATGATTTAACCTAACTTAGCAAAATATCTTATCAATCTATGTGAAGGGGGGAGAGAATGAGCTGTGAGTTTCTCTTCTTATCAATATGTGTGCAGGAAGATGGGAGGGGTAAGAAAGAGTGACAGGTTTTCTTTTTGGAGACCATAAAATTTCTGCTGTCTCTTTAGGTGCTGGTTAACCCTTCCCTTGCTATATTGTGTGATGTAGCTTATGTTTAAACACTTGATATTTGATAACAATCCCCCCTTTGGTCATTGGATCACCTTGTAAGTGTGATCCACATGACCACCTAAATGACCTGACCATACTTGCTAGTAGGGGATGGAAGTTACCAAAAGTAAAATTCACAAGGGTAGTCAGAGAGGTACACTGATGAGACAGGTAGTGAGAACACCGGCGAAACAGTCATCACTTGTTGAGCCAGTACCAAACATTGTCCTGTGTGTATTTTCATGATGCACAGGTCCCACGTAGGTAGGTGATACAATAAACCCACTTGATGATTCAAAGAGGTAGGCAGTGCCATAGGCCTGCTTTTTAATCCCACGGAGGCAGGCGGTCAGGGATTATTGTGCCCTAACAAAAAACCTGCTTGATGATCTCATGGTGGCAGGCGGTGCAAGAAGCCTGCTTGCTGAACTGCGGTGGTAGGTGGTCAGGGAGTATTATGCCTGTCAAAACACCTACTTGCTGGTATTCCGGAACAAAAGCCTCAGGCCTTCACCCTGTTCTACCTCCCACTGGGCATCTGCTGGGCACTGGGAGGGTGCAGGGCCTTTATCTTGCTCAGGCTCTGGTGCAGCTTTCACTCTGGTGTGGTGTACCCAGGTCTTTCCTTTATGTAGCTTGACTGCGCTGTGACTTGTCAACAAAATCTGGAATGGACCTTTCCACTGGGGCTCCAAACAGTCTGTTCTCTAGGTCTTTACATACACTCACCCTCCAGGCTGGAAGGCATGCACTGGACCAGCCAAAGGCAAAGGCTGTTGCTGAACAGTAAATCTGTGAAGAGAAGAAAGGGTAGACTGCAGGGCAGTTACATAGCCCCCGATCTGCTGATTACCAGTCTCTAAGGTAGGTCCCTGACGCTGAACAATCCTGTTCCAGGGCCTAACAAAAAGGATCTCATAGGGATTCAACTTTAGAGTCTTTAAGGGGGTTTGCTCTGATGCAAGTCAGAGCCATTAGGAACTGTCCATTTGAGTTCAGTACACAGTATGGTGATATTTCCATTCAACCTTCTCCCAAAGTAATACACAATTCTTTACAATGTCTCTAGTCTGACTCAATAGTTCTTAGTACGCCAAATCTTGGAATTACTTCTCTCATTAACTCCTTAGCTACTGATCCTGCAGTAGCACTTTTCCAGACAAAGCCTCTGGCCACTGTCACACAAGTTCTAACAATTTTCTGACTTACGATGCACAAACCTGGTCCTACAGCTATCCACAGCAAGGTGTTTGCCATAACATCACTTCCCTGATGAGTGTTCTCATACAAATTGCGCAAAATCTGCACCATGGCCAACCTAGGCAGAAATACCCTGCCATCTGGGATAACCCAGCAACTATCAATCAACTGGGCATGGTACTGATATGCCAACTTTACCAGTCCTCAGGGGCATGGGCGTCCGCAGGGGGGGGCAAGGGGGGGCACTTGCCCCCCCCTGGATTTTAATCTCGCTGCTTCTGCTGCCAGCAGCGATCACATCTCCTCTCCCCTCCGCGATGCGACGCCCGTCACGCACAGTTGGCAGCCAATGAGAGAGGGGAATCCACCTCTCCTCTCTCATTGGCTGCAGTGCGGTGTGCACTGCAGCCAATAAGAGAGGAGAGTTGGATACCCCTCTCTCACTGGCTGCCAACTGTGCGTGACTGGCGTCGCATCGCGGAGGGGAGAGGAGATGTGATCGCCGCTGGCAGCAGAAGGAGCGGTGCTGCAGAGGGCAAATTAGAAGCTGATGTGGGCAATGTGAGAGCGAGCTGATGAGGCAAGTTGAAGCTGGAGGCAATGTGAGGGCAAGTTGGAGCTGATGGAGCAATGTGAAGGCAAGTTGGAGCTGATGGGGGCAAGTTAGCGCTGATGGGGGCAAGTTGGAGCTGAAGGGGGCAATGTGAGGGCAAGTTGGAACTGATGGGGGCAAGTTGGAACTGATGGGGGCAAGTTAGAGCTGATGGGGGCAAGTTAGAGCTGATGGGGGCAAGTTGGAGCTGATGGGGGCAATGTGAGGGCAAGTTGGAGCTGATGGGGGCAATGTGAGGGCAAGTTGGAGCTGATGGGGCAATGTGAGGGGAAGTTGGAGCTGAAGAATTAATTAAAGTTATTGCGGGGTGGTAGTTCCCCTTTAAGCTTTTGTATTAGGTTTCTCTACCCTTTGCATGCCTGAGCTTTATGTGATGATTATCCCCCTCCCCTTCATGACATTGTGAAAAAAGGACAGAATATGGATGTTATTAAAATTATGCCCCCCCCTGGAAAAATTTCTGCGGACGCCCATGCTCAGGGGTATATACAGCCTGCACCTTTGTTAATAACAGAATCATTATTGTGGGATTACCACAGATATTCTGAAGATAGGGGTTCAAGGCAGCTGCTGCAACAAACTCCCCCCCTCCCACAAAATAGCAAAAACATGAACAATGTCAAAAACATATTTTGAATCAGTGAAAACATTTACAGATTGGTCTCAGGGACATTGCAATGCTTTAGTCAATGCTATGATTTCAGCATCCTGAGCTGAGAGACAATTAGGGAGTCCCTCAGCTAAAACAAATAGTGCCAATTCAGGGTTAGGGAGGGGCACATCATTCGGGTCTGGTCTGGATAAAGTAACTTCCTCCAGGGCTTCTACACAGTCATGTTCTGTAGAGTCACTTTGTCACTTGGCAATAGGGTAACTGGTTTTGGCAGAGTTAAAGCAGGGGCAGACATCAGCACCAACTTCAGACTGTCACAATCACACACAGATAGTTCATCCCATACTATCCTGTCAGGCAAATCATATTTGTCCACTATTGGTCTTAACCCTTGCCTAGCTTCTTTGCTGATGGGGAACTATCTGACTTAGACCAGTCCTGTGTTAGGCTACAAGTCAATAACGGGTTGGGCATCTCTAGCAACCCATGGCTTTCCAGCTGCCAAACAGCAGAGAGCACTGAGCGCAGCACTTCCTCCAGGACTATCCTGGGAAATGTGTCTCAATTCCATCTGGAGTCAGTTCATAATACACAGATACATATACTTATATCGTCAGTGACAAATGTAATTCCTGTCCTTAATGTAGTCATCAGATCCCTTCCATATAGTGCAGTGGGGCATAACTCTGATAGCAGAAAACTTATCCTGGACAATAGTCCCTTCTATGGTAACTTCCATAGGTTGTATACATGGCATAGAGGAGGGACTTCAATCCACCCCTTCTATGCTGGTAGTTTTCTCACTAAGAATTCCCCCCTGCACTGTAGGCTAATGCTATAAAGACTGCTCCTGATCCACTCTATTCTGTCTTATTAGGGGAGTCATTTCTGTCTGTATCACCACTGCCAGATGCACCTTCTTCCTGGGGATGTCTGTCTGTATCTCTGTACATAACTTCTTTCTTTGCTTTCTCCATCACTTCACTTACTGGCTTACACAACACACTCTGAGTCCTACTCAATTTCCTCTGAATGTCTGAATTATTCTGTCAACAAAGTCATCTGGTCTCAAAAGGGGTGTCAGAGTCTAGATACAATAAAACATTAATACATTATCAGTCGTGTCTTTTAAGAGGGCTCATCAGTCTCTAATTAAATCAGAAGTTAATTTTCTATATGTAGCAACAATCTTTTCCTTCATTCCCCTATACACATTATTACAATAGTGAAGGAATTACACAGGGTAGGGAGGGGTATGATGCTGCTCAATCATCTCTCAGTGGCAGAGAATCAGCACGCAGGCATTTAACCCCTTCCTGTCACATTCAGGGAAGCAGTATTATCAGTTTGCTATATATACATATATATAACTAGTTCTTCTTGAGGTTAAATCACAGGAAAACACATTCTCATTACATTCAGTACTCTTATGTTTTTTTTACACATTTTCTAAAAACCCAAAATCAGGATCCCACTTACCCAGCGACTGCAGTCTTTGTCTCAGATTAACCACTGTGTCTCTCTCCAAACACCCCCTGTCGGCGGCCAACCGACACCCATACTGGCAAGACCTTAGTACATAAGAGCCCCAAAGTCTGCCAGTCAAATTCCTTAGACCCATGGGTAACTAGATGACTGGTCCCTGAAACACTGAAGAGGTTTACTCTTCCACTTACTGGACTCTATACCCATGCAGCCTATACCTAGGAAAACAAAAGTACCTAGTACCAAACTGGGAGAAACTGGTATACCAAATGATCACAAAACAAGGATTAATGTATATAAAATACAACACCTTACCTACAGGATGAGACACACGGTTAGCCTGACTGATTCCTGTTAGCTCTTGTCCTGGATTCTTAGGACTCCAATGGATTGGAGTTAACTGGTCCTGTAAGATCAGTGAAGGGCATGCACAGGGATGGACACAATGGATCCACTTTAGCCGGCTTACCTATACATGCCTTGTCACTGGTCCAGCAGGTAAGAAACGCAGTTCCTCTGTCGATTGGAGTCCCATCTGGGTCGCCAAATTTGTTAGCAAAACGCCTGTACTCTTGCCGCTCTGCCAATGAAGAGACAAGACTGGAGGAGAACAAACAGGAATCTTTTCTTTATTCTAATATAGAGAGAACAGCACAGCACATTAGCATGGAAAGAAAACTTGTTCTGTTCTGTTCTAAAAATTATGAGCAGAGGGGGTATCTAATATACTAATAGCACAACCTTGAGCAATAAGATGATTGGTTTAACAGAAAACAAGAATTGCAAAAATTATATATTCAGTAAACTACAACATTGCATATTTCGTTAGTCCAATAGTAAAGCATTAATATTGCTCCTCCACCCAAATAACATAATCAGTTTCTACCCCCTAATATTGCTCCTCCACCCAAATAACATAATCAGTTTCCACCCTCTATTAGAATTACAAGCTTTGCATATTTGGAAATAACAAAACATTAGTTCTCAGCAAATGCAATACACTATGATTTAACCTAACTTAGCAAAATATCTTATCAATGGATGTGAAGGGGGGAGAGAATGAGCTGTGAGTTTCTCTTCTTATCAATATGTGTGCAGGAAGATGGGAGGGGTAAGAAAGAGTGACATAGGTTTTCTTTTTGGAGACCATAAAATTTCTGCTGTCTCTTTAGGTGCTGGTTAACCCTTCCCTTGCTATATTGTGTGATGTAGCTTATGTTTAAACACTTGATATTTGATAACACTTGGAATACTTTGTTCTTGCTATAAATCATTTATTCCGTTACAACTTACAAAAAGTGGCATCAGTAGGCATGAAATGACATAAAAACTTTTTAATGCCCTGCCCACCTGCCACACCCCCAGTAACACCATCTAAAACAAAAGGGTTTACTATTGAAATGTCACCAAGAAAATAGTAAATTTCAAAAGGACGACGTCAAAATGTTGCCCTTGTCAAAACCGTGACTTCAAAATGGCGACCTCATCATGTTGCCATGTAGAGTGTAGCAGGATTTTTTTTTTTTTTTTTGCAAACTTAATTTGGCATCTGACATTATTTAACCCTTTAAGTGCCAGCAGGGTACGTAACACATTGCTTTGCAATGAATTATGTACTTATCTGGCACTCAAAGGGTTAAGTCCATGTTTAAAGGACTTTCAGGGCTAGATTCGATTACAGGTGCTAATTTTATCACTGCTTTTATCTCCAGTTTTTCCCCATAGACTTCAAATGTTTGATAAAACGGGTGTTAACATTTAGCACCTGCAATAGAATCTAGCCCAAAATGTCATGGTTGTTTAGACAGAAAATTAACCTATTAGGGGCTAGATTCTACTGCAGGTGCTAAATGTTAACACCCAGTTTATCAAATATTTTCCTATTGACGTGTATGGAGAAAACTGGAGATAAAAGCAGAGATAAAATTAGCACCTGTAATAGAATCTAGCCCTAGATGTTATGTTGACCTTTAAAATGATGTTTTGCAAGCCCAGAAGTTAGTTCACTCTTTAAGTGTCTGAGAAGTAATCAACGCATTGCTTCGCAATGTACTGATGATTTGCAATGCTCTGATGCTTTCGTAATGCACTGATCACCTTTCTGGCAATTGAAGGGTTAAAGTTCTTAACATCCATCTCCTGGTGCCAGGCACGTGCACACATAGACTCCAAGGAGGGCTTGAGCACCTGCCCTTTTTGTCCAAAGTGCCCTCGTGCCCTTTTAAAGTGTTAGTAATGTCCAACAAAAAGTTTTTTGCATATAGAAGAGCTTAAAAAGCTGAGCTATATGCAAAAAAACGTATCTCTCAAACCGCTATGGTTTAAGAGATACAGGCGTTTAAAGTTTGCTGTCTCCTACTGACAGCTGTAAAGCTGTCAGCAGGAGATCCGTGTCGGTTGACACGGAGGTGCTTGAGAAGTGCCGCAATCTCGTTACTTACAAGGAATCCCTTCATTGGAATGGTCTAAAACGTGTGCCTGGTTTTCAAACGTTGCCTCACTGCCCTCACTAACCCCCCCCACCACCACCCAGTCAAGTCTGTGCCTCCTTCAGGACAGACCTATAGATGCTGTGCTCCCTCGTCGGCTCTTTTGTGTTACAGAGCGCTGGGAGATGACATCATCTCCCAGCTCTCTGCATGAAGAGAAGACCGTTCAGGAGCTCCAGCAGCTACAGGTCTGTGTCAAAGGAGGCACATACAGACCTCTCCTGCCGCTGGACCACCAGGGAAGAGGTAGGAAATGGACACTGGGGGGCAATTTGGAAATGATGGGGGCCAAGATGGATATGATTGCAATGTAGAGATGATGGGGCAATGTATGTGAGGGTAAGTTGGAGCTGATGGCAATATGGAGATGAAGGGGGCAATGTGAGGGTAAGCTGGAGCTGATGGAGGCAATATGAAGATGATGGGGGCAATATGGAGATGACGGGGCAATGTGAGGGTAAGTTGGAGCTGATGGGGGGCAATATGGAGCTGATGGGGGCAATGTGAGGGTAAGTTGGAGCTGATGGGGGCAATATGGAGATGATGGGGGCAAAGTGGAGCTGATGGGGGCAATATGGAGCTGACGGGACAATGTAAGGGCAATATGGAGATGATGGGGGGCAATGTGGAGATTAGGAGCATTGTGGAGGTGTCCAGTGTAGATGGCCATTGTGGGGGGCGCGCTTCAGATTTCTTTGCCTACAGGCTCCTGAGATGTAAATTCTTTTCTTTTTTTTAAATATATATTTTGAATAAATACTTATGAGAAATGCCCTTTTTTGCATTTGAGCCCCTGCCCCCCAAAATGTCTGTGCATGTCCCTGCCTGGTGCTAAATGAATACATTGTAATTCTTAAAAGGTAAACTCACAGCTGGACTTGCAATGCATCTTATTTCATGCCAACATGACATCTAAGGGGTTAATTATGTATTCTGTCTATCTTAAGAACTTGTTTATAATAGAGCTGTGCAGGGCACCCTAACATTAATGAAGGGAAATGTATTCTTACTATAACAATAATAATTACAATGTATTCATTTAGAATTAGGATTTGGATGTTAAGACCTTTAACCCTTCAATTGCCAGAGTGGTGCCTTCTCAGACACTTAAAGGGTAAATGGACAGACCTTATTTATAACTGATCTGTGCATGTCACCTTGACATTAACCCTTGCTTGCTCACACTCCTATAACATTTAAAGGGTAATCACATTTTCTTCTTCTCATAACACATTGAAAGGTATATCTTGATTGGGCCATGCCACCAGTAGGCATGCAGACACAATACATCATTTCTATGTAATTATTCATGGAGAGGTTCTGCAATATGGTTGGCAATAGTATATAGAGTTACAATGTGGAACGCTCCAGCAGATGGCCACGAGGCTTAATGCCAGGGAACAACCATTTTGCTGTCCCTATCTCTACTGACTGGTGATTCTCTTTTTTTGGTGTGTTATTTCTGGGCTAAACATTCCAAGTGTCGCCAACAGATGGTATTACTGTAGAACATTTCAAGGGATAGTATTACTTCATTTTATCTTTATTTTATTTTGTAGGCATTAAAAAAACATGAAGAACGATATAATTCTTGTCTCTCAAACCTTTATGGTTTGAGAGGTATTCACAAGCAAAGTTTCCCCTCCCGCCCCTTTTACCTAGTGTAAGCAATCTCTTCTCAGATGTGGAATCCAGTCCACAGACCAGACAGATAACAGAAGGGGACAATCTTCTTCCTATGAGAACAATGAAAGCCCTGCCCCCCTTCACAAGTTTTTCAGGTTTTTCCCTTATCTTAATTGAAGATTGTCCCTCTCTGCAGTCTACCTGGGCACCTCCCTTCTGATCTGGCTGAGCAGTGTTACATCAGTAAAAGGGATGGGAGGGGGATATTTTGTAATTGAAATACTCTTGAACTACAACTCTGACAGAATTGAAATAACTCTCCAAAGTCCAAATACTATGATGATTAATTAGAGCTGCTTTTATTATGAAACATTACTATCCCTTTAACTAAGCCTCAGCATATGGAGGCACCACTTGAGAAATGAGCAGTTGTTCTGCACTTTTTTATACATGTTGCTGATAAGGGTGATGATTGCCCTTGTGTACTCTAGTAGCTAGCTACAATAATTTAATTGTTGAAAGCTACTAAGCAAATCAGCGCTGTGACTTTATTACTTGTTACAATATATCAGATACAGTTTTATACGAAGTGACTGATACAGATTACTCAGTTAACCTGTTATGCTTAAAAACAGATGGACAGGCACTATTTACTCCAGTGAAGGATAGGAGTTTAATTGGGTCCATTGGATATTTGTTGACCCAATAGGGTATTCAGTTACACAGAGCACAAGGTGCAACATAGATTGATATAGGCACATTTTGTCTTACAAACAGACATATTTCATTTTGATAGTATCTAACCGGCCACACGTTTGGATATACTATGGAGACCTACATATAGCTGCAAAACTATCCAATTGTTCGACACCTCTCCATTACTAGTAGTGCCCTTACTTAATACCTAACTGGGACTTTTTTATTGTTTCTCCTAATTTATGAAGGGACTACAATAATCAATAGTTTTTTTAGCTTATGTATGTGATAAAGGTTAAGTATTAGCGTTTTCCGCATCCTAGTCATCTACAATGTTAGGATTTTTAACTGGTCATTTTCATAGACAAGGAAGAAGGTGATCCAGAAACTGAAATAGCTCTACCTCCCCTAGTCTATTCAGCTCTTGTATATTTCTATTTTGATCCTATGGCCTGCGAAGCCCACCCCAAATAAACACTATTGTACATGTACATATTGTATGTATTATATGAATCAGTGTTATGAGTCATTTAAAAGTGTAAAGTGTATAGACTCTTGGGTGTATATGACTATGCCTCCTCCTCTCTTTTCTCGGTTCTTCCTAAAACATGAGTATTCTTCAAATGGAACAGCAGTACCTGGTATTTTAGGGCTTAGCCAGGATTCAGCGAGTATGAAGATTTTTGGATTGTACACATAACACAACTCTTTTAGTTAATCTAATTTGGGTAGAATACTGCGGATGTTGCAGTTCACAAAAGAGAGACCTTTTTTAAAAGTGAAGTTGACATTTATTGTTGTTTGAGGGCCAGGGTTGGTTTCTATGTTATTTGTCAAGGCAAGTAGTAAAATGCATAAAAATGTAGTGAGTCGTTTGGGGTTGAGCATGTAGTGAAAGAGTGCATCTGTTGCTGTAATAACTGGGGCTGGGTGGGCTTGTTTTTAGTACTCTTCACCAGCACTCAGAGGGTAGTGCACATGTTTGCAGAAGTCCATGGTGGATTATTATATCATGGTGCACGTGAGGACCAGAATTGTGAGGATATGAGGAAAACTGTATTAAAAGTGGCAGAATTGGAACAGATAATAATAATATTGTTCATTTTGTTATGCATATCAAAAAAGATAGTGGGGGAAGGAGAAACAGCTAGTCAGAAAATAGTCTCTGATCAAATTCCCTCAAAGCCATTGCCTGAGATGTTCTTAAGCACCTCTCAGCCAATCAGTTTAAAGCACAGCCACTCAAATCTGATTGGCCAATAGCTTTAAGGGAATTTGATCAAAGACTGCCCATATATAAAGGCAGTCTCTGTTCAGATACCCTCAATGAGGGACTGGACGGGAGCTTGTGGCACACAGTACTGACTCTGCTTCCTCCGCCTCTGCGGCCACACACAGCAGAGGAGACAGATTAATAAGCTAAGTGTATAATAATTATCACATTCTGGGACATATAATAATGGAGTAACTTTGACTACTCTAATGGCTTTGCAATGTGTTGCATACGCCTCTGGCACTCAAGGGGTTAAATGATGTATTATTGCCTGTGATATTTCTGCAAACATATTCATAGTCTTATGTTTTTTTAGAGCAAGAAGAAAGAAGAATGAAGAGAGGAAAGAAGATACAAGAAAGAAGAGAATACAGAATGAAGACAGAAGGAGACAGAAAGTGGATGACAGGTTAGTGTTAATGATCTGTGCTTTGCAGTATGTCAGGCACTGATGGTTAATTTTTTTGCTGTTAAGTATCCAATATCGCTGCTGTTGTGCAAAAGCATCATACATTGCATCTTGAGTACTACAGCCCCTAAAGGAAATAAAACCCAGAGAAGTAACAGTAGACAACAGGAATACAATTGGCCCCATAAAAACCTGGTAGTGTGCCTGACTAACCCAGTTGTCAAACGACATTTCACAGTGGTAGGAGAGAAATAGTTATAACAAGTTACAGAGTGACCTTCAAAGGTGATAAATTGAGAATTCCTAGTCGCAAAAACAATGTTCTCTTTATCCAGGTAATCATGGAATCTTACTATTACATTCCTCGGAGCTTCATGTGGCAGTCCCTTGGGTTTGAGTGATCTGTATGCCCTGTCTTATCAGAAGTCTGCATTATCATCCATTTTGGTAACGTGTTGTAAGAATTTGAGTAGGAAGTTCGGTAGCGCCTCTGTAGACACCGTTTGAAGAATTTCCCTTAGATGTCAATTATTCTGTCTGTTCCGATTGTCCAGATCATCCTACCGGACTAATTTGTCTGTGTTTGTTTTTTGTGTAGAAAACAAACCCGTTTTTTAAAATTTTGTTGCATTTTAGCTAAAGCGGCGCTATAGCCGCAAAACGCGTAGCTATTTTAATTGGGTAGACATATGTGTCTTTTATATGAATAAAAGTTTTGCTACTTTTTGAGAATCACAGCCTTTTTTAGATTTTTTGATCACCTTGATTCATCAAGAGAATATTGCATCATGAATGCTGCACTGGATACAGATCTCTGTACAGACCTTCGGTGGGAGTTGGAGACCCTGAGTGCAGACAGGTGAAAAATCCTCCGCATGCTGATATCTAGGATCACCAAATGTGAGTGTAATTTTGGATATATTTCATTATTGTCGTAACAATATTGCACTATTGGATGCCCTCTCTGTGTTTTTTTTGTTGCATATTGAGCCGCTGTGGGAAGAGCAAGTAGTGGAGGAGGAGCTGCCCAAGCAAGACTTAACAATATAAAGCTTTTGGCCCAAGATTTGTATATACAATACCTTGGCATCAGTGTTTGTGAGTAACCACCTAGAGGTGATTCGGTGGTGGTTGTGGTACCAGGTTTTATTGCACAAGGGGCGCCACCCTGTTGTGTTCCCTTTTTTTCTCCATAGTATTAACACACAGTCAATTTTTGTGGCCTGGGAACTTTTTTGTGGACAATACACACAGATGTGTTAATAATCATTCTTCTTGTAGCATTTTTCATCACAAAGCTTTTCCTGTTCGTTTTTGATTTTGGGGGTGTTGTATATAAATTATTTTCATTTTTATAGTGAACATTTGGGGCTCGATTTAAAGGCAGCCGTTAGTAAAAAAAAATCACTAACGGGTGCGTTAAGTGTCATGTAGCAATTCAAAGATCCGTCTAAAGAACAGCTAACGGCAGTTGCAGAATCCTTACGGCCGATACACTTACGTGCATTCAGACGCATGGAACAACATACCCCAGAGCTATTCAAAGGCTTGCGGCACTGGTAACGGCTGAAAAAAGGCAACCTAACGGCAAAAAGTTAAGACCCACTTTTCTCACACGTTAGACACTTAACGGGCAAAACAAAACACCCGTTACATAGGAAAATACACGAAATGCTTACCGCACAAACATGTAAATGGAAAAATTAACCCGTGCAATGCCAAAACAACACAAAAACATGGACACACAACACAAATCACTCCACACACAACATCAAGCAACACCACAGGGACAACGACACCCAAAAATACAACAACACAACATGGCACGGAACAATGGGGGTTATCACACAAAGCAGACACCTGCAAATATAAGCTCACCTGTGCAACATCAACACGCGACCTGCACCCCACAACTGCACACCTGCAAATGGCAGACGCATAACAAGCACAACACACCACATCTTATAACACACACACACCTGCAAACACTTACCTGGACAAAACAACTCTCCATTGGTCAGCACTCACCTCATCTCCACACCTACACAACGCCCTATCAAGTACTTAAAGGGACAACTCAACACACTCACTTGTGGCTTGTTTTCCACTCAGGGAGGGTGAGAGATAGAGAGAGAGATAGAGAGAGCAAACAGTATGTTGAGTTACATATTGTTGCGAAGACTGCGGAGAAGGCATGCAAGGGAGAGAGCTAGGGAACATCAGCAACCTCCAGGCACGCCTGATCAACAGCCTTCACCTGTTGCAAGTGAGGAGGCTCTGGCTCAGCAGCCACATAGGAATCCATCCCCACCTGCAGGGCAGAGGATGTATACACGACCAACAAGGCCCAAGGTATACCGCCCAAGGGTCACCCTCTTTGGAATGACTGATGATGAGGTAATTGATCGCTACAGGTTGAGGCCTGACAGCTTCATTGCCTTGTATGAGGTCATCAGAGATCAGGTGGATCCCATCTACATCCACAACCATGCCCTAACTGGCCTGCAGAAACTACTGTGTACCATACACTTCATGGCAAGTGGGGCCTTCCAGTCCACTGAGGGTTACGCTTCTGGCATGTCACAGGCCACATTCTCCAGGGTGCTGGCCCAGGTCCTGCCAGCCCTCTAAAGCAAGGCCAGTACCTATATACATTTTCCCACCACCGACATGGACTGGATACACATCAAGCAGGCCTTTTACCCCAGGGGAGGCATGCCCAGGGTCATGGGTGCTATAGATTGCACCCATGTCCGGATTAAGGCCCCAACACGTGACGCACAGCTATTCATCAACAGGAAGAACTTCTACTCCATCAAGGTGCAGATGGTGTGTGACAGCAACATGAGGATAATGAATGACTGTGCAAAATATCCTGGCAGCTCACATGATGCATACATTCTCCAAAACTCCTCAGTCCACAGAGATTTTGAGAATGGAACCTTTACAGGGGGATGGCTTGTGGGTGAGTTCACAAAACAAAATCACACCACATACACAGGCGTACACACAACGCTGCTCAGCATGCACCTGACCCACAGCTACTACGTCCACCACACAAAACATCATTCACACAACATGTGCTCCCTGTCTCACCATGTCACTCACATTACACAGGTGATGCTGGCTATGGATGCAAGTCCTGGCTACTGACCCCAGTGGCCAATCCCCAAACACATGCCCAGGAAAGGTACAACCAGGCTCATGCCAGAACGAGGAATGCTGTTGAGCGGACATTTGGGCTCCTCAAGTCAAGATTTCGATGTCTGGACCACTCTGGGGGAGCACTGCAGTATGCACCTGCTAAGGTGTGTGACATCATTGTGGCGTGCGCAATACTGCACAACATCGCAGTGGACACCAGGCTGCTGGATCACATCCAGGACCCCCCCATACATGAAGTGGCCATGGACATCGGGCATGTGGAGGAGACCATGAGAGGGGCACAGATCAGAGACACGCTCATCACGGATCACTTCACCTGTGAGTATAACACAGGTATGCACACAATCCATGCAAGTCCCCCATCAGTCCTGTGACACTAACCACACTGCACATTATGTTCTGTCTCACCCCACAGGAACAGTGACACAGCACTGCACTGGCAGTGGACGTGGCAAATTGTGTGTGTGGATTCAAAAACCATCCTCCATTCCACTCTCCATGTTGACATACAGACCCCAAGGATATCACGCACACCCCCAGGAGAAACAAGGTACAACATATTACCCATGTTCATCACCTTACAGGGCTTGATTGACAGCAACTAACTGGATATGCCATGATCGTAGCCTGAGCAACCATGCTTGCCCAGTAGCAAAAGAGTATTATCTAATGATATGCATTGGATAATACTCAGGCACATCAGGGGTTAAAGGGACATTGGACTCAATATGGGACCTGTACTGTGCTAGAGCTGGGAAAAGCAGCAGAGGGGTGGATGTACAGTGGTATTGTCACACAATGTAGAGGTCATGAGACGTAGATCAGATTACCAGGGACTCCATGCTGACCTGTGAGTGTGCAGACATATGTGCCCCCGACATGAATACACACATCAACAAATATGTCCAAACAGTTCCATGGAACAAATGACATTGGGCTGCCACTGTCACTTTCACAGTGACAGCACAATGTCATAACTTCCATGGAGCTCTCAGAACACTTGTTAATGTGTGTATACATGTCAGGGGCACATATCCATAGGGCTGGTGCACATGTCCTTAGTTCCCCACAGAATCGGTTACAGATGAGTACACAACACGTTGTCAAGTAATGGTTTGTGTACTCACCTGTAACTGTGAAAATTGAGGGGATTAAAAAGACTAAATTGCTGTGGCTTGATGATCAGTTCAGGTCTACTGCTCCAAATCATGTCCTCTTTTCCCACAGGCAACACCTTCATGAAGATCACCCCTTGCTGTTTATGGTGATGTTGGTGATGCAATGTTTGACCTGAGGTTCACACAAACCTCTACTGGAACATTCTCATATAGACAAAGAAAACACTAATTCTTGAGTGTTATAACCTGTACAGTTAGGATGAGCAGCTACAGAGTTGTCAAACCTTGTGGACAACACATGGGCAGGGCAGCAGTGTTACTGAAGTAGTAAGATTTAGTTTCAAAGTACATTTAGTGTTCTCATACAGGTGTTAAATGCATATAGGCAATACACATAGAAAACACATGTACATTCTAATGTACTTTGAGACACAATAAAGATGAACCATCACCATTCTATCTGTGTCTGTATGAGGATATATTTGAGAACACATTTGTCAATGCGTAACCACACCCAGGATAGAGTATCCCCCATATATGGAAAGGCATCACCCACATCACAGGAGTCCACCGCTTGTTTGCCAGTGAGTGGACTCTGTGATGTATCCATGCAAACAGATGATGGTGGCAGTGATGCACCAATGTGTTGTGGGAGTGATAAAGATGTGATACAGGGGACATACTTCCACAGTGAATACCCGTCCACACTATCTGTATTGCTCAGTATAATCAATGTTCTGAGATTTTGCTCCACTTTAGCATATCTCAGTACATGGGCTACATCAACGAACAACCAGACTAAGTGGACATGTGTTATCATCACTGATGAAGTCTGTTACACCCTTAGGGAAACAGCAACTCAACTTACTGGAGACCCCAATGCTCACCCCAGGATATCAATGTGTGTGATACACATTGAAATCCTAGGTTAAAAAACATTGGCTTCCCCAGTAAGTCAGTTGCACAATGAGTGTTTGAATCCAAGACAATATTGATGCATGTCCCATTTATCTGTCCTGCTTGTTATGTCCCCGCTAAGTCACAGAGCTGTTTGTCTGGTTATCACATTAACCCACTGAGTGCAAGAGTGGTCCCCAACGCATTTCTTTGCAATGCATTGCCTACCACTCTGGCATTCAAAGGGTTAAACACAACATATGATGTAGATGAATGTTCAATGTTGTACCATTTGTTGTGCTAAGGGGTATGTTTTGTTGTTCAAATTCAACACACAACATTGCCATATAACACAGTGGTATAATATGGTTCCAGGGATGTATTTCAAGTTGAATTTGTACAACGGTGTGTGTGTGAACCCATGTTGTAGCATCCCACAAACATTTCACCCAGGCAGAGGTTGTGTTCACTGCATTGTATGGCAATGCATTGGAGACAACCTTGCCACCCAATCCATAACTGAAGACACAACAGATCAGACTGGAATCCAAAAAAAAGGTTTCTTTATTGAGGGGAAAGTTAACAGGTTGGGCCTTTCATTTTTTTCCTTTTTGGGTGGGGGGCCTTAGCCTGGGTGCCAGAGGTGGATGCCCTTGTTGATCTCCTGGTAACCCTCTGCCCCCTAGGTGTGGCTTCAGGGGTAACACTGGAGGGGGTGGTGGTGGCAGTAGACCCCTCAGTGGAACGCAAGTTCTCCCTCTCCATCCTCAGGTTCTCCCTGCGGTTGATCTCCCTCAACTCCACAAGGACGTGTGTCAACATGTCCATCAGACCAGTCCTGAGCTGGTGGAGTATGTGTTCCCCCTGGCCACCTCCGACTCCAGGGCTTGGATTCTGGTCTCCAATTGGGCAATGTTCCTCCTGGATTGCCTCCTGCTCCTGGTGATGTTGCTGTCAGTACTCCTGCTCGACCGGAGTAGTCTCCTCTGAAGGGCCATACACTCCGCCTCCATCCCTGTGAGGCGTGCAGTGCTGGAGGTGGATGTGCCCAGTGTCCCTTGTGCTGCTGTTTCCTCTGCTGATGAGGGTGCTCATTCTTCTGCTGCCGAGGGTGCTGTTTCCTCTGTTGCCGAGGGTGCTGTTTCCTCTGCTGCTTTTGGGTGCTGTTTCCTCCTCTGCTGCTGCTGAGGGTGCTCTTTCCTCCTCTGCTGCTGCTGAGGGTGCTCTTTCCTCCTCTGCTGCTGCTGAGGGTGCTGTGGCTTCTGTTGGAGTGGCTGGTGCAGATGATGGGCATATGCCCACCACATCAAGTGATCCTGAGCTGCCCAATGATGTGTGTGCTGGTGGAGGTGTGAAAATGTCCCTGGGTAGGGGGCGCTGGGGCTCACCAATCAGGCCCAGGTGTGGGTAGTCCAGTGGCCAAGGGTCATATGGTGGCCACTGATAGGTGCTGGGACCCCACCTGGGATCATACCTTGGGGCATGCTATGGAGCCATCCAGGAGAGTGGGTTGATCTGTGAGGCATATGACCCATATTGGGTGGTGGCCACTGTCCCTGGCAGCCATTGCCTCCCTGGCGGTGGTGGTGCTGCTGATGGAGAGTAGTAGCTGGTGGAGGTGGATGGATATGTCCACCTCTCCTCCTGTGGCATCCATCCACTTTACTGGGGAGGTGCAGCTTGAAGGAGTGCAGCCTGTGGTGGTCCAGCTTGTGGTGGTGCAGCCTGTGGTGGTCCAGCTTGTGGTGGTGCAGCCTGTGGTGGTCCAGATTGAAGGGGTGCAGTAGGTGGTGGTGCAGCCTGTGTTGGAGGGGATGGTGATGGTGGGTAAGGTGACCACCGGCTTGTCCCCTCCTCTGTGTACTCCTCACTGGGGGGTGACATTGCCTCCTCCACTGTCTCCCGCTGGGCTTGAGGGCCGTAAGCTGTGTGGAGAAATAAGATGCTGTGATTAGTGACGTTAGCTATATGTTTGTGGAGACAGTGGTGAAGAAAAATATATGTGTTTGGGTTAACCCCCCTGGGTAAACAAGGGTACTCCCACTGCTGAAAGGTGTTGTTTGAGTTATTACGGGTGAAGGTTTTATTTTGAGGTGCAATATCACAGTGGTCCAAAACAGTACCGTGGGGCTGTTGCAACACCCTCCCATGTAGATATCTGGTCCCTGTACCAGAGCTGTCCATATGATTGTGTAGTAACAGCACCACTGTACAATTTCAGGCCACTGGGATATTGCCCCTGACATATCCATGTCTGAGCTGTGATACCTTTTGAATCAACACACCTTTCAGCAGTAGGAATACCATTGTTTAACTGGGGTGGGGGGAATCCAACAACATATATTTGTCTTCACAACTTGTAGGGATGGCTATCCCTCCAGGGGGATGGCAAAGGTTAAGTCCACCTTGATATCAGATTGTAGACATTGTGAAAACATATGTTGTTCGCTGTTAGTCCTATCCCTCCTACCCTCATGGTTGTTCAGATATTGCTCTATGTGACAGATGGGGATTTCAGTCATTTGTCCACACGAGGGCTTTTCAGCAGAGCCCAAATCACCCCATTTAGAGAACAATGCTTAATTGGAATGGTGTACAGAGTGTGCATGGTTTGCAAGCACACTCTGTGGACCATTCCAAAGAGGTATTTATCTCGATATGTTGCAACTTTGGCTCTGCTGAAGAGCCTCCGTGTGGTCAAATGATAGATATCTCCACCTGTCACATAGAGCAATATCTGTATAACCATGAGTGTTGGAGGGATGGGACTTAGATCGAGACACATCTTTTAACGATGGCAATGATATGACATCATGATGACATTATCCATTGCTATCCCATTACAGTCACACACAAGTAGAAATGGTCATATATGTATGTGGATATGTACCCTTCATATGGATACAGTAATATCCTTCCAAGATGTGAAGCCAGAGAGCAGTTCAGTAGGTGTGATTGCCTTACTGGCTATATATGTGCACCCATCCAACAATACATTGGATTGATATGATGGATATGAGCATACCTCGTATATCCCATCTGCGTAGAGTGTGATATACTATGTATGTATATTTGGATGGTAGCAATGTAGGTTGATTTGTGATGGGTGCACATATCTGGCCAGTAAGGCAATCACACCTACTGAACTGCTCTCTGGCTTCACATCTTGGAAGGATATTACTGTATCCATATGAAGGGTACATATCCACATACATATATGACCACATCCATTGAACTGATCTCTGTGTTCACATCATGTTGGAACATATTTAGTAACATTTGAATCCTAAGGGCAACAATCCAGCCAGTAGTGAGGGATATCTTTGACTGAGGCCTGTTTTTTCTCTGTGTATGAGCCCATCCATCCTTCTGTGTGAGGCAACCGTACTCAGTCCTAGATATCCATCAGTCATAGCCTGTTGGTGACCAAGGTACAATGTTTGCTATTTGTTTCCCATGTGTATCCTGCAAAGAGCGGCTGGTGTACCATCCATCCATGGCATCAGCACCCCTGTGGATCTATGTGGGAATCAGATGTGGGATATGTCATTTCAAGTCAGAGTAAATGATTGCAGCCACAACACCAAGGCCTACTTTTTCCAGCTTGAATTCTGTGAAATAGTTTTCAGCCTGTGTGTTGCACATACAAGCATTTATTCTGTGGGACACTGTGATGTGTGACCTGATGCCCCCTTTTTGTGATTCAGTAAGCGGTGATGTTGAACTGATGAAGTGAACGTGATGGTGACTTCTCCAGTGATCTCCTTTCCCCATTTCCAGTGTTTTCCATAGAGTCTGTACAATAGGACCCTATGAACTTGATTCTTGTTTTGGCATATTCTCCATAGACTAACACTGGTATTGGTGAAGTGAGGGTGTGTGAGGGTTACTTTGTGTCCACCATCTCTTTGTCACCGCTTAGTGAATGTCCCCTGTGTAGCATGTGATCGTTGGCCTATTGACTTGTTTGTTGTCTGGTTAACCCCTTGAGTATCAGAGGGGTTGCCAAAGCATTGTTGATTGATGCATTGATGATCCCTCTAGCACTCAAGGGGGTTAGGGTGGGGGTGGGGACATGGGTGACATTGTGTGTGAACAGTGATGATCTATGACAGTCGACATTTTGAACATAACGGTTTGTGTATTGTGTGTGATGAGCACAGCGACAGGAGGGTTGAAGTAGGACTTTGACAGGTTTGTCCCAAGTTGGACCTTGCCATTTGTCCTGGTGTTGTGTCCTTTTTTTAACCCTCAGGATGCTGTGTTGGTGCAGTTGTATGGCTGAGTGATGGATATGTGTTGAGGTGTGACTGTGTGTGCAGCTGGTGTTGGTTGCTGTAGTGTGTTGTTCTGCAGTGTTGCACTTACTGGTAGTGTGGAGGCTCCTCTCATCCCCAGTGTCAGTTCCTCCAACGACCCCCTCGATCAGGGTCAGGGACATGGTCTGCCGCACCATCTCCTCCCAGCCGCAGAATGTGATGGGCACAGATGGGCCACCTCCAGTGCCTTGGGCTTGCTTGGCCATGTCAGACAGCTTGTTCTTGACCACCCTCCGGCAGTCGCCCAATCTCTTCTTCACAGACTCCATGTCCCGCCTGCATGGAGCCACTGCGTTTACCCGGCTGCAGATCTGGTTCCAGGCTGCCTTTCTCCTCGCTGACAGGCCAGGGACCCTTGCCGTAGGGTGGGGGACACTCTGCCTCTCCAGGACAGCTTCTACGAGAGCCGTGTTCTCC
Source organism: Rhinophrynus dorsalis (assembly GCA_037306005.1). NCBI lineage: Eukaryota > Metazoa > Chordata > Amphibia > Anura > Rhinophrynidae > Rhinophrynus > Rhinophrynus dorsalis. The sequence continues at coordinate 97,120,279 of CM074725.1, read as the reverse complement.
TCCTCAGTATATCTCGGATCCCTGATCCTGCCCTCATCAGCTCCGGCATGGGAGGATTTAGCCCCGGAGTGCCCTGCCTGGTCTGACCCTGACTGTGTGGGGTGCTCCCCAGCAACTACCCCTCGTCCCACTGCAGGTTCTGTCCCTGTCCTGCGTGTGCCTGCTCTCGTTGGCCGGGTCCCCTCCGCCCTGCAGATCTCCCTCTCCCACCCCTGCTTTGCTGAGGGATACCCTCCTGACCTTCCTCCTCCTCCACTACTCTCCCCATCCCTCTCTCCTGTCCTCCTCTCCTTGCCATCATTCACCCACTCACACCCAGGCACTCCCACAGGCCCTCACAGACACACTCGATCCACTCACTCTCTGTCACACACTTTCACTCACAGATTCACACTGTCAAAATAAAATGTAAAATGTGTAAGGTGTTATAAAATAAAAGGACTATGTGTATGTATGTATGTGTATGTGTTTGTGTTTGAATGTGTGTATGTAATATGTGCAAAAGTGTGATATGTGTATATTTAGTGCACCTCTCTCCAAACTCCAAAACTCCTCTACCTCCAATGTACGCTCCTGTCTCCCTCTCTCTAATCACTATCCTCCGCTCCTGGGTCCTGATATCTGGCTCTGAAGAACTCGATAACAGACAGTGTGTGATGGTTATATTTGGGTATATATAGGTGTATTTGAAGTTATTTGATACATTGGGGCTTTGTGATTGGCTGTGTGTTTGAATTTGTTTTTGCATCAATCATGGTTGCTAGACAACGGCAGCCGTTATGTTACATGTTGTTTTGAGCGATGTTATTGTGTGATTTGGCCGCTCGTTGTGCATTAACATGAGCGACAACGGGTTTTGTGTTCCGTGTTTTGTGTGTGCGTACACTCGATAGCTATTCTCGTAGAGAACCTATTGAATCTGCCATAACTCATGTATTATTTGCGAGCGATGTGCCTTTTTCACTTAGCGGCTGGTTTAACGGGAGCCTTTAAATCTAGCCCTTGGACTGTAGTGTGTTGAGTTCTCACCTTGTTAATAATCATCTTGTACATTTTTCATCGCAAAGCTTTTCCTGTTCATTTTGATTTTGGGATTTTTGTATATAAATTATTTAGTTTTAGTTTTTATAGTGAGCATTTGGACCGTAGTGTGTTGAGTTCTTCTGTGGGCTATTTAGCGTGCATTTTGGGAAATTAACACACACACATGTCAGTTTTTGTGGCCTAACGTCTGTTGTGATTTCAGCTAGTAGGGCAATTGAATTGCTCTGCTAGCATTTTTGCTAACAGGCTGTTAGCCAATATTGCCCTACCAGCTGTTTTACCAGCCTTAATTGAATCGAGGCCTTAGAGTTTTCACTGCCTGGCAGAAATGTCAGCAATTGAGGGTCTTAGACCTCGATTCAGTTGAGGCTGGTAAAACAGCCGTAGGGTAATTTTGGCTAATGGTCTGTTAGCAAAAAGTGGCTTTTTTTTTTTTTTTTTTTTTTTTTTAATAATTACATTTTTATTGAGAGGCAGAAATAATAACAAAGAACAGTACAGGACACATATGAATAATAGATACAGTGTACCTAGAGTCACGTCATATATGTAGTTAGAAAAATTGAACAAACAATGCTCAATCCTTGTCCTGTACAACTTAGAACAACTGCCAAGAGGAATTTTAAATTTATGAAGGCAGTAAAGAAAGATGGGAAAATAGGTGAAGGCAAGGGAAAGGAGGGGTGGGATGGATGGGGACTAGAAAGAGGAAAGGAGGAAAAGAAGAATTGCTGAAAATGAAGAGAAGAAGGGAGATCAGGGAGAAAAGGAAGATAATGACTAAAGAGAGGAGAGAAGAGAGAAGAAAAGAAAGGAAAAGAGTTAGAGGGGGAATGAGTGTGAAAAAAAAGAGAAGAAAAGTAGAGATATAAAGTAGTATAGTAAAAGTGATAGTAATAGAAGGAGGAGTCGGGTGGTGTCAAGTCACTCAGTCTCCAAAGGGCTAAAATCAGAGTGATATTTAGCAGTCTCAGCATTCCAGTCAGAGAGGAATTTAGAAAGGTCCATAGTATTTTTCCCATGTTTGAGGGCAGTTAATCTGAAGAATAACAACTAAGCCCCGACTCAATGGTGCCATTCAGATGTAGAGTTGCCACCTTTTCTTAAAAAAAAACAAAAAAACGGCCATGGCATTCCCTCCATAGGCTTAACATTGGACATAAGCCAATTTTTTACCGGCCTGCCGGTAAAATACCTGCTGGGTGGCAACACTATTCAGACGTAGTCAGTGGATTTCTGTCTTTCCGGTGTGAGGGGATAAGGGATTTAGTGGAATTTAGTATAGATAGTAAAAATGCCTTTCCGAGAAGGATGGGGGGGAAGTATGGGAAGGTTCAAGTAGAATGGAATTTGCAAAGGATACCTAGATAGGTGGCTATATAGTGAGACATCTAATAAGAGAGAGACAACAAACCCAAAAAGGCTGAATCATCTGGCAAGACCACCAAAAATGTAAAAGTGTACCTTTCTGTTTCAGACACCGACAACATCTAGGGTTGGCAGAAGGAAACATGCCATGGAGTCTAGGGGCTAGATTTAAAGGTTCACGTTAAACCAGCCACTAAGTGAAAAAGGCACATCGCTCGCAAATAATACATGAGTTACAGCAGATTCAATAGGTACTCTACGAGAATAGCTATCGAGCGTAGGCACACACAAAACACGTAACACAAAACCCGTTGTCGCTCATATTAATGCACAACGGGCGGCCAAATCACACGATAACATCGCTCAAAACAACATGTAACATAACGGCTGCCGTTGTCTAGCAACCCTGATTGATGCAAAAACAAATTCAAACACACAGCCAATCACAAAGCCCCAATGTATCAAAAAACTTCAAATATACCTATATATACCCAAAAATAACCGTCACACACTGTCTGTTATCGAGTTCTTCAGAGCTAGATATCAGGACCCAGGAGCGGAGGATAGTGAACAGAGAGAGGGAGACAGGAGCATTCATTAGAGGTAGAGGAGTTTTGGAATTGGAGAGAGGAGAGCATTGCACATAATATGACACATAGCACACCTTTGCACATATTACATACACACATACAAACACATACACATACATACACATAGTCCTTTTATTTTATAACACCTTACACATTTTACATTTTATTTTGACAGTGTGAATCTGTGAGTGAAAGTGTGTGACAGAGAGTGAGTGGATCGAGTGTGTCTGTGAAGGCCTGTGGGAGTGCCTGGGTGTGAGTGGGTGAGTGATGGCCAGGAGAGGAGGACAGGAGAGAGGGATGGGGAGAGTAGTGGAGGAGGAGGAAGGTCAGGAGGGTATCCCTCAGCAGAGCAGGGGTGGGAGAGGGAGATCCGCAGGGCGGAAGGGGACCCGGCCAACAAGAGCAGGCACACGCAGGACAGGGACAGAACCTGCAGTGGGACGAGGGGTAGTTGCTGGGGAGCACCCCACACAGTCAGGGTCAGAGCAGGCAGGACACTCCGGCTCTGAATCCTCCCATGCCAGAGGTGACGAGGGCAGGATCAGGAACCCCAAATACACAGAGGAGGAGAACATGGCTCTCGTGGAAGCTGTCCTGGAGAGGCAGAGTGTTCTCCACCCGACGGCGAAGGTCCCTGGCCTGTCAGCGAGGAGGAAGGCAGCCTGGAACCAGATATGCAGCCGGGTCAACGCGGTGGCTCCATGCTGGCGGGACGTGGAGTCTGTGAAGAAGAGATGGGGCGACTGGTCTAGAACAAGTTGTCTGACATGGCCAAGCAAGCCCGAGGCACTGGAGGTGGCCCATCTGTCCCCATCACCTTCTGCGGCTGGGAGGAGATGGTGCGGCAGACCATGTTCCCGACCCTGATCGAGGGGGTTGTTGTAGGAACTGACACTGGGGATGAGAGGAGCCTCCACACTACCGGTAAGTGCAACACCACATAACAACACACTACATCAACCAACACCAGCTGCACACACAGTCACACCTCAACACATGCCCATCACTCATCCATACAACTGCACCAACACAGCACCCTGAGGGTTAAAACAGCACACAATACCAGGACAAATGTCAAGGTCCAACTTGGGACAAACCTGTCAAAGTCCTACTTCAACCCTCCTGTCGCTGTGCTCATTACACACAATACACAAACCGTTATGTTCAAAATGTCGTCTGTTAAATATCATCACTGTTCACACACAATGTCACCCATGTTCCCACAGGGAAGGCATCACCTAAGCCCTTGAGTGCTAGAGGGATCATCAATGCATCGATCAACAATGCTTTGGCAACCCCTCTGGGACTCAAAGGGTTAACCAGACAACAAACAAGTCAATAGGCCAATGATCACATGCTACACAGGGGACATTCACTAAGAGGTGACAAAGAGATGGTGGACACAAAGTAACCCTCACACACCCTCACTTCACCAATACCAGTGTTAGTCTATGGAGAATATGCAAAAACAAGAATCAAGTTCATAGGGTCCCATTGTACAGACTCCATGGAAAACACTGGAAATGGGGAAAGGAGATCACTGGAGAAGTCACCATCATGTTCACTTCATCAGTTCAACATCACCGCTTACTGAATCACAAAAAGGGTTGATCAGGTCACACATCACAGTGTCCCAGAGAATAAATGCTTGTATGTGCAACACACAGGCCGAAAACTATTCCACAGAATTAAAGGTGGAAAAAGTAGGCCTTGGTGTTGTGGCTGCAATCATTTACTCTAACTTGAAATGACATACCCCACATCTGATTCCCACATAGATCCACAGGGGTGCTGATGCCATGGATGGATGGTACACCAGCCTCTCTTTGCAGTATACACATGGGAAACAAATAGCAACCATTGTACCTTGGTCACCAACAGGCCATGACTGATGGATATCTAGGACTGAGTACGGTTGCCTCACACAGAAGGATGGATGGGCTCATACACAGAGAAAAAACAGGCCTCAATCAAAGATATCCCTCACTACTGGCTTGATTGTTGCCCTTAGGATTCAAATGTTTCTAAATATGTCCCAACACGATGTGAACACAGAGATCAGTTCCCTGGATGTGATTGCCTTACAGGCCAGATATGTGCACCCATCACAAATCAACCTACATTGCTACCATCCAAATACACATACATAGTATATCACACTCTACGTAGATGGGATATACAAGGTATGTTCATATCCATCATATCAATCCAATGTATTGTTGGATGGGTGCACATATATAGCCAGTAAGGCAATCACACCTACTGAACTGCTCTCTGGCTTCACATCTTGGAAAGATATTACTGTATCCATATGAAGGGTACATATCCACATACATATATGACCATTTCCACTTTTGTGTGACTGTAATGGGATAGCAATGGGTAATGTCACCATGATGTAATATCCTTGGCATCGTAAAAAGATGTGTCTCGATCTAAGTCCTATCCCTCCAACACTCATGGTTATACAGATATTGCTTTATGTGACAGGTGGAGATATCTGTCATTTGACCACACGGATGCTCTTCAGCAGAGCCAAAGTCTCCACATTTTGAGATAAATACCTCTTTGGAATGGTCCACAGAGTGTGCTTGCAAACCATGCACACTCTGTACACCATTCCAATTAAGTATTGTTCTCTAAATGGGGTGATATAGGCTCTGCTGAAGAGCCCTCGTGTGGAGAAAAGACTGAAATCTACATCTGTTACATAGAGCAATATCTGAACAACCATGAGAGTAGGAGGGATAGGACAAACAGTGAACAACATATGTTTTCATAATGTCTACAATCTGACATCAAGGTGGACTTAACCTTTTCCACCCCCCTGGAGGGATAGCCATCCCTACAAGTTGTGAAGACAAATATATTTTGTTGGATCCTCCCCCCCCCCCCGAGTTAAACAATGGTATTCCTACTGCTGAAAGGTGTGTTGATTCAAAAGGTATCACAGCTCAGACAGGGATATGTCAGTGGCAATATCCCAGTGGCTTGAAATTGTACAGTGGTGCTGTTACTACACAATCATATGGACGGCGCTGGTACAGGGACCAGATATCTACATGGGAGGGTGTTGCAACAGCCCCACTGTACTATTTCGGGCCACTGTGATATTGCACCTCAAAGTGAAACCTTCACCCGTAATAACTCAAACAACACCTTTCAGCAGTGGGAGTACCCTTGTTTACCCAGGGGGATTAACCTAAACACATATATTTTTCTTCACCACCTATCAAAGTATAACTGTCTCCACAAAAATATGGCTAAGGTCACTATCACAACATCTTATTTCTCCACACAGCTTACGGCCCTCAAGCCCAGCGGGAGCCCGTGGAGGAGGCAATGTCACCCCCCAGTGAGGAGTACACAGAGGAGGGGACCAGCCGGTGGTCACCGTACCCACCATCACCATCCCCTCCAACACAGGCTGCAACACCACCTTCTGCACCCCTACAAGCCGGACCACCACAGGCTGCACCCCTACAAGCCGGACCACCACAGGCTGCACCCCTACAAGCCAGACCACCATAGGCTGCACCCCTACAAGCCGGACCACCACAGGCTGCACCCCTTCAATCTGCACCTCCCCAGTACAGTGGCTGTATGCAACAGGAGGAGAGGTGGACGTATCCAGCCACCTCCACCAGCTACTACCCTCCAGCAGCAGCACCACCACCGCCAAGGAGGCAATGGCTGCCAGGGACAGTGGCCACCACCCAATATGGGCCATATGCCTCCCAGATAAACCCACCCTCCTGGATGGCTCCACAGCATGCCCCAAGATATGATCCTAGGTGGGGTCCGAGAGCTTATCAGTGTCCACCATATGACCCTTGGCCACTGGACTACCCACACCTGGGCCTGATTGGTGAGCCCCAGCACCCCCTACCCAGGGACATTTTCACACTTCCACCAGCACACACATCATTGGGCAGCTCGGAGTTACTTGATGTGGTGAGCATATGCCCATCATCTGCACCAGCCACTCCAACAGCTGTCACAGCAGCCACAGCACCTCCAGCAGCAGCAGAGGAAACAGCACCTCCAGCAGCAGCAGAGGAAACAGCACTCTCAGCAGCAGAGGAAACAGCACCCTCAGCAGCAGAATAAACAGCACCCTCAGCAGCAGAAGAAACAGCAGCACCAGGGACACCGGGCACATCCACCTCCAGCACTGCACGCCTCACAGGGATGGAGGCGGAGTGTATGGCCCTTCAGAGGAGACTACTCCGGTTGAGCAGGAGTACAGACAGCAACATCACCAGGAGCAGGAGGCAATCCAGGAGGAACATAGCCCAATTGGAGACCAGAATCCAAGCCCTGGAGTCGGAGGTGGCCAGGGGGAGCACACTACTCCACCAGCTCAGGACTGGCCTAATGGACATGTTGACACAGGTACTTGTGGAGTTGAGTGAGATCAACTGCAGGGAGAACCTGAGGATGGAGAGGGAAAACTTGCGTTCCACTGAGGGGTCTACTGCAACCGCCACCCCCTCCAGTGTTACCCCTGAAGCCACACCTAGGGGGCAGAGGGTTACCAGGAGGTCAACAAGGGCATCCACCTCTGGCACCCAGGCTAAGGCCCCCCACCCAAAAAGGAAAAAATGAAAGGCCCAACCTGTCAACTTTCCCCTCAATAAAAAAACCTTTTTTTTGGATTCCTGTCTGATCTGTTGTGTCTTCAGTTATGGATTGGGTGGCAGGGTTGTCTCCAATGCATTGCCATACAATGCAGTGAACACAACCTCTGCCTGGGTGAAATGTTTGTGGGATGCTACAACATGAGTTCACACACACACACACACACACACACACACACACACACACACACACACACACACACACACACACACACACCGTTGTACAAATTCAACTTGAAATACATCCCTGGAGCCATATTACACCACTGTGTTATATGGCAATGTTGTGTGTTGAATTTGAACAACAAAACATACCCCTTAGCACAACAAATGGTACAACATTGAACATTCATCTACATCATATGTTGTGTTTAACCCTTTGAGTGCCAGAGTGGTAGGCAACGTATTTCAAAGAAATGCGTTGGAGACCACTCTTGCACTCAGAGGGTTAATGGGATAACTAAACAAATAGCTATGTGACTTAGCGGGGACATAACAAGCAGGACAGATAAATGGGACATGCATCAATATTGTCTTGGATTCAAACACTCATTGTGCAACTGACTTACTGGGGAAGCCAATGTTTTTAACCTAGGATTTCAATGTGTATCACACACATTGATATCCTGGGGTGAGCATTGGGGTCTCCAGTAAGTTGAGTTGCTGTTTCCCTAAGGGTGTAACAGACTTCACCAGTGATGATAACACATGTCCACTTAGTCTGGTTGTTCGTTGATGTAGCCCATGTACTGAGATATGTCAAAGTGGAGCAAAATCTCAGAACATTGATTATACCGAGCAACACAGATACTGTGGACAGGAATTCACTGTGGAAGTATGTCCCCTGTATCAACTCTTCATCACTCCCACAACACATTAGTGTATCACTGCCACCATCATCTGTTTGCATGGATACATCACAGAGTCCACTCACTGGCAAACAAATGTCGGACTCCTGTGATGTGGGTGATGTCTTTCCATGTATGGGGGATACTCTATCCTAGGTGTGGTTACGCATTGACTAATGTGTTATCAAATATATCCTCATGCAGACACAGATAGAATGGTGATCGTTCATCTTTATTGTGTCTCAAAGTACATTAGAACATACATGTGTTTTCTGTGTGTATTGTCTATATGCATTGAACACTTGTATGAGAACATTAAATGTACTTTGAAACTAAATCGTACTACTTTAGTAACACTGCTACCCTGCTCATGTGTTGTCCACAAGGTTTGACAACTCTGTAGATGAGCATCCGAACTGTACAGGTTATAACACTCATGAATTTGTGTTTTCTGTGTCTATATGAGAATGTTCCAGTAGAGGTTTGTGTGAACCTCAGGTCAAACATTGCATCACCAACAACATCACCAGAAACAGCAAGGGGTGATCTTCATGAAGGTGTTATCAAGACATCAATCCAGTCACATGGAAGATCTTCAGTTCAAGGATGGATCATGTTATGGATGCCTGTTGGACAAGAGGACAGGATTTGGAGCAGTAGACCTGAACTGATCAAGCAACAACAATTTCGACTTTTTAATCCCCTCAATTTTCTTAATTACAGGTGAGTATACAAACCATTGCTTGACAATGTGTTGTGTACTCATCTGTAACCAATTATGTGGAGAACTAAGGACATGTGCACCAGCCCTATGGATATGTGCCCCTGACATGTATACACACATCAACAAGTGTTGTGAGAGCTCCATTGAAGTAAAGACATTGTGCTGCCACTGTGAAAGTGACAGTGGCAGCCCAATGTCATTTGTTCCATGGAACTATTTGGACTTATTTGTTGATGTGTGTATTTATGTCGGGGGCACATATGTCTGCACACTCACAGGTCAGCATGGAGTCCCTGGTAATCTGATCTACGTTTCATGACCTCTACGTTGTGTGACAATACCACTCTACATCCACTCCTCTGCTGCTCTTCTCAGCTCTAGCACAGTACAGGTCCCATATTGAGTCCAATGGCCCTTTAACCCCGATGTGCCAGAGTATTATCCAGTGCATAGCATTGGATAATACTCTTTCGCTACTGGGCTAGCATGGTTGCTCAGGCTATGATCATGGCATATCCAGTTAGTTGCTGTCAATCAAGCCCTGTAAGGTGATGAACATGGGTTATATGTTGTACCTTGTTTCTCCTGGGGGTGTGTGTGATATCCTTGGGGTCTGTATGTCAACGTGGAGAGTGGAATGGAGGATGTTTTTTGAATCCACACACACAATTTGCCACATCCATGGTATGGTTGATGTTTGGGGCCATGCTGCTGCCAGTGCAGTGCTGTGTCAATGTTCCTGTGGGGTGAGACAGAACATAATGTGCAGTGTGGTTAGTGTCACAGGACTGACGGGGGACTTGCATGGATTGTTTGCATGCCTGTGTTATACTCACAGGTGAAGTGTTCCGTGATGAGCGTGTCTCTGATCTGTGCCCCTCTCAAGGTCTCCTCCACATGGCCGATGTCCATGGGCACTTCATGTATGGGGGGGGTCCTGGATGTGATCCAGCAGCCTGGTGTCCACTGCGATGTTGTGCAGTATTGTGCACGCCACAATTATGTCGCACACCTTAGCAGGTGCATACTGCAGTGCTCCCCCAGATTGGTCCAGACATCTAAATCTTGAGGATGCCAAAGGTCCGCTCAATGACATTCCTCGTTTTGCCATGAGCCTGGTTGTACCTTTCCTGGGCATCTGTTTGGGGATTGGCCACAGGGGTCAGTAGCCAGGACTTGCAGCCATAGCCAGCATCACCTGTGTAATGTGAGTGACATGGTGAGACAGGGAGCACATGTTGTGTGAATGATGTTTTGTGTGGTGGACGTACTAGCTGTGCATCAGGTGCATGCTGAGCAGCATTGTGTGTACGCCTGTGTTTGTGGTGTGATTTTGTATTGTGAACTCACCCAAAAGCCATCCCCCTGTAAAAGTTCCATTCTCGAAATCTCTGTGGACTGAGGAGTTTTGGAGAATGTATGAATCATGTGAGCTGTCAGGATACTTTGCACAGACATTCATAATCCTCATGTTGCTGTCACACACCATCTGCACGTTGATGGAGTGGAAGTTCTTCCTGTTGATGAATAGCTGTGCGTCACGTGCTGGGGCTTTAATACGGACATGGGTGCAATATATAGCACCCATGACCCTGGGCATACCTCCCCTTGCGTAAAAGGCCTGCTTGACGTGTATCCAGTCCATGTCGGTGGTGGGAAAATGTATATAGGTACTGGCCTTGCTTTAGAGGGCTGGCAGGACCTGGGCCAGCACCCTGGAGAATGTGGCCTGTGACATGCCAGATGCGTAACCCTCAGTGGACTGGAAGGCCCCACTTGCCATGAAGTGTATGGCACACAGTAGTTTTTGCAGGCCAGTTAGGGCATGGTTGTGGATGTAGATGGGATCCACCTGATCTTTGATGACCTCATACAAGGCAATGATGCTGTCAGGCCTCAACCTGTAGAGATCAATGACCTCATCATCAGTCATTCCAAAGAGGGTGACCCTTGGGCGGTATACCCTGGGACTTTGTGGTCGTCTATACATCCTCTGCTGCTGTGGAGCATCCTGTTGCTGCAGCTGTGCATGTGCAGGCAGGTGCTGTCCTCCAGGTGGGAATGGACTCCAGTGTGGCTGCTGAGCCAGAGCCTCCTCACTTGCAACAGGTGAAGGCTGTTGATCAGGCTTGCCTGGAGGTTGCTGATGTTCCCTATCTCTCTCCCTTGCACGCCTTCTCCTCAGTCTTTGCAACAATATGTAACACAACATACTGTTTGCGCTCTCCATCTCTCTCTAACTCTCTCTATCTCTCTCTCCCTCCCTGAGTGGAAAACAAGCCACAGGTGAGTGTTGTGAATTGTCCCTTTAAGTACTTGATAGGGTGTTGTGTAGGTGTGGTGATGAGGTGAGTGCTGACCAAAGGAGAGTTGTTTTTGTCCAGGTAAGTGTTTGCAGGTGTGTGTGTATGTGTTATAAGATGTGGTGTGTTGTGCTTGGTATGTGTCTGCCATTTGCGGGTGTGCAGTTGTGGGGTGCAGGTCGCGTGTCGATGTTGCACAGGTGAGCTTATATTTGCAGGTGTCCGCTTTGTGTGATAACCCCCATTACTCCATGTTGTGTTGTTGTTTTTTTGGGTGTCGTTGTCCCTGTGATGTTGCTTGATGTTGTCTGTGACAGTGATTTGTGTTGTGTGTCCATGTTTTTGTGTTGTTTTGGCATTGCACAGGTTTATTTTTCCATTTACATGCTTGTGCGGTAAGCATTTTGTGTATTTTCCTATGTAACTGGTGTTTTGTTTTGCCCGTTAAGTGTCTAACGTGTGAGAAAAGTGGGTCTTAACTTTTTGCCGTTAGGTGTGTCTTTTTTTCAGCCGTTACCAGTACCTCAAGCCTTTGAATGGCTCTGGTGTATGTTGTTCCATGCGTCTGAATGCACGTAAGTGTATCGGCCGTAAGGATTCTGAAACTGACGTTAGCTGTTCTTTAGACGGATCTTTGAATTGCTACATGACACTTAACGCACCCGTTAGTGATTTGTTTTACTAACGGCTGCCTTTAAATCTAGCCCTAGATGGAGTAAGATACCATCTATATAAGAATTTAAAAATTGTCTCTAGTACAGAGGTGGAGATAGGAAGGAAGAGGTATGTTTCCAAATGGATAACAAGTCCTTATCCGTAATAGCAGTGCCTAGTTTGGTTTCCCATGCTCAGGCGTACAAAGGTAAGGACTCAGAGACGGAGATCAGAAGTATTGTGTAAATTTTGCTCAAGAAGCGGGGAGGAGCATGAGAAAAAGAGCAAAGGGGCTCAGATTGTGTCAGTGAATGCGTTGCTCCACAGAGGATATTGGGTTGTGAAAGAAAATGTTTTATTCTCAGGTACTGCCAAAGTTCTCTGGAAGGAAGCTCATATTTATCTTGAATGTCTGGAAAGGAGTTAATAGTCGAAGAGACAAAAAGGTATTTTAGACACATGTTCGGTATCTTAGCCCACATAAGAAAGGAAGCCGAGTCAAGGGAAAGAGGTGTCGGCCTTTCACAGAAAAGTCTTGATAGTGATGAAGGGAAGAAAGTAGCTGTCTCTGCGAAATCACCCAGTTCCAGGCCCTGAGAACAAGACTCAAATTAGGGTGATATCTTAGAGTCAGGGGACAGGAAGACTATGGAAGAAAGAAGTCTATCAAAGAATTTCCTCCAGTACCCTCGAAGCTTTCCAAGTGCACCCAAGCCTTGGATTCATAATTATGGCACCAATCAGGGATGGAGGCCAGAAGAACAGAACGGTAGTATAAGAGAAGGCCAGGGATACCCAGTTCTCCCAACAACTTCTTATGAGTCAATGTAGATTTGCTGATCCTTGGTTGCCGCAACTTCCAAATAAAGGTATTGAGGATAGGTGATATGTTTTTAAAAAAGGCAGTGAGGATGTGTGTCAGTAAAGTTTGAAAAAGGTATAAAATCCTAGGGAGAATGTTCATTTTAATGACATTGATTTGGCCGGACCAAGAAAGGTAAAGGCGGTGCCGCTTAGAAATATCTTTTGGAATATTGAATAAGGGAGGGAAATTAGCTTTATATAGTGAGTCTACTGACGGAATGATGTGTACTCCTAGATTCTGTATGGAAGAAGTCACCCATTTGAAGGGAAAAGAGATCTGCAGTTCAGTCAGAAGGTAAAGCTTCAGACTTGGAGAAATTAATATTAAAATCAGATAACAGGGAGAAGGCATCAAATTCTGCTAAAAAAGCTCGAATAGACATTTTAAGATTGGTGATAGAGATCAAAACGTCATCGGCAAATATAGAGAGTTTGTATTCCTTCTGTTTCACTGAAATGCCTGCTATTTGGGGATTCTTCCTAACATGCTGTGCAAAGGACTCCATGACTAGGATAAATAGTGGTGGAGGAAGAGGGCAGCCTTGTCGCGTCCCATTGGAGATTGTGAAGGGATCAGATAGAGAGCCATTTATTTTAACCCTGGCTGAAGAGGATAAGTAAAGAGCGAAGACATAACTTATGAATCTAGGGCCAAAACCAAAGTGAAGAAGTGTTTGCTGAAGAAATGTCCAGTTAATCCTATCAAATCCTTTTTCTGCATCTATAGATAGGAAAATAGAGGGAGTATGAGTAAGAGAGGAAAAATAAAGATTTTTAAGCTTTCTGGTATTATCGCTGGCCTCACGACCCGGTGTATAACCGGATTGATCTAGATTGATCAAATAGCGTAAGTGTTTTTTTAAGGCATTCCTCAAGAATCTTTGCATAATTTTTTATGTCTGTGTTAAGCAACATTATGGGTCTATGGCTATCACAAAAGGTTGTATCCTTTCCAGGTTTAGGTATAACCAAAATGTGCGCCTCCAAAACTGATGCACGTATAGAGACCGATTCCCGGTAGGTTTCAAAAGACTCCTTTAGAAGTGGTGTGAGAATGCAAGCATATGTTTTATAATAGGTCTGTGAAAAACCTTCAGAGCCGGGACATTTTCCAGAGGGTAAGGAGGCAATGGCTTGTAAAATCTCCTGATCCTTTATAAGTAAATCCAAGGCTGACCGAGTATCTGAGGGAACCTGGGGTAAATATGCAGCTGTGAGATTCAAAGAGATTGAATCAGAAATCGGAGGGGGCAATGAAGAAGAGCCTTGGAGATTATAAACGGATTCATAAAAATGAAACGTAGGTGAGATGTCATGATCAGTGTAAAGTAAGTTGCCAGAATGGGAGAGGATAGCAGTATATAGGTAGATTGCGACTGTTGCTTAAGCTGTTTGGGTAAGAATTTCCCTGGCTTGTTATAATGTTCGAACCAGGTCTTTTTCGAGTTTAAGAACATTTTCTCCACTTTGATTTGAAGCAGCGATTTAAGCTGTTTCCATAGCATTATTCATTTTGGGAGCTACGTTTTGGACAAAGAAATTTTGTGTTTAGATTCCAAAATACTAATATTTTCTAGTGTGTCTTCAATCTGTTTAGCATGGTGTTTTTTCTCACGTGCCACTAATTTGATCAGTTCACCCCTTATCACACATTTGTGTACCTCCCAGAGTGTGAGAGGGGAGATATCTGGAGATTCATTCAATTCAGTTCAGTTCAAGAGCTTAGCTTCTACCTCAGCCTGGATGTCTTTCTAAGAAAGAAGGTAAGAATCCAATCTCCAAATTCTAGGTGCAGCTAGTTTTGAGGGACAATGGAGTAAAAGAGAAATAGGGGCATGGTCAGACCATATTATAGATCTTACAGAGGTAGATTCAGGGAGATGGAGAGAGTGGAGAGTAGAAATAGACAGTCAATTCGAGAATATACTTTGTATGGATTAGAGAAGAACGAATAATCTTTGGAGTCAGGATGTTGTAAACACCAGATGTCGACCAATTTAAAGGCGTGGAATATCTTATTAATTTTACGGATAGTCAATTGGGAGGCAGAGGAGGAACCCAATGAGTAATCTAGAAGAGAAGATAGTGGAACGTTGAAATCTCCTCCCTCCACCAAAACACCTTCCAGAAATGAATCTAAGGAGTCTAGTGTGTCCTGCAAAAAGGAAAGATGTTTTGGAATCGGGACATATATATTGGCAAACGTATAGACCTGATGGTCAATAAGACCTTTAACAAACAAGAATCTGCCCTCCTTATAGCGGCGTGACTGAAGGTGTGAAAAAGCTAATTGTTTGTGGAAAAGTATAGCTACACTGATACTCATAGTAGCAGTAGCAGAACTCGTAATGGAGGAAGCGAAGTGTCTGTTGGTAAGTTTCTGTTCCTGACTAGAGGCGAAATGTGTTTCTTGAAGAAATATTTCGTCGCCTTTCATGCACTGGAAGTCTTTTAAGGCCATGGATCTCGTATGAGGGGAGCTTAGACCCTTAACATTGAGATGACATGAAGAGTGGGTGAAGGTGAGGAGTTGCTAGCCATGAATATAGGTCTAAAAAAAGTGCTGTGTCAGTTGGTAGAACACTAAGTAAATCATATAAGAGCTATTGTCATATGAAGAAGCCCTGAGACCCCGGACAAACACCCAAATCCTCCAAGAATATAAGGAGAGAGAAGAAAAGAAGAGGAAGAATAGGAAAGAGAGAAAGAGGCGAAGTCTAAGAAGGAGAAGAGAACCTCCGGTCGGAGAACTGTGAGACAAAAGGGGACAAGTTATCTGAGCAATACTGTACAAGAGAGGAAAAAGTAGGAGGGTAGTTAAGGAAAACATCTGTAAGAATGGCGTGGAAGATCCTGTCGGTTCCTTGCCGGGTCGCGGCGCCGAGGTGGACGGCTGCCGCATTCACTTCTGGCTTCCTCCTCCCTTCTGCGCAGGCGCCGACATCGGGGCACGGAGGAGACGCACGCTTCCGGTGGCGCCGAGTCATGGCGTCACCGGGACTATATATAGAAGCGCTCAACATGCCTTCAGCGCTCAGTTGTTTGGATGTGCTGCACTAAGTCTGTGCAGCAATAAGCTTCCGGTTTGTGCCTGACCTGACCTGCGAACTCATCAACGAGCTCCCTGCTTCTGTTCTCCACCTTCCTCCTGCTGGTTACCTCCTTCAGCCTCCATCCAGTACCTCCTTTGCCTCCTACCTGTCCTGCCCAGTGCCTCCTCCGAACACAAGCTGCTCTTCAGTGACCCTGTTCTCCTGTGGTATTGTGCTTCTTGTTTATTTTCTTTTTGTACATATATCTATACCGGTCATCTGCAGTGTTTTTGTGTGATCCATATATATATGTTCAGTGCCTGTCTCTGTATATATATGTGTGCCTGTTCACTTTTGTAAGTTAGATATAGGGCTGTCTTTTCCTTTTAGTTAGTTAGGGTTTTTTTTAGTTTAGTAGGGCCTTCTCTGTCCTTCCTTTAGGGGGTCCTAGAGTCTTGCCCTAGTCTAGTTTAGGCTTCTAGTGTTCTCATGTATTTCCTCATTCTATTATCCTTCACCCTTTCCTAGTGGGGGTGCGTCGTCTATTCTCAGTATTTCTGGCTGCATGCTTGTTCTCTACGCAGCTTACTCTGCCTAGAGTTTGGTTCCACGCAGCATACATTCCTGTTTATCCACAGGTTCTTACATTACAACTGAGCCATGGATCTTGCAGGCCTCATGGAGGCTTTATCAGCCCTCAGTACTCAACTCACGTCCTTGATGGCTACTATACAGGAACTACGGACCAATCAGGAGGGGTTGCAGCGTCAGATCCAAGAATTGCAACCTGGGGCTTCTCCTCATAGCCCTTCCGTGTCTGCTGCTGCTCCTTCTTTTTCTGACCCGAGGGGGGCCTCTGCCCCTGAACCCAGGGTGCCTCTTCCAGACAGATTCCACGGGGACAGGAAACAGTACAAGACATTCATGACGGCCTGTGAACTCCTTTTCTCCATTAATCCCAGGACCTACGCTTCGGATTATGTCAAGGTACGCACCGTTATTACCTTACTGTCCGTCGAACCCCAGGCCTGGGCGCATTCTCTCCTTCAAGACGACAATCCCATTCTGTCATCCTGGTCTGCCTTTCACCACGCCATGGATACCCTATATGAAGACCCCTTGCGATCTGCCTCAGCCCAGTCGGCCATCAGAGCCTTGACACAAGGTAGACGCCCTGTGGAGGATTACGTGGCGGAATTCCGCCGCCTTTCTATTGAGACACAATGGAATGAGCCTGCTCTTCTGGACCAGTTCAGACTGGGACTCACGGACGCCTTGAAGGATGAGCTGGCTCGAGTAGGAATTCCTTCATCCTTGGAAGATCTCATACTGCTAGTGATCCAGATCGACCGGCGTCTGAGGGAGAGACGCAGAGAACGGTCTTTCACCACTCTGCCCACACCGTTAGTTGGTCCACCTTCCTCTTCAGGTCCTGCCGCATCTGCCCCCTCTGCTCCTGAAGAGCCCATGCAGATAGGACTTGTTTGTGGTCCATTGACAGCAGCAGAAAAGGAACGTAGAAGGAGGTTTAACCTTTGTCTCTACTGTGGAGGAGCTGGACATGTCCTTCGCAATTGCCCCAAGAGACCCCAGGTCCCGAGAGGTAAGACCATGTCTGCTCTGGGTATGGTAGGTTCTTCTATGGTCCTTTCGTCTCATTTATCTGTTTTGGTTTGTCTGCAGTGGCATGATGAAGAACATTCCGTACCAGCCATTGTGGATTCCGGGGCCAGCGGATGTTTTATTGATGAAAAACTAGTAGCTGCACTGGGTATTCCTATTCAGACTAAGACTACACCACTTCACTTGCAGATGGCGGATGGGAGAAGACACCAATGCGGGCCGGTCTCTCATGAAACCCAGCCCCTGCAATTATCAATAACTCCAGGGCATCACGAATGGTTAAGTCTTGATGTCATTTCCTCTCCTCTGCATCAGCTAATCCTGGGCATACCTTGGCTCCGAAAACACAACCCCAGTATCGACTGGGTGACCAACTCCGTCTCATTCCCTGAAGCAATTCTTCCGGTCCAACAGGTGCGTCTGTTGGTTCCATCTTCGTCGGCAGCCCTGCTTCCTGGCGCTTATCATGCCTTCTTGGACGTATTTGATCACAAAGGAGTGGATCGTCTTCCTCCCCATCGTCCGTCTGATTGTGCCATCAACCTACATCCAGGGGCTCCCATACCGTATGGTCGCATTTTCCCACTATCTGTACCAGAGATGCAACACTTAAAGGCTTACCTATCGGAGAATCTGCGCAAAGGCTTTATACGCCCGTCCACCTCGCCAGCCGGGGCCGGTATATTCTTCGTCGGCAAGAAGGATGGGGGTTTGCGACCATGTGTTGACTATCGAGAGCTGAACGACATCACGGTGAAAGACCGTTACCCGCTTCCTCTCATACCCGAACTGTTGGAACGCCTGGCCTCCGCCACTGTGTTCACCAAACTAGACTTACGGGAGGCATACAACCTGATACGCATCAGAACGGGAGATGAGTGGAAGACGGCCTTTCGCACTCGGTATGGCCAGTATGAATATCTGGTCATGCCATTTGGACTCTGCAACGCTCCTGCCACATTCCAGAGATTTATAAACGATTCCTTCTCGGACCTACTCGACCAATATGTGATTGTCTACCTCGATGATATACTCATCTTTTCCTCCTCTTTGGAAGAACATCGCAGGCATGTACAAACCGTTCTAGCACGCCTTCGTCAGAACTCCTTATACGCCAAGATGGAGAAGTGTCTGTTTGATGTGAAGGAGATAGAGTTCCTAGGGTTCCTGGTCGCTCCAAACAACATACGTATGGATCCCCGTAAGATTTCTTCTATCATAAGTTGGCCGACCCCTACCGACAGAAAAGCCATCCAGAGGTTCATAGGATTTGCCAACTTCTATAGGAGGTTTATCAAGGACTTCTCCAAGGTCATCACACCCCTGACTCACTTGACTAAACTTCATGTGCCGTTTCTCTGGTCTCCCACTGCTCAAGGCGCTTTTGACCGTTTGAAGACTTTGTTTACCCAAGCACCTGTTTTAACCCAACCAGATATCCATAGACCTTTCATTCTGGAGACAGACGCCTCTGACAACGCCATTGGGGCTGTCCTCTCTCAACGAACCGGGGAACAAGACCAGCTGCATCCAATTGCATTCTTTTCGAAGAAGCTCCTTCCATCCGAGAAGAATTACACAGTTGGGGATAAAGAACTCCTTGCTATCAAAAAAGCTCTTGAAGAATGGCGTCATCTTTTGGAAGGAGCAGAACACCCGGTCATGGTATACACTGACCATCAGAACCTGGAGTACCTCAGGGGTGCTCGTCGTCTCTGTTCAAGACAAGCCCGTTGGGCTATGTATTTCTCCAGGTTTCGCCTGCATATAACATACAGGTCAGGTTCACAGAATGGCAAAGCAGATGCCCTTTCACGGATGTACCCAGAAGAACCGCATATAGAAACGCCACCGGATACCATTCTGCAAGCTCACCAGTTCCTTCTTACTTCTACGGGGTCCCTACTGGATAGGATAAAACAACATCCTAGTCCAGAGACATCCTTTCTACAAAAACATTCGTTGCTGCTCAAGGATGGCCTTATGTATCATCATAGCCTTATCTTCGTGCCACCACCTTTCCGCCAGGAAGTATTACACCTTTCCCACGACATTCCTACTGCTGGACATGGCGGGGTACACCAGACCCTGGAGATCATGCGGCGTCATTTTTGGTGGCCAGAGATGGAACAGGATATTCAAGCCTATGTGTCTACCTGTAACATATGTATGCAAGCCAAGAACAGGCATGGGAAGCCCACAGGCTTACTTCGTCCTTTGCCTATACCCTCCTTGCCATGGCGTGACATATCCATGGATTTCATCACGGACTTACCCCCGTCCAAGGGAAATACCACCATCCTGGTAGTGGTCGACCGGTTCTCTAAACTGGCACACTTCATTGCCACCCCGAAACTTCCTTCTGCTGTTCAAACCGCTACGTTATTTATCCAAGACATCTTTCGTCTTCATGGTCTTCCTTCCTCCATAACTACCGATCGTGGCTCTCAGTTCACGTCACGATTCTGGAGGTCTATGTGCCAGTCCCTACGTATTCAGTGCAACTTGTCCTCTGGATATCATCCTCACACAAACGGACAAACTGAACGGGTCAATCAGACCCTGGAACAATACCTCCGATGTTACTCTACCTATCTACAAGACAATTGGTCTGCTATCCTCCCATTGGCTGAATTCACTTACAATAACCACTTCCATCGTTCAGCGCAATCCACTCCTTTCTTCCTGACTTATGGGTTTCACCCGCAAATGCTTCCTGGTCTACCAGTTGCTGTCACAGTACCACAGGCGGCCCAAAGAATTCTACAGTTACAACACAAGCACCGTCTTCTTCGTCTCGCTTTAGCGAAAGCCCAACATGAGTACAAAAGACAAGCAGATAAGCACCGCTCCCTAGAACCTGCATATACCATCGGTGACAAAGTTTGGCTATCCACGGCTCATATGAAGTTAGCATGTCCCACGAGGAAGCTGGGTCCTCACTATGTGGGCCCCTTCAAAATTGTAAGCAGGATTAATGCGGTTGCCTATCGCTTGGCATTGCCCCGCTCCTTTAAGATTCATCCCACGTTTCATGTCTCACACCTGAAACCATGGAAAGCATCGCCTTTCCCTCACCGGGATCCTGTTCAGCCTCCTCCGCTATTGGTTGATGGGTCTGAGGAATATGAAGTGCAGGAGGTTCTGGATTCACGCATCAGGCAAGGCAGGTTGGAATACCTGATCCACTGGAAGGGTTACGGGCCGGAGGACCGGTCCTGGGAACCTGCTTCTCAGGTACATGCTCCTGCCTGCATACGACACTTCCATGCACGACACCCGTGTCAACCTGGGCCTAAGTCCGTCCGGAGGCCGTCCGTTAGGGGAGGGCTCTGTCGGTTCCTTGCCGGGTCGCGGCGCCGAGGTGGACGGCTGCCGCATTCACTTCTGGCTTCCTCCTCCCTTCTGCGCAGGCGCCGACATCGGGGCACGCAGGAGACGCACGCTTCCGGTGGCGCCGAGTCATGGCGTCACCGGGACTATATATAGAAGCGCTCAACATGCCTTCAGCGCTCAGTTGTTTGGATGTGCTGCACTAAGTCTGTGCAGCAATAAGCTTCCGGTTTGTGCCTGACCTGACCTGCGAACTCATCAACGAGCTCCCTGCTTCTGTTCTCCACCTTCCTCCTGCTGGTTACCTCCTTCAGCCTCCATCCAGTACCTCCTTTGCCTCCTACCTGTCCTGCCCAGTGCCTCCTCCGAACACAAGCTGCTCTTCAGTGACCCTGTTCTCCTGTGGTATTGTGCTTCTTGTTTATTTTCTTTTTGTACATATATCTATACCGGTCATCTGCAGTGTTTTTGTGTGATCCATATATATATGTTCAGTGCCTGTCTCTGTATATATATGTGTGCCTGTTCACTTTTGTAAGTTAGATATAGGGCTGTCTTTTCCTTTTAGTTAGTTAGGGTTTTTTTTAGTTTAGTAGGGCCTTCTCTGTCCTTCCTTTAGGGGGTCCTAGAGTCTTGCCCTAGTCTAGTTTAGGCTTCTAGTGTTCTCATGTATTTCCTCATTCTATTATCCTTCACCCTTTCCTAGTGGGGGTGCGTCGTCTATTCTCAGTATTTCTGGCTGCATGCTTGTTCTCTACGCAGCTTACTCTGCCTAGAGTTTGGTTCCACGCAGCATACATTCCTGTTTATCCACAGGTTCTTACAGATCCCTCATGTAAGAAAACAAATCCTTCGGGTAAGTTCCAGACCCCCCCAAAAAAAAAGGAAGGGAAGGGGGAGTACAGGAGAAGAGGGAAGGGCAAAAGAAGGATAAAATGAGATTGTGAGGTAGGTCACCTTAAAACGTCAGAAAAATACAAATGCAAGGCCGTAGCGTTTAGCAGACCAGCACTAAGATTAGCATTTGGAGCCAAAAAGTAGTCGGTCCAAAATCCCAACATTCAAATCTAGATGGTGTTGCATAACTATCAGCTCCCTCATAGTAAGAATGGGAAAAAAAAGACCAAAATGGCAGGAGCCTAGAATCAGTAAACATTTCTGACACCAAGTTGAGACTGGGGACCAACTAAAAGAGCCCAATAAAAAAAATGAAAGCCCATAATTCTATAGACTCTCTACAATGAGGTAATTAAATGTAAAAAGCACAGAGTTTAACCCTTTGAGTGCCAGAGTGGTACGCAACAAATTGTTTTGCAATGCGTTGTGTACCCCTCTGGCACTCAATGGGTTAATATGTAGCAAAAGAGTACAGGTATATAAATTTTAGTGTCAAGGTAGACAAATGATAAGAAAATATATCCTACCATGACAGTGGTAGTGGTATTTGTAGTTTGGGTAGATAGTGGAAGTATAGTTGGTAAAGAAGGAGGGGGGGGTGGAGTAAGTAAAGATAGGCAACATGAGATAGAAACACTGCTTTCAATGGATTTTAGGCTAATGTATACCTTCAGAGCACAAATTGTGTAAAAATAAGAGTTAAGCTTTCCCTAGACGAAGGCAATGGCTTTTGCAAATCAAACAAAGACAAGTAAAGTTCTAAAATCCATATGGTCTTATGCAGACTGAATAGGGGGTCGAGCTTATAGTTTAGTTTATGGTTTGATTAATATCAAGAGGCCTATCAGTAGCATTCATCTAGGCGATATGGAGGATACAATTTAAATATCTCAAGGAGAGTGATAATAAGGATCGCCCACAGTGGGCCCAGCAGCGCCTTCCAGCTTCCCCGAAAAGCAGGGGAGACCGGCCATCGGCGTCTCCACACGCCGGGGCAAATTTATTCACAGCAAGCAATCGCTAGGAATATTATCCCCTGACGAAGTGCATCAATACGTACAAAATGCATAGGGAAATAAAAAATTGGTTGACACGACCGATTTGGTGTATATCAATTGATGTGTTTGCTTGTAGCAGTGATCCGGTGAGTAGGGTTTCATTGGGGGCCTTTTCATCGCTTTTATTATACAGTATTACCTTTAGAGGATTCTGCACTATCTTGTTTTTTATCAGAGGGTGTTCCCTAAAGATCTGGTCCAGCCCAGCCATTCCAGTTTGATCCCTGAAACTACCCTGAATACTTTGGAGGTTCTCGCTATCAGCAAGTCTTTTGACATTTGAGGCGAACTTGCAAGACAAGATCTTGTAAGTATAATATATATCAACCAACTGGATACAGTTTTATACAGAAGTGCTCTCAGATGCTTTGCGCTCTTTCGTTTCTTTTCTTTTGTGCATCAATTTTGCGAGAGGTGCTGTCTGGGATGCCAGTGGGAGAAGCTGCATATCTGAACATCTCTACTGTATTTTACTGTTGGGCCCTTCACTGACTGTTAGCCTGGTAGGAGCACACCAGTTTTTCTTTTTGTTTAATCGCTAGGAATAGACATGAAACCCCAAGAAAGAAGGAAAAAAAATTACTCCAAACAAGTTAAGATCAACAAATTAACAGAATGTTGTGGACACAGGTAAATTTGCAGCAGGTTTGCGTCAAAACTGAGTCCATTACATGGTGTCTTATTTTTTATATTTCCATGCCATAAAAACACATTTAGTTTCAGCAATCCTTTTCCCTGGTCTCTTTGTCTGTTTTGGTGGGAAAAAGACAACGAGAGGACCAGCTCTCTTTGCCTCCTTTGCTGCTAGGTGAAAGGGAGAAGGGGTGTTTCAGTCAGGTAAGGTGGGCTGGTGATGTGTGGGGCTTGCAAACAATAAAAGAGACTGCCAGTAAGAGCTTGGAAGCAGTCTTGGAGTGGAGCAGTTGAGTGATGGATGGGGGGGGGGTAGATGCCTCAAATCCAGCCAGGCTGCCATGCTATCACGGTGCCCGTGCTCTTTTGCAACATTCTGTCAGTCTACACTCCTGCTCTACTCCTATTGGCTATACTGTGCTTATCCCGCCCAGTATGGCCTTTAAATACTGGGTTCTGGCACCTCTCTGGTGCCCTTTTGTGGTGTTCCAGTACCAGCGCTTTTTCCTGATATCAGTTGTCTCAGTGTATCGACCCGGCCTGCCTGACTACTCTGCATCTTGTCTCCTGCTTGTGTACTGACCCGGACTGCCTGACCATTCTGCTTCTCCTGATCCCGTATACCGACCCGGCTTGGCTGACGTTCCTGCTCCGTGTACCGACCCGGCTTGTCTGACGTTCCTGTACGTGTCCCGACTTGGTTTGGCTGATGTTCCTGCTCCGGTTGCACCAGCCCGGCCTCCGGGTGAGGGTGGTGATCCTTTCTCGCTGTCTGTGACAGCTGTGCAGTTTTGATCTCGGTTGCCTTGGTGTCGCCCCTGCGACATTCCCATTGGCTTGTCATTCTATACGCTCCCAGTTGGTTGCCTCCTCAGAGCGAGTTGCTCATTCCTTTACTGTCATGGCAGTGCTCAGTTGCTCAGTCTCCATTACTGCCACGGCAGTCTCCTGTCGCTTAGTCTCCGTTACTGCTACGGCAGAGTGCAAGTTGCCTAGTCTCCGTTACTGCTACGGCAGAGTGCAAGTGGCCTAGTCTCCGTTTACTGCTACGGCAGAGTGCAAATGGCCTAGTCTCCATATACTGCTACGGCAAAGTGCAAGTGGCCTAGTCTCCGTTACTGCTACGGCAGAGTGCAAGTGGCCTAGTCTCCGTTTACTGCTACGGCAGAATACAAGTGGCTTAGTCTCCATTTACTGCTACAGCAGAGTACAAGTTGCCTGGTCTCCGTTACTGCTACGGCAGTGTCCACGTCTCAGTCTCCGTTACTGCTACGGCAGTGATCGCGTGGCCTATTCTCCGTTACTGCTCCGGCAGTGCTCTATGTTGCTCTGTCTCCATTACTGCTCAGGCAGTTCACCATTAGCTGTTAACCTATTATTGGGCGTTACTCGTATTTCAGCTCGTTGTCCTAGGTGTGCTTCTTAACAGGCCTTACCTTACATGGGACTGTTTACACATGCTGAAGGCCATTAATCCATGCAGTACCGATACACTGGGACTCTTTCAAGTTCTGCCTGACCTGTGTCAGTATATCGTGTTATGGACTATATATATATACTGGACCTGTGTGGGCATATGTAAATGTAACCTGTCTTGTGTCTGAGAATATACTACAGGACCTGTGAGGGTTATTGTATTTCTAATTGCTTAATAAAACTGTGTTTTATCCAAACCTACTGTGTCTGTGTGTCAAACAAACTGTTACAGTACGAAAGGGCCATGACTTCAGACAGGAAAGGTGAGGGAAGTGCGCAGAACATCCATTGGAATTTGAATGTACATGAGCAGCGTTTGGACCAGTTGGCACTGGCCATACAAACTATTCTTGAGCGCACGGTGCATCTCGATAAACCAGTTCAGAGTCCGGTGGTCCCCTCAGTTTCGACACCGGAAACTCAATCCATGACCTCTGTGGCCTCAGTTAAAGGGTTAACCGCTTCTGCTCCGTTACCGCTCGGATACGATGGCGAACCCACTCTGTGCAGGGAGTTTATTAATCAGCTGGAAATTTTTCTGGAGCTAACCCCTCTTGCCTTTCCTAATGACCGCAGTAAGGTGGGGTTCATGATATCTCTATTGACAGGCAGAGCCCTGGCATGGGCCAACCCCCTGTGGGAGAATGCTAAACCGTGCACCAGGAACTTCAGGGAGTTTGTGCGTACCTTTTGGAGACTATTTGAAGTTCCTGGTAGAGCTGCCTCTGCTGCCAAACGTTTGATGGAGATACAACAGGGCAATCGTACTGTGGGCGATTATGCCATTGAATTACGTACATTGGCGGCAGAGGTAGGTTGGAACAAAGAAGCGCTGGTGGCAGCGTTTGCTCAGGGACTTGCTGACCGTATTAAGGATGAGACGGCAGCTAAGAAGTGCCTAGTGATTTGGACGAATACATTGATTTCTATTCTGATTTATTCTCGTATTCGTGAGAGACTTATGGCTAAAGACCGCAAGCTATGGCCCAGGAATGTTGGGCAAAACAGTTTTTTTGTCCCACCCATGTCTCCCTCGCCTCCCATGTCTCCTGAAAGAACACAGGAGACCCGTGAACCAATGCAGTTTGGGTTCACCAAACTATCTAAGGAAGAACGGGCATACCGCAGGAGGCAGGGGTTATGCCTGTACTGTGGCAAGGCTGGGCACCTATTACGTACCTGTCCTGTACGTCTGGGAAATGAACGCACCTAGGGTACCATGGGGGACATGCCCTAGGTGGTGTTCAGCAGTCCCTAGACCCTATTATGCAGAAACCCACAATCCAGGTGACATTTTCATGGGCAGAACATTCGGTGGAGGTTCTGGCCCTGGTTGATTCTGGCGCGGCCGGATACTTTATGGACAATTCATTTGCTGCGTTACATCAGATTCTGTTGGTCAAAAGGGAATCTCCCTTAGCCATTGAGGCCATTGATGGCAGACCGTTAGAACCGGCTCAGATAACTATGGAAACGATTCCGCTATCTATGACTATTGGGGCTCTCCACATGGAGGAACAGCGGTTTCAGATCATCCATTCTCCTCATCATGCGGTCATTCTGTGGTTTCCATGGTTACATTTGCATAATCCCCAGTTTGACTGGCAGACTTGTGAGATCACATCCTGGTCCGAGTACTGTATGGAGCATTGTGTGACTCATCCAATTAAGATTTTGTGTACCTCTCCCTCTGTGCCTGCCGAATATCACCAATTCAGTGACGTCTTTAGTAAGGGAGAGGCTAGGGCTTTGCCTCAGCATAGGGCATGCGACTGCGCTATTGATTTGCCTCCTGGCACTGTGCCTCCTAGGGGCCGCACATACCCGCTGTCGTGCGAGGAGAATCAGGCCATGGAGGAATATATTGACGATGCCCTTAAAAGAGGGATTATTAGAAAATCTACCTCGCCTGCTGGAGCTGGTTTCTTTTTTCTCAAAAAGAAGAATGGCGAGTTGAGGCCTTGTATTGATTACCGGGGACTGAATAAACTAATGTCCAAGAACGCCTACCTCATACCACTCATTACCGAACTGTTCGACAGGTTAAAAGTTTCTTCCATTTTCACTAAATTAGATCTACGGGCTGCTTATAACCTGATCAGAATAAGAGCTGGGGACGAGTGGAAAACAGCATTTAATACCAGATCGGGGCATTATGAATATCTACAGTAGTCATGCCGTTTGACCTTTGTAATGCACCCGCTGTATTTCAAGAATTCGTTAATAATATCCTCCGTGATATGCTACAGTCCTGCGTAGTAGTCTACCTAGATGACATACTCATACACTCGGCCAGCCTGTCTCAACACATCAAGGATGTGTCTGAGGTCTTGCTCCGATTACGCAAGAATAAACTATTTTGTAAAATGGAGAAATGCGAGTTTCACAGGTCCAGGGTGCCTTTTTTGGGCTTCGTGATTTCTACAGATGGTATTGCTATGGATCAGGAGAAACTTGCAGCGGTATTACAATGGCCATGACCCAAAGGGTTAAAAGCTATTCAGCACTTTCTTGGGTTTGCTAATTATTACAGAAAGTTTATCCGGAACTTTTCTACTATTGTTAAACCTCTGTCTGACCTTACGTACAAGGGTGCTAACCCATCCCAATGGTCTGAGGCAGCTGACCATGCTTTTTAGACATTAAAGTCCGCCTTTGCATCTGCTCCTGTAGTGTCCCACCCCAACCCTTCTGTAACGGAAGGTGGGAAGGGGACCGGGTCGCCTTCCGCCGTTGTTCCCGGGTTTCTCCTTCTCGACGCCTGACAGGTGCCGTCGAGCGTACCGGTCGAGCAAATCAGCGTTCCGGTGGTCAACTCAAAGTGGCGGCGAACCCCGGGATGACCGACTCTACCTCGAAGGCTGCGGATACCGGAGGGGTCACGGGCACTCAAACACCGTTGAGCGTTTCACAGAACCGGATCAGGGAAAAGTGTAGCAGGAACAAACGTATCTGTAGTTAAGATGTTCGAGCACTCTGGTGCTCGAATCGCAGGCTTGAGCTGAAACAGGAGACCCACAAGGCAGAGTCCACGTTACCGCCTGACAGGATACAAAGTCCGGTAGCAGGATCCTGGCAGCAGATGGATGAACGTTACAGGAACCTGGTTCAGATGGGCGGCAGAGTGGCCACTTTTACCATGGGAACAAACAGACTCCAGGACTCTGGTTCACTCCAAACATGACACACTTTATTGAACAAAACCACATCTTTTATACAGTCAATTCTATTACAGGTTTGGCCCAGGGTCCAATCAGACACAATGGGCATATGACACAAGAAACAAAAGACCAATGGTAACTGGAGACAAAGGGCCAATGGCAGAGGGTGACAAAAGGACCAATAGCAGTTAAGGGAAAAGGGCCAATGGCAGATGAACTACTAACACATTACTGCTAAGGGTAATGCAAACAGATCTGGTTAAGTCTAGACAAGGACAAAGGATTGATGAGAGGGAATACACATTTAGGGACTGGGCCAGGGGTTGAAGCACGTACACACTAGTTTGAAATATGCGGTTGATGCCTCTAGAATGGGGTAGGGGCAGTACTGTCACAACGTCCGGTTGCCGGGGGTACTCTGAGACCATGTGGGTTCCTCTCAAAAAAACTGTCTAGTGCCCAGAGTCACTATGAAATTGGGGACAGAGAACTCCTTACTATCATTCTCGCCGTGAAAGAATGGCGTTACCTGCTGGAAGGTACGAGAACTCCTGTGTTAATTCTAACAGACCACAAAAATTTGACTTATCTTTCGGAAGCTAAAAGATTGTCCTCACATCAGGCCAGATGGGCTCTGTTTCTTTCTCGTTTTAACTTTATCGTATCCTACTTGCCGGGCTCCAAGAATGTTAAGGCTGATGCCCTGTCTAGGCAATTTGGGCCAGAGATGGAGAAGGATGAGGTCCCTGTACTCGTCATTCAGCCTGATCGCATCCTGGCTACCCTACATACTAGCATCACTTCACCACTGGGGGAGGAAATTCTGGCTACCCAGGCTACAGCGCCCCCAGATACCCCAGTGGGCAAGTGTTTTGTGGAGGAGCCATTTCGTACCTGTTTACTTGAAACATACCATTCATCCAAGGCTGCTGGGCATATTGGGAGGGATCAATTAATTTGGTCTATCTCACAATTATTTTGGTGGCCCTCCCTACGGGCCGACTGCTCCACATTTACGGCGGCCTGTACCACCTGTGCTCGTGCCAAAACCCCTAGACACCTCCCAGTGGGCTTACTCCAACCAGTACTGAATAGTGAACGACCTTGGTCCCACGTATCCATTGATTTATTGGGAGAATTGCCTGTGTCCAGGGGTTATTCCTTCATACTTATGGTGGTTGATAGATTCTCTAAGATGGCTCACTTCGTACCCCTTCCTGGCCTTCCCTCAGCCCAGGAGCTGGCAGTTGTCTTTTCTAAAGAGGTATTCCAGTTGCATGGGGTACCGAGAGTTCTGGTGTCCGACCGTGGGAGCCAATTTTTATCCAGATTTTGGAGAGCATTTTGTAACCAGATGGGCATTCAGCTGTCCTTTTCATCTGCCTACCATCCCCAGACCAATGGAGCCGCTGAGCGTGCCAATCAAGGATTGGAGCAGTTCCTGCACTGTTTTGTTTCTGATCATCACGATAATTGGGCAGACCTGTTGCCATGGGCAGAGTTCGCCAGGAACTGTGCGGTTAATTTATCGTCCGGGAGCTCCCTCTTTCTCATCAACTATGAGTTTCAGCCATGTTTGCTCCCGGACTCATTCCATTCGCAGCAGATTCCAGCTCTGGATGAGCACATCGAGCGACTCTGCTCCACTTAGGCACAGGTCCAGAGGGCCCTCAGTCAATCGTTCCAGCATCATCAGCGCCATGCTATCCGTAGACGGCTGCCAGCAGTCTCCTTTCAGGTTGGGGACAGGGTATGGCTTTCCTCCAGAAACCTCAATTTGCAAGTTCCGTGTAATAAGTTGGCTCCCCGGTTCATTGGTCCCTTCAGGGTGATCCGCAAAGTTAACCCTGTTTCGTATGCCTTGGATCTCCCAGCGTCTATGCGCATTCACAATGTGTTCCATGTATCCTTGCTGAAACCTCTGGTATGCAACCGCTACACTACCACTCCTGTGGTCCCCGGTCCTGTGGAGGTTCAGGGTCAGGAGGATTACGAGGTTCAAAGTATCATTGATTCACACAGATTTAGAGGAAAATTGCAATATTTGGTCCATTGGAAGGGCTGTGGCCCCGAGGAACGTTCCTGGGTTGATCAGAATGATCTTAATGCTCCTAGATTGCTGCACAATTTTCACTCTAAATATCCACAGAAACCAGGTCCCTCTTCTAGGAGAGGGGGTCTTTGAGAGGGGGGTACTATCACGGTGTCTTTTTGCGACATTCTGTCAGTCTACACTCCTGCTCTACTCCTATTGGCTATACTGTGCTTGTCTAGCCCAGTATGGCCTTTAAATACTGGGTTCTGGCACCTCTCCGGTGCCCTTTCGTGGTGTTCCAGTACCAGCGCTTGTTCCTGATATCAGTTGTCTCAGTGTATTGACCCGGCCTGCCTGACTACTCTGCATCTCGTCTCCTGCTTGTGAACCAACCCGGACTGCCTGACCATTCTGCTTCTCCTGCTCCTGTGTACCGACCCGGCTTGGCTGATGTTCCTGCTCCGGTGTACCAACCCGGCTTGGCTGACGTTCCTGCTCTGTGTACCGACCCGGCTTGGCTGACGTTCCTGCTCCATGTACAGACCCGGCTTGGCTGATGTTCCTGTACGTGTCCCGACTTGGTTTGGCTGACGTTCCTGCTCTGGTTGCACCAGCCCGGCCTCCGGGTGAGGGAGGTGAACCTTTCTCGCTGTCTGTGACAGCTGTGCAGTTTTGGTCTCAGTTGCCTCTGTGTCGCCCCAGTGACATTCCCATTGGCTTGTCATTCTATACGCTCCCGGTTGGTTGCCTCCTCAGAGCGAGTTGCTCAGTTGCTCATTCTGTTACTGTCACGGCAGTACTCAGTTGCTCAGTCTCCATTACTGCCACGGCAGTCTCCTGTCGCTTAGTCTCCGTTACTGCTACGGTAGAGTGCAAATGGCCTAGTCTCCGGTTACTGCTACGGCAGAGTGCAAGTAGCCTAGTCTCCGTTACTGCTACGGCAGAGTGCAAGTGGCCTAGTCTCCGTTTACTGCTACAGCAGAATACAAGTGGCTTAGTCTCCGTTTACTGCTACGGCAGAGTACAAGTTGCCTGGTCTCCATTACTGCTACGGCAGTGTCCACGTCTCTCAGTCTCCGTTACTGCTCTGGCAGTGCTCTATGTTGCTCTGTCTCTGTTACTACTCAGGCAGTTCACCATTACCTGCTAACCTATTATTGGGCGTTACTCGTATTTCAGCTCGCTGTCCTAGGTGTTCTTCTTAACGGGCCTTACCTCACATGGGACTGCTTACACTTGCTGAAGGCCATTAATCCATGCAGTACTGATACACTGGGACTCTTTCAAGTTCTGCCTGACCTGTGTCAGTATATCGTGTTATGGACTCTATATATATATATACTGGACCTGTGTGAGCATTGTGTGAGGGTTATTGTATTTCTAATTGCTTAATAAAACTGTGTTTTATCCAAACCTACTGTGTCTGTGTGTCAAACAAACTGTTACACATGCCTTGCATAGGCCCAAGAACTATTCCAGACCAGAGCCTGACCCTGACCTCCAGTGAAAGCAGCCCAATACATTCTGCAAATGTATCCAGTTCTCCTGGCCTGCTTCCTTTTCTTGCTGCCCTGTTTCCCAGGATTTAGCTAAGTATAAACTGTATCTTTCACTCTATTTGCTTTATTTTGTTTTTCTAGGAAAAACACCCTAGTAACCAACATATATCTTTTCTGTTATAATTGTTGTATTTTGTGTTTTATTTGCACTGCAGTAAATAATTGTCTAGTTAGTATTATTAGATGTTAGCTAGAATATATTTCATAATATACAGTGTATCGTTCTTATAATATCATTGATTGTTATTAAATATTATTACGTATTGCTAGTACTGGAGTGTTATTGTGTTAATTCTGGTATTGGTCATAACAATTGGTGTAGTCGGCAGAGATATCTGCAGAAGTTATTAATATTCACGATTAAATACCATTAGTGACAAATTTCCCAGAAATTAATATTTTGTTAAAAAAATTTAACTTTTTAATTAATATTTTTTCCTGGGCAATTTAGTCAGTAAGCCTCCCAAGTTATTTTTGTGTGCCAATACCACACTGTGACAAGAGTGGTGTGTTTTAGTATTGTCACATTGCAAGGGGCTTATTCACTAAACGAGAATTTGTGTGCTGGAATACTCTTGGATTGTAATAAGTGTACTTTTATCACGGTGCCCGTGTTCCTTTCGGCAGGGCGACATTGCTACTTCCGGGTTTCTCCTTGCACAGTTCTTATTGGCCATTGGGTTCTGTCTCTGCCCAGGGCTAGCCCCTTTATACCTGGTCCTATCATTTTTTCAGCGTCCTTTCGTGGTGTACCTATACCTAGTGTTTGAGTTGCTGCATGTTCCTGTTCTGTGTATGACCCGTCTCGCCTGACTATGCTTCTATTGCTCCAGAGTCATTGCTTTCGGTTGCTGACTAGGACTGGCTGACTACCTCCATGTGTACCAAACTGGCTTTGGCTGAGAACCTGCTTCCGTTGCTGTCTAGGACTGGCTGACGACCTCCGTGTGTACCGAACCGGCTTTGGCTGAGAACCTGCTACCGTTGCTGACTAGGACTGGCTGACGACCTCTGTGTGTACCGAACCGGCTTTGGCTGAGAACCTGCTACCGTTGCTGACTAGGACTGACTGACTACCCCTGTGTGTACCGAACTGGCTTGGCTGAGAACCCGTTTTCCGTTACTGACTGGGCCTGGCTGACTACCTCCGTGTGTACCGATCTGGCATTCTGGCTTCTGACCCTTCTGTGTGCGTACTTTGAGCTCCTTTACTCTTGCTCTCATTACTCAGCGACTTCCACTACAGCGCCTGCTTGGCCTATTACTCCCTAGGATACCTGGGAGACTGAGTTGCGAGTAGCTACCATTGCTGCTACTCCCTAGCAGGCTAGGGATCTGGTCACTTGCCAGTATCCGGTCCGGGTGTTTCCTACTATCTCCCTAGCATTCTAGGGATCCTGTCACTTGCCAGTGTCCTATCTGAGAGTTGCCTTCGCTATCCCTAGCATTCTAGGGATCCGGTCACTTGCCAGTGGCCTATCTGTGAGTTGCCTACCATACTCCCTAGCGTTCTAGGGATCCGGTCACTTGCCGGTGTCCTATCTCTGAGTTGCCTACCATACTCCCTAGCGTTCTATGGATCCGGTCACTTTGCAGTGTCCTATCTCTGAGTTGCCTACTGTACTCCCTAGCATTCTAGGTATCCGGTCACTTGCCAGTGTCCCATCTGTGAGTTAGCTACCATACTCCCTAGCGTTCTAGGGATCCGTTCACTTGCCAGTGTCCCATCTGTGAGTTGCTTACCATACTTCCTAGCATTCTAGGGATTTGACCTGCAGTTACCTGCTGCTAGTCTCGGTGTGCCTTTCCGCGGCTTTGGTAATGTTGTGGTTTACTCTGTTCCAGTATCCAGCCTACAGATCAAGACTACTTAGTTACTGTTGTATTGTCTTGCATTTGCATATTAATTCTGTTCATCCTGACCTGTGACAGATTTGGGAAGTACCACGGTACTGTCCTTATCTGGGCCTGAGTAGGTTGATCTTTCCTTGTTGATTATTTATTTTCAGTAAAGCTGATCTTAACCTTACCTAATTTGCCTGAGTGTTCTTACAAAACCGTGACAACATTGCATGCTTTGATTATAGACGTGTGCCCTCATAGAGGAGTTGCAAACTTTGAAGTGTATATATAAGTGCTCATATTACAGTTATCTGTATTGTCTGTATTGCATATATACATACATATGTGTGTGTGTGTATATATATATATATATATATATATATATATATATATATATATATATATATATACATACAGGGCTCAAAATTTCCACTCGCCACTAGCCAATGGCGAGTGAAAATTTAGCTCTGGCGAGTAGAAATTCAGCCCTGATGGGTATGTTATGGCTTACAGTAGCGAGTAACTTTTCAGGTCTGGCTAGTAGCAAAGGACTTCAAATTTTAAGCCCTGATATATATATATATATATATATATATATATATATATATATATATATATATATATATACATATTAGGTGCATACTTGTATACGTGCCTGGGTATTATTAAAGAGGGAGCGTTTGCAATTACACTGTTTCAATTATAGCCTTGTGTGTCCTCATAGAGGAGTGCTGACTTTGAAGCATTTTAATTGTAACCGTTTGGTCAAGGTTCTGAAATTGCCGGATGTAATATTTCTAGTCTGGCTAGATTTATTGCGCATATACATATCTCTATACTGTCAAGACTTCCTATTAAGTGGCTTTAATTATACCCTTGTGTGCTTTCTATAGAGTGTAACTAACTTTGAAGCCGTGCTTCAATAATAGAATTGTGTGTCTTTGTGGAGAGTTGCAAACTTTAAAGTTGTGCTTTAATTATAGACTTGTGTGTCCTTCATTGGGATAACTAACTTTAAAGCAGTGCTTCAATTAGAAACCTTGAGTGCCCTTTCATTGGGATAACTAACTTTGGAGCCTAATAGGAAGTCACCTGATGTGCAGGTGTGTGTTTGTTTTCTTGAAAGCCAAAAAACATTTAACAGTTTATGTGTTCTGTAACTTTCTATCACGGTGCCCGTGCTCTTTCAGCGACATTCTGTCATTCTACACTCCTGCTCTACTCCTATTGGCTATATGTGATTGTCCCACCCAGTATGGCCTTTAAATACTGGGTTCTGGCACCTCTCCGGTGCCCTTTCGTGGTGTTCCAGTACCAGCACTTGTTCCTGATTTCTGTTTGCTTTCAGTGTATCGACCCGGCCTGCCTGACTACTCTGCATCTCGTCTCCTGCTTGTGTACCGACCCGGACTGCCTGACCATTCTGCTTCTCATCTCCTGTGTACCGACCTGGCTTGGCTGACGCTCCTGCTCCGTGTACCAACCCGGCTTGGCTGACGTTCCTGCTCCGTGTACCGACCCGGTTTGGCTGACGTTCCTGCTCCGTGTACTGACGTGGATTGGCTGACGTTCCTGCTCTGTGTACCGACTTGGATTGCCTGACGTTCCTGCTCAGTGTTCCGACTTGGATTGGCTGACGTTCCTGCTCCATGTGAACCTGCCTGGTTGGGCTGCTGCCTCCCTGCACACCCTTACCGGTCTCCAGTTGAGGGTGGTGATCCTCTCTCGCTGTCTGTGACAGCTGTGCAGTTTTGGTCTCGGTTGCCTCTGTGTCGCTCCGGCAACATTCCTATTGGCTCGTCCTACTATCTGCTCCCGGTTGGTTGCCTCCCAGGGCGAGTTGCTCAGTTGCTCAATTCCGTTACTGTCATGGCAGTGCTCAGTTGCTCAATCTCCTTTACTGCCACGGCAGTCTCCAGTCGCCTAGTCTCTGTTACTGCTACGGCAGAGTGCAAGTGGCCTAGTCTCCGTTACTCCTACGGCAGTGTCCCTGTGGCTCAGAGTCCGTTATTGCCACGTCAGAACCCCTGTTGCTCAGTCTCCGTTTGTGCCACATCAGTATCCAAGGGCTTAGTCTCCGTTTATGCTACAGCAGTCTCCTGTTGCCTAGTATCCACTATTGCTACGGCAGCGCTCTTGTTGCTTGGTCTCCATTACTGCTACGGCAGTGCTGTAGTTGCCTGGTCTCCGTTACGGCTACGGCATTGTCCATGTCACTCAGTCTCCGTTACTGCTATGGCAGTGTTCACGTGGCCTAGTCTCCGTTACTGCTCCGGCAGTGCTCAAGTTGCTCAGCCTCCGTTACTGCTAAGGCAGTTCACCATTCGCGGTTATACTTATTCTTGGGCGTTACTCGTATTTAAGCTCTCTTCCCTAGGTGAGCTTCTTAACAGGCCTTACCACACATGGAACTGTTTACACTCGCTGGCTGCTGTTAACCCATGCAGTACCGATACACTGGGACTCTTTCAAGATTCGCCTGACCTGTGTCAGTATAATGTGTTATGGACTCTTTACTTATACTGGACTTGTGTGGGCTAACATATTTATAACCTGTCTTGTGTCTGTACTATATTGAGGATATATTACAGGGCCTGTGAGGGTTATTGTAATCTTAATTATTTAATAAAACTGTCTTTTATCCCAACCTACTGTGTCTGTGTGTCAAACAAACTGTTACACTTTCATAGTGGTTTGCGTGTTTTCTCCCTGTGTAAAAGTAAAAACATACGTGTGCCTGCTAACTTGTATTAAGGTACTTGGTTAAACATGTGTATCTGCTCTTCTGTTTAATTGCTTTAATTAGAAACACTTGTGTATTGTTTACAATACTAACTTTAAAATATATTTAACCGAAAGCATGAATTTCCTGAGAGCATGAATTCCCTAAGCAAAAGACTGAGTGCTTTGATGGGGGATGAACGGCTTAGACAAAGACCAGTTGGCTGGATCAGATGCAGAGGAAATTACTTAAGCATAAGGTCCAGGCTCCTAAGGTCTGCTCCTAGTGAGATCATTACTGTTAATGTTCAATGGTACCGCTGAGAATGGGCAGATTTTTGTGATTACCCAAAGGTTAGCAGAAATGGGGGATTATAAGAAGGAGGATAGTTTTATCCAGAAAAGAGGTGTCTCCACAACCATTAAGGTGGAAATGGAGGCTAATAAACAAACACCCAAAGGTAAACCCAAATTTAGTAAAAAAAAAACAGGATGTTTCCCAACGCACTAGGGTATCTAGGCCAGGTATGATTGCAGACTTTATCAAAGCTGGTATAAATGAAGATTCGCTCAAACGCAGTCCAAATCAAGTCTTATTTAAGAGGTGGAAAGCTTTAAAGCATAATGTACACATACATACTGCAGCAAAGGGTTTTCCATCAGATGAAAAGTTAATTGATTTTGATGAAATTCCCAATGCTAAAGCTAAGACTTTTGAGGCAAATCTCAAATATACGCAATCTGAGGTCAAATATCCTGATACTAATCCTTGTCCTCCTCTTCCCTATCCTAGGAAAACAAAGTCCCTGTATCCATCAGATGAATTATGTGCCATAACGGACAGAGACGGAATGGACCCATGGGACAGCCGATCCCCAGCACAAAGTTTGTTACCCCTCATGGCTGGAGAGCAACAACCCCATGTTCCTTTGACTGTAGGGTGGGGAAAGGAAACCAAACACACCTAGGTTTTAGCTTTAGTAGACAGTGGGGCTGTAATGGTTTTCAAGACACTCAGACCAGCTGGTAAAATAAAACACAGTTTTATTAAATAAAAAGAAATATAAAGGAACGCCCTCTACAGGCGACAATAGGAATAGTGAACACTAGCAGAGTTGCTATTACAAGTAAGTAGGTGAACAGGATTGCATCAATAGCATATACTGATAGGTACACAGTAGCCAGGCTACTCAAGAGTTAATACAACAAAGTCAGTCTCAATTGTGGAGTTTGGCATGCCCAAGGTGGTGATAAAGCTGTTGATGGTCAGTACTGCCTTAGATTATAGTGGTGCATAGCCCCCACGGGCGTAGCGATGAAGACCACAATGTATGCTAGTGCTAGAGTTGGTAGCCCCCACGGGCGTCACTAACGGAGACTGCTAGAATGCAAGAGCTGGCCAGTAGCCCCCACGGGCGTAATAATGGAAACCAGCAATACAGTGATTCGAGCCTTTAGCCCCCACTGGCGTATAACGGAGAAACCTGCAACAGCTTAAGCCAATAGCCCCCACGGGCGTAATACTGAGACTGCTGTAACGCTAGAGGTGGCCAATCGCCCCGCGGGCGTACACCGGAGACCACTCTGTGCTGCATGAGAGGTGAACCAATAGCCCCCACGGGTGTATACCTGAGACAATCTGCTGGAGCCAATAGTGCCACTATCGGACGCGGTAAACAATACCGACTACTCTGCTAGGTGGAGGTTGAGCTGCCGTCCATATTAAGCGTACAACGCAGCCAGCTCGGCAGAAGTAGCAGTTATACAGGAATAGGCTCAGCAATAAGCGTAAAGGCTCACAAGGGGTATGCCAGCACTGAACAGGTTAAGCAGCTCGTAGAACTCAAGCTTAGCGAGAATGAGAAATGCTCTGCAAGTATCAGGAAGACTCAGTACGGAAGCACAGCTCTGCATTCAGTAAAGGAGACTCAGAACAGGAGGCCCAACACAGAAGGAGTACTGTGGCGAGAGACAATCAGTCCAGTACTTGGCCTCAGCGGAAGTCAGAATGTCGCAATGGTGACAGTAGAGCAGGAAGCTGTACACGCAGGTCACTGGAACAAGCCGGTTCATGTCACGGAGAAGGAAGTCAGCCGGGCCGGATTGGTACACGGAGGTGGTTCTCAGACAAGCTGGATCAATCGCAAGCAGGAACGTCAGCCGGACCGGGTCGATACACGGAGGTGGTTCTCAGACAAGCCAGATCAGTCACAAATCAGGAATGTCAGCCAGGCCGGGTTGAATCATGGAACAGGAAACAGGAGCGTAGTCAGGACAGGCCAATTCGGTACACAGGAATCAGGATCAACTGAAGACAGCAACAGCAACAATGGCTCAGGAACACCACAAAAGGGCAAGTGACAAGGGGGCGGGCCAAACTTCCTCAGCCAATAGGAGAGCACCACAAGCGAGAGTGACAGAAAGGGATCACGGGCACCGTGATAGTACTCCCCTCTCAAAGACCCCCTCTCTCTGCATGAGGTCTTGGTTTCTAGGGATATTTAGAGTGGAAGTTGCGCAAAAGCCTAGGCCATGGAGGTCCTTCTGATCCACCCAAGAACATTCCTCCAGGCCATAACCCTTCCAATGGACCAAATATTGCAACTTCCCCCTAAATTTCCTATAATCAATGATACTCTGGACCTCATACTCCTCCTGGCCCTGAACATCCACCGGTCCAGGAATCACTGCAGTGGTAGTGTAGCGGTTGCAAATCAAGGGTTTCAAGAGAGATACATGGAACACATTATGTATACGCATAGAGGCTGGGATTTCCAATGCGTATGAGACAGGATTGACCTTACGGATAACTCTGAACGGGCCAATGAACCGGGGAGCCAACTTATTGGAGGGCACCTGTAAATTGAGGTTTCTGGAGGAGAGCCACACCCTATCCCCCACCTGAAATGAGACCGCTGGTAGCCGTCTGCGATTAGCGTGCCGCTGATGTCGCTGAAATGACTGACTGAGGGTCCTCTGAACCTGTGCCCATGTGGAACGAAGTTGTGCCATATGCTCATCCAGGGCAGGAATCTGTTGTGACTGAAATGAATCCGGGAGCAGGCATGGCTGGAACCCGTAATTAATGAGAAACAGAGAGCTCCTGGACGATGAATTAACCGCACAATTCCAGGCAAACTCTGCCCACGGCAACAGGTCGGCTCAATTATCATGATGATCAGTAACGAAGCAACGCAGGAACTGCTCCAGTCCCTGATTGGCACGTTCAGCAGCCCCATTGGTCTGGGGATGGTAGGCGGAGGAAAAGGACAATTGGATGCCCATCTGGCCACAAAATGCCCTCCAAAACCTGGACACAAACTGGCTCCCACGATCAGAGACCACCACTCTGGGTACCCCATGCAAGCGAAACACTTCTTTGGCAAATATGATAGCCAATTCCTGGGCCGACGGAAGACCAGTGAGAGGCACGAAATGAGCCATTTTAGAGAACTTATCGACCACCATTAGGATAAAAGTATACCCCCTAGATGCAGGCAGCTCTCCCAGAAAGTCAGTTGATATATGGGACCATGCACGTTCGGCATTAGGTACAGGCTGGAGTAGGCCCACTGGGAGATGCCTGGGGGTCTTAGCACAAGCACAGGTGGAACAAGCTGCGGTAAAAGCGGAGCAATCGGCTCTGAGGGAGGGCCACCAAAGCAACTGTGACAGAGACCATATCAGTTGATCCCTCCCAATATGCCCAGCAGCCTTAGAGGCATGGTATGTTTCCAACAGTCGGGTTTGAAATGGCTCATCCACAAAACATTTGCCTACTGGGGTTTCTGGGGGAACCCTAGATTGAGAGGCTAAAATCTCTTCCCCCAGTGGCGAAGCGATGCTAGTGCGCACTGTTGCTAGGATACGGTCAGGCTGAATAATGGGTACCGGGTCTTCATCCCTCTCAATGTCTGATGCAAACTGTCTGGACAGGGCATCTGCCCTAACGTTCTTTGAGCCTGGTAGGTAGGACACTACAGAATTGAACCGAGACAGAAAAAGTACCCACCTAGCCTGTCGAGAGGATAGCCGTTTAGCTTCCAAGAGATAAGTCAAATTTTTTGGTCGTTAGGATTAACACCGGGGTTCTGGTACCCTCCAATAGGTGACGCCACTCTTTGAGAGCAAGAATAATAGCCAGAAGCTCTCTGTCACCAATCTCATAGTGGCTTTGGGCAATGGAGAGTTTTTTAGAAAAGAACCCACAAGGTCTCAGAGCGCCACCTCCCACAGGACATTGGGACAGCACTGCCCCAACCCCGACTTCAGAGGCATCCACCTCTAAGGTGAATGGCAGGGCGGGATTAGGGTGGGACAGCACTGGAGCAGAAGCAAAGGCAGATTTCAGAGCCTCAAAGGCAGATTCAGCCGCCTCGGACCATTGAGAGGGATCAGCACCCTTATGTGTCAAGTCAGACAGTGGTTTCACAATGGTAGAAAAGTTCTGGATAAACTTTCTATAATAATTGGCAAAGCCCAAAAAACGCTGGATGGCCTTTAACCCCTTGGGACGAGGCCACTGTAAGACAGCTGACAATATTTCTTGGTCCATAGCAATGCCATCTTTAGAAATTACAAACCCCAGGAATGGTACTTGGGACCTATGAAATTCACACTTCTCTAGTTTAAAGAACAGTTTATTCTTGCGTAATCACAGCAAGACCTCAGAGACATCCTTGATATGTTGGGTAAGGTTGGCAGAGTGAATCAATATATCGTCTAGATATACCACCACACAGGACTGGAGCATATCACGCAGGATGTCATTAATAAATTCTTGGAACACTGCAGGTGCATTGCATAGGCCAAATGGCATCACCAGATATTCATAGTGCCCATTTCTGGTATTAAAAGCCGTCTTCCACTCATCACCAGCCTTAATCCTGATCAGGTTATATGCTGCCCGCAAATCAAGTTTAGTAAAAATGGAAGAGCCCTTTAACCTGTCAAATAACTCTGTAATGAGAGGAATAGGATAGGCATTCTTAGGCAATAGTTTGTTTAGTTCCCGGTAATCAATACATAGTCTAAGCTCGCCATTTTTCTTTTTCACAAAAAAGAACCCAGCCCCAGCCGGAGAGGAAGACTTGCGGATAATCCCCCTCCTCAGGACGTCCTCAATGTAATCCTCCATAGCCCTGTTCTCATCACAGGACAGTGGATAAGTGCGACCCCTAGGAGGCACCACACCCGAGGACAGATCAATAGCGCAATCATAGGGTCTGTGCTGGGGCAATGTACTAGCCTCCCCTTTGCTGAATACATCACTGAATTCTTGGTATTTAGCTGGCACAGTAGGGGAGGTACAGAGAATCTTAACAGGATGCGATAGACAGTTTCTGGCACAATGCTCAGACCAAGATTTAACTTCACATTTCTGCCAGTCAAACTGGGGATTATGTAAGAGTAGCCATGGAAACCCCAGTTTGACCGCATGAAGAGGAGATCGAATAATTTGGAACCGTACCTCCTCCTTATGGAGAGCCCCAATAGACATAGTAATTAGAGTAGTCTCCCTGGTAATAAATGCTGGTTCCAATGGTCTGCCATCAATGGCCTCAATAGCCAGGGGAGACTCTCTATTGAGTAATGGGATTTTGTGCAATTCGGCAAAGGATTGGTCCATAAAGTACCCGGCAGCTCCAGAGTCCACCAATGCCCTGGCTTCTACGGACAGGTTTGCCCAAGAAAATACCACCTGGATGGTGGGTTTCAGTGAACTTGTGTCTAGGGACTGCTGTACACCACCTAGGGCCTGTCCCCCAAGGTACCCTAGGTGCGTCCGTTTCCTGGCCTTACCAGACAAGTACGTAATAGGTGCCCAGCCTTACCACAATACAGACATAGGCCCTGTTTTTTACGGTATGCCCTCTCCTCCTTCGTAAGTCTAGTAAACCCAAGCTGCATTGATTCTCCAGCCTCCGGTAACCGTTCAGGAGGAATGGGCGGTGAGGGTGGGTTTAAAAGACTACCGTGCCCGTAGTTTTTGGAACTTGCCCTTTTTGCCAACCGTCTCTCACGGATGCGGGAGTCAATGAGCATGACATAGTCAATGTACTCATCCAGATCACAAGGTACATCTCTGGCAGCTATTTCATCCTTAATGGATTCGGACAGACCCTAAGCAAAGGCTGCCACTAACGCCTCATTGTTCCATCCCACCTCTGCTGCCAAGGTCCGAAATTCAATGGCATAATCGCCCAAGGTACGGTCGCCCTGCTGTATCTCCATTAACCTTTCGGCAGCAGAGGCAGCTCTGCCAGGAACCTCAAAAACTCTGCGGAACTTCCTTACAAACTCATTAAAGTTCAGAGTACAGGGTTTGGCATTTTCCCACAGGGTAACCCCAGTGATATCATAAATCCGACCTTGCTTCTATCATTCGGAAATGCTTAGGGTGTGAGTTCCAAGAATATCTCCAACTGATTAATAAAGCCCCTGCATTGGTTCGGTTCGCCATCATATCTTAATGGTAACGGCGCCGCCACCGTTAAGGCTCTCAAATGTGTAGTGGAAACTACAGACAAATTATCCGGTGTCGAAACTGGGGGGACCACCTGATTCTGGTTAGGTTTGTCAAGATGTACCTTACGTTCAAGTAAAGTTTGCAAAGCCAGTGCCAACTGATCTAGGCGCTGCTCATGAACATCCATTCTCCAGTGGATGTTCTGTGTGTTACCTTCACCCTTGCTGTCTGAGGTCATGGCCCTTTCGTACTGTAACGGTTTTCAAGACACTCAGACCTGCCGGTAAAATAAGACACAGTTTTATTAAATAAAAAGAAATATAAAGGAACGCCGTCTACAGGTGACAATAGGAATAACGAACACTAGCAGAGTTGCTATTACAAGTAAGCAGGTGAACAGGATTGCATCGATAGCATATACTGATAGGTACACAGTAGCCAGGCTACTCAAAGGTTAATACAACAAAGTCAGTCTCAATTGTGGAGTTTGACACACCCAAGGTGGTGATAAAGCTGTTGATGGTAGTGCACAGGAGGCTGAATGCACAGTCAGTACTGCCTTAGATTATAGTGGTGCATAGCCCCCACGGGCGTAGCGATGAAGACCACAATGTATGCTAGTGCTAGAGTCAGTAGCCCCCACGGGCATCACTAACGGAGACTGCTAGAATGCAAGAGCTGGCCAATAGCCCCCACGGGCGTAATAATGGAAACCAGCAATACAGTGATTCAGGCCTTTAGCCCCCACGGGCGTATAACGGAGAAACCTGCAAGAGCTTAAGCCAATAGCCCCCACGGGAGTAATACTGAGACTGCTGTAACGCTAGAGGTGGCCAATCGCCCCGCGGGCGTACATCAGAGACCATTCTGTGCTGCATGAGAGGTGAACCAATAGCCCCCACGGGCGTATACCGGAGACAATCTGCTGGAGCCAATAGCGCCACTACCGGACGCGGTAAGCAATACCAACTACTCTGCTAGGTGGAGCGTACAACACGGCCAGCTCGGCAGAAGTAGCAGTTATACAGGAATAGGCTCAGCAATAAGCGTAAAAGCTCACAAGGGGTATGCCAGCACTGAACAGGTTAAGCAGCTCGTAGAACTCAAGCTTAGCGAGAATGTGAAATGCTCTGCAAGTATCAGAAAGGCTCAGTACGGAAGCACAGCTCTGCATTCGGTAAAGGAGACTCAGCACAGGAGGCCCAACACAGAAGGAGTACTGTGGCGAGAGACAATCAGTCCAGTACTCGGCCTCAGCGGAAGTCAGAATGTCGCAACGGCGACAGTAGAGCAGGAAGCTATACACGCAGGTCACTGGAACAAGCCGGTTCAGGTCACGGAGAAGGAAGTCAGCTGGGCCGGATCGGTACACGGAGGTGGTTCTCAGACAAGCCAGATCAGCCACAAATCAGGAACGTCAACCAGGCCGGGTCGAATCACGGAACAGGAACACAGGAGCGTAGTCAGGACAGGCCAATTCGGTACACAGGAATCAGGATCAACTGAAGACAGCAACAGCAACACTGGCTCAGGAACCCCATGAAAGGGCAAGTGACAAGTGTCAATGGCTGGGTATGAAAAGGTCACCGGGGGCGGGCCAAACTTCCTCAGCCAATAGGAGAGCACCACAAGCGAGAGTGACCGAAAGGGATCACGGGCACCATGATAGGGGCCAACCTAACAGTGTTGCAGAGTAACCCTTCCAAACTTGTAGGCCCCATCATTTCACAGAGAGGGTCTAGGGGGAAGAGTAACTAAGGCAGTACAAACCACAGTCACATATTCCATAAACAAAGGGCCGCTGGGTTTATGGCTAATATTTTGGGTTTCCAATTTTCTGACAATATCTTGGGGGTAGATATATTGTTAGTGCACAAAATAGAGATGCAAATGGGAGGTGTTCAAATGTTTGGCTTTCCTCAAAAACCCTCTTATATGCATGCAGCCGGGGAGCTGGTGAGAGGAAAATGCAAACTGAACACCTGTTGTCATTTTCCCTCCCTGTAGTCCAACAAGGACTGCCAG
The DNA here is from genome assembly GCA_037306005.1 of Rhinophrynus dorsalis. Lineage (NCBI taxonomy): Eukaryota > Metazoa > Chordata > Amphibia > Anura > Rhinophrynidae > Rhinophrynus > Rhinophrynus dorsalis. The sequence goes on along the minus strand of CM074725.1, from coordinate 97,075,377 downwards.
GAGGGTTGAAAGAAATCAGATTATAGTCAAGAGTAGTTCATCCTGCAGTTTAGCCCTTTTAATGCTCCTGTGTTTCCTGTTAAGTAGCCGGATGGTTCTTGGCATAGGACGATAGATTACAGGGGACTGAATAAAGTGGCACCGCCATTGAGGTCTGCATTCCCCAATATTAGCCCTGTCATTTATGACAGCCGAACAGACACAGGAATGGCATGATGTCATAGAGGGGTGGGATAGAACTTTTACACATGCTCTTATGATTTTACATAACTGACCAACAGAACACATATCTATATGCCAGGCTTACATGTAATGACGATCTATTTGTTAGTTTAAGGTTGACATTTACAGGTAGCCTCCCCAAATCAAGGGAAAATAATTTAGATTGAATTGACAAACCATTTGGAATTTACACGTTAATAGTAGGTAATATGCCTCCAGGAACAGAGGTAACCTTAATGCTCACAGATAAACTGACCAAAGAGGGTTGGAGCACAGCAGGGAGTGTGAGTGTGGATGGATGAATGTGGAGTGCATCTCTGTCTAGTGACCCAAGTAGGTTAACTGCTGGTACAATCCTAGGAGAGGTGGCAAATGGGTGCCCCATGAAATCTTGTTATCCTGGGATGAGGATAAATAAGTGCAAGTGGGGTCCAAAGTGTGAGTGTTACCACGATCCACTGATCAGCACAGGCAGGAAGAAGAGGTTATTTCAGATGATCCTGGTAATACTAAAGTTGTATTATTAAATGGGGATTCTAAACCTGTCTTCTTTCCCTCAAATAGATTGGTGGCCGGCTAGGCCGTAAACCCATGGTCATCCAAAATGTTCATGAACCAGTTGGCCAGCTATGCAAGAGTGGACAACTCCTCTGACTGTTGGATTTACAGCGCCATCCCAGTCAGTGAGGAAGGAGGGTACCCTTTCCTTGGAGTCCTGTGGGCACAGCGAGAAATGAGACAACTCTCTGGACAAAACACTGGACTCTACTACCAAATTGTCTTATTAGCAGCTGCAAATCAGGGTGGTAGCTCTCCAAAATTTCCTAGCACTGGACTATGTTATTGCCACTAAAGGAGGAGTTTGCCAGCTGGTAAGAAAAGAATGCTGCAGTTACACTGTGAACAGTGAAGGTGAAATCAGTTATAATCTATCAAAACTGACAGCAATAACAGACAAACTCCAGGAGACACCAGACGTTGGACTATTTGGGTGACTGGGAAGTCAGAGAGCTACCTATCTAGCGAGTGACTTTAATATGGTTTATGGCATGGGACCAAGAGGTGGAATGTTATGGACACAGGAAAAGTTGCAGCAATTTTGCGACAAAACTGAGTCCATTACATGGTGTCCTATTTTTTATGTTTCCATGCCATAAAAACACATTTAGTTTCAACAGTCCTTTTCCCTGGTCTCTTTGTCTGTTTTGGCAGGAAAAAGACAAAGAGAGGACCAGCTCCCTTTATCTCTTTGGTGATAGGGGGGGAGGAGGGGTGTTTCAATCAAGTAAGGTGGGCTGGTGATGGGCGGGGCTTGAACACAATAAAAGAGACTGCCAGTGAGAGCTTGGAGGCTTCACAGCGAAGACCCTGTGAAACTAACCCAACTGTGACAAGTCAACACAGACCAAGAAGAAGAAAAACCTGCGACTTAAAACCCAACCCGAGAAGATGGAGTAGTGAGGCTCAAGCCTCGGTATCCAAAAATCACCGCTGATAGATTTTATCCATCAGCAAAAAGAAGACGACGGAGCTTGGAGGCAGTCTTAGAGTGGAGCAGTTGAGTGATGGATGGGGGTAGTTGTAACCAGCCAGCCTGCTGAGACCCAAAATCCAGCCAGGCTGCCATGCCTTGTGTAGGCCTCAGAACTGTTCCAGAATCCAGATCCTGACCCTGACCTCCAGTGGAAGTAGCCCAGTATATTGGCTCCTGGCCTGCATCTTTTCCTGCCTCTTGTCCCAGGATTTTAGCAAAGTATCTCTCTCTTGCTTTATTGTTTCTTTATACAATAATTCTAGGAGAAACACCCGAAGTAACCAATGTGTGGGGACTTTTGCCATAATTGTTGAATACTATATTTTATTTGCACTGCAGTAAGTAATTGTCTAGTTAGTATTATTAGATGTTTAGCTAGAATATATTTGATAATATACATTATTGTTCTTATTATAATATTATTGTTTGTTATTAAATATTATTGCTAGCTCTGGGGTGTTATTGTGTTAATCGTGGTATAGGTCATTAGAACAAACTTCTCTGGGTATATCCTAAAATTAATGGGTTGGCTTTTGGGGTGTTGGCAAATGCATGTTGTTTTCAATGACCGTGTTAGTGTCTGTTAGCGTGAACATACTGTAGGCCACTCTGTTTGTGCTAGGCCCCAGCCTTTGTCTTTGTTCTCAAGCCACATGGTCTGATGCCATCTTGGGACTCCCAAGCCACATGGCTTGATGCAATACTGGAACTCCCAACAAAGACTCCATTTTTGTTGAAAGCGCATGGTATTTGAGTTTTCAGTTCTTCACAATCACATTAACTTTAACACAGCTATTATTGTGAAATCCTTTGCACCAATTAATGCACCCAAAGCTACAAACCACAAACCACAATACAGAAGATCCCATGTTGAAATCTATAAAAGAGCCCCTACAACCGGCCCATCATTGGCGTACACGCCCATCAAAAGTAGTGGACAAAGTCAGCTCTAGCGGGCTTCCCCACCCAAGGGCTCCACATATCTAAGTTAAAGCTTATAGATAAATGGGTGCTAACAAACATTTAAAAAGAACCAAACCCATGGCTGAAAGGTGAAGGTCGGCCTATACACAGCTTACAGCCAAGATAAATGAGAGAGCGGAACTTGAGCCCTAAAGTTCATGTCCTGTTCAACTGTAACCTGAAGGACTTGCCGAGGGTGAAGCACCACTATGCGTGGGAACAGGTGGAGATTCTCTCTTTTTAGGAGTCAGTCGCCATGTTTCACAATCCACAGGTGCAGAAGCCCATTGCATCTCAGACACAGATCCATTTTCTAGAGTTGTGTCCACAGCTACTGTGAGATGGAGGGCATCAATAAATGTTTTTGTGTTTCCTTTGTAACGTAAAGCATGGGTGATACCATCTTGAGCCACAAACAATTTCAAAGGGAAACCTCAGTGATAGTTGATATTTTGGGCCCTCAGAGCTGTAGTTAGGAGTCGTAGTTCTTTCCTCCATTGCATCGGAAGTGGAGAGAAATCTCCAAATACAGAAATGGTGTCTTCTCCAAACTGCAGTGATCCTTTTGTAGCAGACAAAATATTTTCTTTATCAGGAAAGGCTTGAAAGCATACAATTGTATCACAGGATGCAGTAGCTGGTGCCGTTTTCAATTTGGGCAGATGATGAGCTCACTCAAGTCGAAGTGTTGGCATGTTAGCTCGTTGTAGTATAAAACGGAAAAGTCTTTGTAAATAGTCAGGCAGAAGATCCAACGTGACATTATCCGGGATGCCTCTAAATCTCACATTATAGCACCTGTTCCTATTTTCGGCATTGTCTAATTTTTAGCATCAGCTCCACATTGTTTTGGTATAGGTATTCCAACTTTTTGTTTGTCGATGTTTGATAGGTATGCCAGTTAGCCACTTCTTCTTCAGCCGACACGAGTCGATCACCCAAAGGCAATATGTTTGCTTTCACCTCATGTAAGACATCCGCTAGGAAGGACTTCATATCGGGGAGCAAGTTTTGGATGTCCTGTTTCATGGATGGAGAATCAGGACGGAAGTGGTCTTGCTTCAGATGAATTCCAGGTATCCTGGCATTGAGCCACAGAGGCCACAGAGGAAGAAAGTGCTCCATCCATCACCATCTTGGTTTGTTTCTTTTTGCCCGACTGTGGCAGGAAATACTTCTCTAAGTTTTAGAACTTCTTCTGATGTTTAGTTTTTGCCATAGAAGTCGATCACAGGTGGGTTTGGAAGTGTATAAAGAAAAAAATGTCTGGAACTGTCCCTAAAAATGCTGGTTAGGAATCAAAGAACACAGAGCTTCAGAGCATTGCAGCCATCCGCTCTGGAGTCCAAGCCATACCCCAGAAGTGTCTGTTTTTTTAACGTAGTCTGATTAACCCTGTGAGTTCCAGGGGGTAAGCATACCCACTGACACTCATAGGGTTAATTCTACTAACATTTGACACATTTAGAGATTACTTTGGATGTATTGATATGGGGCTTAGGGCCCCATATTAATATATCCACTAGTGACTTGGGTTTTTTAAAGCTTTACTTCATGTTCAATTCCTGCGTCTGCACTTTTGAGTTGTGCTAAGGAACTCTGCTCTCAGAAAAACTGGGTGCGGATTTTCACCCATTAAAGTGGGTCCTTTAATATATCTTAGTGCTAACACATGTAATTGAATTGCATATTTCAGAGTTTTGTTATGTTTCAATGGGCACAAATGGCGACAAAATTAGCACCTGAGGTGGGTTTTTTAATTCCTTCATAGCACAAATAATTTAATTGCTTTCTATGCTCACAGAAATGCTGTTGGCTGGTTTTTGGGCGTTGGGGGGAATTGAAACGAGGTATCTCTCTCGCTGAGAATCTGGCTCTTCTCTTTGAGATTTGGGTGAAAACCCTGTGAATTTCCAGGTATGCATACACATTTTAAGTATTTTTGATATCCATCTGTTTGGGGGGGGGGGTGTCACGGGAGGCAGGTCACTTTATACCCTTTGTTACCAGGATCACTTCATTGAGCAAAACGAGTGATTAAATAAATTGTACTTTATTCACTATAAATAGGTAAACACACAAAATTACACAAAATACAGAAAAAACATGCTTACTTTGGAGCTAGGGGAAAAACTACCCTATCCTATGAGCCCCAGTTTGTAAGTAGTTACAGTTTCTTTCAGAGCTCTTGTTGATATCTCTCCTGGACTTGGACTTTTTTGGAATCTCTCTCTGGAACTTGCAACAACTCTCTCTTATCCCCCCACAACATGCCCCTTAGTGATGACCCTAGCAACCAATCAGGAAACAACACCCAAAGGGTCATCACTTGTTGACAAATGTCAGTTCCCCGGTCATTGATCTGAGGATGCACAAATGAATTCCTTTCCCTAGCCTGTGGAGCTTAAACAGATTTATAGGCTATCACTTACTAGGGCATTCACTGACATGGAACTAATTACCTTTTTGCTTTGAAACAGCCTTAAAAACACAGCTCCACTCCACCCCCCATCCAATCACTCTACCTGCACAGATGTGCAAATCAATGTTGCTAACAAAATCTGTATTACTAGGAATTCTCTCATTACACTGGCATGTGACAGAGTTTGTACATTCATAGCAAATCGCAATACCACAAATTTTAGACATACATGCATGACAGGCAGGCCCCAAACATGGATCAGGGTAACCAGGTGGGCTTGACCTTTACTTGTGAGCCTGGGGACCCCTTTTTCCATCACAGGGGGTTTATGTATGTGTGGAAGTGTGGGGTGAACACTTGTTAAAGATTGCCTGGGCATGTCCCATATTTTGTATTTGTTTCTCTTGTTGGCAGCCTCCTTCTGGGATAATGACATCATCCAGGAATCAGTAATGTTAATTTTGACAAGGGAGTAATTGGGCATCTCGTGGGGGACCGAGCAATGCTGTATCAGTCCTTAGGCTAATTAGGGGTTCATCCTTCACAAAACAACATCAGTCAACCAATGAGAAAGGAGTACTTTCATGAGCATCATACTCCTTTCTCATTGTCTGGCCAGTGGTGCTCATACCTGGGAGCTTTCAGAAATAGCTCACTTTGAGATTAAAAAAAACCCTTTGTTACTGTGTTTAAAAGAAGTATTTAATGTCATACTGGAAGTAATAGTTAGTAAGTGTTAGATGGTTGCGCTTTAACGAAACCCACATTCTCTGGAAATAGCTGTGTTAATGTGGCGAGGCATTGAACTGTTAACTCCTTGAGTTCCAGAATGGTATGCAAAATACTTCTCTACAATGCTTTGCATACCCTTCTGGGACTCAAAGGGTCACAGCACGACTCCACTACTATAAATCCCAGGCTTTGAAATGGCAATTCTGCATTTCATGGCTTAATATTAGAGGAGTCGCTGTGACCCCTTTGAGTGCCTATCACAGTCTACCTTTATGGCCTAGTTAGCCTGTGCTTCCTTCCTCTGTGGTGTGTTGGCCAGCATCCTTGCAGCCACCTCTGCATTACTATGTCTGTTAAAGGCATTGGCTTGGACTCCTGTTTATGGGCCTGTTTTGGATGGCCTATTCTTCTGTTGTTTCACTTGACTGGCTTCCCTAGTCTCGAGATCTTGAGTAGTGCAGTGCACAGCACAGTGTGCAGCTCAGGAGGGACCTTGGGTCCTATTTACATATGTCTGGGGTTCTGTGTGGGCTCTACCATTATTGTTGTTATAATAAATAAAGGTGGTTATATTTTATCTTTGTGTCTGTCCTTGTTTGCCTGATTACCGTGACAGTACGTAAGGGCCATGTTGAATGAAGGTACAGGCAGTCCACCTAATCAGAGCATCCTGTGCAGGATGGATGCAGACACTGTTAAATCACACGGCTCACCTAGACCGCTTTGCTTCGCAACCGGTGGCTTCCCCAGCACCTGCACCAGTTGTGGTCACTGTCCCTGAGGTGGGCATAAGTAGAAGATTGTCTGGCTCTGCTCCTCTACCCCAAAGATATGTGTTCCTTAATTAGCTGGGAATTTTTTTAGAGATAATACCCCACGCAATCCCTACTGAGCAAAGTAAGGTGGGACTCCTGATCTCCCTTCTATCCAGCAAGGCGCTGACCTGGGCGAATCCACTATGGGAGATGGAGAAGCCCATAAGCCACAATTTCACAGAATTTGTAGCCTCGTTTCGTAGAGTCTTTGACGTTCCTGGGCGTGCTACCTCCACTGCTAAACGACTGATGACAATATGGCAGGGTGCACTTACTGTAGCGGACTATGCTATTGAGTTCCGCACTCTGGCAGAGGAGGTTGGTTTGAACAATGAAGTTCTAGTTGCCGCATTCTCCCAGGGCCCCAGGGCTTGTGTGACACAATTAAGGATGAGACGGAAGCCCAGGAACTGCCTGGTGATTTGGAGGAGTGATCGCAGTCACCATCCTGTTAGACACGAGAATCCGTAAGAGGCCTTCATTCAAAGAGCATGGGCATAAAAGTTTATCCAGGTTGGCACCTAGTTTCTTACGCCCACCCTGTCCTCCCTCACTTCCCACACCTCCTAATTCTGACCTCTCCGGGGGGGGAACCTATGCAGCTAGGCTTCACATGCCTTTCTGAGGAGGAGAGGGCTCGGCTCAGGAGGAGGGGGTCTTTGCTTATACTGTGGGGAATCTGGCCATTTGTTGTGTGCTTGTCCTATTCGGCCGGGAAACACCCACACCTAGGGTCAAGTAGGGGACAGACCCTGGGTGGAATTTCACAGTCCCCAGAAAGAGTAATGGACAAGCCTATTTTTAAAGTCGTACTATCTTGGGCTAATTCTTCTGTGGTGGTTCTGGCACTACTGGACTCAGGGCCGCAGGGTTTTTCATTAATGCAGACTTAGTGGCCAAACACACTATTCCGTTGTTGCCTCGCTACGCTCCATTGGCCATTGAGGGTATTGACTGCAGACCTCTGCAGCCGGCACAAGTTACTTATGAGACTCATCCCTTGTCTCTGAGGGTAGGGGCACTCCATGTGGAGACACGACAGTTCCAGGTGATACATTCCCCAAATCATGCCATCATTCTGGGGTTTCCCTGGCTGCAGACTCACAACCCTAGAATTGATTGGCAAACCTGTGACATCCTGTCGTGGTCATCTCTATGTGCGAGGTCTTGCCTCCAGCAGCCTACAAGAATATTGTGAACCTCTACCTTGTTACCTGCTGAGTATCAGGCCTACAAAGAGGTATTTAATAAGGCAGAGGCCAGTACATTGTCGCCACACAGGCCCTATGACTGTACTTTTGATCTGGTACCAGGGGCTAGACCTCCTAGGGGCCGAGTTTATCCCTTGTAGGTGGAGGAGAACAAGGCCATGGAGGACTATGTGGAAGACGTACTAGCTAGGGGCATTATTCGGAAGTCTTCCTTCCCTGCAGGCTCAGGCTTCTTTTTTCATTATGATAAAAGATGGAGAGCTCAGACCACGTATTGATTTCAGGGGCCTAAATAAGCTAATGGTAAAGAACGCTTATCCTATACCATTGATCACGGAGCTATTTGATCGTATCAAAGGCTTGACAATTTTCTCAAAACTTGACTTGAGGGCTGCATACAACTTGGTACGAATAAGAGAGGGCAATGAATGGAAGACAGCATTCAACACTTGGAGTGGGCACTATGAGTATTTGGTTATGCCTTTCGGATTGTGCAAAGCTCCCTCTGTCTTCCAGGAGTTCATTAATGATGTTTTAAGAGACCAACTCCAGAGCTGTGTTGTAGTATATATGGACGATATACTCATGCATTCTCCTACCTTGGAGACACATAGAGCAGATGTAGTCCGGGTTCTACAACTGCTATGAGAGAACAACTTGTTCTGCAAATTAGAGAAGTGTGAATTCCACAAATCCCAGGTGACCTTCTTGGGATCCGTGATTTCATCCACTGGTCTAACCATGGATCTGCAAAAACTGTCTGCTGTCTTACAGTAGCTGCTTCCCGTGGGGCCAAGATCCATACAGAGGTTCCTGGGCTTCACTAATTATTACAAGAAGTTTATACAAAACTTTTCTTCAGTCGTGAAACCACTCACTGACATGACTCAGAAGGTGCTAATCCTTCAGACTGGGCACCTGAAGCACTTCAGGCTTTTGAAGACTTGAAGTCCGCCTTTGTGAAGGCCCTGATATTGTCCCACCCGAACCCCTCCCTGCCATTTACACTGGAGGTGGATGCCTCAGAGTCTGGTGTAGGCACGTTGCTATCCCAGCACGCAGGCCCTGATAAACCATTGCTGCTATGCGGCTTTTTCTCTAAAAAATTGTCGAAGGCTGAGAGTTTATATGATGTGGGCGATCGGGAATTACTTGCCATCATCTTGGCCTTGAAAGGATGGCGTTATTTCCTGAAGGGCACAGAGGTTCGAATCCTGATACTGACTGATCACATAAACCTCACTTATTTGTCTGAGGCTAAGAGGTTGTCTTCATGTCAGGCCAGATGGGCCCTCTTCCTTTCGAGGAAAAAATATTAGAGCGGATGAACTCTCTGGACAATTTGTGTCTGAGTCCCAGGAGGAGTCTCCTTCGGTGCCTGTTATTTCTCCCAACCGCATCTTGGCTACGATACACACCAGTATTACATCTCCGCTGAGCGAGGAGATTTTGGCTGCCCAAACTTCCACCCCAGCGGAGAGACCTAATGGGAGATGTTTTGTGCCTGAATCCCTCCGTACCAGGCTTCTGGAGACATACCATTCCTCAAAGGCTGCAGAACTTGTTGGTAGGGACCAACTGATATGGTCAATGTCCAGACTCTTTTGGTGGCCCAGCATGAGGGCAGACTGTTCCACGTTTGTTTCAGCATGTTCCACTTGTGCATGGACTAAGAATCCCCGTCACCTGCCGGTCGACCTTCCTCAGCCCATCTAGAACGGGGAGCGTCCATGGTCTCACTTGTCAATTGACTTTATGGTTGAATTGCCGATCTCTGAGGGTTACACGGTCATTTTTATGATCGTGGATAGATTTTCAAGGATGCCCATTTCGTGCAGCATAAGGGACTCCCCTTCTCCAAGGAGTTGGCTGAGATCTTTGCAAAGGAGGTTGTTCTTCTCCATGGTGTACCCAAGGTGGTGGTCTCGGATTGTGGGAGCCAGTTTGTGTCACGTTTCTGGAGAGCTTTTTGCTGCCAGATGGGGATCCAGCTCTCGTTCTCCTCAGCTTACCACCCACAGTCGAATGGCGCTGCAGAAAGGTCTAATCAGGCGCTGGAACAGTTTCTCCGTTGTTTCATTTCTGACCATCATGACAATTGGGCAACTTGTTACCGTGGGCAGAGCTGGCCAGAAACAGTGCAGTTAATTCCTCCTCTCGGAACCCTCCCTTTATGATTAATTATGGGTTCCAACCTTCTCTCCTGCCTGGTTCATTCAAGGCGCAGAACATTCCTGCTCTGGAGGAGCACTTGAGGGCGCTCCACTTCACATGGGTACCAGTTCAGCGATCCCTGCAGAGTTCCACGATGCGCTATAAGAGACAAGCAGACCTTAGGCGATTACCAGCTCCGGTGTTCCGGGTGGGAGAGAGAGTCTGGTTGTCCTCACGCAATCTCAATCTCCAGGTGCCTTGTAAAAAACTGGCTTCCTGATTTGTGGGTCCCTTTCGGGTTCTCTGCAAAATTAACCCTGTGAGGTATACCCTCGAGCTTCCTGCTAATATGCACATTTCCAATGTGTTTCATGTGTCGCTACTCAAACCTTGTAACCGTTATACTAAGGCTTTGGTTTTTCCCAGACCCGTTCAAGTGGGGGACCATGAGGAATATGAAGTACAGAGTATCCTGGACTCTCACATGGTCAGAGGCCAGGTACAATATTTAGTGCACTGGAAAGGCTATGGACCTGAGGAGCGTTCCTGGGTCGCTAAGAGAGATGTGCATGCACCTGCCCTTCTCCGAGAGTTTCATTCCTGCACTGCCTATAGTGCTGGTCCTCTTCCATGGGGGAGAGGTCATTAAGGGGGAGGTACTATCACAGTCTACCTTTGAGGCCTAGTTAGCCTGTGCTTCCTTCTTCTGTGGTCTGTTGGCCAGCATCCTTGCGGCCATCTCTGCATTACTATGTCTGTTACAGGCACTGGCTCGGATGACTGTTTATGGGCATATTCTGGGTGACTTAATTGGGTCCCGTCTCCTTCTGCTCCTTTATAATCCTCCTTGGGGCTAGGAGTCATTGCCCTTACATGGTGTTCCTGCTCGTTACTCTTTGCTGTCCGTTGTGACCCGTGTTTGCCTGAGAATCTCGCTCTGTGTATGACCCTGGCTTGTCTGACTACCCACATTGGTTCTGACCTGTGGCTCTGGCTGACTACTCGCTCTATGTATGACCCCGGCTTGCCTGACTACCCACATCGGTACTGACCTGTGGCTCTGGATGACTACTCGCTCTGTGTGTGACCCCGGCTTGCCTAACCAGTGGCCCTGGCTACTACCCGCTCAGTGTAGCCTCCGGTTTCCTTTCCTGATGGCCTGGTTATTTTCGCTCCTTATAGTTCTTGGTTGCCTGACCAGTGGCCCTGGCTCGTACTCGCTTAGCATAGTCTCTGGTTGCCTGACTAGTGGCCTGGTTACTATTGCTCCATGTAGTCCTCGGCTTGTCTGACCTGTGACTCTGGCTGCCTACTCACTCTCTACACTACCTGCTTGCCTGACCTGTAGTCTTGGTGCCTCCTGTCTCTGGTCTGCACTTGCTCTCTGCTGCCTCCGTTCACAGACCAAGTGGTGACTTACACATATTCTACCATTTTTCTTTTGTCCCACTTGAGCCACTTTCCTAGTCTCGAGATCTTGAGTAGTGCAGTGCACAGCACAGTGTGCAGCCCCGGAGGGACATTAGGTCCTATTTACATATGTCTGGGGTTCTGTGTGGGCTCTACCATTATTGTTGTTATAATAAATAAAGGTGGTTATATTTTATCTTTCTGTCTGTCCTTATTTGCCTGATTACCGTGACAGTGCCAGAAGGGAATGTGTGCATTTCGGAAACTCAAGGGGTTAATAGTTCAATGCCTCATTACATTAATAGAGCTACTTAAAAATTATGTGGATTTAAAGGGTAAGAGATTGGCACTGAAGTCTTTGTACCTTGGGTTTGCCAGTCTGTATACTGATTGATTACATCAATATTGGCACCCTAAGGAACACATAATACTGATACTCATGTAATTGTCTGCTGTTATTATGTTGTACTTGACAAGTCATAGAGGTCTGCCCAGTGTGCCCATTGCACCACCCAAATCCCATCAGTCACATTATCACTAAATGAAAATGAAGAATTCTTACCAGCCAGTACTAGCTGAAAAGGAGGAGGTGAGCACTGAACTAAGTTCTCTGCTTTGCTCTCCCTCCACTGCTTTTCCAGCTCCTTGTGTGATGCAGACAGAGCAACACAGCAACTTCTCAATCAGACTCATCATTATGCCGCTGTCATTGCTCTTCCTCTTCTACCACTTCCTATCCATGATCCACTCATTGGCTCAGGTCTAACCCACCTGAGAATATGACACCAGTGCATCCAACCAGGTCGGAGTCATTGTATCATTGTGCTTTTTTTTTTTTTTTTTTTTTTTTAACAATAAGCTTTGCAAAAGCTACAAATGTATGTTAACTGGAGAACTTAAGTTTTTATCTGAGACAATGCCCTAAATCCCGAGGCTCCAGGTGAATCCTGGCAAGTTCCTAGCTATGGTGGCATTACATACGTCACATACTGACTGCAACATTGAAAGATGGAGCAGGCTGGTTTGATGTCTCAAGGTGTGTCTGGACTGCATCTGCTGGCCTCATAGACACTACCTGCACTGCCCCTGCTCATCTCAAGAGAGTCACTGTACTCTCAAACTTGAATATTACATTTACAGGCAGATCACACACAAGTAAGGGCAACATATGGGTCTCCAGCCATTTGTTGAACTACAACTCTATTCCCCCACAACTGCCCAATAACACCTGTAGTCCAGCTATAGCTGGTAAGTCACAGGTTGCATATCCGATGTCCAGTGATTGTCAGGTTATAAAAAAATTGCTGACTGAGGACAATGTGAGTTGTAAAACAACAACAGCTGGAGAGCCACATATGAAGGCAAATGGCTGGCTGAGAATGTCAGTAGTTGGTGAGCTAGAGTTTGCAATCTGCAGGAATGAAAGAGAAATATGGTTATGGTTTACAGTAAATAATTAAGTATATGTGCCATGTGCTCAACTACAGAAGTGGAGCACTTATGAGGAATACTGTCACGATTTTAATGAACACTCAGACAATTTGGTAAGGTAAAATCAACTTTATTGAAAGAATAATGAACACAAACTCCCTTCACAGGTCCAGATCCAGACAGTGCCAAGGCACTTCCAAATCTGACACAGGTCAGGGTACAAATAAGCAACAGGTGTAACAAATATAAATACAGGAACAGTAGACAGGAAACTGGAAATGAACCTAGGAAGTGGCCCACAAGTGGAGGTAGGTACTGCAGGGCAGAATCCCCAATAGAATACAGGAACTAGTGCGAGGCAACAGGAGCACTGAGACGAAGCACGACCCAGGTAAAAAGGTAACACAGAGACTGACACTAGTCTGCCCTGGTAGGAGACTAGAAAGCCAGGCAAAAGGACTAGCCCAGATGACTAAGGTAGCCACAGGCAAAGCTGACCAACCCAAGTGACACTCAGTCGATACAAGCAACAATAAGCCGCACTGACAGGAATAAGCTTATCTCAGCGGTATAGGTAACCTTAGGCCACACTGACAGGAACAGGCTATCTCAGTGGATAGGTAAGCTTAGGCCACACTGACAGGTACAGGCTTATATCAGCGGTATAGGTAACCTTAGGCCACACTGACAGGCACTGGCTTTACCTTGATGGCAAATGAACCCAAAGACAATGCTGACAGGCACAGGCTACTGCCGGTGGATAGGCAACCAAAGGCAACGCTGACAGGCACAGGCTCTCTCTCAGAAGTATATACACCGGAGGCAACACGGACAGGCACAGGCTCTATCTCTGGGATAATCGCAGCCACAGGCAATACTGACAGGCACAGGCTCTACCAGAGATAATTGGAACCGGAGACAACACTGACAGGCACAGGCTCTAACTCAGAGATAACGTAACCAGAGACAACAGTGAAAGTCAGTGAGGTGTGGACATTGCTACAAGCTCAATGGAGCTACAACTAGATCGGTACACAGAGAGTGAAGTAAGCCACAGCCTGGATTGGTACACAGAGAGCGGTAGTCAGCCACAGCCTGGATCAGTACACAGAGAGCAGTAGTCAGCCAAAGCCTGGATCGGTACACAGAGAGCGGTAGTCAGCCAAAGCCTGGATCGGTACAAAGAGAGCGGTAGTCAGCCAAAACCTGGATTGGTGCACAGAGAGTCGAAGTCAGCTAGAATCTGGATAGGTACACAGATAGCGATAGGCAATTCGGGTTGGCAACAGAGTAGGCAGCGAAGACAGGAGCAAGGTCAGGCAGAACCGGATCATACACAGAGCAGGATACACAGCAACAAACGTCTGGTCAGGAACACCATGAAAGGGCGCCAAAGGTAGTCAGAACCGAGTATAAAAAGGCAACTACTGGGCGGAGCAGAACCCAGCAGCCAATAAGAATCAGCAGGCAATAGACAGAAAGTAACAATGTTGAAAGGACAAGGAATCATGGCACCGTGATAAATACTGACTGCACCGTAGAGGAGAAAGTAAGAATTCCCAAACTTTCTCATTGTTTTATATACGTTTTTAACCTTGACGGTTAAAGTCTCAGACACATTGAAGAAAAATTATTGGAAAGATAAAGGTTAAAAGCCTCATTTAAGGGGCCTGACAAGCCCTCATGGTGGGTGGATGCATCTGATGTGAGCTCCGAGATCCTAGCTCTGAAACCAGTAGTCACAAAAATGCACTGCTGCGCTGTGGTTGGTTTGCTCAGCCGAATGCTTATTAACCTATTAACTAACCGATTAAGGGATAGATCTAAAGGCAGCACTAACGGGTGCGTTAATGTGTTGTAAGCCATTTAAAGGTCTGTCTTAAGAACAGCTAACGGCAGTTTGATAATTCTTACGGCCGATAGACTGACGTGCATTGAAACACATGGAACAAGATTCCCCAGAGCTATTTAAAGGCTTGCGGTACTGTTAATGGCTGAAAAAAAAGATACTGTTAACGGACAAAAGTTAAAGGGGAACTACCACCCCACAAAAACTTTATCTTGATTAAGTCTTCATCTGGTGACTAGCTGCTTAGTAGCGCTAGTCGCCAGAAATATTATCTGGTTTAAAAGATTTACGATTTATTCAGAGTCTGACAGTAGCAGGAAGCACGGACATCTTGCAATAGTGACGTCCGTGTGCCTGCGCTGTCAGTCCCTTTTGGAGCCGGCCGGTGCTTCCTGCTACTGTCAGCCTCCGAATAAATCGTAAATCTTTTAAACCAGGTAATATTTCTGGCGAATAGTGCTACTAAGCAGCTAGTCGCCAGATGAAGACTTAATCAAGATAAAGTTTTTGCGGGGTGGTAGTTCCCCTTTAAGAGCCAGTTTTCTTAGCCGTTAGACACTTAACGGTCAAAACAAAACACCTGTTACATAGGAAAACAGACAAAATGCTTACCGCACAAGCATGTAAATGGAAAAATTAACCCGTGCAATGCCGAAAGAACACAAAATCATGGACAGACACCACAAATCACTCTCACACACAGCAACAAGCAATACCACAGGGACAAGGACCCCCCCAAAAAAACACCAACACAACATGGCACGGAACAATGAGGGTTATCACACAACACGGACACCTGCCAATACAAAACAAGCTCACCTGTGCAACATTACCACACAATTCAGACACAACCTACACCCCACAACTTCACACCTGCAACTGACAGAGACACAGCAATCAGAAAACACCACATTTTAAAACACAGACACACCTGCAAACACTTACCTAGACAACAAACACCTTCCCATTGGTCAGCACTCACCTCATCACCACATCTAGACAACGCCCTACCAGGTACTTAAACGGACAGCTCACCACACTCACTTGTGGTTTCTTTTCCACTTAGGGAGAGATAGAGAGAAAGTGATAGAGAGAGAGAGCTAGAGCGAGGGATAGAGAGAGAGAACAATAAGTATGTTGGGATACTTATTGATGAGAAGACTGCGGAGAAGGCGTGCAAAAACTCTTGTGTGCCAAACACTTCATGGCAAGTGGCGCCTTCCAGTCCACTGAGGGTTATGCATCTGGCATGTCACAGGCCACATTTTCCAGAGTGCTGGCCCATGTCTTGCCAGCCCTCAAAAGCAAGGCCAGTACCTACATAGATTTCCCCGCCACCGATATGGACTGGATACATCTCAAGCAGGGCTTTTACGCAAGGGGAGGCATGCCCAGGGTCATGGGTGCTATAGATTGCACCCATGTCTGTATAAAAGCCCCAGGACATGACACACAGCTATTCATCAACAGGAACAACTTCAACTCCATGAACGTGCAGATGGTGTGTGACAGCAACATGAGGATTATGAATGTCTGTGCAAAATATCCTGGCAGCTCTCATGATTCGTACATTCTCCAAAACTCCCCAGTACACAGAGACTTTGAGAATGGAACTTATACAGGGGAATGGCTTTTGGGTGAGTTCACAATACTACATCACACCACATCCACAGGTGTACACACAATGCTGCTCAGCATGCACCTGATGCACAGCTAGTACGTCCACCACACAAAACATCATTCACACAACATGTGCTCCCTGTCTCACCATGTCACTCACATTACGCAGGTGATGCTGGCTATGGATGCAAATCCTGGCTACTGACCCTGGTCTCCAATCCCCAAACAGATGCCCAGGAAAGATACAACCAGACTCATCGCAGAACGAGGAATGCCACTGAGCGGACCTTTGGCCTCCTGAAGTCTCGATTCCGATGTCTGGACCACTCGAGGGGAGCACTGAAGTATGCACCTAGAAAAGTGTGTGACATCATAATGGCGTGTGCAATACTGCACAACATCGCAGTGGACACCAGGCTGATGGATGATATCCAGGCCTCCCCATACTTGAAGTGCCAATGGACATCGGCCATGTTGAGGAGACTCTGAGAGGGGCGAAGATCAGAGACAGGCTCATCACAGACCACTTTAGCTGTGAGTATAACATAGGCATTCAAAAAATCCATGCAAGTCCTCCATCAGTCCTGTGAATTGGTGCCAACACACTAACCACACCGCACATGATGTTCTGTTTCACCCCACAGGATCATTGACACAGCACTGGACTGGCAGCAGTATGGCCCCAAACATCATGCATACCATGGACGTGGCATATTCTGTGTGGGGATTCCAAAACCATCTTCCATTCCCTTCCCCACGTTGTCATTGATACCTCAAGGATATCATTCACACCCCCAGGAGAAACAAGGTACAACACATAACCCATGTTCAGCATCTTACAGGGCTTGATTGACAGCAACTAACTTGATTTGCCATGATCGCCTTGTAGCAAAAGAGTGTTATCCAATGCAATGCATTGGATAACACTCGTCACATCAGGGGTTAAAGGGCCATTAGAGTCAACATGGGACCTGTAGTTTGCTAGAGCTGAGAAGAGCAGCAGAGAGGTGGATCTACAGTGGTATTGTTACACAACATAGAGTTCATGAAACGTGGATCAGATCTCCAGGGACATATTTCTGACCTGTGAATTTGTAGTGATATGTGGCCCTAACATGAATACACACATCAACAAATATGTCATAATAGTTCCATCAAACAAATAAAATTGGGCTGCCACTGTCACTCTCACAGTGGCAGCCCAAATACATTATTTTCATGGAGCTCTCAAAACATATTTGTTGATGTGTGTATTCATGTCAGGGGCACATATCCCTAGGGCCGGTTCCCTTAGTTCTCTACATATTGGGTTACAGACAAGTACACAACACATTACAAAGCAATGGTTTTGTACTCACCTGTAACTAAAAAGATTGAGGAGGTTAGGAAGTTGAAGGTGTTGCATGATGATCAGTTCGAGGGTGCTGCTTCAAATCCTGTCCTCTTGTCCCACAGGCATCTATAGCATGATCCATCCTTCAACAGAAGATCTTCCATGTGACTGGACTGATGTCTTGACAACACTTCTATGAAGCTCACCCCTTGGTGTTCCAAGTGTTTGTGTTGGTGATGCAATGTTTGACCTGATGTTCACAGCAACCTATACTGGAACATTCTCATATAGATACAGAAAAACATTGATTCATGTGTGTACTAACATCCAGGTATCAAACCTGTACAGTTAGAATGCTCATCTACAGAGTTGTCAAACCTTGTGGACAACACATGAGCAGGACAGTAGTGTTTCTAAAGTATTAAGATTTAGTTTCAAAGTACATTTAGTGTGCTCATGCAAGTGTCTAATGCATATAGGCAACATACCCAGAAGAAACTTAGAGACACGATAAAGAAGAACCATCACTATTCAATCTGTGTCTGTATGAAGAAATGTTGGATTACACATGTGTCAATGCGTAACCACACTCAAGGCTTGAGTATCCCCCATACATGGGAAGGCATGACCCACATCACAGGAATCCATTACATGTGATGTATTCATGCAAACAGATGATGGCAGTGATACACTAATGTGTGTTGTGAATGATATAGAGGTGATACAGGGGACATACGACCGCAGTGATTTCATGTCCACAGTTTCTGTGTTGCTCAATATAATCAATGTTCTGAGAATGCTTTAGTTTGACATATCTTAGTACATGGGCTACATCAAGAAACAACCAGACTAAGTGGACAAGTGTTATCACTGGTGAAGTCTGTTACAACCTTAGGAAAACAACAACTCAGCTTACTGGAGAACCCAATGCTCACCCAGGATTTCAATGTGTAGCACAGAGGTTCTCAACCCGTGCCCTCAGTGGCCACTAACAGGCCAGGACTTAGGAATTTCCCTGCTAGAAAACAAGTGTGTTGATCAGAGGCTCAGTCATATCGATTAACTCACCTGTGCTCTTAAAAGGAAATGCTCAAATCCTGGCCTGTTAGCAGCCACCGAGGGCACTGGTTGAGAACCATTGGTGTAGCACACAAATTGAAATCCTAGGGTAAACATTGGGTTCTCCAGTAGGTTGCGATTCACACTCTTATAGTGAAACTGACTTACTGGAGAACCCAATGCTTACCCCAGGATTTCAATGTGTGTGCTACACATTGAAATCCTAGGGTGAAAATTGGATCCTCCAGTAAGTCAGTTTCACAATAACAGTGTGAATCAAAGACTATTTTGCTGCATGTTCCATCTGTCCTGCTTGTTAGTTATCTGCTAAGTCAAATAGCTGTTTGTTTGGTCAACCCTTAAACACAACAATTGATGCAGACAGATGTTCAGTGTTGCACCAGTTGTTGTGCTAAGGGGTATGTTTTGTTGTTCAAATTCAACCCACATCATCGCCCTATAACACTGTCATGTTATATGGCTTCAGGGATGGATTGCCAGTTAAATTTGTACAACGGTGTGTGTGTGTGGACCCATGTTGTAACATCCTACAAACATGTTACCTAGGCAGAAGTTGTGTTCACTGCATTGCTTGCCACTGCATTGGAGACAACTCTGCCACCCAATCTATCACTAAACACAAAGCAGACCAGACAGGATTTCAAAGCATGGGTATTTTATTTATGGGGAAAAGAACAACTTGGGATGTTTATTTCTTTTTCTTGGGGGGAACCTTTGACTGGGTGCCAGATGTTGATGAATTACAACTGAAATAAACAAAAGCGCAAGAGGATCTAAGAGAAACATCTGTATCCCACCAATGAAAATATGAATATTTCTACTCACAGAACAACAGAGAAGATATAGCTCATAGACTCTTGGGTAAATGATCTCATTAAGATGATCTTCTATTTCCCAGGTCTCTTCTTCGGATAGAATGGATAAATTTCCAAACTTTTCCTGGAGTATAGGGCAAAAAACACAACCCAGACAGAAAAAGACCCTCTAAGTGTAGTAATAGGAATCTTCAAGTGCCCCAAAATAATAATAGGTGCACTCACCAAATGTGTAGGCAACTTTCCATGTATTAAAAACGTTCCAGAGGCTCTTATAGGACTTAACCAACATAAAAACAAAATGTATTTCATAATAGTACCCAACATGTTTCGTGAGCTATCTGCTCACTTCTTCAGGGGATCAAGGTCTTGACCCCCTTTCACCTTGATGTAATATTGTAGGCATTGGAATAAGATGTGGATCAATGTTAGTCCTATCCCTCAAACCCTCATGGTTAGACAGATATTGCTCTATGTGACAGATGGAGATTTCACCCATTTGACCACACAGAGGCTCTTCAGCGGCGTCAAAAATGCTACATTTAAAGATTAATATTTCATTGGGATGTTCCACAGAGTGGGCTTGCAAACCAGGCACACTTATTAGACCATTCCAGTAAAGTATTTATCTCTAAATGGTGCAATTTTGCCTCTGCTGAAGAGCCTCTGTGTGGTCAAATGAGTGAAATCTCCATCTGTCACATGAGGGTTTGAGGAATAGGGCTAACATCGATCCACATCTTTTTACAATGCCTACAATATTACATCAAGGTGAAATTAACCATTGCTATCCTGTCCAAGGTACACAGAAAGAAAAATGGTCTGATATGTATGTGGCTATGTACCTTTCATATGAGTACAAACATATCCTTACAAGATATGAACCCTGAGACCAGTTTAGTGCATGTGATTGCCTTACAAGCTGTTTATGTGAACCCATCACAAACTAACTTTTATTGATATCATAAATAAAAACATACCTCGTATATCCCATGTAAGTAAGGTGGGATATACTAGGTATGTGTATTTTGAGGGTATCACTAACAGTTTGTGATGGGTGCACATATTTGGGCAGTAAGGCAATCATGAAAAAAACTAAAAGAGAAGAGCGCAACAACAAGAAATAGAGAGAGAACAAAAGGTCTTCTCTAAGTGTAGAATTTATTAGTAAAAATGTATAAAGATAAGTAGAATAAAATATACCAATTAAAATCATATACCAGATAAAATTCAAAATAGAACTGAAACCCCCCCTCTCCCATTGCACTTACAGACTGCACATCTTGTGCTTGAAGCATCTCAGGGGTCCCAACCCCTATACTGCCACGTAACTGTGTCCTCTGGTTTATGTGATCCGTCTCTTCATTCAGTGTCCGTTTGACTCCAAGTATCACAAGGTGGAATGTATACTGTATTCTCAGTTTCTTAAACAATGTATCCAGCTAGTAGTGTAATATCACTCAGTCGAATAGAAACATAGTTGCAGTTCCAAGATGTTTGGCAACAAATCCACGTGGAGCCGTTAGCACGCTGTGAGGCGTGTTCTGACGAAGATCGTGATACACAACCGGATCCAGAAGAGACTCACAGGGGGCGGGGAGGGACCCGGTACTGAATATCAATGGAGGGGGAGGATGTGAAAGATCCACTTCATCAGGCCTTTCCCCTGATGAAGTGTTTTAACGGGTGTTTGGGACGCACGGTGATGCGAAAACAGGTGCAACACAGGTTTTTGTGTTACATGTTTTTGTTGTGCCTACGCTCGATAGCTATTCTTGTACTCATACCTTTAAATCCACCATAAGTCATGTGTTATTTGTGGCCGGTGTGCCTTTTTTACTTAGCAGTTGGCTTAACGCGAACCTTTAAATCTAGCCCTAACTTGTTTACCTACCATATGTCTTGCTTTCGCCATCATACAATTAATTTTGATTTCTTTACGTATTTTACCCACTACTTGCCTTTTTTCTACATCCTCATTTAATAGAAGTTCCTTCCTATTGGCTACATTTATCTCCACCCCTTCTCCGCTCCCATGATCCTTTGCTTGTACCCAGTTCCTATCTACTCTATCTACCCCATTTATACTAGCTATACCCTCCTTCCCCTTTTCTTAGTTTAAAATCTCCTCCAACCTTCTTAGAATTATTATCACGGTCCACGTGATTCCCTGTCAATCTCTCTTGTTGTTACCTGCGCATTGGAGGAGGCTGATTGGCCCGGCCAGGATGTTCCTTTATATACTGGGTTTATGGCACCTATCAGATGCCCTTTCGTGGTGTTCCTGATCCTGCGCTTTGTTGCTGTGTTCCTGCGTTCCTGTGTATCGACCCGGCTCATCTGACCATTCGGCTGATCCTGCTCGTGATTTGACCAGGTTCCGGCTGACGCCCCTGCTCTGTGATTGACCCAGCTCTGGCTGACGACCCTGCTCCGTGATTGACCCGGCTCTAGCTGACGTTCCTGCTCCATGTAGTGATCCGGTTCCGGCTGACGTTCCTGCTCAGTGATCGTATCCTGTGTTCCCGTGTGATCCCGGTCGCCTTCCGGCGACATTCTGAACTGTGTTTGTGTCGCTTTGGCTAATCATCTCTCTATAATACCGAGCTGTTGCCTCCTGTGCACTGAGCCAATCCTTATAGCACTGCTGAGCTGTAGTCTCCATTACCGAACCTGCATAACCCCTTGCTGTGCTGGTTGCCTCCGTTATTTGAGCCTGTCCTCGTACACTTGCCAAGCCAGTGTGTCCCGTTTGAGCCATTATACACTTTCTGAGCCTGTGCCTTATAGACCTAGCCTATCCATTCACACTAGCAGAGCAGTTGTCCGTTCCGGTGCTCGGGCAGCACCATGGTTGCGCCGGTTGGCGTTGGTACCTCCAGTTTGCTCTTGCAGTGTGTGCTCCGTGCGGCACCGGAAGGGTGTCCCGGCTCTGGTCTCCAAGTGTTCAATGTGTTACGCTATCTACCGCACTACCAGTGCTTTGGCTCGCTAATTGCTTGTGCAGTGTTGCTCCGTTCTGGCACCCAAGGGGTGTTTAGGGCTCTGGTCCTGTTGGCACACGCAGGGTTACTTCCGTGAGAGGTTGAGGGCGATTCAGGTTCTGGTCCCGTTAGCTCCTGCAGTGGCTTTCCTCCTTATTATCCCACTAAGTTGGTATTGGCTCAGCTCTGGTCAATCTTGCTGTTCATTTGGGGCGTTCTATTGCACAGCTATCTGAGAGTGATTCAGTTCAGTCACACAATACACCTTCCTCTGCACCATCAAGAGACTGATATTACCTACTGGGCATTGGCTAATTAAGTTTAATGAGACTGTTCAGCTTCTCTACATTTACCCCTAAATGTATGTTATCCTGATCAGTATATTTTTCGCTATACATATTTGGGCCTGTATATTGTCATTACCATTTATACCTGTCCTGGCCCCCAGGGGTGCTGTTCTTTAACCATTATTTCAATAAAACTGTGTTTTTACCTTTTACCGGTGTCTGAGTGTCAGAAAACCGTAACAATTATATCCCCTAACACGGTGGCTCCCCTACCATTTAGGTGCAATTCATCACTTCCATATAGACTGTACCCAAGAGCAAAGTCAGCAGTGCTCTAATACCCAAAACCTCCTTCCTACACCAGTACTTAAGCCCTGTGCTCCCTCTGTCTACCTGAACTGCCCATGGCACAGGTAGTATATAAGAAAACACTACCCTGGATGTCCTTGCATTGAACTTGAACCCTAAATCCCTTAAATAATTTTTAGGGCCCCACATCTTCCTCCAAATTTATCATTGGTACCAGTATGTATCAAGACAGCTGAATCCTTTACAGACCATACTAATAATATGTCTGTCCTGTCCGAAACATGCCAAACTCGAGCACACCAGAGACAACATACTGTTTGGCATTCATGCTCCTGGTGACAGATTACCCTCCTAATAATAGAGTCTCCTATTACTACCACCTGTCTTGGTTTCTGCCTGCTCCTCATCCCATCTAAACTGGATGGAGGACTATTCCCCTGGCTGCTGGAGGAATCAGCCCTTTCCAGTATTGCTATTTCTGAGCTATCCTCCTCAACGTCTTCAAACAATCTTGCAATTCTGTTGAACTGAGTCAACTAAGAACTGGCCGTCTTCTGCTCAATACCTCCTCTACTTACTGTAACTCAGCTGCCTACCTGTCGCTCCTCATCTACAACTCCACCCTCTTCACCACTAACCCCACATACTACCTGCTCAGTGAGTTCTCAGATCTGTTCCAGGTTTCCAATGTTACACCATGTTGCAGTATTTATTTCCAGATCCAATATATTAGATTTAAAATATATATATAAATATACTAGTTGAAGAGCCCGTTACACGGGCCACAGTGCCACTGCCACCCGGTCGCGGGGCAGTCATGCACAGTGGAGACTGCCCGCACCGAGGCTGAAACAGAACTGGACGCTCCAAAGGAGCCTCCAGCTTTGTATCAGCCGCGGCGCTGGCAGTCTGTACTGCGCATAACTGCAGCACGCGCAGCAGTGTCTACTGCGCATGATGTGGCGTTACACACGTTTTAGCGAATTATTATATAGGATATATTCACACTTGGCATAGAGGTATGACCCCTGGAACGATTGTTCCAAGTGTTCAAACGTGACAAGATGTGCACTGTGTGAGATTGTCTAACCTGCTATCACTCATGCTTAGTTTTACAATTCAACTAGAATTACACTGTCCTTTAACTCCCACTCTAAGGGGCGAATGTGATATTGTAGAATAAGAAATCACGACACTAACCACATAGACCCAAACAATAGATACATCTCTTTAAAGGGATAGTAATACTTTGTTTTATCTTTATTATATTTTGTAGGCATTAAAAAACATGAAGCACGATATAAGTCTTATCTCTCAAACCTTTATGGTTTGAGAGATATTCACAAGCAAAGTTTCCCCTCCCGCCCCCTTTTACCTAGTGTAAGCCATCTCTTCTCAGATGTGGAATGCAGTCCATAGACCAGACAGATAACAGCAGGGGACAATCTTCTTCCTATGAGAACAATGAAAGCCCTGCCCCCCTTGACAAGTTTTTCAGGGTTTTCCCTTATCCTAATTGAAGATTGTCCTCTGTGCAATCTACCTGGGCAGCTCCCTTCTGCTCTGGCTGAGCAGTGTTGCAACAGTAAAAGTGGCGGGAGGGGGACACTTTGTCATTGAATTACTCTCGAACTACAACTCTGACAGAATTGATATAACACTCTCCAAAGTCCAAATACTATGATGATTAATTAGAGCTGTTTTATTATGAAACATTACTATCCCTTTAAAGCATATTGCAATAATGGCCATGTACCTGACCTTTTTTTATTTATGTTTTATTTTTTTTAATGCAATGCAAAAAATGACCAACAGAAACATCCATAGCAGTTGCTAGAGGGCACCCCTACAGATTATGAGGCTCACATATCCGTGACTACAAACTCAACTAGTGAATCTGGAGTAATGAGGCCCTAGCCTCGGTATCCAAAGTTACTGCTGCCAGATTTAGGGCTCGATTCTATTACCCATGCTAATACTGGCGTTACAAGAAAAACAAGTAACGTGAATTTTGCAAACATGTGTTACGTCGGTATTCTATTGCAGAACCACAGTAAAACAAAACTGGCGTAGACAGCACTTTTCAGAGTAGTATCAAAACTGGTGCTGTCTGCTTTTTTTCAACTACCGCCTACAAAAAAATGCTCAAAATGTCAAAGTCCGAGGAAATAGGTGTACATTTGACGACAGAAAGATCAAGTTCAGTGTTAGATGTGTTCTCCACATAACAAAATCCGACAGAGTGCCCCCTTTCGACATATTAACCCCCCCTTTTAAAAGTCAACTTACAGTGCTTTCTTTCACCACATTAATTTGACAAATATTGTTCATAGTCGACAATTTAACCTTTCCCCTTCCAAATCCAACTTACAGAGCTTTCTTTCAGCACATTAATTCGACAAATATTGTTCATACTCCACAATTTAACCCTTCCCCTTCCAAATCTGACTTACAGAGCTTTCTTTCACCATATTAATTTGAATAATATTGTGCAACCAACATTTTAACCCTCCCGTCCCCCTTTAAACGTCGACTACAGTGCTCCCTTGACTTTCTGTCACCATTTTTATCCGACATTTTTCTTCTCCTATTATATTCGACATGCCCTCGTATTTTGTATTGCAAGATTAACCCTATGAGTACCAGAGAGGTATTGTAATGTGTTTGCTACCCCTCTGGTACTCATAGGATTAATAGGCAACCTGTATATGTTTAAAAAAGGTGTTTGTTTTTATTATATATGTAACTTGTGTGAAAATGTAATTAAATATTTAATTTATGTGTAACAATGATTTTCTTTTTTTAAATTATATATGTAATTTGTATTAAAAAAGTACTTCAGACCTCAAGAGGGGTATCATGATCCCTCATGACACCCCCCTAGCATGGTGGAAACAATTGCCCCCTTTATTAATTAAAGAGCATGTTGTCTTATTGGTCAGGTCTGCACATGTACTATCAATAGATCTCCTATATACTCCTATAGTTTATTTTGGCCCTACGTACTGTGAGCTATGTCCGACATACATCCTATTCAATAGGACAAACTCCAATACAAGGCACCGTAATACATTGGATTCTGTATAATGAAAACATGTTACATACATATACAATGTCTATATACACACCTACATGTACAGAACCTTAACTAAGAAAGATTTTTTGTAAAATTATGTACATTTTCCCACACACAATTCTTCTGGGGCCATTGTTACCGCAAAAAATCATCACAAGATATGATTATCCGGTTTAATAATTGCCGAGTTAAAGATCTTTTTGTTAGAGAATTTAGAAAGAAATCTCAGAAGAAAGAAAAATATAATTCTCTATCCACTTTTGCAGATTTATCTGCAGCTACAAGAGCTACTAGTAGAACATATAATGAATCCACGATCTGTCTTCGAGATAATGATATTACTTATAAATGGGGACTTCCTACTAAACTGTGTATTGCATGTAGAGATGCTTCTCATCTTTGTATGAATCCGACATAGGCAAAGCAAAAATTAATTGCCTGGGGTTTGTTGAAGGAATAAAGGGGCTCACTTTTATCTTTTCACTTATTTTTAGTAATATACAGGTTGGTAGGGTGGCAGGTTTAATTATAAGATAGGAAGAAATTTAGTAACTTGGCATTTATAATACCCAAAACCAGACCAAATCTGTTCTCCTTCATATAAGCTATCCAAGTGTGGACCCTATGTAAAGCATATTGTACACCACTTTAATAAATTTGGGGTCTCTGTTGCATAGTTTGGCCAAAGTATGTCTAATACTGCCTGCCACGTCAAGGCCCCCCAATATAAGGTGAGTACCTAACGTCACGCAATCATCCTATCTAGATTAAAAACACACCTGATGAAGCATTTCTTGTAAGCTGGGATTTCTTGTACATAATGCATTGGCAATATTTTAAAAACATTTACCACATTTAAAAACAACTTCATGTTAGGACACACCTTCAGTGACCTGTAGAGAGTGAGCAGCAGGCCAAGAAGACTGGAGCTCCATCAGTCCCCTTTGTTATAATTATTATTATTATTATTAATCTTTATTTATATAGCGCCAACAAATTCCGCAGCTCTTTACAGTAGGGAATAGACATACAGAGGTATTAAATAGTACAGTCAAATGTGGAGAACAGAAGGATCAGAGGACCCTGCTTGTGAGAGCTTACAGTCTAGAGGAAGGTAGGTTTGACACAGAAGGAGTAAGTGTTATTGGGTGTAAGTACCTCCTGCCACATGAACTGCCAGTAAGTGGGTGGAAGTGAGAAGTGCTGTTGAGTGCAGTGGTCCAGGCCAGGGGTGATTCTCAGTGATAATGTTTATGGAGGCAGTTGATAGGCTTCCCTGAAGAAGTGAGTTTTCAGGGAGCGTCTGAAGGCTGGGGGGAGAGTCTGATTGGGTGGGGGAGGGAATTCCAGAGCTGAGGTGCAGCACAGGAGAAGTCCTGTAGGCGGGAGTGGGAGGATGTAATAAGAGCTGTGGAGAGCAGAAGGTCGTGTGCAGTGGGAAGATGGCAAGAGGGAGTGTATTTGGAAATGAGAGATGAAATATAGGTGGGTGCGGTGTTAGTGAGGGCTAGTGATGATCGAGCACCCCGATGCTCGGGTGTTCGGGTGCTCTGGCCGAGCGCCCCCGGAGGCTCGAGTGCTCGGCCGAGCACCCGAGCCCCATTGAAGTCAATGGGAGGACTCGAGCATTACACCAGGCACCCCCTGCTCTGATGAGGGGAGGGTGCCTGGTTCATAGGAAAAGGTCAGAAAATGATGGAAACACCACAGAAATGGTTCAGGGACAGCATAGGGAGGATGTCTGGATGCATCTTGGACTCCAACGTCGCTGCTGGGAACGATGTTTCGCCCGTAGTACGCCATTTTTACAGACTGACTGTAAAACACACAAAAAGGAAGATAAAAACGATTTTTGGGCGAAAAATTGTTACCAAACAGTATTTGCTGTATATTTATTTGTATATCATCTGCAAATTCTGCAAAAAATTTCATCGATTTTTCGGAACTGGGGCCATGATTAAGAGGGAAACGTGCGCAGCGTAAAGCAGGTGTTCAACGTGGTTATGGCCCGGGTAAGGTACAGCATTCAGGAACGGAGGCCGCAGCTACCACAGGTTTTACAACATGTCCGTTTGCCCTTGTTAAGTCCAAAATTTATAGTCGGAACAGTGGGGTCTGATCCATTGAGTAAAAGTGACGAAGTGACTTAGTGGATGAAGCCAAGAACTACCTTCTGCTCTGTCGAACACCCCAGCCCTATTTAATTCAATGGGAGGACCTGAGGCACTCCGATACAACCTGTATATCACAAAATGGAGGGCCTCATTCACATTGTGGTACAATAGTTCAGGTAGTGGTCCAACACTCATAAAGCCTATGCACTAAGTGAAAGGGCTGCCAAAAATTAGACTGAAATGTCACTCCAATACACCCTTTATTACACATAAAGGAGGGCATCATACACACCCTTGAAAAATTAGGATTAATGGCCTGCTGGTGACCCTCTAAAACATTAGGGACGAGGTCATGCCGCTAAGCTGACCATCTAAAACATTAGGAATGAGGGTCTGCTGCTGAGCCGACCATCTAAAACATTATGGGTGAGGGTCTGCTGCGGAGCTGACCATCCTAAACATTATATGCGAAGGCCCGCTAGTGAGCTGACGCTATAAAACATTATATGAGAGGGCCCGCTAGAGAGCTGACCCAATAAAACATTATATGAGAAGGCCCGCTGGTGAGCTGACCTATACAAAAATTGTCAAACAGGGCCCGCAGGTGAGCTGGCCCTATATAAAAATTATATCACAGGGCCCGCTGGTGAGCTGGCCCTATATAAAAATTATATCACAGGGCATATGGAAGAGGAGGAGGAGGATGAGAAGATTAAGAGTCAACCATATACCCGTTTTTTGGGTGGAAGGGGTGAATGGGAATACAGAGTATTCCCATCATTGTAAATAACATATCTAAAGTGACTTTATGTTCACCCGGGGCTTTCCTCCAGTGGAGTGGAGAAGTCAGGGGAAATCCAGGCCTTGTTCATTTTTATAAGTGTCAACCTATCAGCATTTTCGGTGGAAAGGCGGATACGCTTATCTGTTATGATGCCACCAGCAGCACTAAATACCCGCTCAGACAGAACGCTGGCGGCAGGGCAGGCCAGCACCTCCAAGGCGTAGAGTGCCAGTTCATACCACGTGTCCAGCTTGGACACCCAGTAGTTGTAAGGCACAGAGGGATCAGTGAGAACGCTGACACGGTCTGCTACGTACTCCTTCACCATCTTCCAAAACTTTTCCCTCCTTGTGACACTAGGCCGCGCATCAGGGTGAGGGTGCTGGCGGGGTGTCATG
Organism: Rhinophrynus dorsalis; assembly: GCA_037306005.1. NCBI lineage: Eukaryota > Metazoa > Chordata > Amphibia > Anura > Rhinophrynidae > Rhinophrynus > Rhinophrynus dorsalis. Next base: position 97,045,834 of record CM074725.1, on the reverse strand, counting down.
AAGGTGTCCCACGCCTTGGAGAGTGTTGCCCTGCCTTTGTCGGAACTGCTGTGTGCTCCCCTTTTCTCCCCTTCTCGGTTGGCCAAGGTAGCACGTACTCTGCCGCCAGCGTTGTCAGATGGAAAATTTTGGAGCAATTTTTCGACAAGAACCTTCTGGTATTGCACCATTTTGCTTGTCCTCTCCACCGGAGGAATGAGAGATGAGAAATTCTCTTTGTAGCGGGGGTCCAGAAGGGTGAACACCCAGTAATCCGTGTTGTCTAAAATGCGTATAACGCGTGGGTCACGGGAAAGGCAGCCTAACATAAAGTCAGCCATGTGTGCCAGAGTACCAACAGGCAAGATTTCGCTGTCCTCACCAGGAGGATGACTCTCAATCTCCTCATCCTCTTCCTCCTCTTCTGCCCACCCACGCTGAAGAGATGGAAATAAAGTTCCATGGCTACCCTCTGTAGCAGAGGCAACCGTGTCTTCCTCCTCCTCCTCCTCCTCCGCCTCCTCCAATTGTCGCTGAGAAGACGAAGTGAGGGTGCTCTGGCTATCACCTTGTGTAAGCTCTTCCTCCCCCATTTCCACCTCTTCCACATGCAAAGCGTCGGTTTTAATTGTGAGCAGCGAGCGTTTCAGTAGACACAGAAGTGGGATGGTTACACTGATAATAGCGTTATCGCCGCTCACCATCTGTGTCGATTCCTCAAAATTGCGTAAAACCTCACAGAGGTCTGACATCCATTCCCACTCATCACTTCTGATTAGAGGAAGTTGAACGGAGAGGCGACGACCGTGTAACAGCTGGTACTCCACTACTGCCCTCTGCTGCTCACAAAGCCGGGCCAACATGTGGAAGGTGGAGTTCCAGCGCGTGCTCACGTCACACAGCAGCCGGTGAGCTGGCAATTGTAAGCGCTGCTGCAGCGTCAACAGGCCGGCTGAAGCTGTAGATGACTTACGGAAATGTGCACACACGCGGCGCACCTTCGTCAAGAGATCATGCAAATTGGGGTAGGTTTTTAGAAATCGCTGAACCACTAAATTAAATACATGCGCTAGGCATGGTACATGTGTGAGCTTGCCGAGCTCCAAAGCCGCCACCAAGTTACACCCATTATCACACACAACCATGCCTGGTTGCAGGTTGAGTGGCGAGAGCCACTGCTCGGTCTGGTGACTAATCCCCTGCAACAGCTCTGAGGCCGTGTGCTGTTTGTCCCCAAGGCAGATCAGCTTCAGCACGGCCTGTTGACGCTTCCCCACTGCAGTGCTACACTGCTTCCAGCTACCGGCTGATGGGTGAGTGGCGCTGCGCGCAGAGAATTCGGAGGTGGAAACGGAGGAGGAGGAGGAGGAGCCAATAACGTAGGTGCTGGCGGAAACCCTGATGGAGGTAGGGCCCGCAATCCTCGGCGTGGGTAGCACCTGTGCCATCCCAGGGTCCGAGTCGCTCCCAGCCTCCACGACATTCACCCAGTGTGCCGTCAGGGAAATGTAGCGTCCCTGGCCACAAGCACTTGTCCATGTGTCAGTCGTTAAGTGGACCTTCCCAGTAACTGCGTTGGTCAGGGCACGGGTGATGTTAAGGGACACATGGTGGTGTAAGGCGGGGACGGCACACCGGGAAAAGTAGTGGCGGCTGGGGACTGCGTACCGAGGGACAGCTGCTGCCATCAGGCTGCGGAAGGACTCAGTGTCCACAAGCCTAAATGGCAGCATTTCGATGGCCAGTAATTTGGAAAGGTGTGAGGTTAGTGCTATGGCCTGTGGGTGGGTGGCTGGGTATTTTCGCTTGCGCTCAAATGCCTGGGGTAACAACATTTGGACGCTGCACTGGGACATGGAAGTGGATGTGGTCGCTGATGGTGCTTCAGATGGTACAGGTGCAGGGCGGGAGGTATGCGGGCCTGCGCCTTCGACAGGCGATTGGCCGGCACCGAAAACAGGGGAAGAGGAGGCAGTGGTGTGGCCTGCAGACACAGATTGGCGATCCGGGCGTTCCTCCCACTTATTACGGTGCTTGGATGCCATGTGTCGGATCATGCTGGTGGTGGTGAGGTTGCAAGTGTTCATGCCTCGGCTCATTCTGGTGTGGCACAGGTTGCAAACTACAATTCTTTTGTCGTCCGCACTTTCCTTAAAAAAACGCCATACCGCGGAACACCTAGCCCTTGGCAAGGGAGATTTACGCAAGGGGGTGCTCCGTGGAACATTTGCGGGCCGGTTTGGTGCGGTCCGCCTTCTTTCTTTAGCCACACCACTGCCTCTTCCAGCCTGTTGCGGTGCTGCAGATGGCTCACCCTCAGGACTGCTGTCATCGCTCGGCTTTCCACCTTCCCAGGTGGGGTCAGTGACCTCATCGTCCACCAAGTCCTCCTCCACTTCCTCACTCTGATCATCCTCCTCATTTCTTGATCCCACCACATCCTCAGTCATTGACAACTGTGTATCATCCTCCTCATCAAGGTCTTGAGACAGTAATTGTGGTTGATTTGATGGCAACTGTGTCTCATCATCATCATCCACTTCCTTTGACCTTAAATGCCGTTCCCCTCTGTCATCTTCTTGTGATTGGGTACCCTCTAGAGGTTGTGAATCAGGGCGCAAGATCTCATGTTCCTCTGCAAGCGTGCTTGGAGAGAGGTTCAAATCAAGGATTGGTGATGAGAAGAGCTCCTCACTATATCCCAGTGTGGGATCAGTTCTTTGGCCAGACCCTCTATGGTGGGAGGAAGGATGATCAGGGTGAGGATTATGTTGACCAGACTCTTGGCTAGTGAGAGTGGACTTGGTGGAAGACAGGGTGGTGCTTAACCGACTGGAAGCAGTATCAGCTGAAATCCAACCGACCACCTGTTCGCAGTGGTCTGACCTCGAGAGTGATGTCCTGCGACGCCCTGTAAACTGAGACATGAAGCTAGGTATGGTGGATGTCTTTCTTTCTTGTGCTCTGGCACCAGGCACAGTTTCTACGCATCCTGACCCGCGCCATGAACTATCAGGATCACGTCCACTTCCCCGTCCCTTTTTACCCGCCTTCTTCATATTAAACGGAATATATGCCGGTAATCTGCGGCTAGGCACACGAAACAGAATGTGACGCTAATCTGCGGCTAGGCACACTAAACAATATGTGATGCTAATCTGTGGCTAGGCACACTAAACAATATGTGACGTTAATCTGCGGCTAGGCACACTAAACAATATGTGACGCTAATCTGCGGCTAGGCACACGAAACAGAATGTGACGCTAATCTGCGGCTAGGCACACGAAACAGAATGTGACGCTAATCTGCGGCTAGGCACAGTGAACGGAATATGTGACGTTAATTTGTGAATTTGCACACTAAACAGAATGTGACAATAATCTATGGCTAGGCACACGTTTAAAATGGCCCTTTTTGTCGCTGCGTTGTAAAATCATTGGCCCTGTGCACCTAACAGAATATGTCAGCTTGTCACTGCACTGTGAAATATTTGTCCCTGTGCACCTAGTACAATGTCACCTTAGAACATGTCCCCCCCCACAAAAAAATGAAATTCTGCCACCCCCAAAAAAAATTAAATGCTGCCCCCACACACAACAGTCCTAAAAAGGACTTTTGGGTCTTGAAAGAGTTTCAACAATTTTATTCTCCCTACACTGACTTCCTGTGCATCTAGTATTATATGTCACCTTACAAATATCCCCCCCACAAAAAAAAGGAAATTGTGCCCCCCCAAACAAAATATAAATGCTGCCCCCACACACAACAGTCCTAAAAAGGACTTTTGGGTCTTGAAAGAGTTTCAACAATTTTATTCTCCCTACACTGACTTCCTGTGCATCTAGTATTATATGTCACCTTACAAATATCCCCCCCACAAAAAAAAGGAAATTGTGCCCCCCCAAACAAAATATAAATGCTGCCCCCACACACAACAGTCCTAAAAAGGACTTTTGGGTCTTGAAAGAGTTTCAACAATTTTATTCTCCCTACACTGACTTTCCCTGCCTAAGCGCATCTCTCCCTGGCTAAGAATGAGCCGAACTCGCGCGTCGGGTGCTATACAGCACACGATCACGGGTTCTGGCCAGCCAATCAGTGTAATGCCAGCAGCCAACATGGCTGCTGGCATTACACTGATGTCAGAGCCTCCCTGCACGTTTATTGGCTGCGCAGCAGCTGCGAAACGTGCGGGGAGGAGACCCGAACATGGCGGGCGAGCACATGCGGTACTCGTACGAGTACCGCCATGTGCCGAGCAGAGCGATGCTCGAGCCGAACCGAGCTTCGGCCGAGCATGCTCGCTCATCACTAGTGAGGGCTCTATAAGTAAGCACACGAATTTTGAATTTAATGCTGTATGCTAATGGGAGCCAGTGTAGGGATTGACAGAGGGGTTTGGTGTCAGAGAAGCGATGAGTGAGGTAGATTAGTCTTGCAGCAGAGTTCATTATAGACTGTAGTGGGGTTAGTCAGGTGAGAGGAAGGCCAATTAGTAATGAGTTACAGTAGTCAAGACGGGACATGATGAGTGTTTGGATTAGAATTTTGGTAGTATCTTGTGTGAGAAAGGGTCAGATTCTAGAGATGTTGCTGAGGTGGAGGCAGCATGATTTGGAGATTGACTGGATGTGAGGAATGAAGGATAGGGCAGAGTCAAATGTGACCCCCAAGCAGCGAGCTGTAGGGGTCGGTGTGATGGTAGCGTTGTTGATGGTGAGGGTAATATCTGGGGTAAGGCTGGTTGTAGTGGGAGGGAAGATATTTGGCATATCCAGCACCCATGCGAAAGAGATTTTACCTTTTATACTAATCCGCATGTTTCATACTCCCGGATAGATTTTTTTTTTATTAGGCAGCTTCCCTAGAAATTTGTATTTGTTCTCAAATAGGTAATATAGGTTGGTCTGACCACACCCCTGTATTTATGATTATAAAAGATAATCCCCATTATAATATAAGTGCTAACTGGAAATTGAATGAAAACATATTATTTACCGAGACAAGCAAACTATAACTGGAAAAAGAGGCTAACACATTTTTGTTGTAAAACGATAACAAGGCAGTTTCAGATTTTACCCTTTGGTGCTCAATTAAATGTTTCTTAGGGGATAACTAATAAAGCAGGGAGCATATTTAAAACAAAATGCCAGGGTAAAACATTAGCAGACATATATTTTGCTTGCCGAGCTGGAGTCCCTTTTTGGAAACTCATAGGGGAATATCAGTTGTCTAGGATGAAATTAAGGTTAAAATAGGGGAATAGGCAAATAAGACTTTTACTAATGCAACAGTGGTATTATAACAACAATAGGATTGGGAGCCCTTTAACAAATAAGTTAAAATTTCAAAACCAAAGAAACAGAATAAAACAGATCATTTATAATGGTAAGACTTGTCTATCTCCTCAACAGATTGGTAATGCCTTTAGATCATATTATGAATCCCTTTATAACCTAGCTGAACCGAATAAGACTAATTGGGAAATTAGCGACCTTTTGAAAAGTCTAAATCTACCATCTCTATCCATTGAGAAACTGGGTATCCTCAATGAGCCCTTTACACTGGGTGAGGTATCTAATGTAATTAAAAACCTTAAGAAGGGGAAGATTCCGGGCCAGGATGGTTTTACCACCTAATTTTATCATATTTTACAACCTACACTTATTCCACTCTTGGAACATGTGTACAATGGTGTATGTAGACCTGAAGGATTTCCAAAGGAAATGTTAGAGGCCACTATATTCCCAATATTGAAACCCAGTAAAGTGCCACCATAGTAACAAACTATAGACAAGTATCATTAATTAATGTAGATATTAAAACATATTCTAAGATCTTAGGTCAGAGGTTGAACATAGTAATTGTAGATCTGATTCATCCGGATCAGGTGGGATTTATTGTAGACAGATCTGCGGAAGATAATACTCGCAGAGTTCTCAATATTATTGATGAAATATATCAAAGACAAATCTCTTCTGTTATTATGGCCTTAGATGCCATAATGCATTAGATATTTGTCTGGGACTCTGCGGGTGTTTGACCTAACAGGTCGATTTGCTGAACTTACTATGACATTGTACACAGTTCTGAGTGCTAAGATTACTGGTATTTTTTTTTTGATCTGCTGGCTTCGACATTCGGAATGGAACTTGGCAGGGATGCCAGTTAGCACCCCTTCTTTATGTCCTGACTGTCGAAGTATTAGCAGCTTTATTTAGGACCTCTCCACCAGGTTTCTATGTATGCGGATGCTGTCCTTATGACCCTGTCCTCTCCCCTTCCTTCTTTTTTAAAAGTGCTTGATGTATTGGAGAGATACAGTCAATTATTTCCAATTATAAACTTAAATAGGAACATTCACATAAAAAACGTTTGTGCATGGGCTTTAAAGGGATAGTATTACTTCAAAATTACTATCCCTCATATTGTAGCCCTTAATAAGAGATAGCCGCTTTCAAAGTTTCCTCTCCCCTGCTGGTAACCAAGCACACATAGAAGACTGTTTCAATGAATCATTTTCCTTCCATAACGAGATATCGGCTCTGTTTAAGAGCCTCCTCCTGTCCCAGGACCGGATTCCCCTGCTGGCAGCAGAACGCTGACAGCAGGGGAAAGGAAACTTTGAAAGCGTCTATCTCTTAAACCATAAAGGTTTGAGAGATGCCGCTGGTGTCATTTAACTCAGTTTATTAAGGGCTACAATATGAGGGATAGTAATTTTGACATAATACTATCCCTTTAATTTGTAAAACTAGATTAGCACTGTTTTTTTTTGAGATACGAAGACTTAAAATATTGCACTTCTGAGTTGTGTGGCACCCTGTATGTACGGCACAACGCAGCAGGACTTCCCACCTCCCTTTGTGTAATTAAAGCCCATGCACAAAAGTTTTTATTATGTGAATGTTCCCCTTTAATCTCTCTAAGACGATACCTTTTTATTTATCAGATGTTCAATTACATGTATTGAGAGGGCAGGCTCAGATGGAAAGGGCAAATTATAGTAAGGGATATAATTAGGTAGATACATAAATTTAGGAAAATAAATGGGATGCTGAGTTTGATAAATTATATAATAAGGTCTAGTTCTATTGCAGTTTTATCAATTTATATGGAAAACTTGAGCCTAGTTCATTGACAACTTCGGGGCCTAAAGCTGATCTCTGATCTTTTTGATAATGAAGATTTTCTTTAATTTCCTGATTTGCAGAGTAAATTTAATCTGCCTATGAGAGACATATTTAATTACCTTAGCATAAAGGATTTTTTCCCTTCGGGAATTAGCTTGTAACCGGATATAGAGATTACTCTCTTTAAGTTACAACTGTCACATGCCTGTTTTTTGTGCCTATGCACACATAGTTTCTTCCCTCTATTTTCCCTAGATCCAACCCGCCTGTTCCTATTGGTGTGTCACCCCTTTTTAGGACCCTGAGTCTGTCCTTTCCTTGCCCGATTATTTTCGTTGTATTGTTCCGTTTAGTTGTTGCCTGTATTACTGATTCCTGACCTGGTGTGCCTGATGTTGTCTTTTGCCTTATCCCTTGGTACCGCGTTGCTATCTCCGTGTATGACCTTGGCATGTCTGACTCCGCTTTGTGCTTACCTTCCTGATGCCGTTTACTGAGCTCTTCCGTGTATGACTCTGGCCTGGTTGATCAATTTTTTATTTTGTGTTTCCCATTGTCTCTAGTTTTACTGCTACTCAGGCTATTGGTGGTTCTCTCCCCTTCAGGCGTATTGAACGGTTCCTTCTGCTGTGGACAGATGTTCCTACTGTCTTACTAGCACTCAAGCGTTTCTCTCCTATTGTTTACTATTACGAGTGCTAATTGAACCCCCGGCTTACCTTGGGCCTATGCTATTAGGCATACAGAGAATATATTACCATCTCTGTTCGATACCACTCGACCCACTATGCAGTGGTTTTTTAATTGTATGATTTTAATAAAGAAATTTGAAGAAATGTTATAGTTTGCCTGCAGTTGGATTACCGTTCAATCAGGGATTGAAAGAAAGAGGAGGAGGACTGAGAGGATCGAGTGGTACCAAACAGAGATGGTAATATATTCTCTGTATGCCTAATAACTTTGTATTACATATGTATATCACACAGCATATGTAAAATGTGAGTACCGATCTAATAGTATAACTTATATATTATCATTCATAGTGATCAGGCACTATTGGCGCCCCCCTTCTGAGTGTTTTGTTTTACATGATCCTTGGCCTCAAGAGTGGGGTTCCCTGGGGAGAGCAGCACATATATGATCTGTGAGACACTTGATGCTTATTTTTCTGAAACCAAGGCAGAAACACTTCCACCTCACCGCTCTTCAGATTGCCCTGCGTAGTGGTTTCTTAATTGTATGATTTTAATAAAGACGTTTGAAGAAATGTTATAGCTTGCCTGCAGTTGGATTATTGTTTAATCGGGGATTGAAAGAAAGAGGAGGAGGACTGAGAGGGTCGAGTGGTACTGAATAGAGACAGTAATATAGTCTCTGTATGCCCCATAGCTGTGTATTACATATGGATATCACACAGCATATGTGAAATGTGAGTACCGATCTAATAGTATAATTGCTATATTATCATTCATAGTGATCAGGCACTATTGGCGCCCCCCTTCTGTATGTTTTATTTTACATGATCCTTGACCTCGAGAGTGGGGTTCCCTGGGGAGGGCAGCCCATATCTGATTTGTGAGACACTCGATGCTGTATAGGGGAGCAGCTTACAGTCCCCAACCGTATATTGCTGGTTTGTACATATGTATAATTCCAGCCAACATTCCAAGTGAGTACCAGTCTTAGATGGCAGTGTGGTGTGTATATTGCAACAAGAGGATATTGCACAAGAGGCGCCTTCTTCTTTTCTTTTTTCTACAAAACCACCTAAAATGCCACTACCAGAAAGATTCTCCGGTAAATCCTCAGAATGCACAGTGTTTTAAACCAATGCTTATTACACTTCAAAACCATGCCTCAATCATTTGACACACACACACACCGCAAGAGTGGCATTTATTATCTCATTACTAAAAGAGGAGACTTTAGCTTGGGCATCACCTTTGGTGGAGCAAAACTCAACATTACTAGAAGATTCAGAATTATTCATTAAAAACTTCCGTCTAGAGTTTGATGCGCCCTGTTGAAAAATATCAGCAGAATCTGCTCTCCACTACGTCAATATGCCATTGAATTCAGGACATTGGCATATGAAACACAATGGAATCCTGAGGCCCTTAAAGCTGTATTCTGTAAGGTTCTTAATGACAGAATAAAAGACGCCCTTACCTGCAAGGACCTACCAGAAGAATTCATTTCCGCATGTCTAGAGATTGATATGTGGATACAAGAAAGACAACAAAGAAGGGACAAGGGTCGTCATTATAGAAGTTTTTCTAACCCACCCTACCCTCCCAACGTGTCTTGTCAATCTGAACAAACTATGGAAATAGGTAACATAAATAAGTTAGCTGAAGTCGAAGGAGACACAGATCATTAGGATTATGTATGTACTGTGGGCGGAAACTACATCTCCTTAAGCAATGTCCCATTCGCCTGGGAAACGCCAAAACTTAGAGGTTGCCGTAGGAAAACCTCTAAGTATAAATTCTTGTCATTTTCCTACTTCTTCTCAGTTACTTCTTCGCATCCAACTAAATTGAGGATCTAATTCATCACACACTCAGGCCTTTATTGATTCTGGAGCCACTGGATTATTTATTGACATAAACTGGGCCTAAGACTCATTGTTTACTGGTATCTACTATCGATGGTAAACCCTTGGGCAATGGTCTTGTGATATTTGAAACTACACCTCTTAAAATGTGTACAGGAATTCTTCATGAGGAAGAAATTATCTTTGATGCCATTTCTTCCCCAAAGCTCACATTATTCTAGGTCTACTTTGGTTGAGTAAACACAACGCAACCATTGATTTGACAGAGGGACAATTAACTTCATAGAGCACGGAATGCATAAAAAACTGCATTCACAGAATTGTTCAACCAGTAGCTATGGTACAATCTCAAAAAGTGTAGCCCGACATACTTCCTGCTGCTTATCAACCATTTATAGATGTTTTTTCTGAAACCAAGGCAGAAGCACTTCCATTTCACCACTCTTCAGATTGTCCTATCAAATTACTCCCTGGAGCTATGCCCCCTAGGGGGAAAACATATCTTGTGTATAGACCAGAAAATTTGGCACTTGCTACATATATCCAAGACAATTTAAAAAAGGATTCATCGAAGCTGAGACTTTCTGTACGGCTTTGCAATAACCCCCCTTGACGGTACCAGGGGATGATGCCTCCACTGCCCCACTAGCAGGTACCTTCGCTCAGCCTACCCTGGGGAAACAGAATTGAAGCTCCACCATGGACCCGGGGAAACTCCCCAGGCAAGATATTACTGCGGCTTGAATGACTACTGACGCTATATTGTTCCGGGACGACCGGCTGCCCTGTTTAACCAATCTTTGGGCTAACTGCACATCACTTCATTGAACTGGTCTCTTTTCGAAGTTGGTTCCAGTGGGACTTCTCCGCTTTGGTTCAGTTACCCACTTCTGATGTGCAGTGGACCTCCATAAGTAGATATATTATTTCCTTACTTTACTTATATATCTACACGTTTAGTATTATCTATTTACAAAGTGGGAGTCATGTAGTGGGTATCTTCAGCAATTCCTCTTCTACCGGAGGGGTTCTCGCTGCTAGACACCTCCTTGGGTGGCGGGTCCCTTGGGTCTTTATGTGCCGCCTATTGAGGGGGACTTCTACCTTTGCTCGAGACATGGGGCTTGCTCAGTTTTACTGGACATGCCCTAGGTATCTAATGATAGTGGCCGGGGTGATTTAGGGCTCCTTACATGTGCCTTGGTTCCCTTCCTTGGGTGCTCCCTCCCCTCTATTGTATTCACACTGTTTACCTCTTGACAGCTCCCTATCCCTTGATCTTTTTTGTCTGCACTCTTTGGAGGGAGCCCCCTGGGAATTGACATTCATGGGACAAAAGGTGTATATATATATATATATATATATATATATATATGGGAACGATCTCCTGAGAGGTTGCCGAAATTTTTGTTATACACTGGAATATGTTACTACATTGTTCTGGATGATTAACATGTTTTATTTGCTTGTTCCTGTTTGTTTACTGGATGGGGATGCTGCGGGGGGCTCCCCTGGCGACTCCCTTCCTTGCGAGGGGGGTCTCGCCATTGGACACCTCACTGAGTAGCAGACCTCTTGGGATTGAGTATGTACTTTCTGGGAGGCGCTGGTCATCCCCACTCTCTTGGGGGAGTTGGGGGGGATGGCTGGTGTGGGAGGGATGCTCCATTAAAGCGGACCTGTGCTGGTCCTTTGGGGAGTTCTCCTGTCTTGCAGTCTGCTCAGCACTCTTGTTCCCCCGCTTTGCTCCCCTGGGGACATTGTGAATGGCTCCCCTCCTCGGGGGTTCTCTCCTCTTTGTCATTTTCAAACTAATTCTCTCCTTCCCCCATCTTGTCCCACAACTTCTCTTTACTACTTCTCTTGGGGGGAGCCCCCAGGGAGATGGCTCACCAGAGGTTTAGATTGCCCTGCTGTGTGAGCATTGATCTTAGTGCCATAACTGAGTGCTTAGCTGGGCGGCTGGACTTGGAGTTCTACCCATAGATATGACTTTGGCCCCACATGCAGAGTTAGTGGATCCGGACTTCGGATCGGAGTCACCCTAGCCTTCCCCTGTGATGGAGCAGTTTGGGGGTCTAGGAGGGGGGGTGAGCGTGGAGTACCTCAATTTATCTGGCTTGGAGTAGAATGTCTTGTGCTTTATTTGAAGTGGCACTCTTTCTGGAATTGGCCCTTCCCTTCCTGAGTTGCTTGATACCTTGATGGGATGCCTGACTAACTCTGCCGCCTATAGCACGAATGGTCACTCCTGACCTTGGCGATGTGGGCGTTAGAGAGGAGTGCTTACCTTCCTGTCTTTTCTGAGACTATTTCAATATGTGGTTGGTGTTGTACTGTTTTGATTTCTCTTAACATGTTGGATTTTGATGCTATTTGATGTTCCACTGTGAGTTTACTCCACGCTGTCTTATATATTGCCCGTATCTGTTCTACTGGACCTTCCCAGTATTTCACTTGTTTTCTTGTTCTTTTTTTCTTTACTCTGTGTTGGGAGTAACGTTTGTTCCTCCTGTACCAGGTCGAGATACACCCTCTCCTCGACCAGATACTTTTCTATACAGTCGGTACTTTTTGCCAATTTTTAGTTTCTCTTTTTCTCCTCTTTGCTTGTCCCATCTATAGTCTTTTTCCCCACTCTAATCCCCTCCTTCCCTATTCTCTTCCTCAACCCACTGTTTAGTGTTTGAGTGCTTGCTCCTGCATGCTTTTCTTGCATATAGTGTATGAACATGGACTTGAAATGCTGCTCTTTTAACGTAAAGGGGTTGAATATCCCAGAGAAACGAAGCATGCTTCTTAGAGATGCAGTTCGTGCACGTGCTCTTGTCCTATTCCTCCAGGAGATGCATTTTAGGCGGGGAGCGCATCCGGTGCTCAGCCAGAGGCATTTTCCTCAGCAGTGGTACTCCTCTGCTGCTTCTAAATCTAAAGGAGTGGCTATCTTGTTGCACCGTGCTCTGCCGTGGGAGTTGGCCGATACTATAAGTGACCCAGATCGTGGCTTTTTGATGGTGAAGGGCAAAATGGCAGGTGTCCTGGTGACGTTGGTGAACGTGTATCTTCCCAATGAGAGTCAGGTCTCTTTTTTGACTATGTTGTGAACAGAGTAGATGCATTTTGTGAGGGTTTGCTCTTTCTAGGAGGGGACTTTAATTTTGCATTGGATCCCTCAGTGGACTGTAACCCTCCTTGTTAATCTTATTCAAAATTGGTGTTACGCCGTTTTTCGATGTTACTGGACTCTCATCACCTTCTTGACCCATGGAGATTGCAGTTTCCATCTGGACGAGATTATACCTTCTATTCTCCAGTCCACTCCAAATACTCTCGTATAGACATGTTTTTGTGTGACCAGCACTCCCTGCAGTATTTGCACTCTCCTTCCATTGGCCACATTACGTGGTCTGATCATAGTCCCATTTATGTCGCACTTAGATTGAATTGTGGTGGTCAGGGTCGCCCTACCTGGAGGCTCAACGAACTCCTGTTGGAGGACGAGGAAGTGGTGAGCAATATAAAATCCAGTCTGACGACATATTTTTTCCCTTAACAAAGACTGTGGAGTGCTGCTGCCGACTATCTGGGCCTCCTTGACTGCCTTCGGACATTGGAACGGATTCATAAAGCGCGTTTGATGGCAGAGGAGGGTCATGAACTGGAGCATGTACCGCAAGATATTGCACTTCTCCTCCAGTCGGCTTTGATTCGGTCATAGCAATGGTTCAAATGTAAAGCTTATGTCGATGGTAACAAATCTGGGAGTCTCCTAGCTGGTCTTGTGAGGCGTAGGCAGAGACAGCCGCATGTCAGATTGATTCGTGGCCCGGAGGGAAGGGATGAGCTTAGGCCGGACTTAGTTGCTGAAAACTTTAGGTCTTTTTATTTGGCCCTTTATAACTTACCTAATCCTCTTGGTCCAAGGTCAGACGACTATGGGGACTTCAAAAATTATATATATCTCTTCGGCGCTCCAATCTATTACACTACGATTTTAACAATCACAGTGTATACTTTTCACCTGTGCATATACCCTTACAATTTCAATATCAATATTCTTACTAATCTTTCACACAAATAATTATAATAATATAACAACTTTTTATAGATTCAATTCAAAGATATATAATGTCCACTTTTTATATTTCTTCTTCTCCGTAATGTTCTATATTCCGTCCTGTCTTGTATCTCGATATAAGGGATAGAGACAAATAAAACAAATCAATCTCCGGTATAGACACCCTTCAAAGGTTAATATCTCACTTACATTAAAGTAAGCGTAGCTCCTCTTCTCCAGCACTCCAAAGTCTATCCTCTCGCTTTCTCCAGATGTTTTCAATTATATTTATATCACTCGGGTCTGTCTGTTTCCTCTCACCGTTTACATGTAGAGAGAGCATACAGTCCCCTTTAAATGTAGTGCAGCATTTCACCAAAAAAACGAAATTATACACTCACCCGTGGGAAACTGTGAATCGTCTCTCTCTCTCTCAGATCGGTGACAGACTCCAAGATCCTCAGTGCCGTATAACGTAGAAACACTTCACCAGCAATCAGTGTATCAGGTCTCTTACCACCTCCAAATGTCCTTAAATATTCATATATGTTTCGGATCCCTTTATTCCTCCAGTGGAAAACTTCAAATCCTCTATTTCTCACTGCTCTTTATCGGAGCTCCTTAGTTCCCGTTCATGAGCTTTAATCACTCGCTACTTAATATAGCGTAAGTAATAACGGATAAACTAAGAGGATTGACACTTATACTTGTTTAATATATAAAAACATACAATATAAAATCCAAAAGAATAATAAAATAAAATAATATCACTCTTATTCATATAGTAAGGTGTCTTTAGACAGTTCTTTTATGCCGACATCCGTCAGCTACCTTATATGTCAAGTCCGAACTCGGCCGAAGACCGGACAGACAATAACGCTAAAGCACCTTCAGAATAAGATAAATAATAGCTATGCTGTCACCCAACGCGTTTCGTGCTAATAGTTACACTTCATCAGGGGTATCAATTGTTTAAAATCCAACTTACAACTTATATAAATTCCTTTTGGCACCCTTTCACTTCAAATCAATCCGAAACCTCAGACCAATCAGAAGAGAAGGTCCCTCCCAAAATTCTATTTCACTTGCTTAACCCTATATTCTATGTTCTCTTCTTTCATCTATAGTTTCACATTCTTCATTTAAAATTATACATTTCATATAACTTTAATATATTATAATTTTAAGGGATCAAGATTATTTGTTTTTACATCTCTAAGTTTCCTTCTAAAAACAAAATATCTTTTTAACCCCTAATTCACTATATCATTCAAAATATACAAATTAATTAAATCCCAATGTCCTCAAATTTTAAATATGTAACATCTTCTTTTCAAAATCTCAATTTATCATAAATTGTATCTATCCAACATATGATTATTCTTGTGTTATATATTATCACAACTTGTTTACTCTTTTGTCTTTTCTTTACTATATGTTTTCTTATAATATAAAAGGTTACTTACTTTCCATTAATAATGAATCTATAATAAAAGAAAAGGAATTCATATTAAAACACTCCTAAACCCTAAAATTCTCAATTTATAAATTCTAATAAAACATCTCTCTTTTAATATTTCTTCTCTTTAAAAATCATATTAAAACTCATTTATCAAATTTTTAAAATAATGATACTTGAATCTTTTTCATTCTCTCAAGAAACAATTTAGATCTATTGTAACATTTAAACCCTTCGGTCCAAGGGTTTTTAATTTATAGATCCAAGAAGTTTCTCTTCTGGAAACATTATTTATAACATTTTCTCCTCTCCAGTGTGGATCAATAACATCTATACCAACAAATGTTAAACCAGATGCATCCTTATTGTGATTTGTTTTAAAATGTTCAGGAACACTGTGTGTTTCCATACCCTTTTCTATGTTCCGCATATGTTCTCTAATCCTTATATTCAATGATCTTATTGTCCTACCCACGTATTGTTTTCCACATGGGCATTCCACTAAATAAATCACATTTTTGCTTTTACAATTTATGAATGTATCTATCGTAAAAACTTCACCAGTCTGATTTGACTTACAGGTATGTATAGTACGTCTCTTATCTTTACATGACCTACATGCAATACATTTGCCACACTTGTAAAAACCTTTCAAATCTTTTTTAAAAAATGATTTAGGTGGTCCTGAATAATTAATAAAGCTTGGTACCAATCGTTGTCTAAGGTTTTTACATTTCCTAAATGTGATTTTAGGTTTATTGCCTATATATTTCTTCAAGTCATCATCTTTCAATAATACGGGCCAATACTTATTCATAATTTTACTGACTTCAGCATGATCTACACTGTATCCAGTTATGAATCTTACTTCCTCACTACCTAATTGGCTTTTATCATTCCTCTTTCGTTCATTTTTATTTGGATCCAAAGTTTCTTCTCTTGCTTTTCGCAATACATATTGAGGGTATCCCTTTTCCTTAAATAATTGTTCCATCTGATTTATTTGTTGTTCTGCTACTTTAGAGTCTGTACAATTACGTTTTACACGTCCATATTCTCCTTTAGGGATATTCCGAATCCATGGTTTAAAATGGCAACTGTTAGGTGCTATGTAGCCATTAGTGTCCGTAGGTTTTCTATATGTACATGTGTTTATTTTCCCATTTTCAATATATATTTTCAGATCCAAAAAATTCACGAATTCCTTACTATAAAGAGAGGTAAATTTTAAGCCATAATCGTTATTATTTATATATGCCAGGAACTGCTTCAATGATTCTTCACTTCCTCTCCATATGCATAGACAATCATCAATGTAGCGTTTCCATGCTACTACTCCTCTATTTACATCCTTTTTTGTATCTATGTATATCTCCTCCCAAACACCCATATATATGTTTTCATATCCTGGTGCAAACTTGCTACCCATTGCCGTCCCTGCTGTTTGTAGGTAGTATTGTCCTTCTACCCAAAAGTAATTTTTATTTAAAATAAAACTTATACATTTAATAATAAATCCTATTTGTTTTTCATTCAGTTCGGGATCTTTCTTAAGGGTAGTTAATGTAGCCTGCATTCCTTGTTGATGATTAATCACAGTATAGAGGGATGTCACATCACTATGGGGACTTGCTGACCAATTTCTTGGATCGCAATTTTCCTAACCGACTATCAGACATGGATGCTGCAGCTTTGGAGTGAGATTTTACACTGAAGGAGATACAAGCCGCGTTAATGTCCATGGCCTCTGGCAAGAGTCTGGGACCGGACTGCTACACGGTCAGTTATTACAAACGATTCCAAGATGTTCTCTTGCCCGAGATGCTTGGCTGTTTCAATTCCGTTTCAGAGGTCTCTCTCTTCTCGGCACAAACATTGGAGGCACATATTACGATCATACATAAAGAGGGGAAAGATCCGACTACTTGTGCCAACTACAGGCCGATCTCCTTACTGAACATAGATCTCAAAATTTATGCTAAAATGTTAGCTGGTAGGATTCAGCCTCTCCTGCCGGTCTTGATTCACCCTGATCAGGTGGATTTGTCAGGGGCCGGCAGGCTAAAGATAACACGACCAAACTGATTGCTCTTCTTCATAAGATACACTGTAATAGACTGCCCGCTGTTCTGCTGTCACTTGACTCTGAAAAGGCCTTTGACAGAGTTCACTGGCCTTTTCTCCGGGGTGTGTTATTGGCCCTGAGTGTGGGTCCTCGTTGCTTGGGACTTATAATGGCTTTGTATAGGAACCCTACAGCAAGGGTTAGAGTTAATGGGATGCTCTCTGCCTCATTCCCGATTTCTAATGGGACGAGACAGGGGTGCCCCCTCTCCCCACTTTTGTATATACTTATGCTGGAACCACTTCTGAATGCCTTACAGAGCGATATTTCCATTAAAGGAATCCCAGGGGGCAATCGGGACTATGTGGTGTCAGGCTTTGCTAACGACGTCCTCTTGACTCTTACGTCTCCTATGAGCTCATTACCAGCTGTGATGAGAGTACTACGGGAGTATGGCTCCTTATCCGGCTCTCGCATCAACGAATCTAAATCTGAACTGTTGAATGTCAGTGTTCCCTTGGATCAATGCCAGATACTACGCTCTTCCTTTCCCTTTGCCTGAGCACCAGAGACAGTCACTTATCTGGGCGTTAAATTCCCGAAAAACTATGGCGACTTGTTTAAATTCAACTTTCCGCTGCTTTATGATAGGCTCTCCTCAGATTTGAACACCTGGGGGGATCCTCGGATTTCTTGGTTTGGTAGATTGAACATTCTGAAAATGTTGTTTTTGCCTAGGGTGCTTTATCTGCTGCAGGCCTTGCCAATCTTGATTCCTAGAACCTTTCTGAGACGGCTTCAGGCTATGATGTCCTCTTATGTTTGGAATGGGAAGAAACCAAGGTGCAGTAGGGCTCTCATGACAATGCAGAGGAAATCGGGTGGATTGGATCTCCCCGACTTGGCAACCTATTATGATGCGGCAACACTTACCAGGTTAGCTGATTTTGCAGCCAATACTCCTGGGGCAGCGTGGCTTCGTATAGAGATGCAGGATCACTTGAATCTTAGACCCCTGCAGCTGCTTCTCCTTCCAAAAAGCCATGTTCCCGCACCCCTGATGCGCTTACCTATCATGGGTAGAGTACTTACGACTTGGTTTCGGTGTAAACGGAATCCTAGTCCTTCCCCTTTACTTTCTCTCCTGGGAAACCCAGATTTCCCACCGGGCCTGACCCCGGTAGTGCTACGCCTATGGACAGACGCAGGTTTGGATAGGGATTGGATAGGGTGCAATCCCTAGTGGATGGGGGGAGGCCGACCAGCTGTGACTCCCTTCTTTCTTGGGCTAGTATCCCGAAACGAGAATTTTGGACGTATGTCCAGATTCGCCATTATATTCTTGAAGTCCTACGGTTGGGTAACCCGTTACGGAACTTGACTCCTATGGAGTCCTTTTTGATTTCCTGCATGGTGGGACAAAAAACCTTGTGCAAACTGTACTGATTGCTTTCGCGCAGGGAAGTGACAGCTCTCCCTGAGTTCACATCACAATAGCAAGTGGATCTGCAAAACACTCAGCTCTCCGATTCCTCGGTATGGTATGCCATATTTGCTAATTTTCGCTTCCTCCCGAGAGATACCCCTTCCCTGGAGGGCTTCTACAGATTAATTTCTCGATGGTACTTGACACCGGACCATCTTGCTAGGGCGTTTCCGGGTCTCCCGGACGCCTGTTAGAGATGTGGTGTTGAGAGAGGTACTATTGCTCATATCTGGTGGTCCTGTCCTGATGTCAGAACATATTGGCTACAAGTCGGTGAGGCTATGCAGGGGGTGTTGGGATTTAGCGTACCTTTTGATCCCTTACTGTTCTTGTTCTCCTACAACCCCTCTTGGATGCCCAAGAAATTTGCGCTGCTTCACTTTATGCTTTCGGTCGCAAGGCTAAATGTCTCCGCACACTGGAGGGTACAGGGCCCTCGCTCATTGGAGCGTTGGAGAGACAGGGTGAACAAGTATTATTCCATGGAAAAAATGCATGCCTGGCGTATGGGCCGACAGACGGTCTTCCGGGAGATCTGGACTCATTGGGAGATCTCGGGATCTACCTTCTGATGCCCCTTGCCCGCCTAGTCTGTGCTCAAGTGCCTGCTTCTGCTGTTTTGCCTCTGTCTGGGTCCCGGTGCCGCAGTGGTATGTGTCTCCTGTAGAGGGGCCTGTCCTGTTACCCTTGTGTCCCCCCCCTCATACTCATCTTCCCGCACCCTCTCTACCTCTTTGAATGTCCCTTCTGTCTCTCTCTTTCTCCTTTTTTCTCCTTCTTCCTGTCTGCTCCTCTCATTATCTCTATTGTCTATCACTTATTCTACCTAAAGTTGGAAATGCTTCCTACCTTAGCATTTTCTTATTATTACGGGTCTGATACTGCTAGAAGCGTCTTCCCACTGCATTGTATCTGTTATATCTTTCGACAGTGATATATTGTATTATCTACCTATTGTTTAACTGCTTGTTTCTTTACTATTATTCTTTTGCAATATCTGTATTTGCTTCCAATTATGTTGGACGCTATTTGTTTCAATAAAGCTTCTTTGAAATGAAAAAAAATTAAAAAAAATAAAAAAAATAAAAAAGGATTCATCAGGCCTTCCTCTTCCCTGGCTGGGGCAGGATTTATTTTTGTTGCTAAAAAAGATGGGTCCTTACGCCCATGCATTGATTACAGAGGTCTGAATAAAATCACTATAAAAAATAATTATCCCCTGCCACTCATCAATGAACTGCTGGATCAACTTAGAGGAGCCACTATTTTTACTAAACTAGATTTACATGGTGCATATAATCTCAACCACATCTGTTCCGGTGATGAGTGGAAAACCTCACCCACTCCTCCTCCTCATCTTATCTCTGCAACCGCTCCTTCAGTGTTTCATACTCCGGGTCCACTTCCCCACCCCTCCCACTGTCTGTTGGTGTGCCCCAAGGATCAGTACTGGGACCCTTGCTCTTCTCAATCTACACTGCTTCCCTTGGAAAACTAATAAACTCCTTTGGGTTTCACCATCATCTCTATGCTGATGACACCCAAATATATCTTTCCTCCCCAGACCTCTCTCCTTCCCTCCTGTCCCGAGTGTCTGACTGTCTGTCTGCTGTGTCTTCCTGGATGTCCTCCCATCAACTCAAACTTAACCTTAGCAAAACTGAACTAATTCTCTTCCCTCCATCTACAACCAGCCTTATCCCAAACATTACCCTCACCGTTAACAACACTTCCATCACACCAACCCCTACAGCACGCTGCCTGGGGGTCACATTTGACTCTGCCCTATCCTTCATTCCTCACATCCAGTCAATCTCCAACTCATGCCGCCTCCACCTCCGCAACATCTCTAGAATCCGACCCTTTCTCACAGAAGACACTACCAAAATTCTAATCCAAACACTCATCATGTCCCGTCTTGACTACTGTAACTCTTTACTAATTGGCCTGCCTCTCACCCGACTAACCCCGCTACAGTCCATAATGAACTCGACTGCAAGACTAATCTACCTCACTCATCGCTTCTCTAACACCACACCCCTCTGTCAGTCCCTACACTGGCTCCCGTTAGCATACAGAGTAAAATTCAAAACTCTGGTGCTAACTTATAGAGCCCTCACTAACACTGCACCCCCCTATATTTCATCTCTCATTTCCAAATATACTCCCGCCCGCCATCTTCGCTCTGCACATGACCTTCTGCTCTCCACAGCTCTTATCACATCCTCCCACTCCCGCCTACAGGACTTCTCCCGTGCTGCACCTGAGCTGTGGAATTCCCTCCCCCGCCCCATCAGACTCTACCCCAGCCTTCAAATCTTCAGACGCTCCCTGAAGACTCACCTCTTCAGGGAGGCCTATCAACTGCCTCCATAAACATCATCACCAAGATTCACCCCTTGCATGGACTACTGCACTCAATGGCACTTCTCACTCCCACCCACTGACTGGCAGTTCATGTGGCAGGAGGCACTTAAACACAATAGCACTTACTCCTTCTGTATCAAACCTACCTTCCTCTAGACTGTAAGCTCTCACGAGCAGGGCCCTCTGATCCTCCTGTTTACACATCTGATTGTACTATTTAATACCTCTGTATGTCTATTCCCCAATTGTACAGCGCTGCGGAATTAGTTGGCGCTATATAAATAAAGAATAATAATAATAATAACTGCTTTTAATACTCGTTATGGGTATTACGATTACCTCATAATGCCCTTTGGACTATGTACTGCTCCAGCCGTATTTCAAAGTTTTGTTAATGATATTTTTAGACATGTTATTATCTCATGTTGTAATCTATCTAGATGATATATTTATTTTATTCCTCCAACATATCTCTATATCACAAACATGTTCACTCTGTCCTTCAATAACAAAGAGAAAATATTCTTTTTGCCAAACTAGACAAATGCATCTCTGAACCAAGCAAAGTATCATTTTTGGGATATATCATCTCTCCTCCTGGCCTGGAAATGGATACACTCAAAGTCTCAGCAGGTACTAACTGGACCATATCCTTAGAAATCAAAGCCATTCAAAGATTTGTGGGATTTTCAAATTATTATAGAAAATGTATAAGAAATGTTTCTACTATTATTGCTCCCATCACTGCCTTAACAAAAATATAATTGGTCTCCTAAGGCATTGGCAGCATTTGATAAACTCAAAAAATCATTTACTTCAGCTCCTATCTTACATTTTCCAGATCCCAATCGACAATTGATGCTTCAGAACAAAGAGCAGGAGCTATATTGTCTCAGAGAGATCCTTTGACTAATCACATTCACCCCTGTTTCTATTTTTCTAAAAAATTCTCAGCCTCCGAACGCAACTATGATGTAGGTAACCGAGAACTCCTAGCTGCCAAACTAGCCTTGGAAGATTGGAGGCATCTTTTGGAAGGATCTTCTGCCCCAGTCCTGATATATACGGATCATAAAAACCTTCAGTTTTTGGAAACAGCCAGATGGCTAAATCCTCGTCAAGCAAGATGGGCGTTATTTTTTACTTTATTCAATTTCCTAATTTCCTACAGGCCAGGTTAAAAAACATCAATGCAGACACCCTTTCCAGACAATTTGAACCTGGTCCTGAAACTATTCCTGAGCCTATCATTCCTGCTGAAAAAAATACTTGCTCCACTATCTATGTCCACCCTTGAAGAGATCTACAAGTCTCAGGGAGAACCCACCAGATCTCAGCCTCCTCACACTTTATTTGTTCCACCTCGTTTCCATCTTGAAATACTTCAGTGTGTACATTCTTCTCCAGTCACAGGTCATCCTGGTATCCATAACACTCGAGACCTGATACAAAGACAGTTCTGGTGGCCTTCCCTCCAGTCAGATGTACAAAATTTTGTGAAAGCATGTACTTCATGTGCTCATTATAAGCCATCCCTTCTTCATTTTCCAGGGTTTCTTTGTCCATTAGCTATTCCATCTGCTCCCGAGACCCATATTTCCATGGATTTCATTGTTGAATTACCCTCTTCTAAGGGATTTACCACTATTTTTGTAGTCATTGATTATCACGGTGCCCATTATTCTATGTCGACATTCTTACTTCCGGGTTTGTGCCTGGTTGCCTCTTATTGGTGCTAGCTGGCTACCCACTCCCAGGGCTAGCCTTTATATCCGCCCTCCTGTCATTGGGCTGGTGCCCTTTCGTGGTGTCTCTGACCTTACGTTTTCCTGCGCTCCTGTTCCGTGTTTGATCCGGTTTCCATCTGACCTCGTTCCTGTTCTGCTCCTGTGTACCGATCCAGGCTTTGGCTGACTACCGCTCCTGTGTACCGATTCAGGCTTTGGCTGACTACCGCTCCTGTGTACAGATTCAGGCTTGGGCTAACGACCGATCTCTGTGTACCGATTCTGGCTGTGGCTGATTACCGCTCCCTGAGACTGATCCAGGCATTGTCTGACTTAAGCTATTTGTGCTGCCTCCACTATTGTCAGATTTGTTGCCCCGATTACTTCACTCCTGTGTATCAGTGTGGCCTCCGCTACGTACATTCAGTCTGTACTGTCCAGTCACTAAGCGGTTAACGTTGCCTATCCATTACGCCCAGCCTGTGTTTCTCTGTGGCCTCAGATAAGTACACCAGTCAGTGCTATCCAGTCACTAAGCGGTTAACGTCCAGCCTGTGTTTCTCTGTAGCCTCCAATACGAACACCAGTCAATGCTATCCAGTCACTAAGTGGTTAACGTTGCCTATCCATTATACATCCAGCCTGTGTTTCTCTGTGGCCTCCAATAAGTACAACAGTCAGTGCTACCCAGTCACTAAGCGGTTTACATTGCCTATCCGTTACGCCCAGCCTGTGTTTCTCTGTGGCCTCTGATAAGTACACCAGTCAGTGCTACCCAGTCACTAAGAGGTTAATGTTGCCTATCCATTATACGCAAGCCAGTGATTCTCTGGGGCCTCCGTTATGTACACTGGTCAGTACTATCCAGTCATTTACAGTTATGTTGTCAGCCTATTACTTCCTATCTGCCAATATCAAGGAAGATCCGCTCAAGTCCTTGTTGCACCAAATTACATGCTGCCTTGCTCGGTATTTGGTAAGGCCGGTAGAGCCTCCTCAGTTCCTTGTGGCATCAGATACAGGCTGCCTTACCCGGTATTCGGTAAGGCCGGTAGATCCTCCCAAGTCCTTGTTGCACCAGATAACGGGCTGCCTTACCCGGTATTCGGTAAGGTCGGTAGAGCCTCCTCAGTTCCTTGTTGCGCCAGATACAGGCTGCCTTACCCGGTATTCAGTAAGGCCGGAAGAGCCTCCTCAGTTCTTTGTTGCACCAGATTACAGGCTGCCTTACCCGGTATTCGGTAAGGCCGGTAGAGCCTCCTCAGTTCCTTGTGGCATCAGATACAGGCTGCCTTACCCGGTATTCGGTAAGGCCAGTAGAGCCTCCCAAGTCCTTGTTGCATTTGCCTTCAGGCTGCCTTACCCGGAATTTGGTAGGGCCGGTAAAGCCTCCTGCATTGTACTACTATTTATATGCCCTGTCCTGTGTCAAACTTGCTTACTGTGTTATAAAGTTTGGAACCGTGAGGGGCCTTGTTGCGCTTTATATTGTCCAATAAAGATTTTTAACCTAACCAATTGTCTGAGTGTTCAATAAAACCGTGACATTGATGGATTTTCTAAAATGTCCCATTTTATCCCACTGAACAAATTACCCTCTGCTGCTGAATTAGCTACCATTTTTCTAAAAAAATATGTTTTGACTACATGGATGTCCTTTACATATTGTCTCAGACAGAGGTTCTCAATTCATTGCACATTTTTGGAAAACATTCTGCTTTCGTCTTCATATTACTCTACATGTTTCTTCCACTTATCACCCTCAATCCAATGGACAAATTGAATGCAATATATTGAACAAGATCAATCATCCTGGGCTGAAATACTTCCTCTAGCAGAATGTGCATTAAATAATCATTATCATGATTCTCTATGTTGTTCTCCCTTTTTTGCAGCCTTATAATCCCAAATTTTTGCCATCAACTGTTCCTTCCAATGTTCCAGCTGCCAATACTATGATCAATGTAATCAACTCTGGGCTACCATTCAATCTCATCTAACCAAAGCTGTGGCTACACAAAAAAGAGCAGTATAACGCTGCTCTCAGAACCATCCTATACCCCAGATGATACATTATGGTTATCTACTCCTAATCTTCACCTCCGACAGCAGTCTCAGAAATTAGGACCTCGCTTTATTGGTCTCTACAAGATTACTCACAAATTACTCCAGTATCCTTCTCCCCGGCTCTATCTCCATTTCTACGTATTCACAATGGTTTCCATATGTCACTCCTGGAACCTGCTCAGTCCACCTGATTCTCTAGAGAACCATCTCCCCCTCCTCCGCTAATGGTTGAGGGTAATCCAGAATATGAGGTACAATGCATCCTCGACTAACGAATTTATCTCAGACGCCTCCAATATTTGGTGGACTGGCCTGGATATGGGCCTAAAGATCGATCTTGGATTTCTGCTCAAGATGTGCATACACCTTCACTGGTCCATAAATTTAATCGGAATAACCCTAGTAAACCTAGTCACCTGGAAGGCTCTCATTAAGGGGGGAACAGTGTCACCTGTGTGTTTTTTTTATGCCTATGCACATATTGTTTTTCCCTCTACTTTCCCTAGATCCAGCCCTCTATCACGGTGCCCGTGATTGCTGCCTTTGTGTGTCTATCACCTGTAGGGGGCTCCCATTGGCTGCCTGCCTTCAGCCCGTCCCACTTTGCCTATTTAGACTGAGTCTGGGCACCCTTTGGTTGCCCTTTCGTGGTGTCTCTAGGCTGCTTCTACTTTCATCATGTTCCTGAAGTTCTATGGGCCATAAGCTGTGTTCCTACTATCTTGAGTTTGTCCAGTTCCTGAGTCTCCTGATCAGCTGTTCCTGGTTCCGTGTCTGATCCGGTTGGAGTCGCCCGAAGTTGCTGCTTCCTGCTGCCAGTCCTCGTTGCCGTTCCTGATCCGGATGACCATCATAGTGCTGGTTCCTGTTTCGTCTTCAGCGTCCAGTTTCCTTTTCATCTGTGGCGGCTGTGATCTCTGGTCGCTCAGATGACATTTCTACACTGTTGGTCCCCAGCTCGCGGGCGCTGGTTCGCTCCACTGCCTTACAGCTTACTATACATTGAGTCTGTTGGTTCCCAGCGCGCGGGCGCTGGTTCGCTCCACTGCCTTACAGCTTACTATACATTGAGTCTGTTGGTTCCCAGCGAGCGGGCGCTGGTTCGCTCCACTGCCTCACGGCTGACATTATAGTGATACCGATGGTCCCTGGTACGCGGGCACTGGTTCACTTCACGCTGTCCAGTCCTAGACAGCTAGTTATTTGTCCAGTACACTGGTACTGGTGTGTGCAGTATACCTGGTATTACCACTAGCTCATTTAGCCTCCATATATCATCTCTATAACTGTCATTGTCATCTGACAGTCATTGAGGCCATAGTGGTTGACATCATCTCCTTTAAGGCTGCCTTGCCCGGTATATTGGTAAGGCTGGTAGAACCTTCCAGTTATTTCCATTTTGGGTTGCCTTACCCGGTATTGGCAGGGCCGGTAGAGCCTGTATCATATGGTGTTCCGTTAGGCTGCCTTGTCCGGTATATTGGCAGGGCCGGTAGAACTTGTATACTCCTGGTAGTCCGTTAGGCTGCCTTGCCCGGTATATTGGCAGGGCCGGTAGAGCCATCTATATTTCATCACATGCCAAGGCTACCTTGCCTGGTATATTGGCAGGGTCGGTAGAGCCACCTTTTCCCATTGCTTGCCCAGGCTGCCTTGCCCGGTATATTGGCAGGGCCGGTAGAGCCTTACTCGCTATTATTACCACTTTCCTGTCATTTCTATGTATGTGTATGTATATGTATGTATGGGATTGTCTTAAACTTTTCAATAAAGTTGTGTTTTTACCTAACTTTGTGTATGAGAGTCTTAACAAACCATGACACCCTCCTGTTGGTTGTTGGTTGGTTGTTGCCTGTATTTCTGATCTCTGACTTAGTTTGCCTAACGTTGTCTTTTGCCTTATCCCTTGGTACCGTGTTGCTATCACCATGTATGACATTGGCCTGTCTACCTCCGATTTGTGCTTACCTTCCTGATACCGTTTACTGAACTCCTTCATGAATGACTCCGGCCTGGTTGATTAATCTTTTCCTGTTTCCCATTGTCTCTGGTTTTACTGCTACTCAGACTATTGGTGGTTCTTTCCCCTTCGGTGGTATTGAGTGGTTCCTTCCGCTGTGGGCAGACGGTCCTACTGCCTTACTAGTACTCTAGCGTTTCTCACCTATTGTTTACCATTACGAGTGCTAATTGAGCCCCTGGCTTATCTTGGGCCTATTTTCATGTGCAGTACCTCCAGTCACCAGAGCCGGCTGAGCGGTTGCCTTACATTACCCAGTATAGCTGTTGATTCCGATTCGGACCCTGGGACAGTACCTTGTTGCCTTACATTACCCAGTATAGCGGTTGATTCCGCTGTGGACCCTGGGACAGTATCTTGTTGCCTTACGTTACCCAGTATAGTGGTTGATTCCACTACGGACCCTGGGACAGTACCTGGTGCCTTACGTTACCCAGTATAGCGCTTGATTCTGATGCGGACCCTGGGACAGTACTTGGTTGCCGTGCATTACCCAGCATAGCGGTTGATTCCGCTGCGCACCCTGGCTTATCTTGGGCCTGTTTTCATGTGCAGTACCTCCAGTCACCAGAGCTGGCTGAGCGGTTGCCTTACATTACCCAGTATAGCTGTTGATTCCGATTCGGACCCTGGGACAGTACCTTGTTGCCTTGCATTACCCAGTATATTGGTTGATTCCGCTGCGGACCTGGGACAGTACCTGGTTGCTTTACATTACCCAGTATAGCGGTTGATTCCACTGCTGACCCTGGGACAGTACCTTGTTGCCTTACATTACCCAGTATAGCGGCTGATTCCACTGTGCACCCTGGGACAGTACCTTGTTGCCTTACATTACCCAGTATAGCGGTTGATTCTGTTGCGGACCCTGGGACAGTACTTTGTTGCCTTACATTATCCAGTATAGTGGTTGATTCTGCTACTGACCCTGGGACAGTACCTGGCTGCCTTACGTTACTCAATATAGAGCTTGATTCCGCTGCGGACCCTTGGACAGTACATGGTTGCCGTGCATTACCCACCATAGCGGTTGATCCTACTACGGACCCTGGGACAGTACCATGTTGCCTTGCATTACCCAGTATAGTGGTTGATTCCACTGCGGACCCTGGGACGGTACCTTGTTGCCTTGCATTACCCAGTATATCGGTTTATTCTGCTGCGGACCCTGGGACAGTAACTGGTTGCCTTACATTACCCAGTATAACAGTTGATTCTGCTGCGGACCCTGAGACAGTACCTTGTTGCCTTGCATTACCCAGTATAGCGTTTGATTCCGCTGCGGACCCTGGGACAGTTGTAGTCATTCTATTGATGTCTCATTTGTTTTACTTTATAGGAGTGGTTACCTATACTTTATATGAGTGGCCATATTCCGCAGAAGTCGTTGTTATATTTCCCCTAATATTTGCTCCAGCTGTTCTCTACTCTACAGCTATCAGGGGATTCATCTGCTGACTTGGGTCCTGGGCAGTACCGCTTATGGGTGAGTCTTCAGAACTATAGTTCTTTACTTCAGTCACAGGGTCTATTCCCTTCTTTGACCTGCCTGGTTATTGCCTCTTCTGAAGTGGTTCATCACCACTGAGTTGCCTGACCCATTAATGTTAATGGTTACACCACAGTTTCTGCAATTGGGTCTTACTACTCCTGCAATCTGAATCTAGTCTATAGTTCACTAGTATTCTTATCCTGGTCTAGGCCCTGGCTCAACTGGGGTCAGACATCTGGCTTCGCGGCCAGCATCTTTACGTTCTGGGCTTCTGGCCACTGCAAAAGAAACTAGTAACTGTCTCCGATTTCTAGCTTCGCTCTCTAACGAAGTTCTCTAGCTTCGAGATTCAGATCCCTATTGGAACAGATGTCACAACAACTTAATGTAAATATGATTTCTAGAATAAAGGGGACCTTGGCTAGAATGGTTTTGCTGGTTAAGATATTTGCAGTTTTACGCTGGGAAGATGATTTGGGCTCTCTTTTCTCTTTACAGACAGGGGAGGGCTGGCCTGGGGGGCAAGGGGGCAATTGCCCCCCAGGCTGGTCATGAATATGGGTCAGTGGGCCACTGCCTCACTCAATTTCCCATTTGCTGCTGTAAATAGAGTGAATAGAATTTAAGTAGCTACACGAGTATTGTAGCTCCATTTCAATTGTAAGCTCTGTGGTATCACTAGTATAGATCCATTTCAATTGTAAGCTCTGTGGTATCACTAGTGTAGATCCATTTCAATTGTCATCTCAGTGATATCATTTGTGTACTACCATTTCAGTTATAAGCTCTGAGGTATCACTTGACTTAATCCATAACATTAATGCCAGCTATGACATTAACAAATGGGAGTGGGCTGGGACATCGGGCTGGAGCGGTAACAGAAATAGGCCACTTAATTGTACTTGCCCCCCAGGCCAAAAGTTGCCAGCCCTCCCCTGTTTACAGACCTGGTTTAGTGCTGGGCATTTGACTAGAAGGGAAGTGCACAACATTAATTTGCATGAATATTATTATAAGTTGACCCATAAATGGTATTTAGTTCCTACTTGTTCGGTCTGTCGAACCAGTGTTGGCGCTGTCAAAACACCATGGGTACTCAAATACATATATGGTGGAAGTGCTCTAACTTGTTTCCTCTTAAAACTAAAATAGTAAAATTATTTTTGAATCTTTTTCAATTGGAATACAGCTTAGTTCCACAGACTTTTCTGTTCCATATGGGACTTCTGGTTTCTGACAAATATAGCCGATACTTATGTATATTAACAAATTGACATTTAAAATTTGTAATCCTAGATGTTGGAGGAAGCAGAATATTCCCACATGGACAGAAATAAAAGCCCAAATAGATTATCAGTGTGAATTGGAAAGATATTTTTTCTTTAATATAAAACCAGAATAGGCTCCAAAGTTATATAAAAAAAAATGGACCCCATGGTTACAGGAAATCTAAAGTTTTGATTCCCTGTGAAGGAACAGACTTATTGTCTCTTTCTCCCACAGTCGTAAATTCACTGAACTTTGCCATTTGCGAAAATGGAGTGCACTGAAATTCCCCCTAAGTACCACAGATCTTTTGTGTCTGATATTTAATTAAAGACTGTAAAACTTTTAATAGTATGTATGAAAGTATGCATTAATACATTATTTGTTATAATATCATATATATGATTGATTATTATGTAGAGTTGTATGTATGTCTTTTTATACAGAAAACAAAAAAAGGAGGGGTGGATATGGGTATCCTTTTAAAAGGTCGTGCAACCATATGCCACATTAACTATGTTGCCTTAATAAGAATGTCGACATGAGAATCTCGCATTGCTTGACAGCGTGAGATTCTCATGTTGCTAGTGAAAGGTCTCATACCTTTAAACTCAATCCCGATCATTCCACACATAAATTATATTACTGCTATACTTTTTAGTACTGATAAGAAATTGCCTATTTTGAAATGTTTAAACATGCTACTGATACTACTGAGAGAGAGCTGGTGCACTCACTACAACTCCCATCATCCCTACCCAGTGTTGCTGAGCACTGCACTGGCCATCTCTCTCCCCTTCTCTGTGTTAAAAGTCCTAAAGCAATGGGATACACATACAATCTGGGGCTCCTTCCACCACAGATGCAGGCACAATGATAACAGAAGGGGTTTTTGGTTTGATTTATTTGCCACTCTTACACCCTTTGAGTTCTACAGCAGTGTGTTGCACGATGCTGTGAGCAAAAATAGTTAAAGAAAGGGTGAGAGAGCCGGTGCAGCGCTCAGCAACACTGGGATGAGCCTTTCCTTCTTCTCCGTGTTCGGATGATGAGAGTTGTAGAGCAATTTCTTTTCAGTACTAACAAGTAGAGAAGTAATATAATTTATGTGTGGAAGATCTGGACTGAGTGTAAAGGTAAGCAACCTTTCACTAGCAACATGAGAATCTCCCTCTGTCATTCAGTGAGAGATTCTCATGTCGAAATTTTTTATTAATTTCTTTTTTGTAGGGTTCAAGCTCTCCAAGATGGGGGATATGAAAAAAGAAGAACAGATAAAAAAAAAAAGATCTAGTGTAATATGGAACCAAAAAAAATTTACTACAAATTGTAAAATCTGATAGTTCCTATAAATATGGTTGTAGCTGAGATCTAAAAGCGGAATAAGATGCTCAGTATTAATAAAAAATAAATAATGAAACAGGAACCCCTATGTTTTTAAATTGTGATATTTGTGGTAGGGGCTAACGGAATCAGCAAGTCTGGATGATCGGATATGACCTAGAAAATGTGACTAGATGGCTGTGGCACAACCTAGGCCCCTAATGGACCTAGGACCGATGACGTGGAGGCCGGCCTGATTAGAGGGCCTGCCTGGAATGAGTTGAATTGAATTGCTTTAAGAGAGGGGAGAGGAGGGGAACTGCTTCAGGACGCCAGGTATAGAAGCTGGTGGAGACATTTAAAGGTTCCTCCGCCCTTCCCACAAATTCAGGAGCAGCCTGCTAACTTGTGGTAGGAGCTAACGGAATCAGCGAGTCTGGATGATCGGATATGACCTTGAAAATGTGACTAGATGGCTGTGGCACAACCTAGGCCCCTAATGGACCTAGGACCGATGATGTGGAGGCCGGCCTGATTAGAGGCCAAAATAATGATGAAACCATATGCTTTTGACAACTTTATTGAGGTTTACTGGGACAGAGTAGACAGGACCAGGCAAATTTCTTTTTTTGGATTTGGGATGTATCTTGTGAAACATTGCGACCTCCATCTCCCCAGTTTCTGGATGATATGCGGCGGAGTATTATTGCGTGAGGCAGCGGAAGCTGCTCCGATGCGGAAGGAATGGCCAGAATAGAATTCTGGATTCGCCCTGATGTGCGACAGTGTGATGCGGACCAGCCTGGTGAATTCAGAAGTGGATAAAGGACCGTTAGGTGTGGGAAGTAGAGGACTTTTATCAGGTTTGCCTTCAATTAGGGAAATGAGATTAGACAGAGCTAAAACTGGGCACCATGGGTCATGAGTGGGATAAAATGGAATCCAGGCTCCTATACCAGATTGATCTGTTTTGGAACTTTTAAGAAAATATTTAAAACATTCAGGCTGAGCTAGCAAATCAGATTTTATGGGGAAGGAAGGTGAATATGAAGTTTTTAGGAATTTGCCGGGTCTTGAGAAGCCATAAAAACCCATGCAAATTGCTGCTAAGAGCACACAGCTGATTTCTGCTTTGAATAGGTTGGCTGACAGTGCCTCGTAAAGTTTCCAGAAGAGAGTGCCGGAAATTGGTTGGTTATGAGAAATCCTCTCTAGTCCTCTGAAAAACAGTTTGATCTGATAAACGGAAAATATGGAGGGATGGGTAGGTTGGATAAAGGTAAGGTAATGACGAATATCTGCCAGCTGAAGCTTGATGGAGCAAGGAGAAAGGTGGAGGGTATGGTGGCAATATGCTGCAAAGTTTAAGATGTTAGAGATTGAGTAGTTGCTAGGACAATTGCTCATCAGAAGAAATTTGGTAAATGAGGCCCAGGCTCTAGCGTAGTTCCTCTTGGTACTTGGGGCGAGTGCCGGATTAATGATGGATCCAGCTGAAGAGAATCTGGTCATTGCAGGGTGACAAGATGGAAAGGCGGTGTTTTGGTTAGATGATAGCGAGCCTGAGGGTTGAGTTCGAAAAATGTCTGAAAATCAGAGTGAAGAAGAGCATTAACTGACTGGGTCTTTGAGGATGGAGAAGGTGAACAGGAGAAGGTGAATTTGAATTGAAGAGAGAGCCAGGTAAGTTTTCTTATAAAGGACATTATAAGTGGGGAAGGAGACCTGCACTTGTTGATAACTAGGGAAGTGGCCGGGTCAGGGGTAAAGAACGTCACTGTCATGAGTGACCACTCATTGCCCCAACAACTGGCAGCTGCAATGATGGGAACTAATTCCATACAGCAGCGAGAGTTGAAGAAATGAGGGGTGACTGAGTCCTGGGGGGGCCAAGCTTCAAATAACCAATTTGACCCGGATAAAGCTGCGAATCCTGAACTTGATACATTAGCAATAACTTCCGTGGAAGGAATGGAGGGTGACTTAGTAAGGAATGATTTGCCGTTCCAAGATTGAAGAAATTAGGCCCACATGGCTAGGTCTGAACGGGCTGACTCATTAATGGTAATTGGGGAAGAATCTGAGCTACTGGAAAGTAGAGAGAGAAGGTAGGAGATAAATGAATGGCCTTGGGGTATGATGCGTGTAGCAAAGTTAAGGTATCCTAAAAGAGACTGGAGATCAGTCCTAGAGCAAGAGTGTTTGGTGGAGAAGTCCTGGACCATAGCCTTGATGCGAGAAACTTTGTCCAGCGGAAGGCGGGCTTCTATGATGCTGGAATCCAGGGTTATGCCAAGAAATTTGATCTCTGTTGACAGACCTAATGTTTTCCTGGAAGCAATAGGAATGTTGAGACCCTGAAACAGATTCATGAGGGAATTAAGGGCAGAAGGATGAGCCTGGGCTTGTTCAATCAACAAAAAGTCATCCAGGTAGTGAAGAACCATTTGACATCTGCAGTGGTTCAAAAGCAGCCAAGCTAGAGCTTCGGCAAAATAGTTAAATAACCTGGGGCTGCTTTTTGAACTGAACACGAGGCGGGTCGAGAAGTAGAATTCATCTCGCCACCTTATACCCTGCAGATGCCAATGGGAAGGATGGACTAGAATCAATTTGAATGCATCCTCTATATCTACCTTAGATAACCAGCAGTTAGGACCAGCCTGCTGGATAAGAGTGATTGCATTCTCAGTACTGTGATATTACAAGGCAAATTCAGAGGAGGGGATGAGGGAATTTAAGCGAGGAATGGGTGATGAATAAGGGGCTGAGAAGTCAATGATGAATCTTGACTTACTGGAGAATTTCCTGTAGGCAATACTGATGGGATTGGTGCGCCAGATTGGGAAAGGAGGAGACTGAAAGGGGCCCAGCATAAAATCTTTTGTAACTTCTTTGGATATGAGGAGGTCGACTGTTGATGGGTCTGCGAAGGCAGATTGGAGGTTGGGGCATTCTAACGAATAGGATGGAAGGGCAAGAATGCCTGTGAGAAAACTGTTGTGAAAGCCATTCATGATAAATGAGGAGAATATTTTGTCAGGGTGGGATGACAGCAAAAAATTCAGGAGACTTGATATCATTGTGCCCGTGATTGCTGCATTTCTGTGTCTATCACCTGTAGGGGGCTTCCATTGGCTAGCTGTCTTTAGCCCGCCTCACATTGCCTATTTAATCTGAGTTTGGGCACCCTTTGGTTGCCCTTTCGTGGTGTTTCAGACTGCATCCACTTTCACTATGCTACAGAAGCTTCATGGGCCTTTTTGCTGTGTTCCTGGTTTCCTGAGTTTGTCCTGTTCCTGAGACTCCTGTCTGCTGTACTTGTTCCAGTGCCTGTTCCGGTGGAAGTCGTCTGAGGTTGCTGTTTCCTGCTGCCAGTCTCCGTTGTCGTTCCTGATCCGGTTGACCGTCATTGTGCTGGTTCCTGTTCATCTCCTGCGTCCAGTTCCTTCATCTGTGGCGACCTTGTTTCTCGGTCACTCCGGCGACATTTTCACCTGTTGGTTCCCAGCATGCGGACGCTGGTTTGCTCCACTGCCTTGCGGCTACTACACTACTAGTCTGTTGGTTACTAGAGCGCGGGTGCTGGTTCGCTCCTTTGCCTTACGGCTCTATACATATTATCTGTTGGTTCCCAGCATGCGGACGCTGATTTGCTCCACTGTCTTGCGGCTACTACTCTACTAGTCTGTTGGTTACCAGCGCGCGGGCGCTGGTTCGCTCCTTTGCCTTTCGGCTCAATACACAACTATCTGTAAGTTCCCAGCGTGCGGACGATTGTTCACTCCACTACTTCACGGCCTACTATATGCTCATTGTTGGTTCCCAGCGTGCGGACGCTGGTTCACTCTACTGCCTTGCGGCTACTATACTCTAGTCTGTTGGTACTAGCGCGCGGGCGCTGGTTTGCTCCATTGCCTTACGGCTCTATACACAACTATCTGTTGGTTCCCAGCGTGCGGACGCTGGTTCGCTTCTCTGCCTTATAGCCTATGATATATCCAGCCTGTTGGTTACCAGCGCGCGGACGCTGGTTCGCTCCATTGCCTTCTGGCCTACTATTTACTCAGTCTGTTGGTTCCCAGAGTGCGGATGCTGGTTTGCTCCACTGCCTTGCTGCTTACTTGTATTAGAGTGTTGGTTCCCAACGCGCAGGCGTTGGTTCACTCCATGACCTTAAGGTCTACTTAACATCCAGCCTGTTGGTTTCCAGAGTGAGGGCGCTGGTTTACTCCTCTGCCTCATGGCTTACGATTCATATAGTCTGATGGTTCCCAGTGCGCTGTCCAGTCCTAGACAGCTAGTTATTCCCTCGGTACACGGGTACTGGGGTGTGTAGACTACCTGGTAATACCACTGGGCCTTGTAGCCTCTACCTACCATCTCCATACTATCATTGTCATCTGACAGTTATTGAGGCCACTGTGGTTGACACTTCCTCCTTAGGCTGCCTTGCCCAGTATATTGGTAAGGCCGGTAGAACCTTCTATTATTCCACCCTGAAGTTGCCTTACCCGGTATTGGCAAGGCCGGTAGAGCCTACTATTATGGTGTTCCGTTAGGCTGACTTGCCCGGTATATTGGCAGGGCCGGGAGAGCCTGTATCAGCTGGTGATCCGTTAGGCTGCCTTGCTCGGTATATTGGCAGGGCCGGTAGAGCCTGTATTCTCCTGACTGTCTATTAGGCTGCCTTGCCCGGTATATTGGCAGGGCCGGTAGAGCCTGTATTCTCCTGACTGTCTATTTGGCTGCCTTGCCCGGTATATTGGCAGGGTCGGTAGAGCCACCTTTTCATTGCTTGCCCAGGCTGCCTTGCCCGGTATATTGGCAAGGACGGTAGAGCCTGATTCGCTATTGTTACTACCTATTTGCCATTCTATGTATTGTATGTATGTGTATAAAATCCTATGGGATTATCTTAAACTTTTCAATAAAGTTGTGTTTTTACCAAACCTTGCGTCTGAGAGTCTTAACAAACCGTGACAGTACGAAAGGGCCATGACCTCAGACAATAAGAGTGATGGTAATACACAGAATATCCATTGGAGGATGTATATGCATGAGCAACGTTTGGATCAATTGGCGGTTGCAATCCAAACTATTCTTGAACGCACTGTACTTGCTGACAAATCTGGGTCTAGCCTGGTGATCTCGCCAAGTCAGACACCGGAGAATGATACAACGCCCTCAGGGGCTACAGTCAAAGGGTTAACTGCTTCCGCACCCTTGCCACTCTGATATGACGGTGACCCTAATCTCTGCAGAGGGTTCATCAACCAACTTGAAATATTTATGGAATTGACGGCACATGTGTTTCCCAATGATCGCTGTAAGATCGGGTTCATGATATCCCTGCTGACTGGCAGAGCATTGGCTTGGGCTAACCCATTGTGGGAAAATGCAAAACCTTGCACTAAGAGTTTCAGAGAATTTGTGCAATCCTTTCGGAGAGTGTTTGAGCCTCCTGGTTGAACCACCTCTGCTACTAAACGCCTTATGGAAATACAACAGGGCAGGCGTACGTTGGGCGACTATGCCATTGAATTTCGCACCTTGGCAGCAGAGGTAGGGTGGAATAACGAGGCATTGTTGGCAGCCTTTGCTCAGGGCCTGAGTGACCAGATTAAAGATGAGATTGCAGCAAAAGAATTGCCTACTGATTTAGATGACTATATTGAGTATGTTATACTAATTGACACCCGTATACGTGAGAGATTAACTGCTAGAGATCGCAGGGTACGGTCTAAGAACAATGGGGCTAGCAGTACATTTTGCCCACCCATCCCTCCCGTGGCATCTAAGCCTAGTGAACAATTACGGGAACCAGGTGAACCTATGCAAGTAGGTTTCACTAGGCTAACCAAGGAGGAGAGATTATACCGCAGGAAACAAGGGTTGTGTTTATACTGTGGTAAGAATGGGCATTTGCTAAGATCTTGTCCGGTATGTCCGGGAAACGAACACACCTAGGGTACCTTGGGGGACAGGCCCTAGGTGGTGTCCAATCGTCCCCAGTGTTGGGCACACTGAAACCTACCTTACAGGTGGTACTATCTTGGGCAGAACGCTCAGTGGAGGTTTTGGCCCTGGTTGATTCTGGTGCAGCTGGGTATTTTATGGATAATACCTTTGCTGAATTGCATGGGGTCCCACACATTGAAAGAGAAACCCCTCTCGCTATTGAAGCAATTGATGGCAGACCCTTAGTACCTGCTCAAGTTACCTTTGAAACTATGCCATTATCCATGCCTATTGGGGCTCTCCATAGAGAAGAGCAGCAGTTCCAGCTTATTAATTCTCCTCACCATGCTGTAATATTGGGATTTCCTTGGTTACAGTTGAATAATCCACAGTTTGATTGGCAAAAGTGCGAAATCTCTGCGTGGTCTCAGTTTTGTATGGATAAGTGCGTTACCCATCCAGTTAAGATCTTGTGCACCTCCCCTTCACTACCAGATGAATACCAGCAGTTTGGTGATGTTTTCAGTAAGGGAGAGGCTGGCACCTTACCTCAGCACAGACCATATGATTGTAGCATTGAGTTGCCTCCTGGAGTGGTGCCCCCTAGGGGACGCACATATACATTTTCTTTTGAGGAAGACCAAGCTAGGGAAGAATTTATTTCTGATGTCCTTAGAAGAGGGATCATAAGGAAATCTACCTCTCCGGCTGGGGCCGGGTTCTTTTTTGTAAAAAAGAAAAATGGCGAACTGAGACCATGCATCAATTACCATGGTTTAAATAAGCTTATGGCAAAGAACGCTTATTCGATACCACTCATCACCGAGCTTTTTGACAGACTCAAAGGCTCCTCGATTTTCACCAAATTGGACCTACGGGCTGCATACAATTTGATTCGAATCAGAGCCGGTGATGAGTGGAAAACTGCCTTTAACACTAGATCTGGGCACTATGAATATCTAGTCATGCCATTTGGTCTCTGTAATGCACCCGCAGTATTTCAGGAATTGATCAATGACATTCTCAGAGATATGCTACAGTCATGTGTCGTGGTTTACCTTGACGGTATACTTATTCACTCCAAAGATTTGTCACAACACATTAAGGATGTGTCCGAAGTATTGCTACGTTTACGCAAAAATAAATTATTTTGTAAATTGGAGAAATGTGAGTTTCACAGAACTAGTGTGCCATTCTTGGGTTTCGTAATTGGCAAAGAAGGCATTGCCATGGACAAAGAAAAATTAACAGCAGACTTACAATGGCCACGGCCTAAGAGTCTTAAAGCTATCCAGCGATTTTTGGGCTTCGCTAATTATTATAGGAAGTTTATTAAGAACTTCTCTTCCATTGTTAAACCACTGTCTGACCTCACGCATAAGGGTGCTAATCCATCCCTTTGGCCAGCGGTTGCGGAGGAGGCCTTTGAAAAACTGAAATTGGCTTTTGCTAATGCTCCTGTTTTATCCCACCCCAACCTATTACTCCCGTTCACGTTAGAGGTTGATGCCTCGGATAATGGGGTTGGGGCAGTGCTTTCTCAACGTCCTATTAAAGGTGGAACACTCAGACCCTGTGGGTTTTTTCTAAAAAATTGACTGGAGCTCAAAGCCATTGTGAGATAGGGGGCAGAGAATTACTGGCCATTATCCTCGCTCTTAAGGAATGACGTAATTTACTTGAAGGCACAAAAAATCCTGTTTTAATCTTGACTGATCATAAAAATCTGACTTATCTCTCTGAGGCCAAGAGATTGTCCTCTCGCCAGGCCAGATGGGCGCTGTTCCTGTCCCGATTCAATTTCATTGTATCATATTTGCCGGGATCTAAGAATGTGAGGGCTGACGCACTGTCAAGACAATTTGAGGCCGAAATTGACAGAGAAGAGGCACCAGCACCTATCATTCGGCCTGATCGAATATTGGCTACTATACGTACTAGTATCACTTCATAACTAGGGGAAGAGATCTTGGCCTCCCAGGCCTCCGCTCCCCATGAAACCCCGGTGGGCAAGTGTTATGTCGCCGAGCCATTCCATACTCAATTACTTGAAACTTACCATTCCTCTAAGGCCGTGGAACATATTAGCAGAGACCAATTGTTATGGTCCCTTTCTCAGATATTTTGGTGGCCTTCTATGAGAACAGATTGTGCCGATTTTACCAATGCCTGTGCCACCTGTGCCCATGCTAAAACCCCTAGACACCTTCCGGTGGGCTTGCTTCAGCCGGTACCTAATGGTGAACGCCCCTGATCTCATGTTTCCATTGATTTTATGGGAGAATTGCCCATGTCTAGAGGGTATTCCGTCATACTGATGGTGGTGGACAGGTTTTCTAAAATGGCTCATTTCGTGCCCCTCCGTGGACTTCCCTCTGCTAAAGAATTGGCAATGGTGTTTGCTAAGGAAGTGTTTCGGTTGCATGGAGTACCCAGAGTACTGGTGTCCGACAGGGGGAGCCAGTTTGTGTCCAGGTTCTGGAGGGCATTTTGCGAACAGATGGGCATACAACTATCCTTTTCCTCCGATGATCACCCCCAGA
This sequence comes from Rhinophrynus dorsalis, assembly GCA_037306005.1. Taxonomy (NCBI): domain Eukaryota; kingdom Metazoa; phylum Chordata; class Amphibia; order Anura; family Rhinophrynidae; genus Rhinophrynus; species Rhinophrynus dorsalis. The sequence goes on along the minus strand of CM074725.1, from coordinate 97,006,331 downwards.
CCAACGGAGCCGCTGAGCATGCCAATCAAGGTTTGGAACAGTTTCTACGCTGTTTCGTTACTGACCATCATGACAATTGGGCCGACTTGTTGCCTTGGGCAGAGTTCGCCAGAAACTGTGCGGTCAACTCCTCATCCGAGAGCTCTCCGTTTCTGATTAATTATGGGTTCCAGCCCTGTTTGCTCCCAGATTCCTTTCAGACACAGCAGATTCCAGCTCTGTATGAGCAAATCGAGCAACTCCGTTCCACATGGGCACAAGTTCAGGGGGCAGTTGGTCAGTCATTTCAGCGCCATCAGCGCCATGCTAATCGCAGAAGACTTCCAGCGGTCTCCTTTCAGGTTGGGGACAGAGTGTGGCTTTCCTCCAGGAATCTTAAGCTTCAAGTCACATCTAATAAGTTGGCTCCTCGGTTCATTGGTCCTTACAGAATTATTCGCAAAATTAAACCTGTTTCCTATGCTTTGTACATACCTGCGTCCATGCGCATTCATAACATGTTCCATGTGTCTCTCTTTAAACCTCTCGTATGCAACCGTTATACTACTAACCCTGTGGTGCCAGGGAATATCGAGGTTGAAGGTCAGGAGGAGTATGAGGTGCAGAGTATCATTGATTCCCGCAGGCTTAGAGGAAGGGTACAGTATTTGGTGCATTGGAAAGGTTATGGTCCTGAAGACCGATCTTGGGTGGATAGTAAGGACCTTCATGCACCCAAATTACTGCATATCTTTCATTCTAAATACCCTCAGAAACCCAGACCCTATTCTAGGAGAGGGGGTCTTTGAAAGGGGGGTACTATCACGGTGCCCGTGATTGCTGCATTTCTGTGTCTATCACCTGTAGGGGGCTTCCATTGGCTGTCTGTCTTTAGCCTGCCTCACATTGCCTATTTAATCTGAGTTTGGGCACCCTTTGGTTGCCCTTTCATGGTGTCTCAGACTGCATCCACTTTCACTATGCTACAGAAGCTTCATGGGCCTATTTGCTGTGTTCCTGGTTTCCTGAGTTCGTCCTGTTCCTGAGACTCCTGTCTGCTGTACTTGTTCCAGTGCCTGTTCCAGTGGAAGTCGTCCGAGGTTGCTGTTTCCTGCTGCCAGTCTCCGTTGCCGTTCCTGATCCGGTTGACCGTCATTGTGCTGGTTCCTGTTCATCTCCTGCGTCCAGTTCCTTCATCTGTGGCGACCTTGTTCCTCGGTCGCTCCGGCGACATTTTTACCTGTTGGTTCCCAGCGTGTGGACGCTGGTTTGCTCCACTGCCTTGCGGCTACTACACTACTAGTCTGTGGGTTACTAGCACGCGGGCGCTGGTTTGCTCCTTTGCCTTACGGCTCTATACATATTATCTGTTGGTTCCCAGCGTGCGGACACTGGTTTGCTCCACTGCCTTGCGGCTACTACACTACTAGTCTGTTGGTTACCAGAGGGCGGGCGCTGGTTTGCTCCTTTGCCTTTCGGCTCAATACACAACTATCTGTAGGTTCCCAGTGTGGTTCACTCCACTACCTCACGGCCTACTATATGCTCATTGTTGGTTCCCAGCGTGCAGATGCTGGTTCGCTCCACTGCCTTGCGGCTACTATACTCTAGTCTGTTGGTACTAGCGCGTGGGCGCTGGTTTGCTCCATTGCCTTACGGCTCTATACACAACTATCTGTTGGTTCCCAGCGTGCGGATGCTGGTTCGCTTCTCTGCCTTATAGCCTATGATATATCCAGCCTGTTGGTTACCAGTGCGCGGGCGCTGGTTCGCTCCATTGCCTTCTGGCCTACTATTTACTCAGTCTGTTGGTTCCCAGCGTGCGGACCCTGGTTTGCTCCACTGCCTTGCTGCTTACTTGTATTAGAGTGTTGGTTTCCAATGCGCGGGCGTTGGTTCACTCCATGACCTTAAGGTCTACTTAACTTCCAGCCTGTTGGTTTCCAGAGTGAGGGCGCCGGTTTACTCCTCTGCCTCATGGCTTACGATTCATATAGTCTGATGGTTCCCTGTGCGCTGTCCAGTCCTAGACGGCTAGTTATTCACTCGGTACACGGGTACTGGGGTGTGTAGACTACCTGGTAATACCACTGGGCCTTGTAGCCTCTACTTACCATCTCCATACTGTCATTGTCATCTGACAGTTATTGAGGCCACTGTGGTTGACACTTCCTCCTTAGGCTGCCTTGCGCGGTATATTGGTAAGGCCGGTAGAACCTTCTATTATTCCACCCTGAAGTTGCCTTACCCGGTGTTGGCAAGGCCGGTAGAGCCTACTATTATGGTGTTCCGTTAAGCTGCTTTGCCCGGTATATTGGCAGAGCCAGTAGAGCCTGTATTAGCTGGTGATCCGTTAGGCGGCCTTGCTCTGTAAATTGGCAGGGCCGGTAGAGCCTGTATTCTCCTGACTGTCTATTAGGCTGCCTTGCCCGGTATATTGGCAGGGCCGGTAGAGCCTGTATTCTTCTGATTGTCTATTTGGCTGCCTTGCCCTGTATATTGGCAGGGCCGGTAGAGCCACCTTTTCATTGCTTGCCCAGGCTGCCTTGCCCGGTATATTGGCAGGGCCGGTAGAGCCTGATTCGCTATTGTTACTACCTATTTGCCATTCTATGTATTGTACATATGTATGTGTATAAAATCCTATGGAATTATCTTAAACTTTTCAATAAAGTTGTGTTTTTACCTAACCTTGCATCTGAGAGTCTTAACAAACCGTGACACTTGAGTTGATGCTTCCTAGTCATTTATTTGAGCGAGAGTTATGGGGGCAAATGGTGCGAGCATGGGATTGATAGCAATTAGAGCACATATGGAGCGTGCGGCAAATGTGGAAGAAACAACCTTGGTCATTGAAATTGTTACAAATCGGAGAAGAACCCATGTAATGAATGGTGCGACCTAACTTGTCTACCGTGGGGCGAGATCTAGTAGTGGGGGGGTCGATAGGGGAATCTGAGGGAGCTGATACTGGGGCAAAATTAGCTGAAGTGGTTGGCCAAGCTGATGGACATAAGCTTAAATTGTGATTGGCCGACTGACAGGATGGGCAGACTGGGGTCTTTAAGCCTGCGAAATAGCGGCAAAACAGCTTATGATCTAAAGAACCCCAGTCTGTCACAAAGCTGAATTGCTCTAAGGCTGCGGCTGCCTTGGCTGAAAAATCTAGGTGATAATATTAGTAGCTAAAACCGCTGTAGAGGTAGCCCAAATCCACTAGGATGTACATGTATTGGTCTAGTTCTTTCCTTCGGAAAGGGAAGGACGAGCACAGTATATCCCTGAAAGTGCTGAATGCCAGGACGAATTCAGGTATTGTGAGCTTTTTAGAGCGCCTAGGATCTTTAGCTTTAAGAGTAACGGCTACTTCACCGCATTGAATAGCGCGACTCTCAGCCAGGTCCTGGGTAGCAATTAACAGGGTATCACGGTGCCCGTGATCTGAGCGACATTCTGTCCATCTCGCTATTGTTTCTCTCCTATTGGCTGCGCTGTACTACTCCTCCCAGTGACAGCCTTTTTATACCCTGGGCTGTCACTTTGCAAGTGCCCTTTCGTGGTGTACCTGATGCCTAGTGCTAGTTTTGCTGTTTTGATACCAGTGTATGATCCCGGACTGCCTGACCACGCCATTGTCTTGTTCCTGACTCCGTGTACCGATTCGGATTGGCTGACACTCCTGCTTCCTGTTCTGACCCGACCTGGCTGACGTTCCTGCTCCGTGTACCGACCCGGCGAGACCGACGATCCTGCTCCATGTACTGACCCTGCGTGTCTGAGGTTCCTGCTCCGTGTACCGCCCCGGCTTGGCTGACGTTCCAGTGCTGTGTACCGAATCGACTTGGTGGTGGTTCCTGAGTCTCCTGAGCCCGGCTTTACCGGACTGTTCCTGCTACTGCCTGCCTGGCACCGTTTCCTCATATCTGGGCCTCCTTGTATTCCGGTACTCCGGTTGCCGGTTATATTCTGCTGTGGGTCAGAGTCTCAGTGTGCTTCCACACTGTGTTGCACTCACTTGGTCTATTTGGTTCAGTTGAGCGCCTCCAGTGGTTGCTGTTATCCAGACCATAGCGCTATTAACCCCTTCGGGGAAAGTGCCTCGTTCCGTTACTACCACTCTGGGTTTGCCATTCATTTATACTATCGCACATTAACCCTTGAGGGTAGTATGTGCACACGGTGGTGGGCTGTTCCGGTAGGGCCTCCGTTTTGGCACAAGCTCTGTTCTCCTTCTCAGGCGTCCCGTGCCTGTTGTTGCAGTCCTGTCACTGTCGCCTACTGTTGCCAGTAGGCGACATAGGGCCTTCGCTGTACTCATACTTTGCCAGTGGTTCCACTGGTCACATTGGACTTTCATACACTGTATCAAACTCGTTTACCTGACCTGTGTCAGTATTGTGTGTGTTATACATACTGGACCCGTGTGGGTTAACTTGCTTGTAACCTGTCTTGTGTCAGTTACTACTGTTGTTACTGGACCTGTGAGGGTTACCTCATTCCTCGTGTGCATTAATAAAATTGTGTTTTACCAACATCTACCGTATCTGAGTGTACTGAACAGTAACAGTATGAAAGGGTCATGACCTCAGACGGTAACCGTGACGGTAATGCACAGAGTATCCATTGGAGGATGGATCTCCATGAACAACGGTTAGACCAGCTGCCTTTGTCTATACAAACGATTCTTGAGCACACGGCACACTTGGATAAACCAGTACCGCCTCCGATGGTCCCCCCCGTTCTGACACCGGGAGCGCAGTCTGGTACACTAACTAACGCTAACAGAGTGCTGACGGCTACCGCTCCATTACCTCTTAGGTACGATGACGAACCTACTCTGTGTAGAGGGTTCATTAATCAGTTGGAAATCTTCCTAGAATTAACCCCTCATGCTTTTCCCAGTGATCGAAGTAAAGTGGGGTTCATGATTTCCCTTCTTACGGGCAGAGCCCTGGCATGGGCAAACCCTTTGTGGGAGACCACTAAACGATGTACTCAGAACTTCTCTGAGTTTGTAAGGGCATTTCGTAGAGAATTTGAGGTTCATGGGAGAGCCGCCTCTGCTGCAAAAAAATAGATGGAAATTCAACAAGGGTCTCGCACAGTTGCTGATTATGCAATAGAATTCCCCACCCTAGCAGCAGAAGTGGGCTGGAACAATGAAGCGTTGGTGGCTGCATTTGCACAAGGACTCTGTGATTGATTAAAGGACGAAACGGCAGCACGAGAACTGGCAACGGCGCTTGATGAATTAATCGATTTTGCAATATTGATGGATTCCCGTATTAGGGAACGTATGGCAATCAAATACCGGAAGCAGAGGGCTAGAGAGATGGGTTCTGTAAGGTCAAGTCTTCCACCCATACCTCCCTCACCTCCAATACCTCCGACACAAGTTGGCGAGAGTAGTGAACCTATTCAACTGGGATTCAATACGTTGTCTAAGGAGGAAAGGGCGCATCATCACAGACAAGGCCTCTGTTTGTATTGTGGCCAGACTGGCCATGTGTTGCGTTCTTGCCCGACCCGGCCAGAAATGAACGCACCTAGGGTACCTTGGGGGACAGGCCCTAGGTGGTGTTCACCAGTCCCTGGACCCAACTACTCAAAAGCCCACCATACAGGTGGTAGTTGCCTGGGCAGATCTAGCCGTGGAAACCCTGGCACTTGTTGATTCCGTCGTGGCCGGATATTTTATGGATGATTCGTTTGCTGCCTCTCATAACATTCCACTGATGGTGAAAGATTCTCCGTTAACCATTGAAGCTATTGATGGGAGGCCTTTGGTACCTGCCCAGATTACCATGGAGACAATTCCATTAAGTTTACGTATTGGGGCTTTGCATTCTGAGGTTCAACGTTTTCAGATTATCTGTTCCCCGCATCATGCTCTCATATTGGGGTTTCCTTGTTTACATATGCACAACCCCAGGTTTAACTGGTAAACTTGTGAAATTATGGCCTGGTCTGAGTTTTATGATAAGCACTGTATTTCCCACCCTGCGAGGATCATGTGTGCCTCTCCCTCAGTGCCAGCTGAATACAGCCAATTCAGTGACGTGTTCAGTAAAGGGGAGGCTAGTGCCTTGCCGCCTCATACGGCTTGTGACTGTGTTATTGATCTGCCTCCTGGTGTCATTCCTCCTCGGGGTCGTGCTTACCCATTGTCTTGCGAGGAGAATCAGGCTATGGTGGATTACATTGCTGATGCCCTAGAAAGGGGCATTATCAGAAAGTCATCCTCGCCCGCAGGGGCAGGAGTTTTTTCGTAAAAAAGAAAAGTGGGGAGCTACGCCCCTGTATTGATTATAGGGGCTTGAATAAACTTATGCCTAAGAATGCTTACCCCATACCACTCATCACCGAGCTATTTGATAGTTTAAAGGGCTCCTCCGTCTTTGCTAAACTTGACTTATGTGCTGCCTATAATTTGGTAAGGATTAGAGCCGGTGATGAGTGGAAAACGGCATTCAATACCGGTCACTATGAATATCTGGTAATGTCGTTTGGGCTATGTAACGCACCAGCAGTATTTCAAGAGTTTATCAATGACATCCTATGGGACATGTTACAGTCCTGTGTGGTTGTTTACCTTGACGACATTCTTATCCATTCCTCTAGTCTGTCAGAACACATTAAGGATGTCACAGCTGTGTTGCGTAAGCTCCGTGATAATAAATTCTTCTGCAAAATCGAGAAATGCGAATTCCATAAGCCCATGGTACCTTTCCTGGGTTTTGTTATCTCTAAGAATGGCATCGCTATGGACAGGGACAAGTTGGCAGCAGTCCTGCAGTGGCTACGTCCCAAAGGGCTTAAGGCTATCCAGCGCTTTCTCGGTTTTGCTAATTATTATAGGAGGCTTATAAAGGATTTTTCTACTATAGTGAAACCTCTGTCTGACCTAACTCACAAGGGTGCTGATCCCTCTCAGTGGTTCCAGGAAGCTGAACAAGCCTTCATGTCACTAAAGTCTGCATTTGCCTCTGCTCCTGTGCTGTCCCACCCCAATCCCTCCCTGCCGTTTACTTTGGAGGTCGATGCCTCAGAATCTGGGGTTGGGGTCGTACTGTCGCAGCGCCTGGACCCTGGGAGTGTGCTAAGGCCCTGTGGCTTCTTTTCGAAAAAATTGACTAGCGCACAAAGTCACTACGAGATTGGTGACAGGGAGTTGTTGGCAATCATTTTGACCCTCAAGGAATGGCGGCATTTGCTGGAGGGTACCCGAACTCCAGTTCTAATCCTGACTGATCACAAGATTCTAACGTACCTTTCTGAGGCTAAGAGATTGTCCTCACGTCAGGCTAGGTGGGCCTTATTCTTGTCACAATTTAATTTTATTGTGTCCTATCTGCCTGGGTCCAAGAACGTCAGGGCAGATGCTCTATTCAGGCAACTTAACCCTGATACCGAGAGGGAGGAGCCCCCGGCACTGATTATCCATCCAGATTGCATTTTTGCCACATTGCGAACCAGTATTACTTCTCCCCTGGGGGCAGAAATTCTTGCTAATCAGTCTGATGCTCCTCCGGAGACCCCAGTGGGTAAATGTTTCGTAGCCGAGCCTCTCCGTACCCGTGTTCTTGAGACATATCATGCTTCTAAGGCCGCTGGGCATGTCAGCAAGAATCAATTAATCTGGTCACTCTCGCAGTTGTTCTGGTGGCCTTCCTTGCATGCTGACTGCACAGCACTTACCGCAGCCTGTTCTACCTGTGCCCATGCTAAATCCACTAGACACCTTCCGGTGGGATTGCTACAACCAGTACCCAATGGAGAACGTCCGTGGTCTCATGTCTCTATCGACTTCATGGGGGAGTTACCGGTGTTTAGGGGATATTCTTTTATACTGATGGTAGTTGACAGATTTTCTAAGGTGGCACACTTCGTGCCTTTGCCAGGTCTTCCCTCCGCCCAGGAGTTGACAAGGGTGTTTGCCAAGGAGGTGTTCCGATTGCATGGGGTATCTAGAGTATTGGTATACGACCGTGGGAGCCAATTTGTGTCAAGTTTCTGGAAGGCTTTCTGTGCTCAGATGGGCATACAGTTATCATTTTCATCTGCATATCATCCCCAGACCAACGGAGCCGCTGAGCGTGCCAACCAGGGCTTGGAACAGTTTCTGCTCTGTTTTGTGTCTGACCATCATGATAATTGGGCCGACCTGTTGCCTTGGGTGGAGTTTGCCAGGAATTGTGTGGTTAATTCATCGTCTGGGAGCCCGCCGTTTCTCATCAATTACGGGTTTCAACCTTGTCTGCTCCCGGACTCATTTCAGACACAGCAGATTTCAGCTCTGGATGAGCATATGGAGCAACTCCGTTCCACTTGGGCACAGGTGCCCTGATGTGCGACAGTGTGATGCGGACCAGCCTGGTGAATTCAGAAGTGGATAAAGGACCGTTAGGTGTGGGAAGTAGAGGACTGTTATCAGGTTTGCCTTCAATTAGGGAAATGAGATTAGACAGAGCTAAAACTGGGCACCATGGGTCATGAGTGGGATAAAATGGAATCCAGGCTCCTATACCAGATTGATCTGTTTTGGAACTTTTAAGAAAATATTTAAAACATTCAGGCTGAGCTAGCAAATCAGATTTTATGGGGAAGGAAGGTGAATATGAAGTTTTTAGGAATTTGCCGGGTCTTGAGAAGCCATAAAAACCCATGCAAATTGCTGCTAAGAGCACACAGCTGATTTCTGCTTTGAATAGGTTGGCTGACAGTGCCTCGTAAAGTTTCCAGAAGAGAGTGCCGGAAATTGGTTGGTTATGAGAAATCCTCTCTAGTCCTCTGAAAAACAGTTTGATCTGATAAACGGAAAATATGGAGGGATGGGTAGGTTGGATAAAGGTAAGGTAATGACGAATATCTGCCAGCTGAAGCTTGATGGAGCAAGGAGAAAGGTGGAGGGTATGGTGGCAATATGCTGCAAAGTTTAAGATGTTAGAGATTGAGTAGTTGCTAGGACAATTGCTCATCAGAAGAAATTTGGTAAATGAGGCCCAGGCTCTAGCGTAGTTCCTCTTGGTACTTGGGGCGAGTGCCGGATTAATGATGGATCCAGCTGAAGAGAATCTGGTCATTGCAGGGTGACAAGATGGAAAGGCGGTGTTTTGGTTAGATGATAGCGAGCCTGAGGGTTGAGTTCGAAAAATGTCTGAAAATCAGAGTGAAGAAGAGCATTAACTGACTGGGTCTTTGAGGATGGAGAAGGTGAACAGGAGAAGGTGAATTTGAATTGAAGAGAGAGCCAGGTAAGTTTTCTTATAAAGGACATTATAAGTGGGGAAGGAGACCTGCACTTGTTGATAACTAGGGAAGTGGCCGGGTCAGGGGTAAAGAACGTCACTGTCATGAGTGACCACTCATTGCCCCAACAACTGGCAGCTGCAATGATGGGAACTAATTCCATACAGCAGCGAGAGTTGAAGAAATGAGGGGTGACTGAGTCCTGGGGGGGCCAAGCTTCAAATAACCAATTTGACCCGGATAAAGCTGCGAATCCTGAACTTGATACATTAGCAATAACTTCCGTGGAAGGAATGGAGGGTGACTTAGTAAGGAATGATTTGCCGTTCCAAGATTGAAGAAATTAGGCCCACATGGCTAGGTCTGAACGGGCTGACTCATTAATGGTAATTGGGGAAGAATCTGAGCTACTGGAAAGTAGAGAGAGAAGGTAGGAGATAAATGAATGGCCTTGGGGTATGATGCGTGTAGCAAAGTTAAGGTATCCTAAAAGAGACTGGAGATCAGTCCTAGAGCAAGAGTGTTTGGTGGAGAAGTCCTGGACCATAGCCTTGATGCGAGAAACTTTGTCCAGCGGAAGGCGGGCTTCTATGATGCTGGAATCCAGGGTTATGCCAAGAAATTTGATCTCTGTTGACAGACCTAATGTTTTCCTGGAAGCAATAGGAATGTTGAGACCCTGAAACAGATTCATGAGGGAATTAAGGGCAGAAGGATGAGCCTGGGCTTGTTCAATCAACAAAAAGTCATCCAGGTAGTGAAGAACCATTTGACATCTGCAGTGGTTCAAAAGCAGCCAAGCTAGAGCTTCGGCAAAATAGTTAAATAACCTGGGGCTGCTTTTTGAACTGAACACGAGGCGGGTCGAGAAGTAGAATTCATCTCGCCACCTTATACCCTGCAGATGCCAATGGGAAGGATGGACTAGAATCAATTTGAATGCATCCTCTATATCTACCTTAGATAACCAGCAGTTAGGACCAGCCTGCTGGATAAGAGTGATTGCATTCTCAGTACTGTGATATTACAAGGCAAATTCAGAGGAGGGGATGAGGGAATTTAAGCGAGGAATGGGTGATGAATAAGGGGCTGAGAAGTCAATGATGAATCTTGACTTACTGGAGAATTTCCTGTAGGCAATACTGATGGGATTGGTGCGCCAGATTGGGAAAGGAGGAGACTGAAAGGGGCCCAGCATAAAATCTTTTGTAACTTCTTTGGATATGAGGAGGTCGACTGTTGATGGGTCTGCGAAGGCAGATTGGAGGTTGGGGCATTCTAACGAATAGGATGGAAGGGCAAGAATGCCTGTGAGAAAACTGTTGTGAAAGCCATTCATGATAAATGAGGAGAATATTTTGTCAGGGTGGGATGACAGCAAAAAATTCAGGAGACTTGATATCATTGTGCCCGTGATTGCTGCATTTCTGTGTCTATCACCTGTAGGGGGCTTCCATTGGCTAGCTGTCTTTAGCCCGCCTCACATTGCCTATTTAATCTGAGTTTGGGCACCCTTTGGTTGCCCTTTCGTGGTGTTTCAGACTGCATCCACTTTCACTATGCTACAGAAGCTTCATGGGCCTTTTTGCTGTGTTCCTGGTTTCCTGAGTTTGTCCTGTTCCTGAGACTCCTGTCTGCTGTACTTGTTCCAGTGCCTGTTCCGGTGGAAGTCGTCTGAGGTTGCTGTTTCCTGCTGCCAGTCTCCGTTGTCGTTCCTGATCCGGTTGACCGTCATTGTGCTGGTTCCTGTTCATCTCCTGCGTCCAGTTCCTTCATCTGTGGCGACCTTGTTTCTCGGTCACTCCGGCGACATTTTCACCTGTTGGTTCCCAGCATGCGGACGCTGGTTTGCTCCACTGCCTTGCGGCTACTACACTACTAGTCTGTTGGTTACTAGAGCGCGGGTGCTGGTTCGCTCCTTTGCCTTACGGCTCTATACATATTATCTGTTGGTTCCCAGCATGCGGACGCTGATTTGCTCCACTGTCTTGCGGCTACTACTCTACTAGTCTGTTGGTTACCAGCGCGCGGGCGCTGGTTCGCTCCTTTGCCTTTCGGCTCAATACACAACTATCTGTAAGTTCCCAGCGTGCGGACGATTGTTCACTCCACTACCTCACGGCCTACTATATGCTCATTGTTGGTTCCCAGCGTGCGGACGCTGGTTCACTCTACTGCCTTGCGGCTACTATACTCTAGTCTGTTGGTACTAGCGCGCGGGCGCTGGTTTGCTCCATTGCCTTACGGCTCTATACACAACTATCTGTTGGTTCCCAGCGTGCGGACGCTGGTTCGCTTCTCTGCCTTATAGCCTATGATATATCCAGCCTGTTGGTTACCAGCGCGCGGACGCTGGTTCGCTCCATTGCCTTCTGGCCTACTATTTACTCAGTCTGTTGGTTCCCAGAGTGCGGATGCTGGTTTGCTCCACTGCCTTGCTGCTTACTTGTATTAGAGTGTTGGTTCCCAACGCGCAGGCGTTGGTTCACTCCATGACCTTAAGGTCTACTTAACATCCAGCCTGTTGGTTTCCAGAGTGAGGGCGCTGGTTTACTCCTCTGCCTCATGGCTTACGATTCATATAGTCTGATGGTTCCCAGTGCGCTGTCCAGTCCTAGACAGCTAGTTATTCCCTCGGTACACGGGTACTGGGGTGTGTAGACTACCTGGTAATACCACTGGGCCTTGTAGCCTCTACCTACCATCTCCATACTATCATTGTCATCTGACAGTTATTGAGGCCACTGTGGTTGACACTTCCTCCTTAGGCTGCCTTGCCCAGTATATTGGTAAGGCCGGTAGAACCTTCTATTATTCCACCCTGAAGTTGCCTTACCCGGTATTGGCAAGGCCGGTAGAGCCTACTATTATGGTGTTCCGTTAGGCTGACTTGCCCGGTATATTGGCAGGGCCGGGAGAGCCTGTATCAGCTGGTGATCCGTTAGGCTGCCTTGCTCGGTATATTGGCAGGGCCGGTAGAGCCTGTATTCTCCTGACTGTCTATTAGGCTGCCTTGCCCGGTATATTGGCAGGGCCGGTAGAGCCTGTATTCTCCTGACTGTCTATTTGGCTGCCTTGCCCGGTATATTGGCAGGGTCGGTAGAGCCACCTTTTCATTGCTTGCCCAGGCTGCCTTGCCCGGTATATTGGCAAGGACGGTAGAGCCTGATTCGCTATTGTTACTACCTATTTGCCATTCTATGTATTGTATGTATGTGTATAAAATCCTATGGGATTATCTTAAACTTTTCAATAAAGTTGTGTTTTTACCAAACCTTGCGTCTGAGAGTCTTAACAAACCGTGACAGTACGAAAGGGCCATGACCTCAGACAATAAGAGTGATGGTAATACACAGAATATCCATTGGAGGATGTATATGCATGAGCAACGTTTGGATCAATTGGCGGTTGCAATCCAAACTATTCTTGAACGCACTGTACTTGCTGACAAATCTGGGTCTAGCCTGGTGATCTCGCCAAGTCAGACACCGGAGAATGATACAACGCCCTCAGGGGCTACAGTCAAAGGGTTAACTGCTTCCGCACCCTTGCCACTCTGATATGACGGTGACCCTAATCTCTGCAGAGGGTTCATCAACCAACTTGAAATATTTATGGAATTGACGGCACATGTGTTTCCCAATGATCGCTGTAAGATCGGGTTCATGATATCCCTGCTGACTGGCAGAGCATTGGCTTGGGCTAACCCATTGTGGGAAAATGCAAAACCTTGCACTAAGAGTTTCAGAGAATTTGTGCAATCCTTTCGGAGAGTGTTTGAGCCTCCTGGTTGAACCACCTCTGCTACTAAACGCCTTATGGAAATACAACAGGGCAGGCGTACGGTGGGCGACTATGCCATTGAATTTCGCACCTTGGCAGCAGAGGTAGGGTGGAATAACGAGGCATTGTTGGCAGCCTTTGCTCAGGGCCTGAGTGACCAGATTAAAGATGAGATTGCAGCAAAAGAATTGCCTACTGATTTAGATGACTATATTGAGTATGTTATACTAATTGACACCCGTATACGTGAGAGATTAACTGCTAGAGATCGCAGGGTACGGTCTAAGAACAATGGGGCTAGCAGTACATTTTGCCCACCCATCCCTCCCGTGGCATCTAAGCCTAGTGAACAATTACGGGAACCAGGTGAACCTATGCAAGTAGGTTTCACTAGGCTAACCAAGGAGGAGAGATTATACCGCAGGAAACAAGGGTTGTGTTTATACTGTGGTAAGAATGGGCATTTGCTAAGATCTTGTCCGGTATGTCCGGGAAACGAACACACCTAGGGTACCTTGGGGGACAGGCCCTAGGTGGTGTCCAATCGTCCCCAGTGTTGGGCACACTGAAACCTACCTTACAGGTGGTACTATCTTGGGCAGAACGCTCAGTGGAGGTTTTGGCCCTGGTTGATTCTGGTGCAGCTGGGTATTTTATGGATAATACCTTTGCTGAATTGCATGGGGTCCCACACATTGAAAGAGAAACCCCTCTCGCTATTGAAGCAATTGATGGCAGACCCTTAGTACCTGCTCAAGTTACCTTTGAAACTATGCCATTATCCATGCCTATTGGGGCTCTCCATAGAGAAGAGCAGCAGTTCCAGCTTATTAATTCTCCTCACCATGCTGTAATATTGGGATTTCCTTGGTTACAGTTGAATAATCCACAGTTTGATTGGCAAAAGTGCGAAATCTCTGCGTGGTCTCAGTTTTGTATGGATAAGTGCGTTACCCATCCAGTTAAGATCTTGTGCACCTCCCCTTCACTACCAGATGAATACCAGCAGTTTGGTGATGTTTTCAGTAAGGGAGAGGCTGGCACCTTACCTCAGCACAGACCATATGATTGTAGCATTGAGTTGCCTCCTGGAGTGGTGCCCCCTAGGGGACGCACATATACATTTTCTTTTGAGGAAGACCAAGCTAGGGAAGAATTTATTTCTGATGTCCTTAGAAGAGGGATCATAAGGAAATCTACCTCTCCGGCTGGGGCCGGGTTCTTTTTTGTAAAAAAGAAAAATGGCGAACTGAGACCATGCATCAATTACCATGGTTTAAATAAGCTTATGGCAAAGAACGCTTATTCGATACCACTCATCACCGAGCTTTTTGACAGACTCAAAGGCTCCTCGATTTTCACCAAATTGGACCTACGGGCTGCATACAATTTGATTCGAATCAGAGCCGGTGATGAGTGGAAAACTGCCTTTAACACTAGATCTGGGCACTATGAATATCTAGTCATGCCATTTGGTCTCTGTAATGCACCCGCAGTATTTCAGGAATTGATCAATGACATTCTCAGAGATATGCTACAGTCATGTGTCGTGGTTTACCTTGACGGTATACTTATTCACTCCAAAGATTTGTCACAACACATTAAGGATGTGTCCGAAGTATTGCTACGTTTACGCAAAAATAAATTATTTTGTAAATTGGAGAAATGTGAGTTTCACAGAACTAGTGTGCCATTCTTGGGTTTCGTAATTGGCAAAGAAGGCATTGCCATGGACAAAGAAAAATTAACAGCAGTCTTACAATGGCCACGGCCTAAGAGTCTTAAAGCTATCCAGCGATTTTTGGGCTTCGCTAATTATTATAGGAAGTTTATTAAGAACTTCTCTTCCATTGTTAAACCACTGTCTGACCTCACGCATAAGGGTGCTAATCCATCCCTTTGGCCAGCGGTTGCGGAGGAGGCCTTTGAAAAACTGAAATTGGCTTTTGCTAATGCTCCTGTTTTATCCCACCCCAACCTATTACTCCCGTTCACGTTAGAGGTTGATGCCTCGGATAATGGGGTTGGGGCAGTGCTTTCTCAACGTCCTATTAAAGGTGGAACACTCAGACCCTGTGGGTTTTTTCTAAAAAATTGACTGGAGCTCAAAGCCATTGTGAGATAGGGGGCAGAGAATTACTGGCCATTATCCTCGCTCTTAAGGAATGACGTAATTTACTTGAAGGCACAAAAAATCCTGTTTTAATCTTGACTGATCATAAAAATCTGACTTATCTCTCTGAGGCCAAGAGATTGTCCTCTCGCCAGGCCAGATGGGCGCTGTTCCTGTCCCGATTCAATTTCATTGTATCATATTTGCCGGGATCTAAGAATGTGAGGGCTGACGCACTGTCAAGACAATTTGAGGCCGAAATTGACAGAGAAGAGGCACCAGCACCTATCATTCGGCCCGATCGAATATTGGCTACTATACGTACTAGTATCACTTCATAACTAGGGGAAGAGATCTTGGCCTCCCAGGCCTCCGCTCCCCATGAAACCCCGGTGGGCAAGTGTTATGTCGCCGAGCCATTCCGTACTCAATTACTTGAAACTTACCATTCCTCTAAGGCCGTGGGACATATTAGCAGAGACCAATTGTTATGGTCCCTTTCTCAGATATTTTGGTGGCCTTCTATGAGAACAGATTGTGCCGATTTTACCAATGCCTGTGCCACCTGTGCCCATGCTAAAACCCCTAGACACCTTCCGGTGGGCTTGCTTCAGCCGGTACCTAATGGTGAACGCCCCTGATCTCATGTTTCCATTGATTTTATGGGAGAATTGCCCATGTCTAGAGGGTATTCCGTCATACTGATGGTGGTGGACAGGTTTTCTAAAATGGCTCATTTCGTGCCCCTCCGTGGACTTCCCTCTGCTAAAGAATTGGCAATGGTGTTTGCTAAGGAAGTGTTTCGGTTGCATGGAGTACCCAGAGTACTGGTGTCCGACAGGGGGAGCCAGTTTG
Source organism: Rhinophrynus dorsalis (assembly GCA_037306005.1). Lineage (NCBI taxonomy): Eukaryota > Metazoa > Chordata > Amphibia > Anura > Rhinophrynidae > Rhinophrynus > Rhinophrynus dorsalis. Next base: position 96,990,352 of record CM074725.1, on the reverse strand, counting down.
TGTCCAGGTTCTGGAGGGCATTTTGCGAACAGATGGGCATACAACTATCCTTTTCCTCCGATGATCACCCCCAGACCAACGGAGCCGCTGAGCATGCCAATCAAGGTTTGGAACAGTTTCTACGCTGTTTCGTTACTGACCATCATGACAATTGGGCCGACTTGTTGCCTTGGGCAGAGTTCGCCAGAAACTGTGCGGTCAACTCCTCATCCGAGAGCTCTACGTTTCTGATTAATTATGGGTTCCAGCCCTGTTTGCTCCCAGATTCCTTTCAGACACAGCAGATTCCAGCTCTGTATGAGCAAATCGAGCAACTCCGTTCCACATGGGCACAAGTTCAGGGGGCAGTTGGTCAGTCATTTCAGCGCCATCAGCGCCATGCTAATCGCAGAAGACTTCCAGCGGTCTCCTTTCAGGTTGGGGACAGAGTGTGGCTTTCCTCCAGGAATCTTAAGCTTCAAGTCACATCTAATAAGTTGGCTCCTCGGTTCATTGGTCCTTACAGAATTATTCGCAAAATTAAACCTGTTTCCTATGCTTTGTACATACCTGCGTCCATGCGCATTCATAACATGTTCCATGTGTCTCTCTTTAAACCTCTCGTATGCAACCGTTATACTACTAACCCTGTGGTGCCAGGGAATATCGAGGTTGAAGGTCAGGAGGAGTATGAGGTGCAGAGTATCATTGATTCCCGCAGGCTTAGAGGAAGGGTACAGTATTTGGTGCATTGGAAAGGTTATGGTCCTGAAGACCGATCTTGGGTGGATAGTAAGGACCTTCATGCACCCAAATTACTGCATATCTTTCATTCTAAATACCCTCAGAAACCCAGACCCTATTCTAGGAGAGGGGGTCTTTGAAAGGGGGGTACTATCACGGTGCCCGTGATTGCTGCATTTCTGTGTCTATCACCTGTAGGGGGCTTCCATTGGCTGTCTGTCTTTAGCCTGCCTCACATTGCCTATTTAATCTGAGTTTGGGCACCCTTTGGTTGCCCTTTCATGGTGTCTCAGACTGCATCCACTTTCACTATGCTACAGAAGCTTCATGGGCCTATTTGCTGTGTTCCTGGTTTCCTGAGTTCGTCCTGTTCCTGAGACTCCTGTCTGCTGTACTTGTTCCAGTGCCTGTTCCAGTGGAAGTCGTCAGAGGTTGCTGTTTCCTGCTGCCAGTCTCCGTTGCCGTTCCTGATCCGGTTGACCGTCATTGTGCTGGTTCCTGTTCATCTCCTGCGTCCAGTTCCTTCATCTGTGGCGACCTTGTTCCTCGGTCGCTCCGGCGACATTTTTACCTGTTGGTTCCCAGCGTGTGGACGCTGGTTTGCTCCACTGCCTTGCGGCTACTACACTACTAGTCTGTGGGTTACTAGCACGCGGGCGCTGGTTTGCTCCTTTGCCTTACGGCTCTATACATATTATCTGTTGGTTCCCAGCGTGCGGACACTGGTTTGCTCCACTGCCTTGCGGCTACTACACTACTAGTCTGTTGGTTACCAGAGGGCGGGCGCTGGTTTGCTCCTTTGCCTTTCGGCTCAATACACAACTATCTGTAGGTTCCCAGTGTGGTTCACTCCACTACCTCACGGCCTACTATATGCTCATTGTTGGTTCCCAGCGTGCAGATGCTGGTTCGCTCCACTGCCTTGCGGCTACTATACTCTAGTCTGTTGGTACTAGCGCGTGGGCGCTGGTTTGCTCCATTGCCTTACGGCTCTATACACAACTATCTGTTGGTTCCCAGCGTGCGGATGCTGGTTCGCTTCTCTGCCTTATAGCCTATGATATATCCAGCCTGTTGGTTACCAGTGCGCGGGCGCTGGTTCGCTCCATTGCCTTCTGGCCTACTATTTACTCAGTCTGTTGGTTCCCAGCGTGCGGACCCTGGTTTGCTCCACTGCCTTGCTGCTTACTTGTATTAGAGTGTTGGTTTCCAATGCGCGGGCGTTGGTTCACTCCATGACCTTAAGGTCTACTTAACTTCCAGCCTGTTGGTTTCCAGAGTGAGGGCGCCGGTTTACTCCTCTGCCTCATGGCTTACGATTCATATAGTCTGATGGTTCCCTGTGCGCTGTCCAGTCCTAGACGGCTAGTTATTCACTCGGTACACGGGTACTGGGGTGTGTAGACTACCTGGTAATACCACTGGGCCTTGTAGCCTCTACTTACCATCTCCATACTGTCATTGTCATCTGACAGTTATTGAGGCCACTGTGGTTGACACTTCCTCCTTAGGCTGCCTTGCGCGGTATATTGGTAAGGCCGGTAGAACCTTCTATTATTCCACCCTGAAGTTGCCTTACCCGGTGTTGGCAAGGCCGGTAGAGCCTACTATTATGGTGTTCCGTTAAGCTGCTTTGCCCGGTATATTGGCAGAGCCAGTAGAGCCTGTATTAGCTGGTGATCCGTTAGGCTGCCTTGCTCTGTAAATTGGCAGGGCCGGTAGAGCCTGTATTCTCCTGACTGTCTATTAGGCTGCCTTGCCCGGTATATTGGCAGGGCCGGTAGAGCCTGTATTCTTCTGATTGTCTATTTGGCTGCCTTGCCCTGTATATTGGCAGGGCCGGTAGAGCCACCTTTTCATTGCTTGCCCAGGCTGCCTTGCCCGGTATATTGGCAGGGCCGGTAGAGCCTGATTCGCTATTGTTACTACCTATTTGCCATTCTATGTATTGTACATATGTATGTGTATAAAATCCTATGGAATTATCTTAAACTTTTCAATAAAGTTGTGTTTTTACCTAATCTTGCATCTGAGAGTCTTAACAAACCGTGACACTTGAGTTGATGCTTCCTAGTCATTTATTTGAGCGAGAGTTATGGGGGCAAATGGTGCGAGCATGGGATTGATAGCAATTAGAGCACATATGGAGCGTGCGGCAAATGTGGAAGAAACAACCTTGGTCATTGAAATTGTTACAAATCGGAGAAGAACCCATGTAATGAATGGTGCGACCTAACTTGTCTACCGTGGGGCGAGATCTAGTAGTGGGGGGGTCGATAGGGGAATCTGAGGGAGCTGATACTGGGGCAAAATTAGCTGAAGTGGTTGGCCAAGCTGATGGACATAAGCTTAAATTGTGATTGGCCGACTGACAGGATGGGCAGACTGGGGTCTTTAAGCCTGCGAAATAGCGGCAAAACAGCTTATGATCTAAAGAACCCCAGTCTGTCACAAAGCTGAATTGCTCTAAGGCTGCGGCTGCCTTGGCTGAAAAATCTAGGTGATAATATTAGTAGCTAAAACCGCTGTAGAGGTAGCCCAAATCCACTAGGATGTACATGTATTGGTCTAGTTCTTTCCTTCGGAAAGGGAAGGACGAGCACAGTATATCCCTGAAAGTGCTGAATGCCAGGACGAATTCAGGTATTGTGAGCTTTTTAGAGCGCCTAGGATCTTTAGCTTTAAGAGTAACGGCTACTTCACCGCATTGAATAGCGCGACTCTCAGCCAGGTCCTGGGTAGCAATTAACAGGGTATCACGGTGCCCGTGATCTGAGCGACATTCTGTCCATCTCGCTATTGTTTCTCTCCTATTGGCTGCGCTGTACTACTCCTCCCAGTGACAGCCTTTTTATACCCTGGGCTGTCACTTTGCAAGTGCCCTTTCGTGGTGTACCTGATGCCTAGTGCTAGTTTTGCTGTTTTGATACCAGTGTATGATCCCGGACTGCCTGACCACGCCATTGTCTTGTTCCTGACTCCGTGTACCGATTCGGATTGGCTGACACTCCTGCTTCCTGTTCTGACCCGACCTGGCTGACGTTCCTGCTCCGTGTACCGACCCGGCGAGACCGACGATCCTGCTCCATGTACTGACCCTGCGTGTCTGAGGTTCCTGCTCCGTGTACCGCCCCGGCTTGGCTGACGTTCCAGTGCTGTGTACCGAATCGACTTGGTGGTGGTTCCTGAGTCTCCTGAGCCCGGCTTTACCGGACTGTTCCTGCTACTGCCTGCCTGGCACCGTTTCCTCATATCTGGGCCTCCTTGTATTCCGGTACTCCGGTTGCCGGTTATATTCTGCTGTGGGTCAGAGTCTCAGTGTGCTCCCACACTGTGTTGCACTCACTTGGTCTATTTGGTTCAGTTGAGCGCCTCCAGTGGTTGCCGTTATCCAGACCATAGCGCTATTAACCCCTTCGGGGAAAGTGCCTCGTTCCGTTACTACCACTCTGGGTTTGCCATTCATTTATACTATCGCACATTAACCCTTGAGGGTAGTATGTGCACACGGTGGTGGGCTGTTCCGGTAGGGCCTCCGTTTTGGCACAAGCTCTGTTCTCCTTCTCAGGCGTCCCGTGCCTGTTGTTGCAGTCCTGTCACTGTCGCATACGGTTGCCAGTAGGCGACATAGGGCCTTCGCTGTACTCATACTTTGCCAGTGGTTCCACTGGTCACATTGGACTTTCATACACTGTATCAAACTCGTTTACCTGACCTGTGTCAGTATTGTGTGTGTTATACATACTGGACCCGTGTGGGTTAACTTGCTTGTAACCTGTCTTGTGTCAGTTACTACTGTTGTTACTGGACCTGTGAGGGTTACCTCATTCCTCGTGTGCATTAATAAAATTGTGTTTTACCAACATCTACCGTATCTGAGTGTACTGAACAGTAACAGTATGAAAGGGTCATGACCTCAGACGGTAACCGTGACGGTAATGCACAGAGTATCCATTGGAGGATGGATCTCCATGAACAACGGTTAGACCAGCTGCCTTTGTCTATACAAACGATTCTTGAGCACACGGCACACTTGGATAAACCAGTACCGCCTCCGATGGTCCCCCCCGTTCTGACACCGGGAGCGCAGTCTGGTACACTAACTAACGCTAACAGAGTGCTGACGGCTACCGCTCCATTACCTCTTAGGTACGATGACGAACCTACTCTGTGTAGAGGGTTCATTAATCAGTTGGAAATCTTCCTAGAATTAACCCCTCATGCTTTTCCCAGTGATCGAAGTAAAGTGGGGTTCATGATTTCCCTTCTTACGGGCAGAGCCCTGGCATGGGCAAACCCTTTGTGGGAGACCACTAAACTATGTACTCAGAACTTCTCTGAGTTTGTAAGGGCATTTCGTAGAGAATTTGAGGTTCATGGGAGAGCCGCCTCTGCTGCAAAAAAATAGATGGAAATTCAACAAGGGTCTCGCACAGTTGCTGATTATGCAATAGAATTCCCCACCCTAGCAGCAGAAGTGGGCTGGAACAATGAAGCGTTGGTGGCTGCATTTGCACAAGGACTCTGTGATTGATTAAAGGACGAAACGGCAGCACGAGAACTGGCAACGGCGCTTGATGAATTAATCGATTTTGCAATATTGATGGATTCCCGTATTAGGGAACGTATGGCAATCAAATACCGGAAGCAGAGGGCTAGAGAGATGGGTTCTGTAAGGTCAAGTCTTCCACCCATACCTCCCTCACCTCCAATACCTCCGACACAAGTTGGCGAGAGTAGTGAACCTATTCAACTGGGATTCAATACGTTGTCTAAGGAGGAAAGGGCGCATCATCACAGACAAGGCCTCTGTTTGTATTGTGGCCAGACTGGCCATGTGTTGCGTTCTTGCCCGACCCGGCCAGAAATGAACGCACCTAGGGTACCTTGGGGGACAGGCCCTAGGTGGTGTTCACCAGTCCCTGGACCCAACTACTCAAAAGCCCACCATACAGGTGGTAGTTGCCTGGGCAGATCTAGCCGTGGAAACCCTGGCACTTGTTGATTCCGTCGTGGCCGGATATTTTATGGATGATTCGTTTGCTGCCTCTCATAACATTCCACTGATGGTGAAAGATTCTCCGTTAACCATTGAAGCTATTGATGGGAGGCCTTTGGTACCTGCCCAGATTACCATGGAGACAATTCCATTAAGTTTACGTATTGGGGCTTTGCATTCTGAGGTTCAACGTTTTCAGATTATCTGTTCCCCGCATCATGCTCTCATATTGGGGTTTCCTTGTTTACATATGCACAACCCCAGGTTTAACTGGTAAACTTGTGAAATTATGGCCTGGTCTGAGTTTTATGATAAGCACTGTATTTCCCACCCTGCGAGGATCATGTGTGCCTCTCCCTCAGTGCCAGCTGAATACAGCCAATTCAGTGACGTTTTCAGTAAAGGGGAGGCTAGTGCCTTGCCGCCTCATACGGCTTGTGACTGTGTTATTGATCTGCCTCCTGGTGTCATTCCTCCTCGGGGTCGTGCTTACCCATTGTCTTGCGAGGAGAATCAGGCTATGGTGGATTACATTGCTGATGCCCTAGAAAGGGGCATTATCAGAAAGTCATCCTCGCCCGCAGGGGCAGGAGTTTTTTCGTAAAAAAGAAAAGTGGGGAGCTACGCCCCTGTATTGATTATAGGGGCTTGAATAAACTTATGCCTAAGAATGCTTACCCCATACCACTCATCACCGAGCTATTTGATAGTTTAAAGGGCTTCTCCGTCTTTGCTAAACTTGACTTATGTGCTGCCTATAATTTGGTAAGGATTAGAGCCGGTGATGAGTGGAAAACGGCATTCAATACCGGTCACTATGAATATCTGGTAATGTCGTTTGGGCTATGTAACGCACCAGCAGTATTTCAAGAGTTTATCAATGACATCCTATGGGACATGTTACAGTCCTGTGTGGTTGTTTACCTTGACGACATTCTTATCCATTCCTCTAGTCTGTCAGAACACATTAAGGATGTCACAGCTGTGTTGCGTAAGCTCCGTGATAATAAATTCTTCTGCAAAATCGAGAAATGCGAATTCCATAAGCCCATGGTACCTTTCCTGGGTTTTGTTATCTCTAAGAATGGCATCGCTATGGACAGGGACAAGTTGGCAGCAGTCCTGCAGTGGCTACGTCCCAAAGGGCTTAAGGCTATCCAGCGCTTTCTCGGTTTTGCTAATTATTATAGGAGGCTTATAAAGGATTTTTCTACTATAGTGAAACCTCTGTCTGACCTAACTCACAAGGGTGCTGATCCCTCTCAGTGGTTCCAGGAAGCTGAACAAGCCTTCATGTCACTAAAGTCTGCATTTGCCTCTGCTCCTGTGCTGTCCCACCCCAATCCCTCCCTGCCGTTTACTTTGGAGGTCGATGCCTCAGAATCTGGGGTTGGGGTCGTACTGTCGCAGCGCCTGGACCCTGGGAGTGTGCTAAGGCCCTGTGGCTTCTTTTCGAAAAAATTGACTAGCGCACAAAGTCACTACGAGATTGGTGACAGGGAGTTGTTGGCAATCATTTTGACCCTCAAGGAATGGCGGCATTTGCTGGAGGGTACCCGAACTCCAGTTCTAATCCTGACTGATCACAAGATTCTAACGTACCTTTCTGAGGCTAAGAGATTGTCCTCACGTCAGGCTAGGTGGGCCTTATTCTTGTCACAATTTAATTTTATTGTGTCCTATCTGCCTGGGTCCAAGAACGTCAGGGCAGATGCTCTATTCAGGCAACTTAACCCTGATACCGAGAGGGAGGAGCCCCCGGCACTGATTATCCATCCAGATTGCATTTTTGCCACATTGCGAACCAGTATTACTTCTCCCCTGGGGGCAGAAATTCTTGCTAATCAGTCTGATGCTCCTCCGGAGACCCCAGTGGGTAAATGTTTCGTAGCCGAGCCTCTCCGTACCCGTGTTCTTGAGACATATCATGCTTCTAAGGCCGCTGGGCATGTCAGCAAGAATCAATTAATCTGGTCACTCTCGCAGTTGTTCTGGTGGCCTTCCTTGCATGCTGACTGCACAGCACTTACCGCAGCCTGTTCTACCTGTGCCCATGCTAAATCCACTAGACACCTTCCGGTGGGATTGCTACAACCAGTACCCAATGGAGAACGTCCGTGGTCTCATGTCTCTATCGACTTCATGGGGGAGTTACCGGTGTTTAGGGGATATTCTTTTATACTGATGGTAGTTGACAGATTTTCTAAGGTGGCACACTTCGTGCCTTTGCCAGGTCTTCCCTCCGCCCAGGAGTTGACAAGGGTGTTTGCCAAGGAGGTGTTCCGATTGCATGGGGTACCTAGAGTATTGGTATACGACCGTGGGAGCCAATTTGTGTCAAGTTTCTGGAAGGCTTTCTGTGCTCAGATGGGCATACAGTTATCATTTTCATCTGCATATCATCCCCAGACCAACGGAGCCGCTGAGCGTGCCAACCAGGGCTTGGAACAGTTTCTGCTCTGTTTTGTGTCTGACCATCATGATAATTGGGCCGACCTGTTGCCTTGGGTGGAGTTTGCCAGGAATTGTGTGGTTAATTCATCGTCTGGGAGCCCGCCGTTTCTCATCAATTACGGGTTTCAACCTTGTCTGCTCCCGGACTCATTTCAGACACAGCAGATTTCAGCTCTGGATGAGCATATGGAGCATCTCCGTTCCACTTGGGCACAGGTGCAGAGAACCCTCAATACCTCGTTCCAGCTGTATCATCGCCAAGCTAATCGCAGACGGCTGCCGGCGGTCTCATTTCAGGTTGGGGACAGGATTTGGCTCTCCTCTAAGAATCTTAACCTTCAGACACATTGCAATAAGTTGGCTCCCCGATTCATTGGTCTGTTCAAAGTTATTCGTAAAATTAACCCTGTATCTTATGCTCTGGACCTTCCATCATCCATGCGTATTCATAATGTGTTCCACGTATCACTGCTAAAACCTCTGGTCTGTAATCGGTATACTACTACTCCTGTGGCACCAGGGCCTGTTCAAATACAAGGCCAGGAAGAATATGAGGTGCAATATTTTATTGACACTCGCAGATTCAGAGGTAAATTGCAGTATTTGGTCCATTGGAAAGGCAATGGTCCAGAGGAGCGTTCATGGGTGGATTCCAAGGACCTTCATGCTCCCAGATTACAGCGCAATTTCCATGCCAAGTACCCCCGTAAGCCTGGTCCCTCTTCTCGGAGGGGGTCTTTGAGAGGAGGGTACTATCACGGCGCCCGTGATCTGAGTGACATTCTGTCCATCTCGCTATTGTTGCTCTCCTATTGGCTGCGCTGTACTACTCCTTCCAGTGACAGCCTTTTTATACCCTGGGCTGTCACTTTGCAAGTGCCCTTTCGTGGTGTACCTGATGCCTAGTGCTAGTTTTGCTGTTTTGATACCAGTGTATGATCCCGCACTGCCTGACCACGCCATTGTCTTGTTCCTGACTCCGTGTACTGATTAGGATTGGCTGACGTTCCTGCTTCCTGTTCTGACCCGGCCTCGCTGACGTTCCTGGTCCGTGTACCGACCCGGAGAGACCGTCGATCCTGCTCCATGTACCGACCCTGCGTGTCTGAGGTTCCTGCTCTGTGTACCGACCCGGCTTGGCTGACGTTCCAGTGCTGTGTACCGAATCGACTTTGTGGTGGTTCCTGATTCTCCTGAGCCCGGCTGGGCTTTACCGGACTGTTCCTGCTACTGCCTGCCTGGCACCGTTTCCTCATATCTGGGCCTCCTTGTATTCCGGTACTCCGGTTGCCGGTTATATTCTGCTGTGGGTCAGAGTCTCAGTGTGCCCCCACACCGTGTTGCACTTGCTTGGTCTATTTGGTTAAGTTGAGTGCCTCCGGTGGTTGCCGTTATCCAGACCATAGCGCTATTAACCCCTTCGGGGAAAGTGCCTCGTTCCGTTACTACCACTCTGGGTTTGTTGGGCTCCGTTACTCTGTGCGATCTAGTCTCCATTTGGTTCCGTTGTGCGCTTCCGGTTGCCATCCATTTATACTATCGCACATTTACCCTTGAGGGTAGTACATGCACACGGTGGTGGGCTGTTCCGGTAGGGCCTCCGTTCCGGCACAAGCTCTGACCAGCCTTGTGTAGTCATTGGTGGGCGTCCACCGTTGCATTCTTCTCAGGCGTCCCGTGCCTGTTGTTGCAGTCCTGTCACTGTCGCCTACCGTTGCCAATAGGCGACATAGGGCCTTCGCTTTACTCATACTTTGCCAGTGGTTCCACTGGTCACATTGGACTTTCATACACTGTATCAAACTCGTTTACCTGACCTGTGTCAGTATTGTGTGTGTTATACATACTGGACCCGTGTGGGTTAACTTGCTTGTAACCTGTCCTTTGTCAGTTACTACTGTTGTTACTGGACCTGTGAGGGTTGCCTCATTCCTTGTGTGCATTAATAAAATTGTATTTTACCAACATCTACTGTGTCTGAGTGTACTGAACCGTAACACAGGGATACCAGGTTCACGTCCCTCCCCTCCAGGATATCCTTGCGAAGATGGGCTGGAACCATATGTGCAGGCGTGATCTGAGGATTGAGGGGTGGTGAAGGATTACCTTGAGCCGACTGAGGAGTCAAGGACGCTACTGCCTGGGTGGATGACCTGGTGATTGATTCTAGGGAAATGATTCGAGACTGCATGTCTACCATGGCTGAGGAGATTGACGTGAGCATCTGCGTGATGTGATCCAACTGGGAAGAGTGGACTTCTTGAGAAATGTGGAGGTTAGGAGATGAAGTGGGAGTGGGCTGGACTAGAGGAGAAGGGGGAGTGGATGGAGGATGGGCCGGGAAAAGGAGCCGAAATAGCTCCAGCTTCCTGGAAGAAGAGGAGAATGGAATATGCCAACAGGAAAGTTCATCTGTAATACACGGAATCGTCCATTCTCTATAAGTCTGGCCGCTAAATCCTGGGTTGGATGAAGGATCCCGCTGAGGCGATTCTTGGCTGTCATTGGATCTGGGTGATTCGTCTTCCATAGCTAGAGAGGGAGAGCAGAGGATTCATTAGTAAAGGGAAGTGGAATGACCTTAAGCAAGGGAGTAGGGAAGAAGTGCTGACCTGCCAAACGGGGCTGGTCTATGCAGACCCCTTGACCCTGATGGCTCGGCAGACTTACTGTCTGAGGACGCGGGGTAAAGGAGATGACTGGTAATCCTACGCTCACCGTGAAGACAGAGTCAAGGGACGGATGTCTCCTGCAGAAGATATCCCATCTGCCTGTTCACCATCAAGAATAAAAAGTTATCGATACCGGGGAGGTGGTGGAAGTGAAGGAAAGAAAGTGAAGGTGTGGCAAGGAGCAACGGGTGGCTAACCGAAAGTGGGAGCTGAAGAAGGAGCCGTTGAGCGGGAGGGACTTGCTAACCCTCTCTTCGGATGCTACGGATTGAAACAGAGTGCGGAAATTAATATGAAGGGGGTGAGGTGTGGGGGAAATACCTCTGATGAGAGGAGTGCGGGGGGGGGTAGGTAGGAGGAAGAATAGGTGGGGATGAACCTCTGACGAGAGGATCAAAGAGGATAAACCAGGGCTGATGTCTCTGACGGAAGACTGCCTGGGAAACTAAGTCAACCGGTGTCTCTGATCCGGCAAAAGCTATTTCGTTCCTCTGACGGGAGGAAAATGGGGAAGAATTGGACCCTGCGATGCTGAAAAGTGAAAAGTGAGAGGAGAAGGAGGGTGGGGAAGGTGACTGACGAAAAGGACTCTGGCTATAGGGATATGATGATAACCTCGAGTAGAATCGACAACACCTACCTTGAAATGCGTCCATAGACTTTGAGCAGAAAAAGGAACAGATAAACTATAGAAGAACCTTTTAACGCAGGTTTTTTTTTTTTTTTTTTACTTACTAATGAGGATTCGGAGTCTCGCGAGGAGGAGAGCGACTGACTGGTTGGTGACGACTGGACTTATCTGAAACGATATCTGAAATGACGAGATTGAATTAAAATATGCTGGAGGCATGACATTTAGATGGGACCGATTGACTGGAGATGAAAGATACTCTTACCAGTGTTGTGTAGGAGATTCCTGTAGAAAATGAGATAGACCTTGACAGGCAGCTAGTGAGAGAGAATCTTAGCAATCTATAACACAATAGGAAGCGCTTGAGATGTGGCAAAAAGAAAATAAACAAACATAATCATACTTGCTGTACTGCTAGAGAAAGGGGTGTATATTAATGGCAGTGACCTAAAAGAAGCCTGAGGAAAAGCAAGAGGAGTTCATCACTTTAAGGGATAAAGCAATAACCGCAAATGGCTATGGGGGATTAAGCAACAGGTTTATACAGGGGCCTGCTGGATAGATTTTTTGCGACACTGGTCGTTTAAGAGGGTTTTTTTTTTTTTTTTTTTATAAATATATAGTTAAGCCGCATGAGGAGGGGGAAGAGTTAACTGAAAGGTACTGGGAATCAGGCAAAGTGGCAACATAGACAGGCACATTATGTAGATGAAGGTTTAAGCCCTGATACAGCTGTTCCACATACAATATAGGTGAGGATTAACGGAGAAAAAGAAATACTGGGGGTTGACCCATGACAAGACCTACCAGATGCCACGAATGGATAGCCTGACACAGGACGCCGCGAGGAGGTCGGCAATGGAGGGGAGAAAACAGCCCTATCAGAGAGAGGCTTGACGGGCCGGCTGATGATGCCGCGAATTGGACGAGAGACCGGAAATGACGACAGGACTGGAAGCAATGCGGAAGCCCCACGTGATGCTACCTGGTGTGCACCGAAACAACTGCTTCAGGATGCCAGGTAGAGAAGCTGGTGGAGACATTTATAGGTTCCTCCGCCCCTCCCACAAATGCAGGAGCAGCCTGCTAACTTACTTTAATATAACATGACTTGTTTATATAAAATAGCAGGACATAATCTAAAAAACCACTGGTTATATAATAATTGCAGAGTGAGTATAGCAGAACAGTGCTATTACAAAGGTTTTGCTACTTGTATCCTCTTGCATGATTAAAGTTTGAAATAGTCTCCCAATTACCAGAATTGCCATAGTAACTATCTTGGGATACACAGCAAGTGAATGTACAGCGTGATACAACCCCCTCCTTATAGCCTACTTACTGTCCTCCTTCTTTGTCACTTGCGCATCAGTGGTATGGAGGGACTGGAACGCTTGCGCCTTCTGTAACCCGAATCTGGATCGCCGGTTCAGTTTAGTTTCTCAATGCTATCGGGTTCTTTGGCTGGCCTTTCCTCCTCGTGTAAGTTTGTTCCAACGCGTTTCGGGACGTGTTTGTGTCCCTTCCTCAGGGGAAAAGTTACTTTGTGTATTAAAGGGCGCATTCCCCATTGGAGCATCTATTTACATGCGCTCTAGTGTCACTCATCAGTCATGGGAGGATTTGTAGTGAAGTCTTTTTGCATTGGGTATCTTGTCTCCATTTAATCACTTCTACAAACAGAAAAAACCTCAAAAGTAAAAATTTTTTTTAAAACAAATACACAGACAATAGGATAAAATTTGTGTTAGGTACTTGAAAGGGTTCCACAATACTTTGTAATTCTCATCAAGTATATTAATATATAAAAATTCCCATGTAGTAGTATATTTAAGCTACAGATATAGCAAGTATACCCATACATAAAAATTCCCATGTCGTAATTCCATTTATGGTTGGTACTATGATAATGATGGATTTTGTTATCACCTAGAAATTCTTTAGATGAATATCTTAATATGGGTGGCTTGATAACTAGCATGGTACTGTATGGATGATGAAATAATACTGTGTGTGTGAAAGGAATAGGATGCATGTTCTTAGTATGCTGTAGGAAATGTATTAGACCTTACTTCCTAACTAGAAGGACTAGCTAATATATTGTGAAAATAAAATAATAACTATAACAGAACTAAATGTGATTGGTGGATTTTTAATTGAAAAGAACAAATATGATGTTTGGTTTCTATCTAAAAAAATGAATACATTTACACCATAAATACACAGATGAATCTTGGCATGTTTAAAAAAATCTTTGTTCAAGGCTTTTGTGTAAGAGCTTTTTAGGTGATGTGCAAGTGACAAAGAAGGTGGACAGTAAGCAGACTATAAGGAGGAGGGGTTGTATCACGCTGTACATACTTGCTGTGAATCCCAAGATAGTTACTGTGGCAATTCTGCTAATTGGGAGACAATTTCAAACTTTAATCACGCAAGAGGACACAAGTAGCAACTGTTCTGTTATACTCACTCTGCGATTATTATATACCCAGTGGTTTTTTAGATTCGGAGTGGGGAATATTAATCAACATTCATTCATCATTCCATCCATCCATCATTAACTTTACCGGTCATTTCATTTCAGTCATCTCCATCAATTTCTTATCTCATCTGACCATCATTCATTCTTCATTCTGAATTAAACAGGACTGCGTACTGCATAAACTGGTTTTACAAGTGAGCAAAAACCACCACTAACGCCATTACTAAAAACAAGTATCAAGCATTGAATGTATATATATATATATATATATTTTTTTTTTTTTTGTTATTTAAATGGTGCACAAATGTAAATATCTACTGTATGTCTTATGAACATCTTTAGAGGTTTTGCATATGTTTAATCATCTAAGTATAGATAATCACTGTTTTCTAGCATTGTGTACACCTTCTTACATATTTTAACTATCTCAGAGACTCAGCACATACCTCTAGGAACTCTACAAATTACAAAACACCTATTCTAACAATATACAACACTATGTCTTAGTGTGCGCTGGAGTACACCTCTATCTGACATTTTTATTTAGGCAACATAGTTAATGTGGCATATGGTCACACGCTCTTTTGCTTGCAACCTTTTAAAAATGAATCGGGAAAATGCACACCATACACAGGATTCCACACATACGCAAATAATTCACAAAGTGGATACCAAGCATGTAGTATACAATACAGGACCTGATCAACTCAAATTGAACAGGGTAGTAAGACACCACGTACCACATCATTTAAGTGACCAGACTCAACTCAGGAACAACAGGTGGGTCATAACTTACTCAGGCAGTTCCCCCCACCATGCAGAAGCAGGAGGGACAGCCAAGCATGCAAGGCCATACAGTAGGTCAAATCTATGGGGAAGCACACGTTTACAGTGCTTATTATAAGTCGCAGGCTGGATACGGCCTTCCAGGTTTTCACTGAAGCCCTTATATGTACGGCTGTGGCGTAGACGGTATTATTAGAAGTTTATTCAGGAAAGCTGTGCCACTGTTCAGGTGTGGCTTAGAAATTGTAAAACCACATGTGAAAATTGCAGCAAAGAACATTGCAAAAGATGTTGTGGGGCGTGTTTCAACAACCATGATCAATAAAAGGGCCGGAGAGCCCCAGGAGGGGTCAGAGTTAGTTTACATCGGTGTATCTAAGCCTAAAAAAAAGCGGAAATACGCTGTAGAATTCCCGCCTAGTGTGTCATGTGATCTAAACAAAAAGAGAACATGCAAGTCAAGGACAAAGAGAAAGAGTTCACGGCATAACACAGACAATATCTTCTAAGCAGCAGTCATGGCATTCATACACATCCCTTCTGCAGAGTGTGCCAAGTCAGAGCTGGACATTTTTGAAATAAAGCCAACACAGACCAGCATAGAAAAAAGCCTTTATGTAGTACAACCACTAACCTCTATTTCTGAAACATCGCCACTTGAGTTTTACATTGCAGGAAGTGGCGAACATTATTTAGATCTGAATAACACCTTGTTGTGTATTACGTGTAAAATTGTTAAAAATGACAATACAGCTATTCCTGATGGAGCACGCATGAGCCTGATCCACTACCCTATAGCGACACTGTTTAACCAACTTGATGTTACTTTTGGGGACCGGTTGATTTCACAATCCAATAATCTGTACAGTTACAGAGCATATATTGAAACACTTCTTAATTACAGCTCTGATGCTTTATCTACGCGGTTTACAGCTGGCTTATTTTACAAGGAGACAGCTGGACATCACCAAGCCCGCGTTTTGGGCAGTGACAACACCGGATTTACAAAATGAGTGCAAATGACAGAGCGTGGATAAACTATAGAATTACTAGGGCATCTTCACAGTGATATTTTCTTTCAAGAAAAACTTTTATTGAGTGGATTGGATTTGAAGATAAAACTTACCAGAAATAAAGATGCGTTTTGTTTAATGTCTGCAGAGCAAGAACCATTCAAAGTTCAAATTCTAAATGCATCACTATTTGTCAAAAGAGTACAAATATCACCGGCTGTGCGGATTGGTCACGCCCAAGGACTTTTAACCTCTAATGCTAAATACGCAATTGAGCATGTTAGTATGAAAGTATTCAGCGTGCCGGCAGGCAGCAGGGTTTGTAACCAAGAAAACCTATTCTTAGGGCAGATACCTAAACTTGTAATTTTAGCATTTGTTGATAATGATGCATTTTATGGTGCTTACGAGAAAAACCCCTTGTGTTACCACGATGGACAACAATTGCAACCCAAACCATTTCAGCCTGATTTTGAGCAATCTAATGCTGTATGTGAATATATGTCATTTTTATTATTGATACAGAAGAATTGCTGTGATTCTGGAATCATCATTAACAGAGAAGAGTTTGTGAATGGCTATACATTATTTGCCTTTGATCTATCTCCTGATCAGGAATGCAACAGTCACGTCTCACTAATTTCTGCTGGTAACCTAAGAGCCAAAATACGCTTTTCAAGAGCGCTGGAATGTACTGTAAATATGGTGGTCTATGGACTATTTGAAAATATTATTGAAATAAACCAGAGAAGGGAGGTGCTATATGATTTCCTCTAAACAGAAACATGAACACTTTGAAGCTGACACACATTTTAAAGACAGACCCGTATTCCAGAGGGATATTTGTTAGAGTATTTCCTTGTGATTTGCTACCAAAAAATAAACTGGAATGTGTGCCCGCGGCATTCATAATAAATGCAGATCCGCATACGCTACCTGGGGAGCATTGGGTAGCTGTTTATATTGATCAAAAGAGACACGGTTATTTTTTTGATTCTTCTGGACTATCCCCTGCAAGCGAAATATTCCCCAAAGTAATACTGTTATTTTTGAACAGTTATTTTTCCAAAATATGCAATTGCAAAGTGCTATGTCAACTGTCTGTGGGGAGTTTTGCATATTTTTTATTAATTATATGTGTAAAGGATTAACATTTAAAGAGGTTTTAAGCCATTTCACTAGTGATTTAAAACGAAATGATCAATTAGTGTCGCGCTTTGTGTGGAAATATATGCGGGGGTTAAGGAATAGAAGGGTTCATAGTGTGCATGTCCAAAAATGTGTTGCATGTTGTCAAAAACATTGAAATATATTAGATATATTGTTTATGTATCAATTAATTTACAGAGCTTTATATATATATATATATATATATATATATATATATATATATATATATATTTTAGACATATTGTTTATGTATACGTTAACCTTAATTATAATAAAATTTTCCTTTATCACATTGTATCTGTATGGTCATTTACTTTTATTAATCTATCAAACTGATAGCCCTGGCATGACTCTCCCCGCCCACACACAAAAAACATCCCCTGTAGACCCCCCGCAACATCCTCTGTAGATCCCCACCCTTACAGCTTTGTTGTGTATAAATTGAGGAGTGGATGTCACATTTTAAAAGCATACAAAGTCTTAAGGTTAGAAGCCACAAGAAGAAGCAAGCGTCCTGATTGCAGCCATATAATGGATTCCAAAGACATGGTGAGTACTTTAAAATAATTGTTCTACAGAATGTTTTTTACATTATACAATGGTTTATCATAGCTTATTAACCATCTAACAGTATATTGTAAATATGTTTATTTATAAAGTTGTTAGATGCTTTAAAACACTAGTCTTAAGCTACAAATACAAATGTATTATAAGTGTTTTTTCATCGCTTATGTACAATTAGTTAGTTGCCTTCTCCCTTCCACTTCCCCGTAGTCAGCGTTGTAGCTGACTGCAGGGAAGAAAGTCGTACGACTTTCAGGCGGCTCTCCAGCACAGCCGGATCGCTTTCCTAAAAAAGAAAACTTTCACTGAAGTGGTCTTCTACGTGTGCTTGGTTTGCAAGTTTTTTTTTTAATTAACGCGATCGTGGCTCTGCTGCAGAGCCGCCTGATGATCTATGAACGGATTTCCTTTCAGTCAGCTAGAATGCTGACTACAGGGAAGGGGGAGGGAGAGGGCAACTTTAGAAGCGATCATCTCTCAAACCATAAAGGTTTGAGAGATGACACTGGGGACAATACGTTTTTTTTAGTAGTACTTTACTATAGGGATTAGTAATACTTAAGTATTACTATCCCTTTAAGTTTGTAAGTATGGAGTGTCAAAACAGCATACAGTATTACAAAGCATCCTGTGGGCGTGGCTGAGTTAGGAATTTTACTTTATAAGGATTTCAATACTTTGTGTTTCAGGATCAAACCAGTCAGACATCATATCCAGACTAGTCGCCTAGCAGTGTCGTGGGGTCCACACAATCATGTAAGTTTATGTTGAAATATTGTCTGTTAAAACTCTAAAATATTTTTAAACTCACACATTGATCTAAAATGGTTCATAGGAATTTCGTACTTGAACCTAAAATATTGCATTTTTATATTTTTCTAGTTTATGTGGATAACTTTAATATCGATCTATTATCTGACACACCCATCAGTGTGACTCCAACTGAGAATAACAGACCGCAGTATGATACACTGACAGCTGGTGAGTGTTTATAAATTTTAAAAAATTATTGTCATTTAGCTGTTAACATTGTATTTTGCTCTGCAATAGCTATATCATTATATTTAATTTTTGTTTGTTTCAGAAATATCAATAGCTGAGACTGCTCAGCATCAACAGTCATATGTCCTGAATCACAGCGATCCCAGGGTCAACACACCACAAAGAATAAAATCTGGTGAGTAAAAATGTAAAGTGGTGATTTAGAGAGCAAACATATGTAGATAATAACTATACAATAGGTGACAGAGTGTGTGTCTGTGCGCATTATTTATTCAGCTTTAAAGTTGACAGTAACCAGGATGTACTCTATTAGCAACAAGATCTGTTCTGAACTCCGCCCTAATGTACACACCAATCACAAAAAATAATACACATAAAAAAATGTTGTAAGCACTATAATTCGCTATACACGTATGTTGGTAGTCTCATGAGACCACATACATAAACTGAATAAATGTATGTTGGTACAATTCATGAGACCACATACGTAAACAATCTGTATGCATCTGTGTGTATTTTATATAGTTTTATGCTTTTATACAGCTTCAAAGTTGTCTATAACCAGGAGGCAATCTGCTAGATACACATCTGCTCAAAGTATCGCTATATGTGATGACGAACAACCCTATACAACGTCAGCTACAGTCTTTGGTAAAGCATCAACAAAGAAACCACCACAACAACTGCGAAGCCTGTTTACAACTGCGCATAACTCTTGGGGTAAGTCAGCAGGCATAACACCAACAAATGTATCCGGTTTTAAACAAGCCCGTGTAGTTGCGAATGTATCTGTAAACAACGCAACCCTTGGTTAAAAAAAAAGGAGGAATGTTTTGCAGGACATAACGCATTCTGCAAACTCAGATGTAACCAAACATTTAGGGCATACAGTTCTATCCACCATACCAAACATACCAAAAAAACAGAAAACAAAAACATTTGCGACAAACATCGATTGTTATAAATGTTCAGAAACCTGATTTTTGTGGTGTGTGCGTACTGCCCCTTTTTGGTATAAGGTTAAAACTGTTGTTGGCAACACACTCCATAAGATATTTAGAGTGTGTACTGATGATTATGTTATGTCAGGGGCAGCCGCTCAGTCTAATACTTCACAAGGCAGGCAGTTCATTTAGAAGGGGTCATAATTTGTTAACAAATAATGTCCAGGACAAGTCAGTGAACATAAACAATGCAGCACTAACCTGTGTACCGCCCACTGACAATCTTTGGGGTTTATCACGGTGGTTCATAAGTGAAATTGATTTCTGGCTAACTTTAAAGCTTGTTATATTGTCTGTGATAAGATATATTCGACAGCTAGTGTGACTGATGACGATATTAGACTGCCTAAGTTGTTGGAACAGATAGCAAGAATTGTCAGTGCTACTAAGGACTTTCGCACAGGAATAAAGTTGTTGAAGCATTCCTGTCTAGTCATGGTTGGACATGGTTTATCACACTGTTAAAAAAAAACAAAAAAGGCTTAGACAGCGACGTATGACTGAGAGCAGAGCTAGGGCTGTATCACAGTGCCCGTGTATCACGGTGCCCGTGATTCGTGCTGTTCTGTGTCTGTCACTTGCTGAGTATTCCTGATTGGCTGTCTGCTATCAGCCCTCCTCACACTGCCTTTTTAAACCTTGGTTGAGCACTTCCAGGTGGCCCTTTCGTGGTGTTTCTGACTTCACCTGGCCTGATCTGCATGTCAGGGTTCTGGGCCTGCTGTTCCTGCTGATCCTGCGTTCCGGTGTTCCAGTGTTCCATGTTCCTGTTTGCTAGTGTTCCGGTGTTCCCGTGTTCCAGCACCTAGCGGGTTAATCTTGCTGAGTTCCTGAGTCTCCTGCCTGCCGCTTCTCCAGCCGGTTCGCTCTGCACCGGCTGCTCTGGTGGTTCCAGTCATCTGTCAGTACATCAGTCTCGCCCCTGGTGGACTCCCTGTTGGAGTGTGGGGCTCCTGCTCTATCCCGTCGCTCCGGCGACATTGTTCTTTTCGCTGCTGCGATATACACTGTTGGTTCCAGCGTGCGGACGCTGGTTTACTCCATTAACCTGGTGGCGATATTTATTGTTGGTCCCAACATGCGGACGTTGGTTTGCTCCTGATCTATCAGTACTGAGGCTAAGTCGCTGTCCACTCCTATGCAGTCGTCTCATTCTCCCTGGCAATAGACTTCTGCTGAGTAAGACCTTAGTTCATATTCCTCTCTGCTGTCATTGTCATCTGACAGCCGGTCTACTCGCTCAGGCTGCCCTGCCCGGTATTGGTAAGGCCGGTAGAACCTTTGTCGTTACCATCCTTAAGGTTGCCTTACCTGGTATTGGCAGGGCCGGTAGAGCCTACTACAGTGTTCCTCAGGCTGCCCTGCCCGGTATTGGTAAGGCCGGTAGAACCTTGTACATCACCATCTTTAAGGTTGCCTTACCCGGTATTGGCAGGGCCGGTAGAGCCTACACTCAGTACTCCTTTGGGCTGCCTTGCCTGGTATTGGTAAGGTCGGTAGAACCGGTACATGTCATCTCACGGTTGCCTTACCCAGTATAGGCAAGGCCGGTAGAGCCTGTTATCGCTACTGTCATTTGGGTTGCCTTGCCCGGTATTTTAGGCAAGGCCGGTAGAACCTATTGTATGGACTATTATTGTTGTATTGTTATGTATGTTTCCCTATGGGGATTGCCTTAACTTTTCAATAAAGTTACATTTTTACCAAACCTTACGTCTGAGAGTCTTCAAAAACCGTGACTGTACGAAAGGGCCATGACCTCAGACAATAAGAGTGATGGTAACACACAAAATATCCATTGGAGGATGGATATGCACAAGCAACGTTTGGATCAGCTGGCGGTTGCTATTCAAACTTTTCTTGAACGCACAGTACTTGCTGATAAGTCCGGTTCTAGCCCGGTGGTCTTGCCAATTCAGACACCGGAGAATGAGTCTAGGTCCCCAGGGACCGCAGTCAAAGAGTTAACGGCTTCTGCACCCTTGCCGCTGAGATATGACGGTGACCCTCAACTATGTAGAGGGTTTATTAATCAACTTGAAATATTTATGGAATTGACAGCACACGCATTTCCTAGTGACCGCAGCAAGGTTGGGTTCATGATATCCCTACTGACTGGTAGAGCATTGGCCTGGGCTAACCCACTGTGGGAAAACGCTAAACCTTGTACTAAAAACTTCTGTGATTTTGTACAATCCTTTCGGAGAGTTTTTGAGCCTCCTGGTAGAACCACCTCTGCTGCTAAACATCTTATGGAGATACAACAGGGCAGGCGCACGGTTGGCGATTATGCCATTGAATTCCGCACCTTGGCAGCAGAGGTAGGATGGAATAATGAGGCCCTGTTGCCAGCCTTCGCCCAAGGCTTGAGTGACCAGATTAAAGATAAGATTGCAGCAAAAGATTTACCTACTGACCTAGATGATTATATCGAATACGTGATTCTAATTGACTCCAGAATACGTGAAAGATTAACCGCCATAGAGCGTCGAGCACGGCTAAAAAATAATGGGTCCAGTAGTACATTTTGCCCACCCAGCCCTCCATTGGCATCCAAACCTAGTGAACCAACTCATGAACCAGGTGAACCTACGCAGGTGGGTTTCACTAGGTTAACCAAGGAACAGAGGAGGTATCGTAAGATTCAGGGATTATGTTTGTACTGCGGTAACAATGGTCACCTGTTAAGATCTTGTCTGGTACGTCCGGGAAACGAACACACCTAGGGTACCTTGGGGGACAGGCCCTAGGTGGTGTCCAATCGTCCCCAGTGTTGGGCACACTTAAACCCACCATACAGGTGGTATTGTCATGGGCACAACGCTCAGTTGAGGTTTTGGCCCTGGATGATTCTGGTGCAGCTGGGTATTTTATGGACAATACCTTTGCCAAATTGCATGGGGTACCACGGATTCAGAGAGAGACCCCTCTTGCTATTGAAGCAATTGATGGCAGACCTTTGGAACCCGCCTAAGTTACCTTTGAAACGATTCCCTTGTCCATGACTATTGGGGCTCTTCACAAGGAAGAGCAACAATTCCAATTGATTAATTCTCCTCACCATGCCGTGATCTTGGGCTTTCCTTGGTTACAGTTGCACAACCCACAATTTGATTGGCAGAAATGTGAGATTGCTGCTTGGTCTCAGTTCTGTATGGATAAGTGCGTTACCCATCCTGTTAAGGTCTTGTGCACCTCCCCTTCACTACCTGATGTCTACCAGCAGTTAAGTGACGTTTTCAGTAAGGGAGAGGCTGGCGCCCTACCTCAGCACAGACCATACGATTGTCGTATAGAACTGAGTCCTGGAGCAGTACCACCGAGGGGACGCACGTATCCATTGTCTTGTGAAGAGAACCAAGCTATGGAGGAATACATAGCTTATGCCCTCAGTAGAGGGATCATAAGGAAATCTACTTCTCCGGCCGGCGCCGGGTTCTTTTTTGTTCAGAAAAAAAGTGGCGAACTACGATCATGCATAGACTATCGTGGGCTGAATAAGCTGATGGCAAAGAATGCCTACCTGATACCACTCATTACCGAGCTGTTCGATAGACTTAAGGGGTCCTCGATTTTCACCAAATTGGACCTAAGAGCAGCCTACAATTTGATACGTATCAGAGCCGGTGATGAGTGGAAAACTGCCTTCAATACGAGATCAGGGCATTATGAATACCTAGTCATGCCATTTGGTCTATGTAATGCTCCTGCAGTATTTCAAGAACTGATCAATGACGTTCTTAGAGATATGCTACAATCATGTGTTGTAGTCTATCTTGACGACATACTTATCCACTCCAAAGACCTGTCACAACACATCAAGGATGTGTCTGAAGTGTTGCTGCGCTTATGCAAAAATAGATTATTTTGTAAACTGGAGAAATGCGAGTTCCACAAAACCAGTGTACTGTTTCTGGGGTTTATAATTGGCAAAGACGGTATTGCCATGGATAAAGAGAAATTGACTGCAGTCTTACAGTGGCCTAAACCCAAGATTCTTAAAGCCATCCAACGATTTCTGGGCTTCGCCAATTATTACAGGAAGTTTATTAAAAACTTCTCCTCTATCGTGAAACCTCTGTCTGACCTCACGCATAAGGGAGCTAATCCATCTCTCTGGCCGGTGGCTACTGAAGAGGCCTTTGAGAAGTTAAAGGTAGCCTTTGCTGAAGCGCCTGTGTTGTCCCACCCCAATCCATTACTTCCCTTTACTTTAGAGGTTGATGCCTCAGATATTGGGGTCGGGGCGGTGCTTTCTCAGCGACAGGTTAAAGGTGGTACACTCAGACCCTGTGGATTCTTTTCTAAAAAATTAACCAGTGCTCAAAGTCATTACGAGATTGGTGATCGAGAATTACTGGCCATTATCCTTGCTCTCAAAGAATGGCGTCATTTACTTGAAGACACAAAAAAACCCGTTTTGATTCTAACTGATCACAAGAATCTGACTTATCTCTCTGAGGCCAAGAGATTGTCTCCTCGCCAGGCCAGATGGACACTGTTTCTATCCCGATTCAATTTCGTTGTATCATACTTGCCTGGATCAAAAAATGTTAGGGCTGATGCTCTGTCTAGACAATTTGAGGCGGAGGTTGACAGAGAAGAAGTACCAGCACCTATCATTCAACCTGATCGAATATTGGCTACCATACGTACTAGTATTACTTCACCACTAGGGGAGGAGATTTTGTCGTCCCAAGCCTCTGCTCCCCATGAAACTCCAGCGGGCAAATGTTTTGTCGCTGAGCCATTCCGTACTTGACTACTTGAAACCTACCATTCCTCTAAGGCTGTGGGACATATTGGTAGAGATCAATTGTTTTGGTCCCTCTCTCAGCTATTCTGGTGGCCTTCTATGAGAGCAGATTGTGCCAGTTTTACGAATGCCTGTACCACCTGTGCCCGTGCCAAAACCCCTAGACATCTCCCGGTGGGCTTACTTCAGCCGGTGCCTAATGGTGAACGCCCCTGGTCTCACGTCTCTATCGACTTTATGGGAGAATTGCCCAGGTCTAGAGGGTATTCCTTCATATTGATGGTGGTAGACAGGTTTTCGAAAATGGCACACTTCGTACCCCTTCGTGGCCTTCCTTCGGCCAAAGAACTGGCAATGGTATTCGCTCGAGAGGTGTTTCGGCTGCATGGAGTACCCAGGGTGCTGGTGTCTGACAGGGGGAGCCAGTTTGTGTCCAGATTCTGGAGGACATTTTGTGAACAGATGGGCATACAGCTATCATTTTCCTCTGCATATCATCCCCAGACTAATGGGGCCGCTGAGAGGGCCAATCAAGGGTTGGAACAGTTTCTGCGATGTTTTGTGACTGACCATCATGATAATTGGGCCGACTTGTTGCCTTGGGCAGAGTTCGCCAGGAACTGCGCAGTTAATTCTTCCTCCGGGAACTCTCTGTTTTTGATCAATTATGGGTTCCATCCCTGTCTGCTCCCAGATTCCTTTCAGACACAGCAGATTCCAGCTCTGGATGAGCATCTAGAGCAACTCCGTTCCACATGGGCACAAGTTCAGAGGGCATTGGGTCAGTCTTTTCAGCGACATCAGCGTCATGCCAATCGCAGAAGGCTTCCAGCGGTTTCCTTTCAAGTCGGGGATAGAGTATGGCTGTCCTCTAAGAATCTGAAGCTCAAGGTTCCATCTAATAAGCTGGCACCTCGGTTCATTTGTCCGTACAAGGTAATTCGTAAAATTAACCCTGTTTCCTATGCCTTGGAATTACCTGCTGCTATGCACATTCATAATGTGTTCCATGTGTCTCTCCTTAAACCTCTGGTTTGTAACCGTTATACTACCACACCTGTGATGCCAGGTCCTGTTGAAGTCGAAGGGCAGGAGGAGTATGAAGTACAAAATATTATTGATTCTTGTAGGCATAGAGGAGGGGTACAGTATCTGGTGCATTGGAAAGGTTATGGTCCTGAGGATCGTTCCTGGGTAGACAGTAAGGACCTTCATGCACCCAAGTTACTACGAATATTTCATACCAAATACACTCAGAAGCCCAGACCCCACTCTGGGAGAGGGGGTCTTTGAAAGGGGGTACTATCACGGTGCCTGTGATTCGTGCTGTTCTGTGTCTGTCACTTGCTGAGTATTTCTGATTGGCTGTCTGCTATCAGCCCTCCTCACACTGCCTTTTTAAACCCTGGTTGAGCACTTCCAGGTGGCCCTTTTGTGGTGTTTCTGACTTCACCTGGCCTGATCTGCATGTCAGGGTTCTGGGCCTGCTGTTCCTGCTGTTCCTGCTGATCCTGCTGATCCTGCGTTCCGGTGTTCCAGTGTTCCATGTTCCTGTTTGCTAGTGTTTCGGTGTTCCCGTGTTCCAGCACCTAGTGGGTTAATCTTGCTGAGTTCCTGAGTCTCCTGCCTGCCGCTTCTCCAGCCGGTTCACTCTGCACCAGCGGCTCCAGTGGTTCCAGTCATCTGTCAGTACATCAGTCTTGCCCCCGGTGGACTCCCCGTTGGAGTGTGGGGCTCCTGCTCTAGCCCGTTGCCCCGGCGACATTGTTCTTTTCGCTGCTGCGATATACACTGTTGGTTCCAGTGTGCGGACGCTGGTTTACTCCATTAAACTGGTTGCGATATACACTGTTGGTCCCAGCGTGCGGACGCTGGTTTACTCCATTAAACCTGGTTGCGATATACACTGTTGGTTCCAGCGTGCGGACGCTGGTTTACTCCATTTAACCTGGTTGCGATATACACTGTTGGTCCCAGCGTGCGGACGCTGGTTTACTCCATTAACCTGGTGGCGATATTTATTGTTGGTCCCAACGTGCGGACGTTGGTTTGCTCCTGATCTATCAGTACTGAGGCTAAGTCGCCTTCCACTCCTATGCAGTCGTCTCATTCTCCCTGGCAATAGACTTCTGCTGAGTTAGACCTTAGTTCCTATTCCTCTCTGCTGTCATTGTCATCTGACAGCCGGTCTACTCTCTCAGGCTGCCCTGCCCGGTATTGGTAAGGCCGGTAGAACCTTTGTCGTTACCATCCTTAAGGTTGCCTTACCTGGTATTGGCAGGGCCGGTAGAGCCTACACTCAGTACTCGTTTGGGCTGCCTTGCCCAGTATTGGTAAGGTCGGTAGAAACGGTACATGTCATCTCACAGTTGCCTTACCCGGTATAGGCAAGGCTGGTAGAGCCTGTTATCGCTACTGTCATTTGGGTTGCCTTGCCCGGTATTTTAGGCAAGGCCGGTAGAACCTATTGTATGGACTATTATTGTTGTATTGTTATGTATGTTTCCCTATGGGGATTGCCTTAACTTTTCAATAAAGTTACGTTTTTACCAAACCTTACGTCTGAGAGTCTTCAAAAACCGTGACACCGTGCTATGCTGGTGACATTTTGACACTTTGCTACTTCCTGATACCTTTTTATTGGCTAACGTGTTGTTGCTCCTCCCAGTGACAGTCCTTAGATATTCAGTCCTGTCACTTCTGCAGTGTCCTTTCGTGGTGTTCCCTTTGCTAGCGCTTGTTCCGTTATATTCGTATGATTCCTGTGTATGAGCCGGACTGCCTGACTACTCTGCCTGTTTACATTCCTGCTCTGTGTACCAACCCAGATTGGAGGACGTTCCTGCTCTGTGTACCGGCCCGGATTGGCTGACGTTCCTGCTCTGTGTACCAACTCGGCTTGGCTGACGTTCCTGCTCGGTATACCGATCCGGATTGACTGACGTTCTTGCTCTGTGTACCGACTTGGCCTGGCTGATGTTCCTGCTCTGTGTACCGACCCGGATTGGCTACGTTCCTGCTCTGTGTTACTGCCCGGTTCGCACTCATTCCGGGATCCGGTTTGGGGGCTTTAGCTGGTGCTCTCTCTCTCGGTCTGACTAGACCTCCGGTTGCCCCGGATACTGCTCAGGCAGTTCTTACTGTGACCCAATCACTCCTGTGCCTAGTCATCTCTCTCCGGTGTGGAGATTTCGGTTGCACCACAGTACGCTTGGTCTGTTTTACTGCTATACCTGAGGTTGGGTTACTCTTGGGCGCCTCAGTCTGTTATTCCATCTAACAGTCACCTCAGACCGGAGCCTTCGTTAACCCCTTGCGGGGCGGTGCTGTGCACTTGGATCACAGTCTATTGCAGTCTCGGTTTGCATTACACTGCACCTCCCGGTGCTGTGCCTTTGGGTTACAGTCTATTGCAGTCTCGGTTTGGCGTTACACTGCACCTCCAGTTGCAGCCTACCTCTGGTGCTCCAGTAGCAAGTCGCACATCCTGGGCTCTGCTTGTTTCTTGGTGGCTACAGTCGCTATTTTGTCACTCTCTGCGTAGAGAGTGTACTCTGGGCCTTCCACTATTAGGACCTATCTGCTTTTCCTGGCCTAATAGTACCTATCTGCTATTGTCTCACTGAATCATACGAACTTTACCTGACCTGTGTCAGTATTGTATATTGTTTTACATATACTGGACCTGTGTGGTTATTTACTTTATTGTAACCTATCCTGTGTCAGTGTCATATTGTATTTATATGCTGGACCCGCAAGGGTTACTATTATTCTATGTGAATTACTAGAACTGTGTTTTACCAAAACCTTCTGTTTCTGAGTGTTCACAAAACCGTTACAGTACGAAAGGGCCATGACCTCAGACGGTACAGGTGAAGGTAATGCACAAAGTATCCATTGGAGGATGGATTTACATGAGCAGCGTTTGGACCAGTTGGCATTGGCCGCACAAACAATTCTTGAGCGTACTGCCCACTTGGATAAACCAGTGCAAGCCTTGGTGGTCTCCCCCGTTAGAACACTGGGAGCTCAGTCTGAGTTGCAAGCTAACTCGAACAGAGGGTTGACTGCTACTGCTCCATTACTATTGAGATACAATGGCGAACCCATCCTGTGCAGAGGGTTCATAAATCAGTTGGAGATCTTCCTTGAGTTAACGCCTCAAGCCTTTCCTAGTGACCAAAGTAAGGTGGGCTTCATGATTTCTTTGCTGACGGGCAGAGCACTGGCATGGGCAAATCCCTTATGGGAGTCAGCCAAACCATGTACAAAGAACTTCAGCGAGTTCTTATGGGTGTTTCGTAGAGTATTTGAAGTCCCAGGAAGAGCCGCCTCTGCTGCAAAAAAAATTAATGGAGATCCAGCAGGGGTCTCGTACGGTGGCAGACTACGCCATTGAATTTCATACATTGGCAGCAGAGGTGGGCTGGAACAATGAGGCGCTGGTGGCAGCATTTGCTCAGGGACTTTGCGAGTGCATTAAAGATGAAACGGCAGCCAGAGACCTGCCGACTGATCTGGATGAGTTTATTGATTTCTCGTTCTTAATCGATTCCCGCATCAGAGAGCGAATGGTGGCTAAGGACCGCAGGCAGTGGGCCAGAGAATTGGGACAAGCGGGACCAAGCTTCCCACCCATGCCTCCCTCACCTCCCAAGCCTTCTGAACATATCTGTGAGACTGGTGAACCTATGCAGTTAGGGTTCACTAGGTTGTCAAAGGAAGAACAGGCTCATCGCTGCAGACAGGGCCTCTGTCTATATTGTGGTCAAGCTTGCTGTAAGGTTTGGTCCTGCTGAGATTTGTGCATGTGGGCTTCCTTACCTGAGGTTCATTGCCATTGGTTACTGATGGTATTTACTCTGCACTGCCCATCTCTTCCCTGCTCGATTATTCGTGCTCCATTGTGTTTCCCCTTCTGGTTCCTGACCATGGTTTCTCGACTCGGTTCCTGTTTCCGTCCTGACGTCTGTCGCTCCGGCCTGCTTCTCCCTCATCCTGCCTGCCCTGCTGAGGTCCCGGTCTGCGGCTGGTAAGTTTCTCCAGTGCTCTCTGTTCCTTGGTCCCCTGGGCGGTCTGCTCCTGTTCACCTTAGCCGCTTGGCGGCCATCCTCCACGGACACCTTGGCCTTGGCCTATCCTCAGCTGGAGCCGACCCTCCTGCTTCTTGGGCTCATTCGCCTGGGGTGTATTGCTTTTTCCTTGCTCTTCCAGGCCTCGCTTCATTCCCCTTTGGTCTGTCGTGTTCTGCTGGCCCTTCCGTTCCACTCTCTCTCCATTTGGTGCCGTTTTGCAGAATCCCTCGCTGCGGCCTATCCGGGGGGCTCCACCCTTCAGGTATTCCCTGCAGCGGGAGCCCTGGCTTGCCCTTTGGCGGGGTTCTCCTTTGTTGGTGCCCTGCTGGTCTAGGCGGAGCACCCTCAGAGTAGACCCGTGTCCTGGCTGAGAGGGGAGTGGTAGTCTGTGCTTCTGGCCTTGGATTCCCCATCTTTTGTGGGGGATCTGGGGCTCAGATTCAGATTGGGATTGGGCCAGGGGAGATCTCTGGGGATCCAGGGGGTTTGTCACCTACCTCTGGTTTTTGGGGGGTCCTCTTCCCTTTTTTGGCAGGCCGCTGCTGTCCTTCCCATTTGCCTGAGGTCCTCTGGGGGGGTGCTGGGTCTAGGCACCGACAGGGGATTGGTCCCAGTCCCTTTGGGACTGGTAGACCGGGAATAGGGGTATCTTGGGTTTTGGGCCTCGTTTATCTTGCCAGGTGCCGATTTGGTGGTTCCCTTCCACCTCCTTTGAACCGTGTGTCCCTTCAGTGCCAGGTGGGTTTCGGTTCTGGTCTGCTTGCGGTAGGGGCTTTCTGGGCTCCCGTCCCAATCTGATTAGTTCAGGGTTCTGTTGTTCACCCCCCTCTCCTCCTCCGGTCTCCCTTTCTCTGCTCAAGGATCCTCCCGCTTGCCTTATGGACCAGGTACATGCAGCTCTCCCTTGCCTCCATCCTGGTCAGGGTCCCGGCTCAACCGGGATTGGACATCTGGCTCTGCAGCAAGCACCTTTAACTCGGCTTCTGCCATAGCAAGGAGGCAGGGGCGTCTGTCACCGATCACAAGCATCGCACCCAAGCCTCGCTCTCTAGCTTCATAGCTGGTCCCTGTGGTGTGGCTGTGACACTGGCCATTTGCTGCATTCATGTCCTACACGGCCGGGAAACGAATGCACCTAGGGTACCGTGGGGGACAGGCCCTTGATGGGGTTCAGCAGTCCCTAGATCCGATGAATCAGAAGCCTACAGTTCAGGCTGTAATTTCCTGGGCAGAATACATTAGATGCCTTTAAAAGGTGCCTGGATACTTATTTAAAATAGCATAACATAGAGGGCTATGTACGTTAGTGTTGGGATTAATATTTAGTTAGGGCTTGTTGATCCAGGGAGAAATCTGATTGCCATTTGGAATCAAGAAGGAATTTTTTTCCCACCATTCAAGGCAGAATTTAAAATTGCTATATTGAGGGGTTTTTTTTTGCCTTCTTTGGATCAACGATGGTAAACAGGAATAGGAAAAGGGTTGAACTAGATGGACGCAAGTCTTTTTTCAACCTAAATTACTATGTTACTGTGTTACTATGTAGAGCTCTCGGTGGAAGTTCTGGCCCTAGTGGATTCCGGCGCAGCCGGCTATTTTATGGATGACTCATTTGCTGCCTTACACAAAATTCCACTGGTGGAGAAAGAAACTCCCTTGACTATCGAGGCCATTGATGGCAGGCCGTTGGTACCGGCCCAAATTACTATGGAAACGATACCTCTCTCCATGCGTATTGGGGCGCTCCATACCAAGAAACAATGTTTCCAGATTATCCGTTCTCCTCACCATGCCGTCATCTTGGGGTTTCCATGGTTGCATCTGCACAACCCTAGGTTCACCTGGCAGACTTGTGAGATTATGGCTTGGTCTGAATTCTGTAATAAACATTGTATTTCCCACCCCACCAAGATTATGTGTACCTCTCCCTCAGCGACGTTTTCAGTAAAGGAGAGGCTAGTGCCTTGCTGCAGCATCGAGCGTGCGATTGTGCTATTGATCTGCCTCCTGGTGCCGTTCCTCCTCGGGGTCATGCGTACCCACTGTCATGCGAGGAGAATCGGGCTATGGAGGAGTACATTTCGGATGCCCTGGAGAGGGGTATTATCAAGAAGTCATCCTCGTCCGGGGGGGCTGGTTTCTTCTTTGATAAAAATAAAAATGGCGAGTTACGACCATGCATAGATTATTGTGGATTGAATAAACTTATGCCCAAAAACACCTATCCTATACCACTCATTACGGAGTTGTTTGACAGATTGAAAGGCTCCTCCATTTTTACCAAGTTAGATTTACGTGCTGCATACAACTTGATCAGAATAAGGGTCAGTGATGAGTGGAAAATGGCATTCAATACCAGATCAGGGCATTATGAATATCTGGTGATGCCTTTTGCGCTATGTAACGCCCCCTCAGTATTCCAGGAATTTATCAATGACATCCTACGTGACATGCTACAGTCTTGTGTAGTTGTTTATCTTGATGATATTCTCATACATTCGTCCAATTTGTCTCAACACATCAAGGATGTGACCGCAGTTTTGCTTAGACTCTGTGAGAACAAACTCTACTGCAAGATTGAGAAATGCGAGTTTCACAAGCCTATGGTGCCTTTTCTAGGCTTTGTGATCTCTAAAGATGACATTGCAATGGACAAGGATAAGCTCGCAGCAGTCCTGCAGTGGCCACGTCCCAAGGGACTCAAGGCTATCCAAAGCTTTCTTGGCTTTGCCAACTATTATAGGAAGTTCATTCGAGACTTTTCCACGATTGTAAAGCCACTGTCCGACTTTACGCACAAGGGTGCTAATCCCTCCCAATGGTCTCAGGAAGCTGAACAAGCCTTTGTGACACTGAAATCCTCATTTGCTTCCGCGCCTGTATTGTCCCACCCCAACCCATCCCTTCCATTCACGTTGGAGGTCGATGCCTCTGAAACTGGGGTGGGGCAGAGTTGTCACAGCGCCTGGACCCAGGGAGTATGTTAAGACCATGTGGCTTTTTCTCAAAAAAGTTGTCTAGTGCTCAGAGCCACTACGAGATTGGGGACAGAGAACTGTTGCCGATTATTCTAGCCCTTAAAGAATGGCGACACCTACTTGAGGGTACTAGAACCCCGGTATTGATCTTGACTGATCATAAAAATCTAACATACCTTTCTGAGGCGAAGAGATTGTCCTCTCGACAGGCCAGATGGGCTTCGTTTCTGTTCTGTTTTAATTTTATTGTATCCTGCCTGCCCGGTTACAAGAATATTAGGGCAGATGCCCTGTCCAGGCAATTTGGTCCAGAGACTGAAATTGATGAGACTCCAGTACCCATTACTCAGCCAGATCGCATTTTGGCTACCTTGCGGACCAGTATCACTTCGCCTCTGGGGAGGAGATCCTTGCTACCCAGGCTACTGCACTCCCTGATACCCCAGTAGGCGAGTGTTTTGTAGCTGAGCCTTTCCGTACCCGCTTACTCGAAACCTATCATGCATCCCGGGCAGCTGGGCATGTTGGTAGGGACCTATTGATCTGGTCGCTATCACAGTTATTCTGGTGGCCTTCCTTGCGTGCTGATTGCAACGCCTTCATGGCAGCATGGACTACTTGTGCCTGTGCCAAATCCCCTAGGCACCTCCCAGTGGGCTTGCTTCAACCAGTACCTAATGACAAGCGTCCTTGGTCCCATGTCTCGATTGACTTCCTGGGGGAATTGCCAGCGTCTAAGGGATATTCATTTATTCTGATGGTGGTCAATAGATTCTCTAAGATGGCACACTTTGTGCCTCTTCCTGGCCTTCCCTCTGCCCAGAAGTTGGCTGTTGTCTTTGTCAGATAAGTGTTTCGGTTGCATGGTGTACCCAGGGTGCTGGTGTCTGATTGAGGGAGCCAATTTGTGTACAGGTTCTGGAGGGCATTCTGTGATCAGATGGGCATACAGTTATCCTTTTCTTCTGCCTACCATCCCCAGACCAACGGAGCCGCCGATCGTGCCAATCAAGAATTGGAACAATTTTTACCCTGTTTTGTGTCCGATCATCACGACAATTGGGTCGACCTGTTGCCATGGGCAGAGTTCGCCAGAAATTGTGGGGTTAATTCATCATCCGGGAGCTCCCCGTTTCTCTTCAATTACGGGTTCCAACCATGTTTGCTCCCGGACTTATTTCAGATGCAGCAAATTCCAGTTCTGGATGAGCATATCGAGCAACTCCGCTCCACTTGGGCACAGGTACAGAGGACCCTCAGTGCTTCGTTCCAGCGTTATCAGCGTCACGCTAATCGCAGACGGTTGCCGGTGGTCTCCTTCCAGGTTGGGGACAGGGTATGGCTATCCTCCAGAAACCTTAATCTGCAGGTTCCATGTAATAAATTGGCTCCTCGGTTTGTCGGTGCCTTTAAAGTTATCCGCAAGATTAACCCAGTTTCTTATGCTCTGGATCTCACAGCATCCATGCGGATTCATAATGTGTTCCACGTATCCCTGCTGAAGCCTCTGGTACGCAACCGTTATACTACCACTCCTGCGGTCCCCGGTCCTATTCAGGTGCAAGGTCAGGAAGAGTACGAAGTACAAAATATTATTGACTCCCGTAGATACAGAGGGAGATTGCAATATTTGGTTCATTGGAAGAGCTATGGCCCAGAAGAGCGTTCATGGGTTAATCAGAGGGACCTCCATGCTCCCAGGTTGCAGCGCAGATTCCATGCCAAATATCCACAGAAGCCGGGCCCCTCTTCTCGGGGAGGGGGGCTTTGAGAGGAAGATACTGTCACGGTACCCGTGCTATGCTGATGACATTTTGACACTTTGCTACTTCCTGATACCTTTTTATTGGCTAACGTGTTGTTGCTCCTCCCAGTGACAGCCTTTAAATACTCAGTGCTGTCACTTCTGCAGTGCCCTTTCGTGGTGTTCCCGTTGCTAGTGCTTGTTCTGTTATATTCGTATGATTCCTGTGTATGAGCCGGACTGCCTGACTACTCTGCCTGTTTACGTTCCTGCTTTGTGTACCAACCCGGATTGGCTGACGTATCTGCTCTGTGTACCGACCCAGATTGGCTGATGCTCCTGTTCTGTGTACTGACTCGGCTTGGCTGACGTTCCTGCTCCGTGTACCGACCTGGATTGGCTGACGTTCCTGCTCTGTGTACCAACTCGGCTTGGCTGACGTTCCTGCTCTGTGTCCCGACCCGGATTGGCTACGTTCCTGCTCTGTGTTGCTGCCCGGTTCGCACTCATTCCGGGATCCGGTTTGGGGGCTTTAGTCGGTGCTCTCACTCTCGTTCTGACTAGACCTCCGGTTGCCTCGGATTCTGCTCAGGCAGTTCTTACTGTGACCCGATCACTCCTGTGCCTAGTCATCTCTCTCCGGTGTGGAGATTCCGGTTGCACCACGGTACGCTTGGTCTGTTTTACTGCTATACCTGAGATTGGGTTACTCTTGGGTGTCTCAGTCTGTTATTCCATCTAGCAGTCGCCTCAGACCAGAGCCTTCGTTAACCCCTTGCGGGGTGGTGCTGTGCACTTGGGTCACAGTCTATTGCAGTCTCGGTTTGCATTACACTGCACCTCCCGGTGCTGTGCCTTTGGGTTACAGTCTATTGCAGTTTCGGTTTGGTGTTACACTGCACCTCCAGTTGCAGCCTACCTCTGGTGCTCCAGTAGCCAGTCGCACATCCTGGGCTCTGCTTGTTCCTTGGTGGCTACAGTCGCTATTTTGTCACTCTCTGCATAGAGAGTGTACTCTGGGCCTTCCACTACTAGGGCCTATCCGCTTTTCCTGGCCTAATAGTACCTATCTGCTATTGTCTCATATGAATCATACAAACTTTACCTGACCTGTGTCAGTATTGTATATTGTTTTACATATATTGGACCTGTGTGGTTATTTACTTTATTGTAACCTGTCCTGTGTCAGTGTCATATTGTATTTATATGCTGGACCCGCGAGGGTTACTATTATTCTATGTGATTTAATAAAACTGTGTTTTACCAAAACCTTCCGTTTCGGAGTGTACATAAAACCTTTACAGGCTGTTAAAAAAAGCAGTAAAGATACTGAGAGGCATAAGACGCTCTGAACAACATAGACTGCGGCATAGATCACCTTATTTTATAGTAAACACATGTATCACACCCAACTGGTAATGTACACAACACTCCTGTTTTACCTGTGACACCCCACATAACTGATCATGTAATAGCTGCATCAGAGCAGCAATGTTCACCAGCAGTACACCTAGGGCCCCTTACCCCTGAAAATATTGTTGAACTAGATGAGGCAAATGTACAGCCTGAAGTGCAAAACCCAAATGATGATATAGATGCTCCAGTATATTTGGAACGTATTGAAACACGACGAAGGGATATCAATAATTTTAACGCTGTTGAATATTATGAGCACTTTCGCTTTGTAAATTTAGACAGATTACCATCACTTGATGCTGCAATCAGGACTGTACATGGTGCTGTTCAAGGTCTTTTAAATAGAATGATGCCTGATATAAGCCCAAATGATTTTGTTCAGTTAAGGCTAGATTGTGATGGGCTTAATAGACCTTTATACTCTATTAGGAGACCTAAGGATTTGTTAAATGCTGAAGTCTTTTTAAATGATGTGGCAAACCTGGTGCAAAGCATTGCTGAAATAATTGGTAACGGTTCTTTAAGGCTTGTTGTAATCATTGTTAGGAATAGAGCCGGTGGTCGCAGTCGTCTCAGGTCAACTCCCCACAGCCGTATCATTGCTAAAAAAAAGACGCTGGCTTTATGATCTAAACAATGCTAATAACAACTTATGTTTGGCTGCTAGTCTCTGTGCTCTTTTAGCTGAGAAAGACACAGAGGACTCTCTGTTGTTGCAGAGAGCCCAGGATATTCATAAGGCTCTGGGTATCCCTGATGGCCGCTTAATCAGCTTCAGTGATATACCTGCTTTTGAAAAACATTTAAATGTTACAATTAAAATTCTCAACCACAATCGTGGTGCATGGCAATATTTTACCTCAAACGAACCATGTACAGACAATGTTTTATTTATATACCATGAAGGTACACATTAAACAAATTAAATCATTCGTTGGATCATCATACTTCTGTGATTACTGTCACACACCGTTTTACCATAAAAACAATCATTCCTGCCGTTATTTTTGTAAAGCATGTCCTAGACAAAATTGTGTAGAAGTGAGAAATGAGATACCTAGATGCCCTTCTTACCGTGCATTTTGTCGTTCGCAAGATTGTTTGAAGCAGTACAAAATGCTTGCCATCTCTGGTAAGATAGAGTGCAAATGCAAATCATATTGTGATTCATGTGGCCATTACACAGTGTTGAAAAATCATAAATGCCCAGGCTTTAAATGCCAGATTTGTTATGCTGAGTTAGACACATTTGATGGACACATTTGTTATATGCGTAAATACACTCCAGAAGACCACACTGACAAATACATTTTTTTATGATTTTGAATGTATGCAAGAGACTGGAGTACATATTCCTAATTATATCTGTGCTTTACAGTTAGAGTCTGATGATAAGTGTGACTCTGACGCGCTAGACTCTGATGATAAGGGTGACTCTGATGATACATTCTGGGAGTTTCAGGGACCATCATGTCTAGAGGATTTTGTGACAACATTCATAGACAAGCTATGAGGTTCATGAGATGTGGGAACATGATTGGAAACACCTGTTAGAAACTGACAAGGAGATACAGAATTTTCTTACTGAAAAAAGTTTCCTGCATCCTATGGACCCGCGTGATGCACTTTATGGTGGCCTCACAAATGCTATTAAACTGTACCACAAAGTGGCTCCAGGTGAAAGCATACACTATTATGATTTCACCATTTTATATCCCTTTGTCAACAAAACAAAAACATACCCCACAGGTTACCCAGTAATCAATTATGATAATTTTAAGGCTTTTGATCGCTACTTTGGTATTGCTAAAGTAAAAGTCTACCCACCAAGGGGGTTATTTTTTACCTGTTTTACCAGTTAAAATGCATGGTAAACTCATGTTCCCATTAAGCTACACATGTGTTGCCAATAACCAAACCACACTTTGTGTGCATACAGAAGAAGAGCGATCTTTGATATGCGCTTGGTGCACCATTGAAATAAAACATGCATTGGCTAAGGGGTACAGATAAGTGAAATCTTTGAGGTTTGGCATTTTCCAGACTCTACAAACAGGTTGTTTGAAAATGACATAAAAGTGCATCTCAGGGATAAACAGGAGGCTTCAGGTTACCCAAGCTGGTGTACAGATGATGAGAAAAGACAGCAGTACATTGAGCATTAGTTCACTAAAGAGGGAGTGCAGTTAAGGCCTGAAAAGATAGAACTCAACCCTGCAAAACGACAGATTGCAAAATTATTTTTAATTTTTTTATGGGGTAAATGTGGTCAAAAATCTAATTTGCAAACCACAAGCCACAATATGATGTATCCTCATTATCCTTCATAAGTGATGAAACAGCTATTCTCAGTTGGAAGTATACCGAGGGTTGTCATAGTGTGGCTCGTAACACCAATATCTTTATTGCTTGTTTTACCACTGCCTATGCACGCCTAGAATTGTATAAGGTTTTGGACAGACTGAATGAACATTGTCTCTATCATGATACAGACTCTGTTATTTTTTTCAGCAAAGAGGGTGACTGGAATCCTACTCTGGGTGACTATCTAGGTGAGCTGACTAGTGAAATACCTGAGGGTACTTATGTTACAGAGTTTGTATCTGCAGGTCCCAAGACTTATGGCTACAAATTGTCAACAAATAAGGTATCTGTAAAGGTGAAAGGCATAACACTGAATGCCAGCAACATACAGCTCATTAACTTTGACAGTTTAAAAGAGTTGGTGCTGGACTACCCCATCCACTCTGCCCCTGACGAACAGAAAAAAATTGTTGTGAATCAGACCGGTATCACCAGAAGCAGACTGTGTTGGCAGATAGAGACAAGACCACTGCATAAAACACAAAAGTGTGTATACACTAAGAGACTTTTGGAAAACTATTTTACCACACACTCCTTTGGATACTGATTAAATAGAATGGACACCAAGTTACAACATCCTTTTTCATGAATACTAGCAGGACCTTCAAATTCAGGAAAAAGTTTTTTTGTTAAGCAGCTTTTGCAGAATGCTACCAGTTTATTGTCTCACAGACCTGATAACATTGTCTGGTTTTATGCCTGCGGGCAAGTGCTTTATGATGATATGTTGTGCATAATGCCTCATATTCGTTTTATTGAGGGTTTACCACACACATTTAATGATGATGATTTGTTCCCACCTAGCAGAGTAAATTTGAAGATTGTGGATGACCTAATGGAGACTGCCAGTGAGAGCTCTGAAATTAAAAAAGCATTTACCAAGTACGTACATCACAG
Source organism: Rhinophrynus dorsalis (assembly GCA_037306005.1). Taxonomy (NCBI): domain Eukaryota; kingdom Metazoa; phylum Chordata; class Amphibia; order Anura; family Rhinophrynidae; genus Rhinophrynus; species Rhinophrynus dorsalis. The sequence goes on along the minus strand of CM074725.1, from coordinate 96,951,622 downwards.
GAACCTGAGTATCTTATACCTTGTTCAAAATGTTTTCTGCCAAGATAAAAAAATGAAGAACTATAAATTTAAATACTAACTATATGGTACTTTTTAAGAATCCTAGAGATAAATTACAAATCACTACTCTAGCCTGTCAAATGTATCCAGGAAAATCACAATACTTTTTAGATGCTTTTGAAGATGCCATCCATAGGCTATATGGTTATTTGTTGGTAGATTTAAAATCTACAACACCGGAAGACTACCGCTTAAGAACTGGTCTCTTCCCACCAGATATACCTGCAACATATATTTATAAAAAACAACCCTTTAAAAATAAATAGTTTGCCAATGATTTGTCATTCCCTGCAGATACTCAGCAACTGTGAACATGTCTAAGAGGATACGCCGCAATTGGCAGGTTTTAAAAACTTTAATACGCTCTTCACCTTCACAAAAGAAAGCTATTTTATGCACCACATCACATGATTTAGTCACTGCAATATCTGAAATAGCTCTCAATACCCTTAAAGGGAAATTACCTTTATCACCACGCCAAGCAGAAGTGCTTAGAATGTGAAGTAAAAATATAAAGGCTCTGAGCGATAAGAAAAATTCAATTATTAAGAAGAAGAGACTGATTAAACAGTCTGGAGGTTTCATTAGATCTCTGTTAGGTTTTGCTATACCGCTGTTAACAGGCCTTCTAACTAACAGATAATGGAGCATGCTGAGAAAATGTATTTGGTTCCAAGACAAGAGTTGGACCTAATACAGCATATAGATCAGCGCTCTGAAGTCACGCATGTATCTTGATTCAGTGTCTTGATTCAGAAATTATGGCAATCCTTCAGAATAAAAATATAACAGTGGCTGAAAAGATAAAAAGGTATACCACTATATTGCAGAGATACTTGGTACATGCTAAGCAGAATGAGAGTGAAAAGATGTCATTGACGCTTCTCCTACCTCCTGGCGAATCTACCTCAACAACACATGCTACCCCGCAGGTTCAGCCTGCTGAAGTTTCTGGTGCTTTAGATGGTGTACTTTTGAAGGTAATTAATAATGTAAGTGACCGCTATAAAAAAATGCTGAATTGCTGCTCAGTAAAATGGCCAATTCTAAACACATTACAACGTCGAATGATAAGGGGGAATTTGTTTACAAAGACACTGTTGTACCTGGTTCTAATAATTTAATACCTCTGTATGTCTATTCCCAATTGTACAGCGCTGTGGAATTAGTTGGCGCTATATAAATAAAGAATAATAATAATAATATACTAGACTTGGTCCGTGGTGTTACACAGAGTCACAATATTAGTCTTCGTAAAATGCCATGGGGGTGGATTACTTTTCTACAGGCTATGGCTGAGCTGAACATACCTTCTACAGTTGTCAGACTATCTGGAACAGTTAAAAATTCAGAACCATGAAACTACAACTACCACCATAGCACAACATACACCTCCTAAAAAAAAAATATCACCGCGGAATATTTCTTTAACATTGCCTGGTTTAACTACTCCTCACGGTTATTTACTCACTAAAAGGCGTGGGGGTATAATACAGCAGTCTGCTGACTGGTTGACTTTGTAATCCTATTTTTCTGTTTGTGTGATGTTTTTAAAGGGATAGTAATACTTCGTTTTAACTTTATTTTATTTTGTAGGCATTAAAAAAACATGAAGAATGATATAAGTCTTATCTCTCAAAACTTTATGGTTTATGAGATATTCACAAGCAAAGTTTCCCCTCCTGTCCCTTTTGCCTAGTGTAAGCAATCTCTTCTCAGATGTGGACTGCAGTCTATAGACCAGACAGATAACAGAAGGGGACACTCTTATTCCTATGAAAACAATGAAATCCCTGCCCCCCTTGACAAGCTTTTCAGGTTTTTCCCTTATCTTAATTGAAGATTGTCCCTCTCTGCAGTCTACCTGGGCACCTCCCTTCTGCTCTAGCTGAACAGTGAGATATCAGTAAAAGGGGCGGGAGGGGGACACTTTGTCATTGAATTACTCTGGAACTACAACTCTGACAGAATTGAAATAACACTCTCCAAAGTCCAAATACTATGATGATTAATTAGAGCTGATTTTATTATGAAACATTACTATCCCCTGCTTTATATTCTATATTTAAGTTTAATGTGTCTGTTCTTTTGAAAATTTTACAATAACTTTATGACCTTTTGTTTCCCTTTTATTTCTGTAACTATAGCAATGTTTTTGCTCTAATAAACAATTGACAATGATTTAATCTCCGCCATTTTTTCCCGGTCATGCGCACAAAACCCTGGCGAAGTGTCATAGTTCTCACTCATAAACATGTCCGGACTTGTACGCATTCTTACATAAACATGTCTCCCTAATATACGCACCAATCACAAAAATAATACACATATTAAAATGATGTAAGCACTATAATTTGCTATAAACATATGTTGGTACGCCTCATGAGACCACGTACGTAAATACGTGGGTATATCAATGACACAATAAAGTGCAAGGGGCATGGTAACACAGCGCACAAGGCATGGTTTCATTAACTCACAGTAAAGTGCAAGGGTCATGGTAAAACCATGCAGAAGGTGTGGTTTCATGAAATTATATAATTAATAGCATTTAACCCTTTGAGTGCCAGAGGGGTACGCAACGCATTGCAAAGCAATGCGTTGCGTACCCCTCTGGCACTCAACTGGTTAATATCAAGGGGTGTGAACATTAAGCGCAAGGGGTGGGTTCATTATGCACAGTAGGCGTGGGTTACTTTAAAAGTGGTGGGGCACCTGTCAAAATCAGCTTGACGACATATGTAGCTGTGGGCGTGGTTTATTTTATGAGGGGGAGGGGATTACTTAAAAAAGGGGGTGGGCACCTGTCAAAATTTGCCTCTTACTACTCATAGCTTTTGTTAATAAAGTAGTAACAGGAAGGCTGTTTTTTTTTTTTATGTAAGTACTTTAAAAGATATTGCTTCTTCAGGCTTTGCCGGTCAGCATAATGGAGCAAGGTGATTCTTCTGCAAAGCTCTTCTTGACTGTCTAATTCTCCTTCCAACCCCCTCCCAGCTGCCCCAGAGAGCGCGTTCACACTTCCCTTCGGTGTGATGTGAATGGCTTCTTTCATTATATCAAGCTCTGGTTAGCATTACACTGATGTTGCAACCTTCGGTGTGCTGTGAATGGCTTCTATCATTACTCTGTGTGCACAATTATTAGGCAAGTTGTATATTTGAGGATTAATTTTATTATTGAACAACTACAGTGCTCTCCGTCAATCCAAAATGTTAAGAAACCTTAAACCTGAATATTTAAGAAAGTAAAAGTGAGGTTTTGGCTTTCTTAGGAGAATATCTATGTGTGCACAATTATTGGGCAACTATTAGTGTGCAGTATTATTATGCAAATAAATGAAAAATTATAATTTTCCCATCTTATGTGTTTATTTTCATCTATTAAAGTGAAAATACTAAATAAAGAACTAAAAATTTACAAATAAGCATTTGTGACATTTCCAAAAAAAAATCAGTGACCAATATAACCACCATTCTTTTCAATAACAGTCATAAGCCTTCCATTCATGAAGTCTGTCAGTTTCTTGATCTGTTGACGATCAACTTTTTGTGCAGCAGCAACCACAGCCTCCCAGACACTGTTCAGAGAGGTGTACTGTTTTCCTTCAGCATAAATCTGCCATTTAAGAAGTGCGCACAAGTTCTCAACGAGGTTTAGGTCAGGTGAAGAAGGGGCCATTTCATTATTTTATCATCTTTAAAGGGTTAGTAATACTTCGTTTTATCTTTATTTTATTTTGTAGGCATTAAAAAAACATGAAGAACGATATAAGTCTTATCTGTCAAACCTTTATGGTTTAAGAGATATTCACAAGCAAAGTTTCCCCCTCCCGCCCCTTTTACCTAGTGTAAGCCATCTCTTCTCAGATGTGAATCTGGTTGTAAGACCAGACAGATAACAGCAGGGGACAATCTTCTTTGTATGAAAAGAATGAAAGCCCTTCCCCCCTTGACAAGTTTTTCAGCTTTTTCCCTTATCTTAATTGAAGATTGTCCCTCTCTGCAGTCTACCTGGGCACCTCCCTTCTGATCTGGCTGAGCAGTGTTACATCAGTAAAAGGTGCGGGAGGGGGATACTTTGTCATTGAATTACTCTTGAACTACAACTCTGACAGAATTGAAATACCACTCTCCAAAATCCAAATACTATGATGATTAATTAGAGCTGGTTTTATTATGAAACATTACTATCCCTGTAAGGCCTTTACTGGCTAGCCATGCAGTGGAGTACTTCGATGCATACGATGGAGCATTGTTCTGCATAAAAATCATTACCTTCTTGAAAGATGCAGACTTTTTCCTGTACCACTGCTTGAAGAAAATGTCTTCTAAAAACTGGCAGTAGGTTTGGGAGTTGAGTTTGAGTCCATTTTCAACCCGAAACTAGCTCATCGTTGATAATACCAGCCCATACCAGTATCCCTCCTTCACCTTGTTGGCGTCTGAGTCGAAGTGGAGCTCTGTGCCTGTTACGGATCCAGCCACGGGCCCATCCATCTGGACCATCAAGAGTCACTCTCATCTCATCAGTCCATAAAACCTTTGAAAAATCTGTCTTCAGATATTTCTTGGCCCAGTCTTGTCGTTTCAACTTATGTGTCTTGTTCAGTGGTGGTTGGGTTTCAGCCTTTCTTACTGTAGCCATGTCTTTGAGCACTGAACACCTGGTACTTCTGGACACTCTAGGTAGGTTACAGTTCTGGAATATGACAGCACTGGAGGATAAGGGGTTCCTGCTAGCTTCATGTTTGATTCTTCTCAAATCTCTGGCAGTTAATTTGCGTCTTTTTTTTCTCAACACGTTTCTTGCAAACCTGTTGACTATCAGCAACAAAACGTTTGATGGTTCTGTGATCACGCCCAATATCTAAGCAATTTCAAGAGTGCTGCATCCCTCTGAAAGACATTTTACAATTTTTGACTTTTCAGAGTCAGTTATATCTCTTTCTCTGCCCATTTTGCCTGAAGAAATGAAGCTGCCTAATAATTATGCACACCTTGACATAGGGTGTCCATCTCCTTAGGCCGCACCCTCTCTCATTACACAAATACACATCACCTGATATGCTTAAATCCAATAAGCATTCAAGTTTATACAGCTTGGAGTTGGAAAATATGCATAAAAATGAAGATATGGTCAAAATACTCACTTGCCTAATAATTGTGCACACAGTGTATATCATGCTCTGGCTGGCATTATACTGAGGTTGCAACCTCAGTATAATGCTAACCGGAGCTTGATATAATGATAGATGCCATTCACAGCACACCCAAGGGAAGCATGAACCCGCTTCCTGGGACATCTGGGAGGGAGGTGGGAGGAGAAGAAGAGCTGTGCTGTGCACATTATGCGGAAGTGTACAGCATAGAAGATATAATATCTTTTAAAGTGCTTAAATAAAAAAAAAAAAAAACCCAGCAGCTTTCCTATTACTATGTTATTAACAAAAGCTATGGTAAAAAAAGTATAAGGTGATACATCCCCTTTAAATATCCTGTAGCCCCTCCCACAAACACAGGCCCAGCCTTATACTTGTGGAAAGGGCTTGTGGAGACTGAACTAAAAAGCATACTCAAAGTGTGGTATAACTTAGATTCCGGGCTAAACCTAGGTGTGTAATCGAGCGTTCAGCATGATTAGAGGTCAAAAACGAGCCAAAATGATTTTATAAAGATGTTAATACTTGCACTACAAAACAACTTTACAGAGACAAAATTAATGAGACAGAAAAGTTTGGGCCTCTTTCATCTCAGATTGGGGGTTAGGGGTACAAGTTATGAAGCAGCTGGATTTCCAACGTCTTAGTTTCTGGAAAATGTGAGGGATACTTTATTCTTGGAGGTGGCAGAAGCAGCTCTGATGAGAAAAGAGTGGCCGGAGAAATGGGCGGGGTTCAATAAGAGTCAGGAAATTAACATCCTGATGTAATTGAGGAAGGTTGTTGTTCTTGATGGACAATCATACATGGGTAACAATGGGCAACTGGAAGGTCTTGAAGGTGAGCGGCCAGAGGTTGAAGGGTGGAAAAAGGGCACCATTTGTCCTTGGTGGGTTAGAATCATATTTGGGCACCCTGCCCTGTTTGATCAGTTTTTGAATGCTTTAAATGAAGGGTGAAGTGGTCCGGGTGGGCGACAAGGTACTTTTTGTATAGGTCTTGACTGCTTGGTGAAGAGACCGTAAACTCACCGGGTCTTAGAAATACAAAGAATGCCATGATGGCTGTCACCAGGAAAATGCAGGTGGCTTTTTTTATCAAAGCAAAAGTTCATATAATTTGTGAAAGATGGGGCAGTCTATAGGGTTCCTCGGGAGGGGGGCCGGCAGTGGGTTCTTAATTATTCCTTTCAGAAATAGCTTAACCTGATAGGAGGTGTTGATGCATGACTGAGATAGTGTAAGGCCAGATAGTGTTGGATCCTAGCTAACTGGAGTTTAATAGTATACAGAGAGTTTGAGTGCGTGGTGACAATAAGCTGCATAGACCAGTATAACTGGTAGGGAGTAGGGTTGTGACTGCTTAGTGAGAGTGAAAGAATTATCGGGGTGGTAGGAAAGCAAACACTAGAGTCTATCAATATTGATGCAAGATAGTTGTTTATTCTACATTGGGTTTCTTGGGCAGATGGCCTGAGATTGGGTCTTGCGGCACAATGAGCATAAGTGAAACATCCTACATGCACTATAAAAACAGCTCCTAGCATTAAAAATTATGACATAATGGGGATGATCCGAAGTAATGGATGGGTGCCTATCATGTCCCTAGTAGTTTGGGAACTAGCCAGGGGTGGCAAGTTAGTATTGAAGGTTGTGACTGAACCTGCTTGTGAACTGGTGGATAGACTGGGAAAAGAAGCTGAGCAAAAGTATGAAGAATGCGTGGTCGACTGACAGATGTTGCATACTGGAGTTTTTAAACCGCCAAAGTGAGGACAGAAGAGTTTGTTGTCTAACGAACTCCAATCAGTCACAAATTAAATTGGGCTAGCGTGGCGGCTGCCTTAGCTGAGAGGGATCTATGGTAATCGTAGAACGTTGTGCCTCTGTAACTGTAGCCCAGGTCCACTAGCAGGTACAGTTACTGGTCCATTTCCTGTCTACGAAGAGGGAATGTGGAGAAAAATATATCTCTAAAAATACTGAAGGCAAGGATGTAATGTTAGTTTTAGTTTTTTAGATAATCTTGTGTCCTTGGTCTTCAAGGTTGCCAAAACATTGCCACAATTAACTGTTCTATTTTCAGCTATATCTTTTGTTGCGATGAGTATTGACATCAATTTAACATCCTTACCTTCTAGTATGTCTTTTCTAATATAAGCTGGAATCATATGGCTGGGGTGATTTGAGGTATGATGATATTGGTACCCGAGCTGTGGCATGGAGAAGTAGAAGGTAACGGTGCTGCCTGAGATGGGGCAAGCGAGTTGTACTCAAATCTGGCCTGAACATCTGACATAGCTGAGGTCAAATCAGTAAGCAGCTGTGTAATGTGGCCTAGCTGAGGAATATAGGTATGGGGAGCTAAGGGGTGGGGACGGGGGTGGGTGGGATGGAAATAGCAGTCAGAAGAGCTCAGTTTTACGAGCTGATACAGCATATTGCATACGTCTCCTTGTCAATTCAGCCGTTATTTTTGGTATGGTCCTGTGCTTATATGAAGGCGATGATGTGGCCGGGGTCACTTCTACTGTCACTGACTCGGAATCTGACCCAGCTTGGAGAGTAGAATCTTCCATCTTGTTTGACTTGAAGATATAATGAAAGAATTAGCGAGTCTAAGTTAAAAGTGTTTTTTTATGGGGGGGGGGGACCAGGAACCAGACAGACACAAAATGTGAAGTGCAAAACACCTTTATTGACATAAACAAAGCAAAATAGTGATCCAGGAGCAAAAAAACCAAAAGACAAGCTGGGGTCAGGAACCAAGATGGATACTCAAACAAGCCGGGATCAGGAATATTGAGGTCAGAGATGTCAGGAACAAGCCAGGAGTCAGGAGCCAGAATGGATGTCAAAGGAAGCCAGATCATGCATGGATAATCAGGAACTCAGTAGAACGCTCTTGCAGCCAGAAACAACACAAGGGCAAGGAGGAAATGGGCCCAACTGCTTTAAATAGCCAGGAAGGGGTTGGCTGATATTAATCAGGTGAGTAACCATGGTAACAGAGAGGTAAAGGCAGATCTTTATTCATCAGCTGAGTCAGCCATACACAGGGAAAGAAAAGGCAGCTTGTATCATCAACAGAGTGTAAAAGCACAGAGCAGTTAAACCAAACCGTGACAGTACCTCCTCCTCAACACCTCCCCCTCCAGAGAAGCAGGACCAGGTTTGAGGGGAAAACGTGTATGGAAGTATCACAGTGCCTGTGATCTAGCTGTCACTCTCTTCTATGTACAAGGGTGATTTGTTCACTTAGTTTGGCCCGCCCCTTGGTTTCCTTTTTATACCTGGCAATTCCATCTGTCAGGCGCCCTTTCGTGGTGTTTCTGAGCCAGTTGTTCTGTTGCTATGTTTCTGATTCCTGTGTACCGATTTGGCTAGTCCTGACCATTCTCCAGTGTTCCTGCTTGTGTATGACCCAGCTCGTCTGACTATCTCCTCCAGATCTCGACTCTGCTTGGCTGAAGTTCCTGCTTGTGTATGACCCGGCTCGTCTGACTCTCTCCTCCGGATCTCGACTCTGCTTGGCTGACGTTCCTGCTTGTGCATGACCCGGCTGGTACGACTATCTCCTGCGTGCTCCGATCCGGCCTTGCTGACTGCCTCCCGTAAGATCACCTCCAGTGTGTTCCAGAAGACCCACGTTCCTGTTTGTCGCCATCGCGACATTATCATCCACTGTTCCAGTACTTGTGTGGCTGTCTTGCCTGGTGTTACTTCGTGCGGTGCAGTGTTACGATCGTGCAGAGCTGTGTGCGCCTCCCTCAGACTGCAGTGCTGTGCTACCGCAGAAAAGCCTTGTGTAAACGTGCCTTTTAACCTTACCAGTGCTGTCTCGGTCCCACTCTCCCTACTCCAGTGTGAGCCTCGTTCATAGTGAAACTCTTGCTGAGTTGGCCGCTCTCCGTCGGCAACTCGATACCATCCCAGTAGAGTGTTCACTTCCTGATAGGCCGGTTGGGCGCTTTGGCTCTCTATCTCTCTCGTTGTATACACTGGGCGATTCCGTTATACCGAGTGGTGACGGGCACAGGCTTCAGCACTAGCATTCCGGTACTACTTCTGTTGGGCTTTGGGCCCTGTCTCTCTATACTCAGTCCGGTAGAGTCTGAAGAGGCTTGGGAGCTCTTGCACTGCAGGCCGGTCCGATACACGCCCGTGGGGCTAAGATCACTTGCACCAGCAGTAGCCATTCCTGTAGGTACGCCCGTGGGGGGCTATTGGGCTCTGCTATTCTACACACCGTGGCGAGACAGTCCCTATCCACTTGTTGGTGAACATTTCTTCAGCACAACTTATCTACACCTTGGGCGTGCCAAGCATCCACTTAAGAGACTGATCATAATCAAGGACTTAACCCTTTGTGGTTACCTTAAGCGTAACCTACTCATACCCAGGGCGTGCCAAACAGTTCCTTTGAAACTGATATGTATAAAGGACTTAACCCTCCGGGGTTATACCCCCTCCTTGGTGGTAGATGTGTACTTGCTTTCCGTTTCTGCATTAACTTTGTATTTTCCAGTCACTATCGTTTATGTACAACCAACCGCCACTAGAGGGCGACCTTATGTGTTATTATTGCTAAATAAAACTGTGTTTTATTTTTACATACTGGTCTGAGAGTCTTTAACAAAACCGTGACAGGAAGGCACGGAGGAGGGCAGGAGCATACACGTCCGAGGCTGTAACCCATGAGCGCTCCTCTGGCCCGTAACCCTTCCAATGTATCACGGTGCCCGTGATTGCCTGTGACTGACATTTGCCCTGGAGCGACATTGTTTACATGCTACTGTTGCTCTTGCTGAGTCGCTATTCTTATAAGGTGCCACACTGATGAGGTCATTGCTCCACCTACCCATTAGGGTTTTAAACCTCTCTCTGTGTCACTCCTATTGCCCTTTCATGGTGTACCTGAGCTTAGTTCTGCGTGGTGCTTACCGTTCCTGTGTATTACCTGGCTCGTCTGACTACCCATTCCGGTTCTGAGTCCTGGCTCGTCTGACTACCCGTTCCGGTTCTGACTCCTGGCTCGTCTTACTACACGTTCCGGTCCTGACCTCTGGCTTCACTGACTACCTGTTCCGGTTACGACCATTGGCAACGTCTGACTACCTGATCCGGTGTGACCCTTGGCTGTCTCCTGGTTTACCCTTACGTTGCGCTCCGTTACCTTCCCGTTGTACGGGTTGGTTGTTGTTCTGCCTGTGCCTTCTGCTTTGCGCTTGCTTCCGTTAGAAGCTGCGCTTGTCGGTCACTCCGTGTGTCTGACCTCCCGTGGCTGTGCCAGTCCGTGTTGCCTAGCCTATCTCCATCGGCTACCGTACTGTGTATCCCCTGTGGGGATCCTGGTCTGCTCCGTTTATTTACCGACTCAGTGCTTGGGAGTGCTCTGCACTGCCCTCACACTTACTGTGTAGTCAAGGGCCATTCCACCTGTCCTGTGAAGGGTGAGGAAAGTGCCTACACTGTTCCTCTCTGGTCTCGTGAAGGTGTGCCTTCCTATCAGGGTACAGATTGCTCTGCACTATACCCACCTAACTGTGTAGTCAAGGGCCATTCCGCTGTTATCCACCTGTCCTGTGAAGGGTGAGGAAAGTGCCTACACTGGTCCTCTCTGGTCTCGTGAAGCTGTGCCATCCTATCAGGGTACAGAGTGCTCTGCACTATACACAGCTGTGTAGTCAAGGGCCATTCCGCTGTTATCCACCTGTCCTGTGAAGGGTGAGGCAAGTGCCTACACTGTTCCTCTATGGTCTCGTGAAGGTGTGCCACTGTTGACTGCCATTTACTTCAGTCTCTTACTACTGTGACATTTATTTGCCTGTTGCCTTACATCCTGCCTTTTCATTACTTAATAAAGTTTTACTTTAAGTTCAGTTGTACTTGTCAGTGTGTTATTCCTAGTGACTCCGTGACATTACTAAAGGGCCATGAACACTGACAGTACTGACGCCAGTAGTGAGCAGTCGCTGAGTATTATGTCCAGGATTGACATGCAGGAACAACGACTTGATCAGTTGTCAGTAGTGTTGCAAACACTGCTTGATCGTACCGTACATTTGGATAAAGCTGGGCAACCACTGATGGCCTCCTCAGCGACAACCACTCAGGTGGAAAATATGTGCTTTAAGGGCTTATCTGGGTCGGCTTCTCTGCCCCTAAGATAAGATGGGGATCCCACATTATGGCGTGGTTTCATTAATCAGCTCGGAATTTTTTTGGAACTGGTTCCACACGCTTTCCAATCCGAGAGAAGTAAAGTGGGTTTTATGATTTCTTTGTTGATCGGCAAAGCCCTGGCTTGGGCCAATCCGTTATGGGAGACGGCAAAACCTATCACCTCAGATTTCTCCCAATTCGCTGAGGCATTCCGAAGGGTCTTTGATGTTCCTGGTAGGCCCTTCTCTGTCGCAAAAAAACTAATGACAATTCAGCAGGGCACCCGTACGGTAGTTGAGTATGCTATCGAATTTTGCACATTTGCGGCAGAGGTTGGGTGGAATAATGAGGCTCTGGTGACAGCCTTCTCGCAGGGACTAAAGGATATAATCAAAGACGAGATTGCTGCTCGTGATTTACCAAGTGACTTGGACCAACTAATCTCTTTTGTCATCCTAATCGATACCCGTATAAGAGAAAGGTCCACATTGAAGACTAATAGGCCAAGACATGAGTTGCGCCCAATACCTAACAGGAAGCTCCCACCCATACCTCCCTCATCTCCCTTGCCGCCCAGTTCAGAGGTCAGTAGGGCTGAACCCATGCAGGTTGTCTTTACACGATTATCTCGGGGGGAACGGTCATTCAGCTGTAGAGAAGGCCTGTGCCTGTATTGTGGGAAGGCTGGGCATATGCTACAAGGTTGTCCGGTGCGTCCGGGAAACGCACGCACTAGGTTCTCTAAGGGGACCGATCCTAGGTGGAGTCAGTTGGTCACATGTAGAAGCAAAAATCACTGGTCGCACTGTGGTTATATCAATCTGAAAACAATGTTGCAGTACAGACTTCTTGATAAAAGCTTCATTTATTGAAAAAATCTTCTTTAAAATGCGTCAGTGCAAATAACTTCAATATATATCAAAATATACAATTCAATACAGCGATAACAGGAATGGGCAAAAGGACTTATCTTCACTCCATTCGATCAACGCCTTTCGCGCTATGTCCGCGCTTACTCATGATCTCGGAACAAACATTGACCTCCATTGTTCGCTTCTATTTAAAAAGACGCTCACCAATCACTGCCCCATAGGAGTCACAATCGCAAATCCATTGGATCCTGGCAAAATGCCCTTCACTGTCTGATCGTGCTTAAAGGCAAAGATATTAACCCAAAATCACAAAGTGATTCACCAACCAATCAATTACATCTATTGAAAATTGGTCAAACACCCAGTTCGCCACAATATTACTTCTTCCAAAACAAGATAAAAGGAGTTAAGATATCACTCATAAAACAAGCCCAAAGCACTTGAACAGACAAGGAATCCTACCACTCCAAAGTAGGCAACGATTGTGTCTATCTTCCGTATTTCGGGCTAGTGAGCATCCATTAATGGCGGACAACCGTGGTCAATGTCTACAATAAAAGAACTAATTAATCTAAAAATATATCTTCAGAAACATCTGAAAAAATATATAGATGTTACATGAGGTACTGTCAGTTATCTACGGGAACACAATAGAATTATATATCACACTGAAACATTAAGAATGCGTCTTGCGCAAGAGGCATTAATTGAAACCATCGTACAACCCCCTTATACACAAGACACATCCTATTACTATCTTGAACCTACATTACATTTGTGACACTGATCCCAGTCTATCTTATATAGCCCAAAAACTACAATTAAAGATAAACACAATTAGTTAACAGGGTGCATCCCATTGTGTTATGTATTAAATTAAACCATTTCACTTGTCATAACCTAAATTAATAATATTATCCTAACAATTAATATCTATATTTAAACAAAACACATCATATCATAATCTTTATTGAAGCCCTGGGGGTACCGGGTCTTAATAGTGAAAATCCAAAACACTTCACGTCTCAATAGAGCTCTATCAAGATCTCCTCCTCTACTTCCCACCGTAACACATTCAATGCCCTGGATTTCAAAAAATTCTAAACTGCCGCAGTGTTGGTCCTTAAAATGTTGGGATACATAAGATCTAAACCCTTCTCCTCTTATATCACTCATGTGTTCATTTAACCTTTCCCTTAACGATCGAAGGGTTTTACCCACATATTGCAAACTACACTGCGTGCAGTTTATCAAATAGATAATACCCCGTGTAGCACAATTAATAAATTGCTTAACATTAAAGCTGTCACCAGTTCTAAAGGACTGAAAATTATTAGATACTTTAATAAACTTACAACATCCACAGCAGGAGCTACCACACTTGTAGACTCCAACTGAGGATAACCAAGTGGGTTTAGTCTTTTCTTTTCCTTTCATAAAAAGACTAGGCGACAGCTTGTTAGCAATTGTTTGTGCTTTTTTCAACACATATCGAAAGCCTCTTGTAACCACTTTTGTAGTTTTTCATCCCCATTTAGAACTGGCACATGTTTTTTTACAATCTGTATTATTTTATTATATTCTACACTATATGGGGTAGAAAAAACAATGGGACTGTCAACTGATCCTTTCCTATTCTGATGTCTATCCTTCTTATATATCAGCAAATCCTCTCTCTTCTTGTTCTTAGCTATACTGAACGCCCTACCAATCATCCACTTTGGATATTCTCTTGTAACAAACCTCTGATACAATTCTTCAGCCTGCCTCAAAAATTCCTCCTCCGTTGTACAAATCCTCCTTAATCGAATAAATTGACTCATGGGAATTCCATTAATAATGTGTCCTGGGTGTGAACTATCAGCCCTTAATAATGAATTACCCATGATCGATTTCCTATATATTGTAGTACTAATCAATCCAGTAGTGGGATCACCCTGAATGTTGAGGTCCAAAAAATTGATGTTCTTAAAACTATATTCATAAGTGAACTGCAACTTCAAATCATTACAATTCAAATAACTAACAAAGGGACCAATGTCTTCCTCCTTTCCTTGCCACACAAACAAAAGGTCATCAATATATCTACCAAAAAATAAGATAGAATCTCTAAATGGGTTCCCATCTCCAAAGACGCGGGACTCTTCCCACCAACCCATATATAGGATGGCGTAAGAGGGGGGTTAACAAGCAAGATATATACATTCAGTTGTTGATTTGTAGCATTTGCCACTAGTGTTGTGAGACTAAGTTTAATATTATATTGCTGTGTGTAGCACATCTATGAGGTTTGGAGCCACCCACATATGTTTTCTATATAGTAAATTTTTCTCTTTTGGGTAGAGCTCATTCTGTGTGAGTTCTTACACAGCCACATATGTTTTTGAGTATGCAACAATATAGCGTACCACGGTATTGATACAAGTGGAGTATCGTTTTGATCATGGCAGAAGTTTAAGAGCCATAGAGGATGTCAGTTTGAGACAAAATATTGTGATGAAGCTTTTTACAGAGCCTGTTACAAAGAAGGAAAATGAGCATGTGTTGGAACTATCGGATTTATTTAAAGATCTGGAAAAGATGTTGGCAAAAGAGATAAAAGTGTGGTGGGAAATAACCACTCTCCAACAATATATTAAAGCAGAGAGAATACCACGTGGTCTTAGGATCAGAAAGATACCCACATTTGCCTCAGAGGATGCCACATTTTTAGAAGAATGGAATACAGTATTAACAAATTGCTCCAACACGCTTATGAAGCTTCTTATAACATATAAAGAGAAGATTTTATGTCAATTAAAAGAAGAAATAAAAGAGAAGCAGGCTCTAATCACAATAGAGAAGGAACACAAAGATTTTGATGCACTGGATAAAAAGCTCTCAGAAAATCTTGAGAAGCTTGAAAAATCTGTGATGGAATTGAAGCAAAGGAAATTTTTGAGGGACAAAGATGATTATGAACAAGGTCATGTATATACTTGGAAGAAGATGAATTATAGATACAATAAACGAAGATCCATTTTGAAGGTCCCTAGAGAGAAAACAGTGAGTTTTTCCAGTATTGATCTTGATGATGAAGATCAGAATGATGTAACAGTGGTAACATCATTTGATACTACCACAGACTCAGCCTCTTTTTTATCACTAGAGAGAGAAGAGAAAGCGGTGAGAATATTTACATCAGATGAAGAAAGTCCAAGAAGAGAAAAGAGAACATCATCGAGAACAAGGCAGACAAAACAAACAGAAAATGGACAAGAAGGGGAGGCAAAAGGAGGTCCAAAAATAGAAAGGAACACTCAAAGATCCAAGAAGGTTCACAGGAACAAAAACAAGAAGAACACACAGTAATCAATTTATCTAAATATAATTTAAAAGATGAAGAAAGAAGAATCTTGGAAAAGGGACTAAATTTTGCCCCGAAGCGACATTTTGATTTGTTTACTACCCTGTTGGACGTTAATCGTTTTGTCAGGAAAGATTACTTTAAAAAAAATTTTTTCTCAAGGATGATGCCACTGATTTTCCAGTAGTGGATGATCACACTTTAAAAGAACAAATTGATGTTACCAATATGTCCTTTAGAGATTGTAGTACACTAATGGATATGGTTAACATCAGACAAGATATTAATATAGATCAAGTATTGGCATCTTCCGATTTTGAACCTAAGAAAGGCTATGGTACAAGCTTTTACCCTATAGGTTGTAGGGGAGAGGTATTGGATAGCTTTCAACGGCTTGTAGAGAAGGATCTCACTGAATTAAGTAATAATATTCGTGATTCCATCAATGATAGAAATGTTCATAACTTAACTAGGAAAGAAGAACGAACATTACATAATTTGTCACAATTGAAGGAAATAGTTATCAAGGGAGCAGATATGGGGGGTTCTGTAGTAATTTTGGATGCGGAATCATATTATGAGGAAGCTATGAGACAACTTAATGATGTTGAAGCCTATATAAGATTAAAAGCCAACCCTTCCAGAGAGTATGCTAGTATTTTGCATTCTCTTTTACAAAAAGGTTTGTCCTTGGGAGTATTAAAGAAAAAAGAAATGGAGTATTTATTTGTGACTAATCCGATCACACCCATTTTCCATCATCTCCCTAAGGTTCATAAAACCTTGGAGAGGCCGGAAGGCAGACCAATTGTCTCTGGAATAGGCTCTTTAAATGAGCCTTTTGGTGAATGGATTGATCATTTTTTACAGCCACTTGTTTTACGTCTTTTCAGCTATCTGAGGGATAGTATTAATGTTATCCAACGCCTGAGCTCTGTTAAATGGGCATCCCATCTAGCTTGGATCACGTGTGATGTTAAATCACTTTACTCTTGTATACCACACCTTTTAGGGCTAACAGCATTGGAGTATCATTTGAACAGATATAGTGGTTATCCTCCTGAATTAAGGGAATTTCTAGTAGAAGGAGTGGAGTACTTGTTAACACACAATTTTTTATATGTTTGATGGTGGGTTCTATCTCCAAAGACGCGGGACTTCAATGGGGGCAAAATTTGCCCCCTCTTACGCCAACCTATATATGGGTTGGTGGGAAGAGTCCCGCGTCTTTGGAGATGGGAACCCATTTAGAGATTCTATCTTATTTTTTGGTAGATATATTGATGACATTTTGTTTGTGTGGCAAGGAAAGGAGGAAGACATTGGTCCCTTTGTTAGTTATTTGAATTGTAATGATTTGAAGTTGCAGTTCACTTATGAATATAGTTTTAAGAACATCAATTTTTTGGACCTCAACATTCAGGGTGATCCCACTACTGGATTGATTAGTACTACAATATATAGGAAACCGATCACGGGTAATTCATTATTAAGGGCTGATAGTTCACACCCAGGACACATTATTAATGGAATTCTCATGAGTCAATTTATTTGATTAAGGAGGATTTGTACAACGGAGGAGGAATTTTTGAGGCAGGCTGAAGAATTGTATCAGAGGTTTGTTACAAGAGAATATCCAAAGTGGATGATTGATAGGGCGTTCAGTATAGCTAAGAACAAGAAGAGAGAGGATTTGCTGATATATAAGAAGGACAGACATCAGAATAGGAAAGGATCAGTTGACAGTCCCATTGTTTTTTCTACCCCATATAGTGTAGACTATAATAAAATAATACAGATTGTAAAAAAACATGTGCCAGTTCTAAATGGGGATGAAAAACTACAAAAAGTGGTTACAAGAGGCTTTCGATATGTGTTGAAAAAAGCACAAACAATTGCTAACAAGCTGTCGCCTAGTCTTTTTATGAAAGGAAAAGAAAAGACTAAACCCACTTGGTTATCCTCAGTTGGAGTCTACAAGTGTGGTAGCTCCCGCTGTGGATGTTGTAAGTTTATTAAAGTATGTAATAATTTTCAGTCCTTTAGAACTGGTGACAGCTTTAATGTTAAGCAATTTATTAATTGTGCTACACGGGGTATTATCTATTTGATAAACTGCACGCAGTGTAGTTTGCAATATGTGGGTAAAACCCTTCGATCATTAAGGGAAAGGTTAAATGAACACATGAGTGATATAAGAGGAGAAGGGTTTAGATCTTATGTATCCCAACATTTTAAGGAACAACACTGCGGCAGTTTAGAATTTTTTGAAATCCAGGGCATTGAACGTGTTACGGTGGGAAGTAGAGGAGGAGATCTTGATAGAGCTCTATTGAGACGTGAAGTGTTTTGGATTTTCACTATTAAGACCCGGTACCCCCAGGGCTTCAATAAAGATTATGATATGATGTGTTTTGTTTAAATATAGATATTCATTGTTAGGATAATATTATTAATTTAGGTTATGACAAGTGAAATGGTTTAATTTAATACATAACACAATGGGATGCACCCTGTCAACTAATTGTGTTTATCTTTAATTGTAGTTTTTGGGCTATATAAGATAGACTGGGATCGGTGTCACAAATGTAATGTAGGTTCAAGATAGTAATAGGATGTATCTTGTATAAGGGGGTTGTACGATGGTTTCAATTAATGCCTCTTGCACAAGACGCATCCTTAATGTTTCAGTGTGATATATAATTCTATTGTGTTCCCGTAAATAACTGACAGTACCTCATGTAACATCTATATATTTTTTCAGATGTTTCTGAAGATATATTTTTAGATTAATTAGTTCTTTTATTGTAGACATTGACCATGGTTGTCCGCCGTTAATGGATGCTCACTAGCCCAAAATACGGAAGATAGACACATTCGTTGCCTACTTTGGAGTGGTAGGATTCCTTGTCTGTTCGAGTGCTTTGGGCTTGTTTTATGAGTGATATCTTAACTAGTGATGAGCGAGCACCCCAATGCTCGGGTGTTCGGGTGCTCTGACCGAGCACCCCCTGAGGCTCGAGTGCTCGGCCGAGCACCCGAGCCCCATTGAAGTCAATGGGAGGACTCGAGCATTACACCAGGCACCCCCTGCTCTGATGAGGGGAGGGTGCCTGGTCCATAGGAAAAGGGCAGAAAAGGATGGAAACACCACAGAAATGGTTCAGGGACAGCATAGGGAGGATGTCTGGATGCATCTTGGACTCCAACATCGCTGCTGGGAACGATCTTTCGCCCGTAGTACGCCATTTTTACAGACTGACCATAAAACACACAAAAAGGAAAATAAAAACGACTTTAGGCGAAAAATTGTTACCAAACAATATTTGCTGTATATTTACTTGTATATCATCTGCAAATTATCCCAAAAATTTCCTTGATTTTCGGAAGTGAGGCCATGATTAAGAGGGAAACGTGCGCAGAGGCAAATTCTCCCAAAAATTTCCTTGATTTTCAGAACTGAGGCCATGATTAAGAGGGAAACGTGCGCTGAGCTGACCATCTAAAACATTATGGGTGAGGGTCTGCTGCAGAGCTGACCATCCTAAACATTATATGCGAAGGCCCGCTAGTGAGCTGACGCTATAAAACATTATATGAGAGGGCCCGCTAGAGAGCTGACCCAATAAAACATTATATGAGAAGGCCCGCTGGTGAGCTGACCTATATAAAAATTGTCAAACAGGGCCCGCTGGTGAGCTGGCCCTATATAAAAATTATATCACAGGGCCCGCTGGTGAGCTGGCCCTATATAAAAATTATAGCACAGGGCATATGGAAGAGGAGGAGGAGGATGAGAAGATTAAGAGTCAACCATATACCCGATTTTTGGGTGGAAGGGGTGAATGGGAATACAGAGTATTCCCATCATTGTAAATAACATATCTAAAGTGACTTTATGTTCCCCCGGGGCTTTCCTCCAGTGGAGTGGAGAAGTCAGGGGAAATCCAGGCCTTGTTCATTTTTATAAGTGTCAACCTATCAGCATTGTCGGTGGAAAGGCGGATACGCTTATCTGTTATGATGCCACCAGCAGCACTAAATACCCGCTCAGACAGAACGCTGGCGGCAGGGCAGGCCAGCACCTCCAAGGCGTAGAGTGCCAGTTCATACCACGTGTCCAGCTTGGACACCCAGTAGTTGTAAGGCACAGAGGGATCATTGAGGACGCTGACATGGTCTGCTACGTACTCCTTCACCATCTTCCAAAACTTTTCCCTCCTTGTGACACTAGGCTGCGCATCAGGGTGAGGGTGCTGGCGGGGTGTCATGAAGGTGTCCCACGCCTTGGAGAGTGTTGCCCTGCCTTTGTCGGAACTGCTGTGTGCTCCCCTTTTCTCCCCTTCTCGGTTGGCCAAGGTAGCACGTACTCTGCCGCCAGCGTTGTCAGATGGAAAATTTTGGAGCAATTTTTCAACAAGAACCTTCTGGTATTGCACCATTTTGCTTGTCCTCTCCACCGGAGGAATGAGAGATGAGAAATTCTCTTTGTAGCGGGGGTCCAGAAGGGTGAACACCCAGTAATCCGTGTTGTTTAAAATGCGTATAACGCGTGGGTCACGGGAAAGGCAGCCTAACATAAAGTCAGCCATGTGTGCCAGAGTACCAACAGTCAAGATTTCGCTGTCCTCACCAGGAGGATGACTCTCAATATCCTCATCCTCTTCCTCCTCTTCTGCCCACCCACGCTGAAGAGATGGAACTAAAGTTCCATGGCTACCCTCTGTAGCGGAGGCAACCGTGTCTTCCTCCTCCTCCTCCTCCTCCTCCTCCTCCGCCTCCTCCAATTGTCGCTGAGAAGACGAAGTGAGGGTGCTCTGGCTATCACCTTGTGTAAGCTCTTCCTCCCCCATTTCCACCTCTTCCACATGCAAAGCGTCGGTTTTAATTGTGAGCAGCGAGCGTTTCAGTAGACACAGAAGTGGGATGGTTACACTGATAATAGCGTTATCGCCGCTCACCATCTGTGTCGATTCCTCAAAATTGCGTAAAACCTCGCAGAGGTCTGACATCCATTCCCACTCCTCACTTCTGATTACAGGAAGTTGAACGGAGAGGCGACGACCGTGTAACAGCTGGTACTCCACTACTGCCCTCTGCTGCTCACAAAGCCGGGCCAACATGTGGAAGGTGGAGTTCCAGCGCGTGCTCACGTCACACAGCAGCCGGTGAGCTGGCAATTGTAAGCGCTGCTGCAGCTTCAACAGGCCGGCCGAAGCTGTAGATGACTTACGGAAATGTGCACACACGCGGCGCACCTTGGTCAAGAGATCATGCACATTGGGGTAGGTTTTTAGAAATCGCTGAACCACTAAATTAAATACATGCACTAGGCATGGTACGTGTGTGAGCTTGCCGAGCTCCAAAGCCGCCACCAAGTTACGCCCATTATCACACACAACCATGCCTGGTTGCAGGTTGAGTGGCGAGAGCCACTGCTCGGTCTGGTGACTAATCCCCTGCAACAGCTCTGAGGCCGTGTGCTGTTTGTCCCCAAGGCAGATCAGCTTCAGCACGGCCTGTTGACGCTTCCCCACTGCAGTGCTACACTGCTTCCAGCTACTGGCTGATGGGGGAGTGGCGCTGCGTGTAGAGAATTCGGAGGTGGAAACGGAGGAGGAGGAGCCAATAACGTAGGTGCTGGCGGAAACCCTGATGGAGGTAGGGCCCGCAATCCTCGGCGTGGGTAGCACCCGTGCCATCCCAGGGTCCGAGTCGCTCCCAGCCTCCACGACATTCACCCAGTGTGCCGTCAGGGAAATGTAGCGTCCCTGGCCACAAGCACTTGTCCATGTGTCAGTCGTTAAGTGGACCTTCCCAGTAACTGCGTTGGTCAGGGCACGGGTGATGTTACGGGACACATGGTGGTGTAATGCGGGGATGGCACACCGGGAAAAGTAGTGGCGGCTGGGGACCGCGTACCGAGGGACAGCTGCTGCCATCAGGCTGCGGAAGGACTCAGTGTCCACAAGCCTAAATGGCAGCATTTCGATGGCCAGTAATTTTGAAAGGTGTGAGGTTAGTGCTATGGCCTGTGGGTGGGTGGCTGGGTACTTTCTCTTGCGCTCAAATGCCTGGGGTAATGACATTTGGACGCTGTGCTGGGACAGGGAAGTGGATGTGGTCGCTGATGGTGCTTCAGATGGTACAGGTGCAGGGCGGGAGGTATGCGGGCCTGCGCCTTCGACAGGCGATTGGCCGGCACCGAAAACAGGGGAAGAGGAGGCAGTGGTGTGGCCTGCAGACACAGATGGGCGATCCAGGCGTTCCTCCCACTTACTACGGTGCTTGGATGCCATGTGTCGGATCATGCTGGTGGTGGTGAGGTTTCTAGTGTTCATGCCTCGGCTCATTCTGGTGTGGCACAGGTTGCAAACTACAATTCTTTTGTCGTCCGCATTTCCTTAAAAAAACGCCATACCGCGGAACACCTACCCTTTGGCAAGGGAGATTTACGCAAGGGGGTGCTCCGTGGAACATTTGCGGGCCGGTTTGGTGCGGTCCGCCTTCTTTCTGTAGCCACACCACTGCCTCTTCCAGCCTGTTGCGGTGCTGCAGATGGCTCACCCTCAGGACTGCTGTCATCGCTCGGCTCTACACCTTCCCAGGTGGGGTCAGTCACCTCATCGTCCACCAAGTCCTCCTCCACTTCCTCACTCTGATCATCCTCCTCAAGTCTTGATCCCACCACATACTCAGTCATTGACAACTGTATAACATTCTCCTCAACAAGGTCTTGAGACGGAAATAGTGGTTGATTTAATGGCAACTGTGTCTCATCATCATCATCATCATCCACTACTTCCTTTGACCTTAAATGCCGTTCACATCTGTCATCTTCTTGTGATTGGGTAGCCTCTAGAGGTTGTGAATCAGGGCACAAGATGTCATGTTCCTCTGCAAGCGTGCTTGGAGAGAGGGTCAAATGAAGGATTGGTGATGAGACGAGCTCCTCACTATATCCCAGTGTGGGATCACTTCTTTGACCAGACCGTGTATGGTGGGAGGAAGGCTGATCAGAGTGAGGATTATGTTGACCAGACTCTTGGCTACTGAGAGTGGACTTGGTGGAAGACAGGGTGGTGCTTAACCGACTGGAAGCAGTATCAGCTGTCATCCAACCGACCACCTGTTCGCAGTGGTCGGACCTCGAGAGTGATGTCCTGCGACGCCCTGTAAAATTACACATGAAGCTAGGTATGGTGGATGTCTTTCTTTCTTGTGCTCTGGCACCAGGCACAGTTTCTCCGCGTCCTGACCCGCGCCCTGAACTATCAGGATCACGTCCACTTCCCCGTCCCTTTTTACCCGCCTTCTTCATCTTACACGATATATATGACTTTAATATATATGAGTTTGAAAACTTAACAGTATTTCTTACTATTCTGCAACTCTGCAGAGTACACAGAATAGGCTGCTAAACTGCGGTGACACACACTGAATGGAATAAGTGACTTTAATATTTGAGTTTGAAAACTTAACAGTATTTCTTACTATTCTGCAACTCTGCAGAGTACACAGAATAGGCTGCTAAACTGCGGTGACACACACTGAATGGAATAAGTGACTTTAATATTTGAGTTTGAAAACTTAACAGTATTTCTTACTATTCTGCAACTCTGCAGAGTACACAGAATAGGCTGCTAAACTGCGGTGACACACACTGAATGGAATAAGTGACTTTAATATTTGAGTTTGAAAACTTAACAGTATTTCTTACTATTCTGCAACTCTGCAGAGTACACAGAATAGGCTGCTAAACTGCGATGACACACACTGAATGGAATAAGTGACTTTAATATTTGAGTTTGAAAACTTAACAGTATTTCTTACTATTCTGCAACTCTGCAGAGTACACAGAATAGGCTGCTAAACTGCGGTGACACACACTGAATGGAATAAGTGACTTTAATATTTGAGTTTGAAAACTTAACAGTATTTCTTACTATTCTGCAACTCTGCAGAGTACACAGAATAGGCTGCTAAACTGCGGTGACACACACTGAATGGAATATGTGACTTTAATATTTGAGTTTGAAAACTTAACAGTATTTCTTACTATTCTGCAACTCTGCACACTACACAGAATGTGCTGCTAAACTGCGGCGAAGCACACTGAATGGAATATGTGTCTTTAATATTTGAGTTTGAAAACTTAACAGTATTTCTTACTATTCTGCAACTCTGCACACTACACAGAATGTGCTGCTAAACTGCGGCGAAGCACACTGAATAGAATAAGTGACTTTAATATTTGAGTTTGAAAACTTAACAGTATTTCTTCCTATTCTGCAACTCTGCACAGTACACAGAATGTGCTGCTAAACTGCGACGAAGCACACTGAATGGAATATGTGACTTTGATATTTTAGTTTGAAGACTTAACAGTATTTCTTCCTATTCTGCAACTCTGCACAGTACACAGAATGTGCTGCTACACTGCGGCGAAGCACACTGAATGGAATATGTGACTTTGATATTTTAGTTTGAAGACTTAACAGTATTTCTTCCTATTCTGCAACTCTGCACAGTACACAGAATGTGCTGCTAAACTGCGACGAAGCACACTGAATGGAATATGTGACTTTGATATTTTAGTTTGAAGACTTAACAGTATTTCTTCCTATTCTGCAACTCTGCACAGTACACAGAATGTGCTGCTACACTGCGGCGAAGCACACTGAATGGAATATGTGACTTTAATATTTGAGTTTGAAAACTTAACAGTATTTCTTCCTATTCTGCAACTCTGCACACTACACAGAATGTGCTGCTAAACTGCGGCGAAGCACACTGAATGGAATATGTGACTTTGATATTTTAGTTTGAAGACTTAACAGTATTTCTTCCTATTCTGCAACTCTGCACAGTACACAGAATGTGCTGCTAAACTGCGGCGACGCACACTGAATGGAATATGTGACTTTGATATTTTAGTTTCAAGACTTAACAGAATGTGCTCTAATCTGCAACTTTGCACACTAAACAGAATGTGCTCTAATCTGCAACTTTGCACACTAAACAGAATGTGCTCTAATCTGCAACTTTGCACACTAAACAGAATGTGCTCTAATCTGCAACTGTGCACACTAAACAGAATGTGCTCTAATCTGCAACTTTTCACACTAAACAGAATATTTTTTTTTTTTTTTTTTTTGTTTTTTTCCCCCCACACAAAATAACCTGCTGCCCCCACACACAGTAGTCCTAAAAAGGACTTTTGGTTCTTTTTTTTCACAATTTTGGTTTTTTTCCTCCCTACACTGCCTTTCCCTTCCTATCCTCAGCTCTCCCTGGCTAAGACTGAGCCGAACTCGATGGTCAGGTGCTATACAGCACCTGACCACGGGTTCTGGCCAGCCAATCAGTGTAATGCCAGCAGCCAACATGGCTGCTGGCATTACACCGATGTCAGAGCCTCCCTGCACGTTTATTGGCTGCGCAGCAGCCGCAAAACGTGCGGGGAGGAGACCCGAACATGGCGGGCGAGCACATGCGGTACTCGTACGAGTACCACCATGTGCCGAGCAGAGCAATGCTCGAACCGATCCGAGCATCGGCCGAGCATGCTCGCTCAACACTAATCTTAACGCCTTTTACCTTGTTTTGGAAGAAGTAATATTGTGGCGATGTCATGGTTTTTGAAGACTCTCAGACGTAAGGTTTGGTAAAAACGTAACTTTATTGAAAAGTTAAGGCAATCCCCATAGGGAAACATACATAACAATACAACAATAATAGTCCATGCAATAGGTTCTACCAGCCTTGCCTAAAATACCGGGCAAGGCAACCCAAGTGACAGTAGCTATAACAGGCTCTACCGGCCTTGCCTATACCGGGTAAGGCAACCGTGGGATGACATAGTAACATAGTAACATAGTAATTTAGGTTGAAAAAAGACTTGAGTCCATCTAGTTCAACCCTTTTCCTATTCCTGTTTACCATCGTTGATCCAAAAGAGGGCAAAAAAACACAACAATACAGCAATTTCAAATTCTGCCCCGAATGGGGGGGGGGGGAGAATTCCCTCCTGATTCCAAATGACAATCAGATTTCTCCCTGGATCAACAAGCCCTAAGTAAAATATTAATCCTAATACTAACGTACATAGCCCTTTATGTTATGCTCTTTTAAATAAGTATCCAGGCCCTTTTTAAAGGCGTCTAATGTATTCGATAGCACCACCTCCTCAGGCAGTGAATTCCATACCTTTATTGTCCTTACAGTAAAGAAACCCTTCCGCTGTTGTAGATTAAATCTCCTTTCCTCAAGTTTAAGTGGGTGGCCCCTTGTCCTATGTACTGTTCTGTTAATGAACAGGTCTTTGGAGAGCCCTTTGTATGGGCCCTGAACATATTTATATAGTGTTATCATATCCCCTCTAAGACGCCGTTTCTCTAGTGTATACAAGTTTAACTTTTCTAGCCTTTCCTCATAACTAAAACTTTCCATTGCCCTTACTAGTTTTGTAGCCCTCCTCTGCACTTTCTTTTGTTCCATAATGTCCTTTTTCAGAAAGGGCGCCCAGAATTGAACAGCATATTCTAGGTGGGGTCTTACCATGGACCTGTAAAGAGGAATAATAATATCTTCCTCCCTTGAGTCAATACCCCTTTTAATACATGCCAATATCTTATTGGCCTTTGCAGCTGCCAGCTGGCACTGCGTGCTAAGGCTAAGTTTATTGTCTACCATTACTCCCAAATCCCTTTCATTTGTAGATTTCCCAAGAGAAACACCATTTAAACTATATGTTGCATTTTTATTATTATACCCAAAATGCATAACTTTACACTTGTCTATATTGAATCTCATTTGCCATTTGCCTGCCCAGTTACTCAATTTGTCCAAATCATCTTGTAATGAAGACACATCCAGTTCAGACTTTATTACCTTACTTAATTTTGTGTCATCGGCAAACACTGATACATGACTCCCTATGCCCTCTGAGAGGTCATTAATAAACAAATTAAAAAGAAAAGGACCCAGGACAGATCCCTGAGGTACTCCACTTATCACGTTTATCCAACTGGAGAACTTGCCATTTACTACCACTCTTTGCATTCTATCTTTCAGCCAATTTCTAATCCACACACAAACATTTTCCCCTAGGCCTATTACATTCAGTTTGTACAGTAACCTCTTGTGTGGAACCGTATCAAATGCCTTGGCAAAGTCTAAATAGATCACATCAACCGCCGCTCCCGCATCTATATTATTACTCACTTTTTCATAAAATGCGATCAAGTTAGTTTGACAAGACCTGTCTTTCACAAAGCCATGTTGACTCCTGCTAATAATATTCCTGTTCCAGCAGAATTCTTGAATATATTCCCTTAGCAACCCTTCAAACAGCTTCCCTACCACAGATGTCAAGCTTACAGGTCTGTAATTTCCTGGCTGTGACTTTGATCCCTTTTTAAATATGGGCACCACATCTGCTTTACGCCAATCCATGGGCACCATACCTGAAATAAAAGAATCCCTGAAAATCAAATATAACGGTCTGGCCAGGGCCTGGCTTAGCTCTTTAAGTACCCGTGGGTGTATACCATCTGGCCCTGGAGCTTTGTCTACCTTAACACCATTCAATTGTTTTAACACTTTTTCTTGTGTTAGCTAGTTCCATGTTTGCTGTGACTGTTCTGTAAAAGTAGTTTGCAGATTCTTGTCCATTGGGTCTTCCTTGGTAAAAACAGAAGAAAATAAATTTTTTAACATATCTGCCTTCTCTCTGCCCCCCTTGACCATCTCACCCGTTTTAGATAACAAGGACCCAACATTATCAGACTTTAATTTTTTGCCATTAATGTATTTAAATAATTTTTTTGGGTTGCTCTTGCTCTCCTTAGCAATATTTTTTTCATTCTCTAGTCTAGCTAATTTGATAGCCTTTTTACAGGTTTTGTTGGCATTTTGTATTCTGAAAATGCCTCTACTGATCCCTCAGCTTTATAATGTTTAAATGCCGCTTTCTTGTTATTTATTTCATGAATTACTTTACTGGTTAGCCACATTGGTTTTAATTTCCTTCTTTTGTATTTGTTTCCAGCAGGGATAAATTTAGATGTGTATTTTTGCAATGCTGCTTTGAAGGCATTCCACTTACCTTCTGTGTTTTTTCCTGAAAATATTTTATCCCAGTCAACAAGACCAAGGGATGAATTAAACCTGCTAATGTTGGCCTTTTTAAAATTCAGTGTTTTGGTGGAACTCATACCAAATTGCTTTTTTGAATTAATCTCAAATGATACCATGTTACGGTCACTATTCCCCAAGTGCTCCCTAACTTGGATGTTAGAGATAAGTTCTTCATTGTCAGTTATTACCAGATCCAGACACGCATCCCCTCTGGTTGAGGTCTGCACAAGTTGAGACAAAAAATTGTCATTCAACAAGTTCAGAAACTTACTACTTAGCAGAATTCGCTGTTCCATTTTTCCATTCTATTTCTGGATAATTAAAATCCCCCATAATTATAGTTCTCCCTATTTGAGAAGCATAGGGAACCAGTTCTACCGGCCTTACCAATACCGGGCAAGGCAGCCCAAAGGAGTACTGAGTGTAGGCCAATACCGGGTAAGGCAACCTTAAAGATGGTAATGTACAAGGTTCTACCGGCCTTACCAATACCGGGCAGGGCAGCCTGAGGAACACTGTAGTAGGCTCTACCGGCCCTGCCAATACCGCATAGGAGTGAACAGCGACTTAACCTCAGTACTGATAGATCAGGAGCAAACCAACGTCCGCACGTTGGGACCAACAATAAATATCGCCACCAGGTTAATGGAGTAAACCAGCGTCCGCACGCTGGAACCAACAGTGTATATCGCAACCAGGTTTAATGGAGTAAACCAGCGTCCTCACGCTGGGACCAACAGTAAATGTTGCCACCAGGTTTTAATGGAGTAAACCAGCGTCCGCACGCTGGAACCAACAGGGTATATCGCAACCAGGTTTAATGGAGTAAACCAGCGTCCGCACGCTGGAACCAACAGTGTATATCGCAACCAGGATTAATGGAGTAAACCAGCGTCCGCACGCTGGAACCAACAGTGTATATCGCAACCAGGATTAATGGAGTAAACCAGCGTCCTCACGCTGGGACCAACAGTAAATGTCGCCACCAGGTGTTAATGGAGTAAACCAGCGTCCGCACGCTGGAACCAACAGTATATAACGCCACCAGGTTTAATGGAGTAAACCAGCGTCCTCACGCTGGGACCAACAGTAAATGTCGCCACCAGGTTTTAATGGAGTAAACCAGCGTCCGCACGCTGGAACCAACAGTGGATATCGCAACCAGGTTTAATGGGGTAAACTAGCGTCCGCACGCTGGAACCAACAGTGGATATCTCAACCAGGTTTAATGGAGTAAACCAGCGTCCTCACGCTGGAACCAACAGTAAGTGTCACCACCAGGCTCAATGGAGAAAACCAGCGTCCGCACGCTGGAACCAACAGTGTAAAAGAAGTAGCAAAAAGAACAATGTCGCCGGAGCGACGGACTAGAGCAGGAGCCCCACACTGCAACGGGGAGTCCACCGGGGGCGAGACTGATGCACTGACAGATGACTGGAACCACCGGAACCGCCGGTGCTGAGCGAACCGGCTGGAGAAGCGGCAGGCAGGAGACTCAGGAACTCAGTAAGATTAACCCGCTAGGTGCTGGAACGCAGGAACACCGGAACACTAGCATACAGGAACATTGGAACACTGGAACGCAGGATCAGCAGGATCAGCAGGCCCATAAACCTGACAAGCAGATGAGGCCAGGTGAAGACAGAAACACCACGAAAGGGCAACCTGGAAGTGCTCAACCTGGGTTTAAAAACGCAGTGTGAGGAGGGCTGATAGCAGACAGCCAATCAGGAATACTCAGCAAGTGACAGACACAGAACAGCATGAATCACGGGCACCGTGATAGTACCCCCCTTTCAAAGACCCCCTCTCCCAGAGTGGGGTCTGGGCTTCTGAGGGTATTTGGTATGAAATATTCGTAGTAACTTGGGTGCATGAAGGTCCTTACTGTCTACCCAGGAACGATCCTCAGGGCCATAACCTTTCCAATGCACCAGATACTGTACCCCTCCTCTATGCCTACAGGAATCAATAATATTTTGTACTTCATACTCCTCCTGCCCTTCAACTTCAACAGGACCTGGCATCACAGGTGTGGTAGTATAACGGTTACAAGCCAGAGGTTTAAGGGGAGACACATGGAACACATTATGAATGCGCATAGCAGCAGGTAATTCCAAGGCATAGGAAACGGGGTTCATTTTGCGAATTACCTTGTACGGACCAATTAACCGAGGTGCCAGCTTATAAGATGGAACCTTGAGCTTCAGATTCTTAGAGGACAGCCATACTCTACCCCGAGTTGAAAGGAAACCGCTGGAAGCCTTCTGCGATTGGCATGACGCTGATGTCACTGAAAAGACTGACCCAATGCCCTCTGAACTTGTGCTCATGTGGAACGTAGTTGCTCTATATGCTCATCCAGAGCTGGAATCTGCTGTGTCTGAAAGGAATCCGGGAACAGACAGGGCTGGAACCCATAATTGATCAAAAACGGAGAGCTCCCGGAGGAAGAATTAACTGCGCAGTTCCTGGCGAACTCTGCCCAAGGCAACAAGTCGGCTCAGTTATCATGATGGTCAGTCACAAAACATCGCAGAAACCGTTCCAACCCTTGATTGGCCCTCTCAGCGGCCCCATTAATCTGGGGATGATATGCAGAGGAAAATGATAGTTGTATGCCCATCTGTTTGCAAAATGCCCTCCAGAATCTGGACACAAACTGGCTCCCCCTGTCAGATACCAGCACCCTGGTTACTCCATGCAACCGAAACACCTCTCGAGCAAATACCATTGCCAGTTCTTTGGCCGAAGGAAGGCCACGGAGGGGTACGAAGTGTGCCATTTTCAAAAACCTGTCTACCACCATCAATATGAAGGAATACCCTCTAGACCTGGGAAATTCTCCCATAAAGTCGATAGAGACGTGAGACTAGGGGCGTTCACCATTAGGCACCGGCTGTAGTAAGCCCACCGGGAGATGTCTAGGGGTTTTGGCACGGGCACAGGTGGTACAGGCATTCGTAAAATTGGCACAATGTGCTCTCATAGAAGGCCACCAGAATAGCTGAGAGAGGGACCAAAACAATTGATCTCTACCAATATGTCCCGCAGCCTTAGAGGAGTGGTAGGTTTCAAGTAGTCAAGTACGAAATGGCTCAGCGACAAAACATTTGCCTGCTGGAATTTCATGGGGAGCAAAGGCTTGGGACGACAAAATCTCCTCCCCTAGTGGTGAAGTAATACTAGTACGTATGGTAGCCAATATTCGATCAGGTTGAATGATAGGTGCTGGTACTTCTTCTCTGTCAACCTCCGCCTCAAATTGTCTAGACAGAGCATCAGCCCTAACATTTTTTGATCCAGGCAAGTATGATACAACGAAATTGAATCGGGATAGAAACAGTGCCCATCTGGCCTGGCGAGGAGACAATCTCTTGGCCTCAGAGAGATAAGTCAGATTCTTGTGATCAGTTAGAATCAAAACGGGGTTTTTTGTGTCTTCAAGTAAATGACGCCATTCTTTGAGAGGAAGGATAATGGCCAGTAATTCTCGATCACCAATCTCGTAATGACTTTGAGCACTGGTTAATTTTTTAGAAAAGAATCCACAGGGTCTGAGTGTACCACCTTTAACCTGTCTCTGAGAAAGCACCACCCCGACCCCGATATCTGAGGCATCAACCTCTAAAGTAAAGGGAAGTAATGGATTGGGGTGGGACAACACAGGTGCTTCAGCAAAGGCTACCTTCAACTTCTCAAAGGCCTCTTCAGTAGCCACCAGCCAGAGAGATGGATTATCGCCCTTATGCGTGAGGTCAGACAGAGGTTTCACGATAGAGGAGAAGTTTTTAATAAACTTCCTGTAATAATTGGCGAAGCCCAGAAATTGTTGGATGGCTTTAAGACTCTTGGGTTTAGGTCACTGTGAGACTGCAGTCAATTTCTCTTTATCCATGGCAATACCGTTTTTGCCAATTATAAACCCCAGAAACAGTACACTGGTTTTGTGGAACTCGCATTTCTCCAGTTTACAAAATAATCTATTTTTGCGTAAGCGCAGCAACACTTCAGACACATCCTTGATGTGCTGTGACAGGTCTTTGGAGTGGATAAGTATGTAGTCAAGATAGACTACAACACATGATTGTAGCATATCTCTAAGAACGTCATTGATCAGTTCTTGAAATACTGCAGGAGCATTACATAGACCAAATGGCATGACTAGGTATTCATAATGCCCTGATCTCGTATTGAAGGCAGTTTTCCACTCATCACCGGCTCTGATACGTATCAAATTATAGACTGCCCTTAGGTCCAATTTGGTGAAAATCGAGGACCCCTTAAGTCTATCAAACAGCACGGTGATGAGTGGTATCGGGTAGGCATTCTTTGCCATCAGCATATTCAGCCCACGATAGTCTATGCATAGTCGTAGTTCGCCACTTAAGAACCCGGAGCCGTCCGGAGAAGTAGATTTCCTTATTATCCCTCTACTGAGGGCATCCGCTATGTATTCCTCCATAGCTTGGTTCTCCTCACAAGACAATGGATACGTGCATCCCCTCGGTGGTACTGCTCCAGGACTTAGTTCTATATGACAATCGTATGGTCTGTGCTGAGGTAGGGCGCCAGCCTCTCCCTTACTGAAAACATCACTGAACTGCTGGTAGACATCAGGTAGTGAAGGGGAGGTGCACAAGACCTTAACAGGATGAGTAACGCACTCATCCATACAGAACTGAGACCAAGCAGCAATCTCACATTTCTGCCAAAAAAATTGTGGGTTGTGCAACTGTAACGAAGGAAAGCCCAAGATCACGGCATGGTGAGGAGAATTAATCAAGTGGAACTGTTGCTCCTCCTTGTGAAAAGCCCCAATAGTCATGCACAAAGGCATCGTTTCAAAGGTAACTTGGGCGGGTTCCAACGGTCTGCCATCAATTGCTTGAATAGCAAGAGGGGTCTCTCTCTGAATCCGTGGTACCCCATGCAATTCGGCAAAGGTATTGTCTATAAAATACCCAGCTGCACCAGAATCAACCAGGGCCAAAACCTCAACTGAGCATTGTGCCCATGACAATACCACCTGTATGGTGGGTTTAAGTGTGCCCAACACTGGGGACGATTGGACACCACTTAGGGCCTGTCCCCCAAGGTACCCTAGGTGTGTTCGTTTCCCGGACGTACCAGACAAGATCTTAACAGGTGACCATTTTTACCGCAGTACAAACATAATCCAGGGCCCTCTGATCCTCCTGTTCTCCACATCTGATTGTACTATTTAATACCTCTGTATGTCTATTCCCAATTGTACAGCGCTGCGGAATTAGTTGGCGCTATATAAATAAAGAATAATAATAATAATAATCCCTGTATCTTACGATACCTCCTCTGTTCCTTGGTTAACCTAGTGAAACCCACCTGCGTAGGTTCACCTGGTTCATGAGTTGGTTCACTAGGTTTGGATGCCAAGGGAGGGTTGGGTGGGCAAAATGTACTACTGGACCCATTATTTTTTAGCCGTGCTCGACGCTCTCTGGCGGTTAATCTTTCTCGTACTCTGGAGTCAATTAGAATCACGTATTCGATATAATCATCTAGGTCAGTAGGTTAATCTTTTGCCGCAATCTCATCTTTAATCTGGTCACTCAAGCCTTGGGCAAAGGCTGCCAACAGGGCCACGTTATTCCATCCTACCTCTGCTGCCAAGGTGCGGAATTCAATGGCATAATCGCCAACTGTACGCCTGCCCTGTTGTATCTTCATAAGATGTTTAGCAGCAGAGGTGGTTCTACCAGGAGGCTCGAAAACTCTCCGAAAGGATTGTACAAAATCACAGAAATATTTAGTACAAGGTTTAGCGTTTTCCCACAGTGGGTTAGCCCAGGCCAATGCTCTACCAGTCAGTAGGGATATCATGAACCCAACCTTGCTGCGGTCACTAGGAAATGCGTGTGCCGTCAATTCCATAAATATTTCAAGTTGATTAATAAACCCTCTACATAGTTGAGGGTCACCGTCATATCTCAGCGGCAAGGGTGCAGAAGCCGTTAACCCTTTGACTGTGGTCCCTGGGGACCTAGACTCATTCTCCGGTGTCTGAATTGGCAAGACCACCGGGCTAGAACCGGACTTATCAGCAAGTACTGTGCGTTCAAGAATAGTTTGAATAGCAACCGCCAGCTGATCCAAACGTTGCTCATGCATATCCATCCTCCAATGGATATTTTGTGTGTTACCATCACTCTTATTGTCTGAGGTCATGGCCCTTTCATACTGTCACGGTTTTTGAAGACTCTCAGACGTAAGGTTTGGTAAAAACGTAACTTTATTGAAAAGTTAAGGCAATCCATAGGGAAACATACATCACAATACAACAATAATAGTCCATGCAATAGGTTCTACCGGCCTTGCCTATACCGGGTAAGGCAACTGTGGGATGACATGTACCAGTTCTACCGGCCTTACCAATACCGGGCAAGGCAGCCGAAAGGAGTACTGAGTGTAGGCTCTACCGGCCCTGCCAATACCGGGTAAGGCAACCTTAAAGATGGTAATGTACAAAGTTCTACCGGCCTTACAAATACCGGGCAGGGCAGCTTGAGGAACACTGTAGTAGGCTCTACCGGCCCTGCCAATACCGGGTAAGGCAACCTTAAGGATGGTAATGACAAAGGTTCTACCGGCCTTACCAATACCGGGCAGGGCAGCCTAAGAGAGTAGACCGGCTGCCAGATGACAATAACAGCAGCGAGGAATAGGAACTAAGGTCTTACTCATCAGAAGTCTATTGCCAGGGAAATCAGACAACTGCATAGGAGTGGACAGCGACTTAGCCTCAGTACTGATAGATCAGGAGCAAACCAACGTCCGCACGTTGGGACCAACAATAAATATCGCCACCAGGTTAATGGAGTAAACCAGCGTCCGCACGCTGGAACTAACAGTGTATATCGCAACCAGGATTAATGGAGTAAACCAGCGTCCTCACGCTGGGACCAACAGTAAATGTCGCCACCAGGTGTTAATGGAGTAAACCAGCGTCCGCACGCTGGAACCAACAGTATATAATGCCACCAGGTTTAATGGAGTAAACCAGCGTCCTCACGCTGGGACCAACAGTAAATGTCGCCACCAGGTGTTAATGGAGTAAACCAGCGTCCGCACGCTGGAACCAACAGTATATAATGCCACCAGGTTTAATGGAGTAAACCAGCATCCTCACGCTGGGACCAACAGTAAATGTCGCCACCAGGTTTTAATGGAGTAAACCAGCGTCCGCACGCTGGAACCAACAGTGGATATCGCAACCAGGTTTAATGGAGTAAACCAGAGTCCGCACGCTGGAACCAACAGTGGATATCGCAACCAGGTTTAATGGAGTAAACCAGCGTCCTCGCGCTGGAATCAACACTAAGTGTCGCCACCAGGCTCAATGGAGAAAACCAGCGTCCGCACGCTGGAACCAACAGTGTAAAAGCAGCAGCGAGAAGAACAATGTCGCCGGAGCGAAGGACAGAGCAGGAGCCCCCCACTGCAACAGGGAGTCCACCGGGGGCGAGACTGATTGATGCACTGACAGATGACTGGAACCACTGGAACCGCCGGTGCTGAGCGAACCGGCTGGAGAAGCGGCAGGCAGGAGACTCAGGAACTCAGTAAGATTAACCCGCTAGGTGCTGGAATGCAGGAACACCGGAACACTAGCATACAGGAACATTGGAACACTGGAACGCAGGATCAGCAGGATCAGCAGGAACAGCAGGCCCATGAACCTGACAAGCAGATCAGGCCAGGTGAAGTCAGAAACACCACGAAAGGGCAACCTGGAAGTGCTCAACCTGGGTTTAAAAAGGCAGTGTGAGGAGGGCTGATAGCAGACAGCCAATCAGGAATACTCAGCAAGTGACAGACACAGAACAGCACGAATCACGGGCACCGTGATAGGCGAACTGGGTGTTTGACCAATTTTCAATAGATGTAATTGATTGGTTGGTGAAACACTTTGTGATTTTGGGTTACTATCTTTGCCTTTAAGCACGTTTAGACAGTGAAGGGCGTTTTGCCAGGATCCAATGGATTTGCGATTGTGACTCCTATGGGGCAGTGATTAGTGAGCGTCTTTTTAAATAGCAGCGAACAATGGAGGTCAATGTTTGTTCCGAGATCATGAGTAAGCGCGGACATAGCGTGAAACGCGTTGATCGAATGGAGTGAAGATAAGTCCTTTTGCCCATTCCTGTTATCGCTGTATTGAATTGTATATTTTGATATATATTGCAGTTATTTGCACTGACGTGTTTTAAGGAAGATTTTTTCAATAAATGAAGCTTTTATCAAGAAGTCTGTACTGCAACATTGTTTTCAGCTTGATATAACCACAGTGAGACCAGTGATTTTTGTTTCTACATGTATCCGATTGGAAACTTTTGAGAGAGAGTTTCTTGGACCGCACGTGGGTTAACAAGCAAGATATATACATTCAGTTGTTGATTTGTTGCATTTGCAACTAGTGTTATGAGGCTGAGTTTAATATTATATTGCTGTGTGTAGTACATCTATGAGGTTTGGAGCCACCCACATATGTTTTCTATTTAGGAGTCAGTTGGTCCCCAGAGCTTGATGCGAACAAACCCATCATTCAGGTGACAATTTCCTGGGTCGATTCCTCTGTGTCCACTCCAGTCTTGATCGATTCTGGTGCAGCTGGTTATTTTATTGATGGTGATTTTGTGAACAAACACAATATTCCAGTGACACCTCGTGAGTCTCCTTTGGCGGTAGAGGCCATTGACGGTCATCCTCTTGAGCCCTCCCATGTCACACATGAGACCTGTCCACTGTCACTAAGAGTAGGAGCTCTCCATGTTGAGACTCTACAATTTCAGGTGGTCTCCACACCACACTGTCATTTTGGGGTTCCCATGGCTGCAGAAACATAATCCCAGAGTGGATTGGGAGAAGTGTGACATATTATCATGGTCGGAATATTGTAATGGGACTTGTCTGTAGCATCCGATTAAAATTTTGTGTACCTCCCCCTCGTTGCCCTTAGTGTACCAGTCTTTCAATGAGGGCTTTAGCAAGGGGGAGGCTAGCACATTACCAGAGCATAGGCCGTATGACTGTGCTATTAATCTAACACCAGGTTCAATACCTCCCAAAGGCCGCACATATCCTCTATTAGTAGAGGAGAACAAGGCTATGGAGGAATACATTTCAGATGCATTATCCAGAGGCATTATAAGGAAATCTTCCTCGCCCACTGGGGCTGGATTTGTTTTTTGTAAAGAAAAAGAATGGGGAGCTCAGGCCCTGTATCGATTATAGAGGGCTAAACAAACTAATGGTAAAGAATGCTTACCCCATCCCTCTGACTACGGAGTTGTTTGACAAGTTGAAGGGCTCCTCCGTATTCACAAAACTCGATTTACGTGCAGCATACAACTTGATCAGAATCAAGGAGGGCGATGAGTGGAAGACCGCTTTTAATACTCGTAGTGGCCACTACGAATATCTGGTTATACCCTTTGGGCTGTTCAATGCGCCAGCGGTCTTCCAGGAGTTCATTAATGATGTTTTACGAAGCTTGCTACAGTCCTGTGTAGTAGTATATCTGGACGATGTTTTGATACACTCTCCTGATATCGAGACACATAGGAGAGATGTCATTTCGGTATTACAAAAACTAAGGGAGAACAAGCTCTATATAAAACTTGAGAAGTGCGAATTTCATAACGACCAGGTACCTTTCCTGGGTTATGTTATCTCGACTAACGGTATTGCTATGGATACTGAAAAACTGTCGGCAGTATTACAATGGCCACGTCCTGTAGGCCTGAAGGCCATACAAAGATTTCTTGGGTTTGCAAATTATTATAGGAAGTTCATTCGTAATTTCTCATCCTTAGTCAAACCCTTGACCGACTTGACACATAAGGGCGCTAACCCATCACCATGGTCCTCCGAGGCCAGCAATGACTTTGAAGTCTGCCTTCTCGACGGCTCCTATATTGGTGCATCTGAAAACGGTGCTACCCTTTACCCTTGAGGTAGATGCCTCTGAGACAGGGGTAGGGGTAGTTTTATCACAGACAACGGAACCTGGTAAACCCCTGAGGCCGTGTGGGTTCTTTTCCAAAAAGCTGACTAAGGCTCAAAGCCTATATGACATAGGGGACCGTGAGTTGCTGGCCATCATCCTTGCCCTCCGGGAGTGGAGTCACCTCCTGGAGGGGACTAGGGCACCTGTATTAATTTTAACGGATCATAAGAATGTAACGTATCTATCAGAGGCCAAGAGACTATCCCCTAGACAGGCTAGATGGGCATTATTCCTGTCTAGATTTAACTTTGTAGTTTCGTACCTCCCCGGCTCCAAAAACACCAGAGCTGATGCCTTGTCTAGACAGTTTGGTCCTGAGCGTGAGTCGGGCAGTGAACCTGCTCCAATTATCCCTCCTGATCGCATTTTGGCGACTATCCGTACGAGCATTACCTTTCCTCTGGGTGAGGAGATCCTGGCGTCACAAGGCATTTCTCCTGTTGAGAAACCCAGTGGGAAATGTTTTGTAGCTGAAATCTCCGCACTAAGCTACTTGAGACCTATCATTCATCCAAAGCAGCCGGGCATATTGGTCGAGACCAATTAATTTGGTCAATCTCACAGCTATTTTGGTGGCCTAGCCTAAGAGCAGATTGTGCAGCCTTTGTGGAGGCTTGTTCCGTATGCGCCCGTGCCAAGACTCCTAGGCATCTACCTCTAGGACTACTCCAGACTGTTCCTAATGGGGAACACCCGTGGTCACACATCTCTTTGGACTTTATGGTAGAGTTGCCTAGATCCAAGGGCTGCACAGTCATACTAATGATTGTTGACAGATTTTCCAAAATGGCAGATTTTGTTCCACTTCCCGGTCTACCCTCCTCTAAAGAATTGGCCGTGGTATTTGCTAAAGAGGTATTCAGGCTCCATGGAGTACCTCGAGTTGTTGTCTCTGATCATGGGAGTCAGTTCATATCAAGGTTCTGGAAGGCCTTTTGTGACCAGATGGATATCAAACTGCTATTTTCCTCTGCCTATCACCCCCAGACTAATGGTGCTGAAGAGAGGGCTAACCAGGGACTAGAGCAATTCCTGCACTGTTTCGCTTCTGACCATCATGATAATTGGGTTGATCTGTTGCCGTGGGCAGAGTTTGCCAGGAATTGTGCCATAAACGCTTCGTCCGGGAGTTCCCCTTTCCTGATCAATTATGGGTTCCAACCCTCTTTGCTCCCAGATACATTTCGGGCACAGGACATTCATAGTAACATAGTAACATAGTAGATAAGGCTGAAAAAAGACATGTGTCCATCAAGTCCAGCCCATGCCAATAACATCCCTGTTGATCCAGAGGAAGGCAACAAAAAAGCCCTCTGGAGCAATTTCCAATGTAGGTGTGTAGGTGTGTGTGTGTGTCAAATAGTTCCCCGGATCAATATCCTATTTGCTTTGAAGCCATCTGTCATAACTGTCAATATTGTTCTGTGCTAGATAGGCATCCATTGCTTTTTTGAATGCAGTTACATTATCTGCAAGCACAACATCCCGAGGCAAAGAATTCCATAGCCTTACCGCCCTTACTGTAAAGAATCCCTGCCTGTGTTTTAGTCGAAAGCGCCTTTCCTCAAGTCTTAATGGATGACCTCTTGTTCTTAGCTCAGCTCTCTGCATAAATAATTCATTGGATAGTTCTTTGTATTGACCTTGAATGTATTTGTAAATGGTAATCATATCACCCCTTAGACGTCTCTTTTCTAATGTAAACAAACCCAGTTTGGCTAGTCTCTCTTTGTAACTAACATCCTCCAATCCCTTTATCAGTTTTGTTGCACGTCTCTGCACCTTTTCCAGTTCAGTAATGTCTTTTTTTAGAACAGGCGCCCAAAATTGTACTCCATATTCTAGATGAGGCCTAACCAAGGATTTATACAGAGGTAGGATAATATTAGCATCCCTTGCTTCTACACCTCTTTTTATGCAGGCTAGTACTCTATTTCCTCTTGCAGCAGCTGAGTGACTCTGCACACTGCTGTGAAGTCTATTGTCTATCAGTACACCTAAATCTTTCTCTAATGAGGATTTCCCAAGTTGTTTCCCATTTAGAGTATATGTACCAAGTTTGTTTCTACAACCCAAATGCATAACCTTACATTTATCTACATTAAATGACATCTGCCACTTTTCTGCCCATTCACTTAGTTTGTCTAAATCCTTCTGTAGGGAAAAAACATCGAGCTCTGTATGTATTTCCTTACATAGCTTAGTGTCATCAGCAAAGATTGAGATGCTACTTTCAATTCAATTCCCACTTCTATATCATTAATAAACAAATTAAAAAGCATTGGTCCCAGGACTGAACCCTGCAGCTCCCCACTTATAACCCTAGACCAATTTGAAAAAGTTCCATTTACAACAACTCTCTGCCATCTATCATTTAACCAGTTCTCAATCCATGTACAGATAACACCACCCAAACCGAAGCCTTTTAATTTATGCAGTAACCTGTTGTGAGGCACTGTGTCAAAGGCTTTTGCAAAATCCAAGTATACTACATCAACAGCAATTCCCCTGTCCAAATTACTACTCACTCTTTCATAAAATGCAAGTAAATTAGTCTGACATGATCTGTTCTTCATGAAACCATGCTGATTTCTACTAATGATATTGTTTGTCTTCACATAGTTCTGAATACTGTCAGTTAATAACCCTTCTAGTATCTTACCCACTATGGAAGTCAAGCTCACAGGTCTATAATTTCCTGGTTTGGATCTTGCTCCCTTTTTAAACAATGGAACTACATCAGCTTTCCTCCAATCACAGGGCACTATGCCTGATGAAAGCGAATCAATAAATATTAAGTATAATGGTTTTGCTATTACTGAACTAAGTTCCTTAAGTACCCTTGGGTGTATACCGTCCGGTCCAGGCGCTTTATTCACTATAACCCTTTCCAGTCTCTTTTGGACCTTGTCCTCAGTAAGCCATGTAGATGTTAGAGGAAATTCCATGGTTTTGTCTGTTTGCCCACAGCTTGTCATTTCTGCTTCCTTTGTATATACTGAAGCAAAGAGCGTATTTAGGGTGTCAGCCATAGCTTTATCCTCACTAATCAATTCACCTGTTTCAGTCCTAAGAGGACCAATACCAACCTTAACTTTTTTGTTCTTAATATACTTGTAGAATTGTTTAGGGTTTTTCTTGAAAATTACATCCCACTGGATATCCTTTAAAGCTTCTTTTAACTTTGTAAAATTAGCCTTTTTGAAATTGAATGTTTTGGTTAAATTCTTGCTATTGGGTTTCTCATAACAAACTTCAAAGGATACAATATTGTGGTCACTGCTGCCCAAATGTTCCCTTACCTGCACATTGTTTACAATGTCAGAATCATTTGAGAGCACTAGGTCAAGCAAGGCCTCTTTTCTAGTTGGCTTCTCTACTAGTTGGGACATAAAATTATCATTTATCATACTTAGAAAAATATTTCCCTTTGTTGTGCCTGAAGTCATATTGCGCCAGTCAATTTCAGGGTAGTTGAAATCTCCCATTATAATTACCTTTGCTGACCTAGCAGCCTTTTCCATTTGCAGTAAAAGTTGGGCTTCCTCCAACTCCCCAATATTAGGTGGCTTGTAGCAAACCCCCACCAATATCTTTTTATTATGTGTGCCCCAGTGTGTATTTCAACCCACAAGGCCTCTACCTTTTCATTGGACCATTCAGTTATATCTTCCCTTAAACTAGGTTTTAAGGCCGGCTTTACATATAGGCATACCCCTCCTCCCCTTTTATTAACCCTGTCCCTCCTAAAAAGTGAATAACCCTCTAGATTGACTGCCAAGTCATACGTATCATCTAACCAGGTTTCAGACACTCCAATCAGATCATACTGCTCATGTACTGCAATCATTTCTAGTTCCCCCATCTTACCAGCCAGACTGCGAGCATTTGCATGCATACATTTTATCTTTTTGCCATTCTTAAAGATTTCGTTCTTTTTCAGATGTATTTGTCTTTTATCAGGCTGTAACAATGGCAACTCCCTATTAGATGAACTAGCCCATTCCCCCTCTCCACCCCCATGACCCTTCTCTAATCCCATTTCCTCAATTATACTACCTTCCCCAGCCTGTGTTGCAGCTCCCCCCCCCCTTTCTAGTTTAAAGTCTCCTCCAGCCCTCTAACCATCCTATCACCCAGCACCGTGGCCCCCCTTCCACTAAGGTGCAATCCATCACTACTATAAAGATTGCGCCCAAGGGAAAAGACTGACCAGTGCTCTAGGAACCCAAACCCCTCCTGCTTACACCAAGTCTTTATCCACGCATTTAACTCCCTAATCTCCCGTTGCCTTTCTAATGTAGTGCGTGGCACAGGTAGAATTTCAGAAAATACTACCTTAGAGGTACTCTGCTTAAGCTTATATCCTAGGTCCCTGAAATCCTTCTTAACGGACCTCCATTTTCCATTGACTTTGTCATTAGTACCAACATGTACCATGACAGCCGGGTCATGCCCAGCCCCTCCCAACAATCTATCAACCCGATCAGCCACATGTCGAACCCGAGCTCCCGGGAGACAGCAAACTGTACGATTGTGGTGATCTTGGCGACAGATTACCCTGTCTGTCTTCCTAATAATAGAATCCCCTACCACCACCATCTGTTTAGGTCTGCCTGAGTCCTGGATCCCATCCGTGCTAGAGGGGCTGTTCACTCGGCTGTTAGAGAGAACAGTTCTCTCCAGCAAAGACATTCCTGTGTCAGCATCCCCAACATCATTACTTAATGTAGCAAATCTGTTAGGATTAGTAAACACAGGAGTGTCCTCCCTATTTCTCTGTTCACCCCCCTTGCTATGTCTAACTGTAACCCATCTGGCTACCTGCTCTTTCTTTGTGCAGTCTCCACCCCCAGAACTACCTACCACCGCTTCCTGCTGCTCAGTCAGCAGACCCCTCTCAAGATTGTCCGTCTTTCTCAATGTTGCAACCTGCCCCTCCAGATCTCTAATACGAGCTTCCAGAGAGACCACTTGCTCACATCTGCCACAGAGGTATGCACCCTGGAACGGTTGTTCCAGGTGTGCAAACATATGGCAGTTAAATGGACAATCATGCTACCACTCATATGTGCCAGTTACCACAAGATAAAAAGGCAGGCAGGCAAAAATAGCTGCACAATAAGTTTGATAAATATGTTCCCCTGTGTAATCCCCTGTATTTGAATTCCCCCTGTTTTAAATTACCACACTTACCACACTTCTGCACTTGAATTCCCCCTGTTTTAAATTCCCAGCTCTGGATGAGGATATGGAGCAGCTCTGCTCCACATGGGCACAGGTTCAGGAGAATTTGCAAAGGTCCTCAGAGCGATATCAGAGAAATGCAGATCGCAGGAAGCATCCTGCTCCGGTCTTTTCAGGTGGGGGAGAGAGTCTGGTTGGCCACCAAGAACCTGCACCTCCAAGTGCCATGTCACAAAATGGCTCCACGATTCATAGGACCCTTCCAGGTACTCCGTAGAATTAACCCGGTGTCATATGCCTTAGACCTCCCGAGGAATATGCGTATCCACAACTTATTCCATGTATCTCTCTTGAAACCACTTGTTTGTAACCGTTACACTTCCACCCAAGTAGCCCCAGGTCCAGTGCGTATTCAGAGTCAGGATGAATATGAAATCCAGAGCATCCTGGACTCCCGTAGAGCGCAGGGGCGCATCCAATATTTTGTCCACTGGAAAGGTTATGGTCCGGAGGAGCGTTCATGGGTGGACCAGGGTGATGTTCACGCTCCTAGACTATTACTCAGTTTCCACATGAAATTTCCCAATAAGGTGTGGGCTCCTCCGCAGGGGGGAGATCATTGAGTTGGGGGTACTATCACGGTGCCCCGTGATTGCCTGTGACTGACATTTGCACTGGAGCAACATTGTTTACATGCTACTGTCGCCTTGCTAAGTCGCTATTCTTATAGGGCGCCACGCTGATGAGGTCATTGCTCCACCTCCCCATCAGGGTTTTTAAACCTCTCTCTGTGTCACTCCTATTGCCCTTTCATGGTGTACCTGAGCTTAGTTCTGTGTGGTGCTTACCATTCCTATGTATTACCTAGCTCGTCTGACTACCCGTTCCGGTTCTGACTCCTGGCTCGTTTCACTACACGTTTCGGTCCTGACCTCTGGCTTCACTGACTACCTGTTCCGGTTACAACTGTTGGCGACATCTGACTACCCGATCCGGTGTGACCCTTGGCTGTCTCCTGGATTACCCTTACGTTGCGCTCCATTACCTTCCCATTGTACTGGTTGGTTGTTGCTCTGCCTGTGCCTTCTGCTTTGCACTTGCTTCCGTTAGAAGCTGCGCTTGTCGGTCACTCCCTGTGTCTGACCTCCCGTGGCTGTGCCAGTCCGTGTTGCCTAGCCTATCTCAATCGGCTACCGTATTGTGTATCCCCTGTGGGGATACTGGTCTGCTCCGTTTATTTGCCGACTCAGTGCTTGGGAGTGCTCTGCACTGCCCTCACACATACTGTGTAGTCAAGGGCCATTCTGCTGTTATCCACCTGTCCTGTGAAGGGTGAGGAAAGTGCCT
This sequence comes from Rhinophrynus dorsalis, assembly GCA_037306005.1. Lineage (NCBI taxonomy): Eukaryota > Metazoa > Chordata > Amphibia > Anura > Rhinophrynidae > Rhinophrynus > Rhinophrynus dorsalis. The sequence continues at coordinate 96,907,296 of CM074725.1, read as the reverse complement.
ACACTGGTCCTCTCTGGTCTCGTGAAGGTGTGCCATCCTATCAGGGTACAGATTGCTCTGCACTATACCCACCTAACTGTGTAGTCAAGGGCCATTCCGCTGTTATCCACCTGTCCTGTGAAGGGTGAGGAAAGTGCCTACACTTTTCCTCTCTGGTCTCGTGAAGGTGTGCCACTGTCGACTGCCATTTACTTCAGTCTCTTACTTCTGTGTCATTTATTTGCTTGTTGCCTCACAATCACAGTGCCCGTGATTGCTCCCTTTTTCTGTCAGTTACCTGAATGGGCTCTCCATTGGCTGCCTGCCTTCAGCCCGCCCAGTATTGCCTATTTAAACTGGGCTTGGGCACCCTTTGGTTGCCCTTTCGTGGTGTCTCTATGTCGCCTGCACCTGCATTGTGTTCCTGAGCTTCCTGGGCCATTTCTACACTATTGCTCTCCAGTGATCGCCTGAGTTCCTGTCTGACAGCTTCCTTGGTTTCTGCTTCCGTTGCTGATCCGGTTTGGCTGTTGTTCCTGCTGCCGTTCCTAGTCCGGTTGGCTGCCGTTGCTGTTCCTGTTCCTGTCCTGTACCGGCTGTGTTCCTGCTCCCGGATCGCCTGCAGTGAGCCTTCTCCTTGGGCAACATTTTCATTTCTCTTGTTCTGTCATCCAGTACGCGGGTACTGGTTCGCTCCATGTATATCCGGTTGCTTGCTGCGTCCATACAGCACTGGTAGAGACTGTGTCATCCAGTACCCGGGTACTGGATCTCTCCATGTATATCCGGTTGCTTGCTGCGTCCATACAGCACCGGTAGAGATTGTGTCATCCAGTACGCGTGTACTGGTTCGCTCCATGTATATCCGGTTGCTTGCTGCGTCCATACAGCACCGGTAGAGATTGTGTCATCCAGTACGCGGGTACTGGTTCGCTCCATGTATAACCGGTTGCTTGCTGCATTCCTTACAGCACCGGTAGAGATTGTGTCACCCAGTACGCTGGTACTGGTTTGCTCCACGTATGGCCGGCTGCTTGCTGCATTCCTTACAGCACCGGTAGAGATTGTGTCACCCAGTACGTGGATACTGGTTCACTCCACGTATGGCCGGCTGCTTGCTGCATTCCTTACAGCACCGGTAGAGATTGTGTCGTCCAGTACGCGGGTACTGGTTCACTCCACGTATAACCGGCTGCTTGCTGTATTCCTTATAGCACCGGTAGAGATTGTGTCACCCAGTACGCGGGTACTGGTTCGCTCCACGTATAACCGGCTGCTTGCTGCATTCCTATTGTTTGAGATTAATTCAAAAAAGCAATTTGGTATGAGTTCCACCAAAACACTGAATTTTAAAAAGGCCAACTTTAGCAGGTTTAATTCATCCCTTGGTCTTGTTGACTGGGATAAAATATTTTCAGGAAAAAACACAGAAGGTAAGTGGAATGCCTTCAAAGCAACATTGCAAAAATACACATCTAAATTTATCCCTGTTGGAAACAAATACAAAAGAAGCAAATTAAAACCTATGTGGCTAACCAGTAAAGTAATTCATGAAATAAATAACAAGAAAGTGGCATTTAAACATTATAAAGCTGAGGGATCAGTAGAGGCATTTTCAGAATACAAAAATGCCAACAAAACCTGTAAAAAGGCTATCAAATTAGCTAGACTAGAGAATGAAAAACATATATTGCTAAGGAGAGCAAGAGCAACCCAAAAAAATTTGTTAAATACATTAATGGCAAAAAATTAAAGTCTGATAATGTTGGGTCCTTGTTATCTGAAACGGGTGAGATGGTCAAGGGGGACAGAGAGAAGGCAGATATGTTAAATAATTTCTTTTCTTCTGTTTTTACCAAGGAAGACCCAATGAACAAGAATCTGCAAACTACTTTTACAGAACAGTCACAGCAAACATGGGACTGGCTAACACAAGAAAAATTGTTAAAACAATTGAATGGTGTTAAGGTAGACAAAGCTCCAGGGCCAGATGGTATACACCCACGGGTACTTAAAGAGCTAAGCCAGGCCCTGGCCAGACCGTTATATTTGATTTTCAGGGATTCTTTTATTTCAGGTATGGTGCCCATGGATTGGCGTAAAGCAGATGTGGTGCCCATATTTAAAAAGGGATCAAAGTCACAGTCAGGAAATTACAGACCTGTAAGCTTGACATCTGTGGTAGGGAAGCTGTTTGAAGGGTTGCTAAGGGAATATATTCAAGAATTCTGCTGGAACAGGAATATTATTAGCAGGAGTCAACATTGCTTTGTGAAAGACAGGTCTTGTCAAACTAACTTGATCGCATTTTATGAAAAAGTGAGTAATAATATAGATGCGGGAGCGGCGGTTGATGTGATCTATTTAGACTTTGCCAAAGAGAAAAAAAAAGAAACCTGTATAAACTAGCACTCTTCCACAAAAAAATCACATTATTGGATGTCAGTGCACTAACTGGAAAACCAATAAAAGCCTAATCTTTATTACATAATCATTATAATAAAATATCCAAATGACAATCAGTCACATGGATAACAAAAGACCCTCACAAGATCATGTATAGAGAGGATCGCAATGCCTCTCAAAGCATCTCAGAATAATCCCTCAGAAGTGCCGAGGAAAGGAATACATGTTACAACGTAACTATAGTGGCGAAAAATAGTAATAATACATTGTGTCAAACAGTGATCTCTCAGACCAATATACAATAATATATGTATCAGTCAATCGCTCAACTAACGAGTCACCGAGGCACAATATAAAATGCCACTAAACAGCAAAATGAGCTGGTTATATACGCTGCAACATTATAAACCAGCACTATTCAAAACATATCAATAGATACTGTAAAGGTCGAACCCCCATGTAGAGAATAAATTATCTCTCAGTAGTATATCTACACGTGTAAGTGAAATCTGTACCCTGACTCAATTGTTACCGGGGCATGATCCAGATTGCCAGAGGAAGTCTTACTAATGTGAATCAAATAGAATAAATCTAAATATACAACTATGTATCTACTGGGGTTAAACCTAACATATATTTAAAGATAGAAAGAATTCTATTCCATGAATGAGGATCTTCATGTTAAAAAAGACGACGTGCGTTTCGCTACATAGCTTTTTCAAAGTCGTATGTTAACACAAGAAACCCGAGCATAATCTTGCGGTCTTTTTTAAACTCACTTCGGACCCGCCTTCAAACATCATTGGTCAGAACATCTGATACAATACTGAATGAAACCAACATGTATCGGAGAACTAAAAATTAATCCAATGTGTCCTCTTGATGCAACCATATACAATCGCATCATTGCATCAGGACAATCACAAGATACCTACTGAATAGTATAGAGAAAAAAACTCTTTGGAGTATTATAAATGAACCTGTAAAGAAAAATCCTCATTTAGACCGTGGGGATGTAAAGTGTTAAGTTCAAAAATCCATTTATTTTCTGTCCTCAGCAGAACCATATCAAGATCTCCACCTCGAATACCCAGATTAATCTTCTGTAAACCCCAGACTTTTAAATTATCTGGTTTGCCTTGATGATATTTTAAAAAATGTTTGGCTACCGGTGGAATAATTTTATTGATCAAGGTACTGTCCTTAAAAGCATGTTGTATACTGTATACATGTTCCCTAATCCTATGTGATAATTTATGTTTTGTCTTGCCTACATATTTTAAACCGCAGGGACACTCCAAACAGTACACTACACCTATAGTTTGACAGGTAATAAAATCTCTGATCATCCTCATGCGACCAAAACGATCTTCAACATTTTTAATCGTTACCATATATTTACAAACAACACAATGGCCACATGAGAAAGAACCCTGTACAGAAGAAGTTCTCTGAGAGTATAAATGGCTATGCACCAATTTATCTTTCAAATTAGGTGCTCTTCTCCAGCACATACAGACCCCTGTATCTAATTTCTTATGTGATCTATTTAGACTTTGCCAAGGCATTTGATACGGTTCCACACAAGAGGTTACTGTACAAACTGAATGTAATAGGCCTAGGGGAAAATGTTTGTGTGTGGATTAGAAATTGGCTGAAAGATAGAATGCAAAGAGTGGTAGTAAATGGCAAGTTCTCCAGTTGGATAAACGTGATAAGTGGAGTACCTCAGGGATCTGTCCTGGGTCCTTTTCTTTTTAATTTGTTTATTAATGACCTCCCAGAGGGCATAGGGAGCCATGTATCCGTGTTTGCCGATGACACAAAATTAAGTAAGGTAATAAAGTCTGAACTGGAGGTGTCTTCATTACAAGAGGATTTGGACAAATTGAGTAACTGGGCAGGCAAATGGGAAATGAGATTCAATATAGACAAGTGTAAAGTTATGCATTTTGGGTATAATAATAAAAATGCAACATATAGTTTAAATGGTGTTTCTCTGGGGAAATCTACAAATGAAAAGGATTTGGGAGTAATGGTAGACAATAGACTTAGCAGTAGCACGCAGTGCCAGCTGGCAGCTGCAAAGGCCAATAAGATATTGGCATGTATTAAAAGGGGTATTGATTCAAGGGAGGAAGATATTATTATGCCTCTTTACAGGTCCATGGTAAGACCCCACCTAGAATATGCTGTTCAATTCTGGGCGCCCTTTCTGGAAAAGGACATTATGGAACTAGAGAAAGTGCAGAGGAGGGCTACAAAACTAGTAAGGGGAATGGAAAGTTTTAGTTATGAGGAAAGGCTAGAAAAGTTAAACTTGTATACACTAGAGAAACGGCGTCTTAGAGGGGATATGATAACACTATATAAATATGTTCAGGGCTCTTCAAAGACCTGTTCATTAACAGAACAGTACATAGGACAAGGGGTCACCCGCTTAGACTTGAGGAAAAGGAGATTTAATCTACAACAGCGGAAGGGTTTCTTTACTGTAAGGACAATAAAGGTATGGAATTCACTGCCTGAGGAGGTGGTGCTATCGAATACATTAGACACCTTTAAAAAGGGCCTGGATACTTATTTAAAAGAACATAACATAAAGGGCTATGTACGTTAGTATTAGGATTAATATTTTACTTAGGGCTTGTTGATCCAGGGAAAAATCTGATTGTCATTTGGAATCAGGAGGGAATTCTCCCCCCCTCCACCCCATTCGGGGCAGAATTTGAAATTGCTGTATTGTTGTGTTTTTTTTTGCCTTCTTTTGGATCAACGATGGTAAACAGGAATAGGAAAAGGGTTGAACTAGATGGATGCAAGTCTTTTTTCAACCTAAATTAAATTACTATGTATTAGCACCGGTGATCCTTGTCTATTCAGTACACGGGTACTGGTTTGCTCCATTATTACCGGGCGCATATCTACACGATTCAGTCCCGGCAAGATGGCTGAGGCCATCTCTGTCTGTGCACCAGTACTTGCGATCTTATGGTTTAAGTGAGGCTGCCTTGCCCGGTATATTGGCAAGGCCAGTAGAGTCTCCTCTCACTTCACTACAGCCTCCAGGCTGCCTTGCCGGGATATTAGTAAGGCTGGTAGAACCTATTCCATCTTGTGCCAGGCTAGGTTGCCTTACCTGGTATTGGCAAGGCCGGTAGAGCCTCCTTCTTCTCCACTGCAGCCCCCAGGCTGCCTTGCCTGGTATATTGGTAAGGCCGGTAGAACCTATTCCATCTTGTGCCAGTCTAAGGTTGCCTTACCCGGTATTGGCAAGGCCGGTAGAGCCTCCTTCCATCTGCTGCAGTCTACAGGCTGCCTTGCCCGGTATATCGGTACGACAGTACGAAAGGGCCATGACCTCAGATAGCAAGAGTGATGGTAATGCACAGAACATCCATTGGAGGATGGATGTACATGAGCAGCGCCTGGATCAGCTAGCAGTGGTGATCCAAACCACTCTTGAACGCACAGCACTCATGGACAAGTCTGTCCCGAGTCCGGTGGTCTCCTCAGATTTGACACCGGAGAACGTTTCTATGCCCTCAGGGGCTACAGTCAAAGGGTTAACCGCTTCCGCTCCCTTGCCACTTAGGTATGATGGCGAACCCAGCCTGTACAGAGGGTTTATCAACCAACTTGAAATATTTATGGAATTAACCTCGCATGCTTTTCCTAATGACCACAGTAAAGTTGGGTTTATGATATCCCTACTGACTGGCAGAGCCCTGGCATGGGCCAATCCCTTGTGGGAGAGTGCGAAACCGTGCACAAAGAGTTTCAGGGAATTTGTTTAATCATTTCGAAGAGTGTTTGAGACCCCTGGTAGAACTGCCTCTGCTGCTAAACGCCTAATGGAAATACAACAGGGTAGGCGTACCGTGGGTGATTATGCCATTGAATTCCGCACCTTGGCAGCAGAGGTAGGATGGAATAATGAGGCGTTGCTGGCAGCCTTTGCTCAAGGTTTGAGCGAGCAGATCAGAGATGGAACCGCAGCTAAACAGTTACTTACCGATCTAGATGAATATATTGATTATGTTATCCTAATTGACACTCGGATCCGTGAGAGATCGATGGCTAAGGACCGTAGGCTACGGTAAAAAAATAATGGATCTAGCAGTTCATTTTGCCCACCCGTCCCTCCCTTGGCACCTAAGTCTAATGACCAGTTACGGGAATCAGGCGAACCTATGCAATTAGGCTTCACCAGGTTAACCAAGGAAGAAAGAGCACACCGCAGAAGGCAGGGGTTGTGCTTATACTGTGGCAAAAATGGGCATCTGCTAAGATCTTGTCCCGTACATCCGGGAAACGAACACACCTAGGGTACCTTGGGGGACAGGCCCTAGGTGGTGTTCAACCGTCCCCAGGTTCGATTGTACAGAAACCCACCATACAGGTGGTACTCTCATGGGCAGATCACTCGAGGTTCTGGCCCTGGTTGACTCCGGCGCCGCTGGATACTTTATGGATAGTGCCTTTGCTGAACGGCATAAGATTCCACTAGTCGAGAGAGAATCCCCTCTCGCTATTGAGGCTATTGACGGCAGACCTCTAGAACCTGCACAGGTTACCTTTGAAACGATGCCATTACCTATGACCATTGGGGCACTTCATAAAGAGAAACAGCAGTTCCAGATTATCAGTTCTCCACACTATGCAGTAATTCTGGGATTTCCCTGGTTGCAGCTTCATAATCCTCAGTTTGATTGGCAAAAGTGCAAAATCTCTGCTTGGTCTCAGTACTGTATGGATCATTGTGTATCCCACCCTGTTAAGATTCTGTGCACCTCCCTTTCACTGCCAGAGGAGTATCAACAATTCAGCAATGTGTTTAGTAAGGGAGAGGCTGGCACCCTACCCCAGCACAGATCTTATGATTGTGCTATTAATTTGCCTCCGGGGGTGGTGCCCCCTAGGGGATGCACATATCCATTGTCTTGTGATGTGAACCAAGCTATGGAGGAATATATTTCAGATGCCCTCAATAGAGGGATTATAAGGAAATCCACCTCTCCAGCCGGGGCTGGATTCTTTTTTGTGAAAAAGAAAAATGGCGAACTAAGACCGTGCATTGATTACCGTGGCCTAAACAAACTAATGTCTAAAAATGCTTATCCGATACCACTCATCACCGAATTATTTGACAGGTTAAAAGGTTCCTCGATTTTTACTAAACTGAACCTACGTGCTGCTTATAACCTGATTCGGATCAGAGCTGGTGATGAGTGGAAAACGGCCTTTAACACTAGATCCGGGCACTATGAATATCTAGTTATGCCGTTTGGTCTCTGTAATGCACCCGCAGTATTTCAAGAATTAATTAATGATATCCTCAGGGATATGCTGCAGTCCTGCGTTGTTGTCTACCTGGACGATATACTAATTTATTCACAAAATATGTCACAACACATTAAAGACGTATCAGAAGTGTTGCTCCGCCTACGAAAAAACAAATTGTATTGCAAATTGGAAAAATGTGAGTTTCATAAAACCAGCGTGCCCTTCTTGGGGTTCGTGATTGCCAAAGAAGGCATTGCCATGCATCAGGAGAAACTGGCGGCAGTGTTGCAATGGCCTCGGCCTAAGGGCCTAAAAGCTATTCAGCGATTTCTGGGTTTCGCTAATTATTATAGAAAATTTATTAAGAATTTTTCCACGATTGTTAAACCTTTGTCTGACCTCACGCACAAGGGTGCCAATCCCTCCCAGTGGTCGGTGGCTGCTGAAGATGCGTTCGAGAAATTGAAATCCACTTTTGTTAACGCTCCTGTGTTATCCCACCCCAACCCATCTCTCCCGTTTACATTGGAGGTGGATGCCTCATAGATCGGGGTTGGGGCTGTACTCTCTCAACGACCTGTGAAAGGAGGAACTCTCAGACCTTGTGGGTTTTTCTCCAAAGACTTGTCAGTGGCCCAGAGTCATTATGAGATAGGTGACAGATAATTACTGGCTATCATTCTTGCTCTGAAGGAATGGCATCATTTACTAGAGGGCACTAAAAATCCAGTATTAATTCTGACTGACCACAAAAACTTAACCTATCTCTCTGAGGCTAAAAGATTGTCTTCTCGCCAGGCCAGGTGGGCACTGTTCCTCTCTTGATTCAATTTTATTGTATCATATCTGCCTGGGTCCAAGAATGTTAGGGCTGATGCTCTGTCTAGACAATTTGAGCCTGAAGAAGAGAGGGATGAGGTCCCAGCACCTATAATACAGCCTGATCGTATATTGGCCACTCTACGCACAAGTATCAATTCACCTCTAGGGGAAGAGATATTGGCCTCTCAGACTACCGCTCCCCCAGAAACCCCAGTGGGCAAGTGTTTTGTCGATGAGCCATTTCGTACTCGATTGCTTGAAACATACCATTCCTCTAAAGCCGCAGGGCATATTGGTAGAGATCAATTGATTTGGTCTCTCTCACAAGTCTTTTGGTGGCCCTCCCTAAGGGCAGATTATGCTGCATTTACCAACGCCTGTTCCACCTGTGCCCGTGCCAAGACCCCTAGACACCTCCCTGTGGGCCTACTCCAGCCGGTGCCTAATGGCGAACGCCCCTGGTCCCATGTTTCCATTGATTTTATGGGAGAGTTGCCAGTGTCTAGAGGGTATTCCTTCATACTTATGGTATTGGACAGGTTTTCTAAAATGGCTCATTTCGTGCCCCTCTGTGGCCTTCCGTCTGTCAAAGAATTAGCGGTGGTTTTCGCTAAAGAAGTATTTCGGTTGCATGGAGTACCCAGTGTGCTGGTGTCCGACTGTGGGAGCCAGTTTGTGTCTAGAATTTGGAGAGCATTTTGCGAACAAATGGGCATCCAATTGTCCTTTTCCTCTGCCTATCACCCCCAGACCAATGGGGCCGCTGAACGTGCCAATCAGTGACTGGAACAGTTCGTGCGCTGTTTTGTTACTGACCACCCTGATAAATGGGCTGACCTGTTGCCTTGGGCAGAGTTCGCCAGGAACTGTGTGATTAATTCTTCATCCGGGAGCTCCTCTTTTCTGATCAATTATGGGTTCCAGCCTTGTTTGCTCCCGGACTCGTTCCAGTCGCAGCAGATTCCAGCTCTGGATGAGCATATCGAGCAACCCCGCTTCACATGGGCACAGGTTCAGAGGGCACTCAGTCAGTCTTTCCAGCGCCTTCAGCGTCATGCCAATCGTAGACGGCTACCAGCGGTTTCCTTCCAGGTTGGGGACAGAGTATGGCTTTCCTCTAGAAACCTCAAACTACAAGTTCCTTCTAACAAACTGGCTCCTCGGTTTATTGGTCCTTATAGGGTGATTCGTAAAATCAACCCTGTCTCTTATGCCCTGGACATCCCTGCTTCCATGCATATTCATAATGTGTTCCATGTGTCTCTCCTCAAACCTCTTGTATGCAACCGTTATACTACTAACCCTGTGGTACCAGGGCCTATAGAGGTTGAAGGTCAGGAGGAGTATGAAGTTCAAAGTATCATTGATTCCCGCAGAATTAGAGGAAAAGTGCAGTATTTGGTACATTGGAAAGGTTATGGTCCGGAAGAACGATCATGGGTGACAGTAAGGACCTGCACGCTCCCAAATTACTGCAAATTTTTCATTCCAAGTACCCTCAGAAACCGGGACCCTCGTCTAGAAGAAGGGGTCTTTGAGAGGGGGGTACTATCATGGTGCCCGTGATTGCTCCCTTTTTCTGTCAGTTACCTGAATGGGCTCTCCATTGGCTGCCTGCCTTCAGCCCGCCCAGTATTGCCTATTTAAACTGGGCTTGAGCACCCTTTGGTTGCCCTTTTGTGGTGTCTCTATGTCTCCTGCACCTGCATTGTGTTCCTGAGCTTCCTGGGCCATTTCTACACTATTGCTCTCCAGTGATCGCCTGAGTTCCTGTCTGACAGCTTCCTTGGTTCCTGCTTCCGTTGCTGATCCGGTTTGGCTGTTGTTCTTGCTGCCGTTCCTGGTCCGGTTGGCTGCCGTTGCTGTTCCTGTTCCTGTCCTGTACTGGCTGTGTTCCTGCTCCCGGATCGCCTGTAGTGTGCCTTCTCCTTGGGCGACATTTTCATTTCTCTTGTTCTGTCATCCAGTACGCGGGTATATCCAGTTGCTTGCTGTGTCCATACAGCACCGGTAGAGATTGTGTCACCCAGTACGGGGGTACTGGTTCGCTCCACGTATGGCCGGCTGCTTGTTGCATTCCTTACAGCACCGGTAGAGATTGTGTCACCCAGTACGGGGGTACTGGTTCACTCCACGTATGGCCGGCTGCTTACTGCATTCCTTACAGCACCGGTAGAGATTGTGTCACCCAGTACGTGGGTACTGGTTCGCTCCACATATGGCCGGCTGCTTGTTGCATTCCTTACAGCACCGGTAGAGATTGTGTCACCCAGTACGCGGGTACTAGTTAGTGAACCAGAGGAAACGTTGAAGAGAGCGAAGACCTCTTCAACGTTTATAATAACCTCAGCGATTGAGGATAGTTTACCTAGGACCTTTTAACAGGAACTGGTAACCTGCCTGAAACGATAGCCAAGGCTCAGCGTTTGAACTGACGGAATCTTCATCCTCTATCATGAGGTAAGGTTTGACGCATACCCATGATACTAGGAGCTTCAGCAATTGAAGCGGGTTCATTCCTTGTGGAAAGCAGGCTCGAGCCTGATGTATATACCTATGTGCTAAGAGAGACTGTGGGGGTTGAATGTGGAAAGTCTCCTACATTGGCTACCTGTTGCTTGAAACAGTTCCTACCTTCAGCACCTGAGGAGGGGTAAGGTAGGACTTCTACCTATGTACCTCAGAGATTGAGGAGATTACTCCAAAACCTTTCTTGTACAATTGCTTGCTTAAGGCATGCAGACTCTGAGTCGGGGAGGATGTGAGAAATTATCTATGCATGTTTGAGTGAGGTTGAGTGTAAGGTGGAGTGTGGGGATGAGTAATAGTATGGGGATGAGAATGATAGAGTGGGAATGAGAGTGAGATTGTGGGGATATGGGTTGAAAATAATTTGGAATTAGCCGGGTGAACAGTGAACTATTGGTGGGCATTAGTTGTGAAAAATATTTGAAACGGGGGGGGGGGGGGGGGGTGAACATGTACTTGATCATCAAAAAGGCCTGAAAGAACTTGAGAATAAACCTGGAAAATGAATGATTAACTAATAAGATTTTGAGATACATGAGGGGATTTTCTAGTACTAGTAGAAGGCAACTACCTATTACTAGGTGACTTGGAGTTGAATGGGGAGATCTGACTTGATGAGGATCAGTTTCGTAAAACTAGAAGAAAAGGATATTGAGGTAAGAGAGCCTTGGTCCTTAATGGAGGTGGTATGAACCGCTAAAATAATGGACAATGTCAGGCTACCTGCAGAATAGGTTGTTTTGTATTGAATGATGATGACTGATCGAATTAATGTTATGTCAACTGGTATCTGAAAGACTAAAATCGTGAAAATGGTAAAATACTGTGAAGCAGTAGGATACATGCATGACTACATTTATACATATATCTATTTTCACATGGACACTCCCGCTCTGCTAAACACAAGCTTGCAAAACATATAAACTTATCAACATACTTGAGCGAGTCCTAGGTAGTTGGCAACCTGGATCGATTGTACGTATGACTTTGTGTACATAAACCCATATATCTTTACATATACATGAGTCTTAATTAGCTTTTTTTTCATTTTTTTAATGAAAAAAAATCTACCTCAGAGTGGTCAGACACGGGTAAGAGTCTAATGGAGAGTGGAAGATGAAAAATAACGTCTTAAATGTATCTACAGCGTGAAGAGACTGGGAACCCCACATAAGAAGAAGATTACACAACATGATATGATGTTCTTAGCATCTCTAAAGGAAATGTGAATGACAGTGACATGGGGAAGGAAACATTGCTGTGGGTTACATGCCATTTTGTGGCTGATAGGAGAACTAAGTTGTGCCTCATATAATAAGTGGTATGAGAATATGTAAAGACAGTAGAACTTGATTGTTATACAACTTACTATATTCAGAATTGTTTGGTTTTTTTACCGGACCAGTATAGCCTAAAATAAATTAACCTTACTAGAGAAGATTCTGCTTCTATGGTGGCATGTATTAGCCTAAATAGCTGCAGTAGCTAATAAATATTTTTAATGGACGCTTAATGTGAAATAGATAAAACCTACTATAGATGAGCAGTTTGCTTGTTAACTGGGTTCTGGCAGCAAAACAGTACATATAAACTCATTTAGATGCAAAACATGTAAATGCACTGGACAATATATGATTTTAGGGTCATGTAACTTGTAATTATTTCTCTTCTGTTTTTATGGATGGAACAAATTTTCAGTGAATAAAGCTAGTCACCATATGTAAACTTAACATCTGGGCTGCCAGAGAGGTCCGCACTGTACTCTGAAGCAATGCACTGCAGATCTCAATAAAATCCATGCGGTCAACAATCCAGCGCCTAATAGTCAAGCAGCAGTTGTAAACTACCTAGGAGTGTACAACAGTGCAGGCAAACAAAAAACTGTAGTACAACATGGCCATCCTACAAAGTATAATTCAAATGTTACAAAGTGGCTTGCTACCCATCAGTCAGATACTGACACAATTATAGACTTATGCAGAGCCACCAATAAATATGACTAGTGAGCTTTGTATACACTGAAAGCGATATACATAAAGGATATTTGGGAGATGGATTTAAAATGATGTAATTCAAAATGTGGCCAGGTGCTTTGAAACCATTTTGCCAGGTTCCTGAAGCCCACTGACTCGAGGAGTGTGCTGGAATGCTGTTTGGGAACATCGTTCGGTGCCTGACTCGTACTGCTGATGTCACTGGTGATGCAGGCTGATGACGCAGCCCTGGGACCGACTTACGTGTGGCTGATGCGTGTGAATGGTTAGAGGGCAAGCATAGGAGCAAACAGTGCCTCTGACTTGCCTACTGTGGGAATCACCCAAAAATGAGCCCTTTGTAGAAGGGCTGCCAGGTTTAAATACCCTGCAGCCCCTCCCACAAACACAGGTCCAGCCTTAGACATATTATATGAGAAATGTATGCTTGCAAATAATGAAACAGACAGACCCTGTATCACGGTAATCAGGCAAATAAGGACAGACACAAAGATAAAATATAACCACTTTTATTTATTATAACAACAGTAGTGGTAGAGCCCACACAGAACCCCAGACAAATGAAAATAGGACCCACAGTCCCTCCGGAGCTGCACACTGTACTGTGCACTGCACTACTCAAGATCTCGAGACTAGGGAATTGGCTCAAGTGGGACAACAGAAGAATGGTAGCATATATGTAAGTCACCACTTGGTCTGTGAACAGAAGCAACAGAGAGTGAGAGCAGACCAGAGACAGGAGGCACCGAGACTACAGGTCAGGCAAACAGGTAGTGTAGGGAGTGAGTAGGCAGCCAGAGTCACAGGTCAGACAAGCTGGGGACTACACAGAGCAAGAGTAACCAGGCCACTGGTCAGGCAACCGGAGACTATGCTGAGCGAGTAGAAGCCAGGACCACAGGTCAGGCAAACCGAGGACTACAAGGAGCGAAAGTAACTAGGCCCTCAGGGAAGGCAACTGGAGGTTAAACTGAGTGGATAGTAGCCAGGGCCACTGGTCAGGCAAGCCGGGGTCATACACAGAGAGAGTAGTCAGCCACAGCCACAGATCAGAACCGATAAGGGTAGTCAGACAACTGGGTCATACACAGAGCGAGTAGTCAGCCAGAGGCACAAGTCAGAACCGATGTGGGTAATCAGACAAGCCGGGGTCATACACAGAGTGAGTAGTCAGCCAGAGCCACAGGTCAGAACCGATGTGGGTAGTCAGACAAGCTGGGGTCATACACGGAGCGGATTCTCAGATAAGGCACAGGTCACAATGGAGCACAAGACACAATAGAGAAACACCACGTAAGGGAAATGACTCCTAGCCCCAAGGAGGACTATAAAGGAGCAGAAGGAGATGGGGCCTGAGTCAGTGCCTGTAACAGACATAGTAATGTAGAGGTGGCTGCAAGGTTGCCAGCAGACACACCACAGAGGAAGGAAGCACAGGCTAAATAGGTCTCAAAGGTAGACTGTGACACCCTGGCCCTCCAAGAATTAAACTCATCATGACAGTCACAGCACTGAGTGAAAAACAAATATCTGACCCCAGCCTTGATGCTCATTCAGCTCAGCTATACACATGAGGTGTGTCAATGTACTACTCTCTAGTTCTCACTACAGAGGAGCACCCTGGAAACGGAAGGATTCAAATTTGATAGACCTTGTGGTTCAGACCAGCTAGTACCAACGTCTCGAGACAGTCCTGAGTACTCAAAAGTAACTCCAATGTCAGTTTATTACCACAATTGCTTATGTGGGGCTCTAATAATTAACAGTGTTTACAGACAGGGCAAAAAGTTGCCATGTTTTTAACACCTTAACCCCTTAAGGACCAGGAAAATCTGAGGTGGATTTCACTTAAGGACCGGAGCAATGTGGACTTTTTGACTATGTCTTTGTTCAACCATATTTTGTATTTAATTCCTTTAATACACCCACACAAATTATATACTGTTTTTAAGCACAAGTAGGGCTTTCTTTTGATACCACAATTATATGAATACCTCTTCATTTAATTTGATTAAAAAAGAAATAAAAAGGAAAAAAACAAACAAAAAAAAACAACATTTTGCTTACATTTTCCTGTCAAGATTTGTATATTATTAGTTCATTACAAAAAATACCTCTAAACATATTCATTTGCTTCTCCTGAATATGAGAGTATCCCATATGTCTAGTATTTCAACCCCTTTCTCACATTTACAAGGTAAATATTACAAGATGGACACTAGTGATGAGCGAGCATGCTCGGCCGAAGCTCGGTTCGGCTCGAGCATCGCTCTGCTCGGCACATGGCGGTACTCATACGAGTACCGCATGTGCTCGCCCGCCATGTTCGGGTCTCCTCCCCGCACGTTTCGCGGCTGCTGCGCAGCCAATAAACGTGCGGGGAGGCTCTGACATCAGTGTAATGCCAGCAGCCATGTTGGCTGCTGGCATTACACTGATTGGCTGGCCAGAACCCGTGATCGGGTGCTGTATAGCACCTGACCAGCGAGTTCGGCTCAGTCTTAGCCAGGGAGAGATGAGGATAGGAAGGGAAAGTCAGGGTAGGGAGAAGAAAAGTGTTGGAACAACATATAAAGACCCAAAAGTCCTTTTTAGGACTGTTGTGTGTGGGGGCAGCAGTTGTATTTTGTTTGGGGGGGGCACAGATTTAAAAAAAAAAGTCACATATTCCGTTCACTGTGCCTAGCCGCAGATTAGCAGCACATTCTGTTTAGTGTGCAAAGTTGCAGATTAGCAGCACATTCTTTTTAGTGTGCAAAGTTGCAGATTAGCAGCACATTCTGTTTAGTGTGCAAAGTTGCAGATTAGCAGCACATTCTGTTTAGTGTGCAAAGTTGCAGATTAGCAGCACATTCTGTTTAGTGTGCAAAGTGTAAAAAATAAACGTCACATATTCCGTTCACTGTGCCTAGCCGCAGATTAGCAGCACATTCTGTTTAGTGTGCAAAATTGCAGATTAGCAGCACATTCTGTTTAGTGTGGAAAGTGTAAAAAATAAACATCACATATTCCGTTCACTGTGACTAGCCGCAGATTAGCAGCACATTCTGTTTAGTGTGCAAAGTTGCAGATTAGCAGCACATTCTGTTTAGTGTGGAAAGTGTAAAAAATAAACGTCACATATTCCTTTCACTGTGCCTAGCCGCAGATTAGCAGCACATTCTGTTTAGTGTGCAAAGTTGCAGATTAGCAGCACATTCTGTTTAGTGTGGAAAGTGTAAAAAATAAACGTCACATATTCCGTTCACTGTGCCTAGCCGCAGATTAGCAGCACATTCTGTTTAGTGTGCAAAGTTGCAGATTAGCAGCACATTCTGTTTAGTGTGGAAAGTGTAAAAAATAAACGTCACATATTCCTTTCACTGTGCCTAGCCGCAGATTAGCAGCACATTCTGTTTAGTGTGCAAAGTTGCAGATTAGCAGCACATTCTGTTTAGTGTGGAAAGTGTAAAAAATAAACGTCACATATTCCGTTCACTGTGCCTAGCCGCAGATTAGCAGCACATTCTGTTTAGTGTGCAAAGTTGCAGATTAGCAGCACATTCTGTTTAGTGTGGAAAGTGTAAAAAATAAACGTCACATATTCCGTTCACTGTGCCTAGCCGCAGATTAGCAGCACATTCTGTTTAGTGTGCAAAGTTGCAGATTAGCAGCACATTCTGTTTAGTGTGGAAAGTGTAAAAAATAAACGTCACATATTCCTTTCACTGTGCCTAGCCGCAGATTAGCAGCACATTCTGTTTAGTGTGCAAAATAGCAGATTAGCAGCACATTCTGTTTAGTGTGGAAAGTGTAAAAAATAAACGTCACATATTCCTTTCACTGTGCCTAGCCGCAGATTAGCAGCACATTCTGTTTAGTGTGCAAAGTTGCAGATTAGCAGCACATTCTGTTTAGTGTGGAAAGTGTAAAAAATAAACGTCACATATTCCTTTCACTGTGCCTAGCCGCAGATTAGCAGCACATTCTGTTTAGTGTGCAAAGTTGCAAATTAGCAGCACATTCTGTTTAGTGTGGAAAGTGTAAAAAATAAACGTCACATATTCCTTTCACTGTGCCTAGCCGCAGATTAGCAGCACATTCTGTTTAGTGTGGAAAGTGTAAAAAATAAACGTCACATATTCCTTTCACTATGCCTAGCCGCAGATTAGCAGCACATTCTGTTTAGTGTGCAAAGTTGCAGATTAGCAGCACATTCTGTTTAGTGTGCAAAGTTGCATATTAGCAGCACATATTCCGTGTAATATGAAGAAGGCGGGTAAAAAGGGACGGGGAAGTGGACGTGATCCTGATAGTTCAGGGCGCGGGTCAGGACGCATAGAAACTGTGCCTGGTGCCTGGTGCCAGAGCACAAGAAAGAAAGACATCCACCATACCTAGCTTCATGTCTCAGTTTACAGGGCGTCGCAGGACATCACTCTCGAGGTCAGACCACTGCGAACAGGTGGTCGGTTGGATTTCAGGTGATACTGCTTCCAGTCGGTTAAGCACCACCCTGTCTTCCACCAAGTCTACTCTCAGTAGCCAAGAGTCTGGTCAACATAATCCTCACCCTGATCATCCTTCCTCCCACCATAGAGGGTCTGGCCAAAGAAGTGATCCCACACTGGGATATAGTGAGGAGCTCGTCTCATCACCAATCCTTCATTTGAACCTCTCTCCAAGCACGCTTGCAGAGGAACATGAAATCTTGTGCCCTGATTCACAACCTCTAGAGGGTACCCAATCACAAGAAGATGACAGAGGGGAACGGCATTTAAGGTCAAAGGAAGTGGATGATGATGATGAGACACAGTTGCCATCAAATCAACCACTATTACTGTCTCAAGACCTTGATGAGGAGGATGATACACAGTTGTCAATGACTGAGTATGTGGTGGGATCAAGAAATGAGGAGGATGATCAGAGTGAGGAAGTGGAGGAGGACTTGGTGGACGATGAGGTCACTGAGAGCCGAGCGATGACAGCAGTCCTGAGGGTGAGCCATCTGCAGCACCGCAACAGGCTGGAAGAGGCAGTGGTGTGGCTAAAGAAAGAAGGCGGACCGCACCAAACCGGCCCGCAAATGTTCCACGGAGCACCCCCTTGCGTAAATCTCCCTTGCCAAGGGCTAGGTGTTCCGCGGTATGGCGTTTTTTTAAGGAAAGTGCGGACGACAAAAAAATTGTAGTTTGCAACCTGTGCCACACCAGAATGAGCCGAGGCATGAACACTAGAAACCTCACCACCACCAGCATGATCCGACACATGGCATCCAAGCACCGTAATAAGTGGGAGGAACGCCCGGATCGCCAATCTGTGTCTGCAGGCCACACCACTGCCTCCTCTTCCCCTGTTTTCGGTGCTGGCCAATCGCCTGTCGAAGGCGCAGGCCCGCATACCTCCCGCCCTGCACCTGTACCATCTGAAGCACCATCAGCGACCACATCCACTTCCCTGTCCCAGCGCAGCGTCCAAATGTCGTTACCCCAGGCATTTGAGCGCAAGCGAAAATACCCAGCCACCCACCCACAGGCCATAGCACTAACCTCACACCTTTCCAAATTACTGGCCATCGAAATGCTGCCATTTAGGCTTGTGGAGACTGAGTCCTTCCGCAGCCTGATGGCAGCAGCTGTCCCTCGGTACGCAGTCACCAGCCGCCACTACTTTTCCCGGTGTGCCGTCCCCGCCTTACACCACCATGTGTCCCGTAAAATCACCCGTGCCCTGACCAACGCAGTTACTGGGAAGGTCCACTTAACGACTGACACATGGACAAGTGCTTGTGGCCAGGGACGCTACATTTCCCTGACGGCACACTGGGTGAATGTCGTGGAGGCTGGGAGCGACTCAGACCCAGGGATGGCACAGGTGCTACCCACGCCGAGGATTGCGGGCCCTACCTCCATCAGGGTTTCCGCCAGCACCTACGTTATTGGCTCCTCCTCCTCCGTTTCCACCTCCGAATTCTCTGCGCGCAGCGCCACTCACCCATCAGCCGGTAGCTGGAAGCAGTGTAGCACTGCAGTGGGGAAGCGTCAACAGGCCGTGCTGAAGCTGATCTGCCTTGGGGACAAACAGCACACGGCCTCAGAGCTGTTGCAGGGGATTAGTCACCAGACCGAGCAGTGGCTCTCGCCACTCAACCTGCAACCAGGCATGGTTGTGTGTGATAATGGGCGTAACTTGGTGGCGGCTTTGGAGCTCGGCAAGCTCACACATGTACCATGCCTAGCGCATGTATTTAATTTAGTGGTTCAGCGATTTCTAAAAACCTACCCCAATTTGCATGATCTCTTGACCAAGGTGCGCCGCGTGTGTGCACATTTCCGTAAGTCATCAACAGCTTCAGCCGGCCTGTTGAAGCTGCAGCAGCGCTTACAATTGCCAGCTCACCGGCTGCTGTGTGACGTGAGCACGCGCTGGAACTCCACCTTCCACATGTTGGCCCGGCTTTGTGAGCAGCAGAGGGCAGTAGTGGAGTACCAGCTGTTACACGGTCATCGCCTCTCCGTTCAACTTCCTCTAATCAGAAGTGAGGAGTGGGAATGGATGTCAGACCTCTGTGAGGTTTTACGCAATTTTGAGGAATCGACACAGATGGTGAGCGGCGATAACGCTATTATCAGTGTAACCATCCCACTTCTGTGTCTACTGAAACGCTCGCTGCTCACAATTAAAACCGACGCTTTGCATGTGGAAGAGGAGGAAATGCGGGAGGAAGAGCTTACACAAGGTGATAGCCAGAGCACCCTCACTTCGTCTTCTCAGCGACAATTGGAGGAGGCGGAGGAGGAGGAGGAGGAGGAGGAAGACACGGTTGCCTCCGCTACAGAGGGTAGCCATGGAACTTTATTTCCATCTCTTCAGCGTGGGTGGGTAGAAGAGGAGGAAGAGGATGAGGAGATTGAGAGTCATCCTCCTGGTGAGGACAGCGAAATCTTGCCTGTTGGTACTCTGGCACACATGGCTGACTGTATGTTAGGCTGCCTTTCCCGTGACCCACGCGTTATACGCATTTTAGACAACACGGATTACTGGGTGTTCACCCTTCTGGACCCCCGCTACAAAGAGAATTTCTCATCTCTCATTCCTCCGGTGGAGAGGACAAGCAAAATGGTGCAATACCAGAAGGTTCTTGTCGAAAAATTGCTCCAAAATTTTCCATCTGACAATGCTGGCGGCAGAGTACATGCTACCTTGGCCAACCGAGAAGGGGAGAAAAGGGGAGCACACAGCAGTTCCGACAAAGGCAGGGCAACACTCTCCAAGGCGTGGGACACCTTCATGACACCCCGCCAGCACCCTCACCCTGATGAGCAGCCTAGTGTCACAAGGAGGGAAAAGTTTTGGAAGATGGTGAAGGAGTACGTAGCAGACCGTGTCAGCGTCC
This sequence comes from Rhinophrynus dorsalis, assembly GCA_037306005.1. Classification (NCBI taxonomy): domain Eukaryota; kingdom Metazoa; phylum Chordata; class Amphibia; order Anura; family Rhinophrynidae; genus Rhinophrynus; species Rhinophrynus dorsalis. The sequence goes on along the minus strand of CM074725.1, from coordinate 96,886,905 downwards.
TCAATGATCCCTCTGTGCCTTACAACTACTGGGTGTCCAAGCTGGACACGTGGTATGAACTGGCACTCTACGCCTTGGAGGTGCTGGCCTGCCCTGCCGCCAGCGTTCTGTCTGAGCGGGTATTTAGTGCTGCTGGTGGCATCATAACAGATAAGCGTATCCGCCTTTCCACCGAAAATGCTGATAGGTTGACACTTATAAAAATGAACAAGGCCTGGATTTCCCCTGACTTCTCCACTCCACTGGAGGAAAGCCCCGGGTGAACATAAAGTGACTTTATATATGTTATTTACAATGATGGGAATACTCTGTATTCCCATTCACCCCTTCCACCCAAAAAACGGGTATATGGTTGACTCTCTTCCATATACCCTGTGATATAATTTTTATATAGGGCCAGCTCACCAGCGGGCCCTGTGATATAATTTTTATATAGGGCCAGCTCACCAGCGGGCCCTGTTTGACAACTTTTTGTATAGGTCAGCTCACCAGCGGGCCTTCTTATATAATGTTTTATTGGGTCAGCTCTCTAGCGGGCCCTCTCATATAATGTTTTATAGCGTCAGCTCACTAGCGGGCCTTCGCATATAATGTTTAGGATGGTCAGCTCCGCAGCAGACCCTCACCCATAATGTTTTAGATGGTCGGCTCAGCGCACGTTTCCCTCTTAATCATGGCCCCAGTTCAGAAAAATCGAGGAAATTTTTTGCAGAATTTGCCTCTGCGCACGTTTCCCTCTTAATCATGGCCCCAGTTCAGAAAAATCGAGGAAATGTTTTGCAGAATTTGCCTCTGCGCACGTTTCCCTCTTAATCATGGCCCCAGTTCAGAAAAATCGAGGAAATTTTTTGCAGAATTTGCCTCTGCGCACGTTTCCCTCTTAATCATGGTCCCAGTTCCGAAAAATCGATGAAATTTTTTGCAGAATTTGCAGATGATATACAAGTAAATATACAGCAAATACTGTTTGGTAACAATTTTTCGCCTAAAGTCGTTTTTATCTTCCTTTTTGTGTGTTTTACGGTCAGTCTGTAAAAATGGCGTACTACGTGCGAAACATCGTTCCCAGCAGCGACGTTGGAGTCCAAGATGCATCCAGACATCCTCCCTATGCTGTCCCTGAACCATTTCTGTGGTGTTTCCATCATTTTCTGCCCTTTTCCTATGGACCAGGCACCCTCCCCTCATCAGAGCAGGGGGTGCCTGGTGTAAAGCTCGAGTCCTCCCATTGACTTCAATGGGGCTCGGGTGCTCGGCCGAGCACTCGAGCCTCCGGGGGTGCTCGGCCAGAGCACCCGAACACCCGAGCATTGGGGTGCTCGATCATCACTAATGGACACCATTATTTCCAACCTGTAATTTTTTAACAATTGGCATGTGAGTATCATAGCTTAGTTGACAGTGCCAGAACCCTAAAATGTCCCACAAAGGTAAATGTTTCTGAAAAGTAGATAACATAAGGTAAATAATGAGTAGAATTTTGGAGTTTTTTATGCAGCTATTTTTCCAAAATTATGGTAATATTTTGTTTTTTGCAGTTTTCACACTTACATTTCAATGTTACTGTTGACATCAAGCACAGGATAGTTGAATATTTTAAAAAATGCATTGATTAGTATTCATCTCCTTCTTCTGAGTATGGCAATACCCCATATGCATAGGTTTGTCAAGGTTTGAGGGAGCTATGGGGCCCAAATTGGAACATGCGTGTTTACAGTTTCACACTTTGAATTTTCACAGCTTGCGTCACTGGTACCATGTCTCATATGGGGCTGTGTACCAGTGCTCCACATGTCAAAATTTCCCCCCAAAAGTGTATATTTTTGGAAAGTAGACACCACAGGCTTTCATTTTACACATGTTTTCAAATTTTTTACATAGCCATTTTACCACCAATCCCTTGTAAAACTTGATGTAAGTAAAAAATTCTGCGTTTTTCACACTTAGATTTCAATGTTGATGTGAATTTCAAGCACAGGATAGGTGAAGATTTTTAAAAATGCATTGTTTAGTGTTCAGCTCCTTCTTCTGAGTACAGAAATACCCTATGTGCATAGGTTTGTCAAGGTTTGGGGAGCTACATGGACCAAATTGGAACATGCGCCATTCCAATTTCACAATTTGAATTTTCACAGCTTGCGTCATTGGTGCCATGTCTCATTTGCGGCTGTGTACTAGTGCCCCACTTTAAAATTTTCCCCAAAAAGTGTATATTTTTGGAAAGTAGATATTCCAGGATTTCATTTTAGGTGTGTTTTCAATTTGTTTATGCAGCAATTTTACCACCAATCCCTTGAAAACTTCATGTAAATTCAGCGTTTTTCACACTTAGATTTAAATGTTGATGTGAATTACAAGCACAGGATAGGTGTAGATTTTAAAAACTGCATTGATTAGTGTTCAGCTCCTTCTTATGAGTATGGCAATACCCCATATGCATAGGTTTGTCAGGGTTTGTGTGAGCTACGGTGCCCAGTTGGGAACATGTGCATTTCCATTTACAGGCATGCCATTTTTACAGATGGTGCCTTGTCTCATTTCGGGCTGTTTGGCAATGCTACAATGAATTTCACCCCCAAAAGTATATGTTTTAGAAGAGTAGACAACCCTGAGTTTCATTCTATTTGCATTCTAACAGTTTTTTCACTGCCACTCTATCACCAATCCCTCCCAAAACCTGCAGTAATGAAGAGAAACACCATTTTTTCACACCTATATTTTAGAGCTGCTCTGGATTTCAATCATAGGATATTTGCAAATGTTTTTAAATGCTTCACATTAGTGTTCAGCTACATTGTCTGAGTACGGCTATGCCCCATATGCATAGGTTTGACAAGATTTGGGGGAGCTACTGGGCCCAGTAGAGAACATGTGTGTTTCCATTATCATACATGGAAAAAACTTTGCTTCCCACTATATTTAGATAGTGTTAGATCTAAGGAGGGATGTGTTTTGAAAAATAAAAAAAGAATATTTCAGGGGAAAAAGTGGCCAAATAATAAAATAAACTCACACAGCTCAACTCCCCCCATTTTCTTGTTATAGTCTGTGATGCAGATTGGCCTTCTAAGTACCCCTCTCCTGCCAAGAACAGTGACTGCCACAGTTCTGTCCTCGCGCATGGTGGTCAGCATATAGACATCTTTTTTGTCCTTAAACTTAACTGCCAACATCTCCTGTTGGCACAAAGATAGGGATATGTGGTGTGTGTAAATGTATTACATTGCTCCACAACAGGAAACCTTGCATTAATTTGTGTTTAAACTTCAGTAGATGTTTTTAATTGGTTGGTGTAATGTAATAATTTTGTCTTGTTCACATGTATTAAAAAAAACTACAAGCTGCTTTAGCAGGTCAAAAAAGAACCTGCATTTATCTTGCCCAGTGCTCCAGTGCTGAAGGGGTTAATACCCCCAACTCTGGCCTCTATTTCTTTCTTTGTTTGTCTGTTTCATAGTAAGTAAGATAGAGGCAGAGAACAGTCAAAAAGGCAATGTGTAAGAAACATTGCCTTTGTGAATGAAAAATCCGGTACACGTGACCTCTGTAGTAGTGATCACATGTACTGGCAAAACATGGAAGGACTGAAACTGAAACTCTAGGACCAGAGCGCTCAGTTTCAGCCTCTGCAGCATGGTAGCAGTGCTCACTGAGGAGCGTTGCTATCATTTAACCCATGACGTACCAGGATCGTCATGGGTACTTATGTGAAGTTTACCTATGACGTGCCAGGACCTTAAAAGGTTAAAGACTGTAAATTAACATATAGCTTCAATACTGTTACTGCTATAGCATTACTACATGCATTATATAGAATGCATGCATACAATCTCTCTGACATGGCTTAACACAGGTGTTTTATTAAATTGTAACATATACTTTCGACATTTGTGGCAATGTGCTTGTATGTACATAAATTGGAAATATCATTGTGTCCCATAAACCAAGACTGGAGATGTTGTAAAAACAATACAGAAAATGAGATGTGCAGATTAGAACATGACACAAGATGTTTCAATATGCTGTAGATACTGATATTTATTAATAGGAGCACAAATGTTTTGTAGTAGGTAACAATTTTTGAATTTTTGATGGTACTTTCCCTTTAACACCCTGATGTTTCAGTTTTTGAACTGTCAGAATTAGTACAGAATGTGAAATGATCCATTGATTCCCAGGACAGAAGCAGAGAGGGAGCTCTTACCTAGAGCCTTCCACATACAGAACCTGACAAAACTCACATGCTGTGTTTGTGAAATCCCAAAATTAATTTTGTTAATGTCATAATGAGCAGATGTTGTTTATACATTCTGTTGAATGTTAATATGAGTAGCTATGGGACAGTTTAGGTTTTCAACTTTTTTTTTATAATAGCTGAGCTTCTGTTGAAGCAGCTACTAACATTTACAGTCATGAACCTTTTAAGTGCCAGAAGAATGTCCAACACATTGAATTGAAATATTGTTGTACACCTCATGGGAACTCAGTGGGTTAACTCAGTGACTAAGTAAAAGTCTTTTATGCTGATTTATCTGGTTGGGCTCTAACATTCAAACCTAACTCTGTCACAGCTATTATCAATCTACACTTCCCATCTAGACAATCAATTCCTTAGGTTTCATAACTATACCCAGCTTTACCTCTCCTTCCCTGACATTATTCCCTGTCTTATAGATCAGGTTACTGACATCCTCTCTGCAGTTTCTGTCTGGATGTCTTCCTGTTATCTAAAACTCAGTCTATCCAAAACAGAACTCTCATCTTTCCCCCATCTGCAACCACCTCTGAAGTTATCACATTCAATAACTGCCCTCTCTTTCTACAGCCAGGCTCTTACCAAATCCTTCAGCCTTAATCTCAGAAATCTCTTACAAGTCTATAATTTCCTCACTCTAGATACAACCAAAATTCTAATTCATGTCCTCATCATCTCCCACCTTGATTATTGCACTCCTCTCCTAACTGGCCTCTCTCTTTCCTGGCTTTGTTGCTGTCAGACTCTCCACATGGCCTCTAAACTTTTAAAAGGTTCGTGAAAATTCACGTCTTCAGGAACTTTCAGATATCCTAACATTCCTCTTATTATCACCCCCACAGCTAATAACTAACACAGCAAAGTCTCCCTTCCCCTTATCATCAGCTCTGCTTCACTCCATACTGTTTTTCTGTTGGATGACTCCATCCGAACATCTCTGTGCCGCAGACCAGTAGGCAGGCCTAATTGTCTCGGAATTTACAGTTTCTATCTCAGACACAGAAAGAACTCTGTTGTTTACAGCCAGGCTCTGGGGTATGGCCGCTTGTGCTCTGGGACTTCTGACTGAGATCAACATCTTACAAAACTCAGGAGAGATTTTATCAGTCGTGGATATGATGCCAGGATCACAGACATCCAGGTTCAGGGAACCACCAGTGTAACCGGAGGAGATCTCCTGGAGTGCAGTCAGCCATGGGAACAGAGTGCTATTGGTAGTCACCTGTAGCCTACAGCTTGGAATACTGCATAAATTCTCTTGCCCGATCACATTTACTCCTACCGGTGGTAGGAGAGGCGCTAAGGAGAGCTTTAAGATAAAAAAATTAAACCTGTATGTGTGCCACAGTGGGTCCAATACAGACATTCCCCCCTCACTTCCTGTGGCACACACAGGATTTCTTTACATTACTTAACAGGAGAGTCCCTCCAATATCACAGTGTACCTTGGCATCTGTGCTGCCAGTTACCCTTGTGCTATTTTCACTGCTCTGTCTGAGGGTCACGGGTACAGGCGCGCGTTTCTGTCTATGAACTCTGGTGCTTGTTTATATGCCCTTATGTGGTGTTCCTGTGATTACTCGTTACGTTTGCTCCTCGTTGTGACCCTGGTTTGGCTTCTGTTATCACTCCATGTGTGATCCCATCCTGTCTGACTATCCACACTGGTTCAGACCTGTGGCTCTGGCTGACTACTCACTCCATGTTGACCCCAGCTTGTCTGACTATCCACTCTGATTCTGAACTGTGGCTCTGGCTCTCTACTCGCTCCTTGTATCCGACTCATTGGGCTATTCTCATTTGTGGTACTGTGGCTTTTGCTGTCCTCCACTCCATTTGCCACTCTCCCCATTCTGTACCGTGTGATAGTATTCTATTCTGTTGGGCGTCTATCTATCCTAAGGAGAAAGAACCATAGACTGGTTCTCTACTCCTCTCTGAATAGTACAGGCCTCCGCTTAGTGTCAGTCTGGCTATTGGACCGTGGCCTGTCTGTTGTATGTTATGGGCTTGCTGGGGTATTATTATTGTATCTTTAATAAAGGTGGTTTTTATTATATACTAGCTGAACAGCCCGTTACACGGGCCACAGTGCCTCTGGCAGCCGGTCGCGGGGCAGTCACACGCAGTGGAGACTGCCCGCGCCTCGGCTGATACAGGGTCTCTGGCAGCCGGTCGCGGGGCAGTCACACGCAGTAGAGACTGCCTGCACCTCGGATGATACAGAGCTAGACGCTCCTTCGGAGCGCCCAGCTCTGTATCAGCTGCGGCGCGGGCAGTCTCTACTGCGCATGACTGCCACACGCGCAGCAGTGTCTACTGCGCATGTCGGGCGTTACACACAACTTGGCGAATTATTATATAGGATACCTGTGTCTGACCTTCATTTCGTACTGGTTACCACGACAGTACGTAAGGGCCATGAATACTGAAGGTACAGGCAATCCACCTTCTCCAAGCATCCTGTCCAGGATGGACTCGCAGGATCATCGCATTGATCAGTTGTCTTTGGCCATGCATACGTTAGTAAACGGAACTGCGCACCTGGATCATTTTGCTCGGCAACAGGTGGCCTCCCCAGACTTGGCACTGGCTGTTCTTGCTACCCTTGAGGTTGGTGTTGTTAGAGCTTTATCTGGGTCCACTCCATTACCTCAACGCTATGAGGGGGAACCTACACTCTGCCGGGGGTTACTCACTCAGGTGGGGATTTTTCTAGAGATGGTACTGCATGCAATTCCGAGAGAGAGGAGTAAAATGGGATTCCTGATTTTCCTCCTGTCGGGCAAAGCATTGGCATGGGCCAATCCTCTTTGGGAGACAGACAAACCTGTCATTTACAATTTCACTGAGTTTGTGGCCTCGTTTTATAGGGTCTTTGACGTTGTGGGTCGGGCTACCTCTGCTGCCAAACAGCTTATGACCATCTGCCAAGGCACACATACAGTGGTGGAATATATGATAGAATTCAGTACTCTGGCAGTGGAGGTAGGATGGAATAATGAAGCAGTTGTAGCCACATTCTCCCAGGAACTATGTGATTCGATTAAAGATGAGATTGCAGACCGTGAGCTGCCGAGTGATCTGGAGGAGCTGATTTCAGTTACCATTCTGGTAGATACATGTATCCGGGAGAGACCATCGTTCAAAGAATGTATGCATAGGCCTCCGTCCTGGGTTGTCACCCAGCTTTGCGACCCCACCCAATCCTCCCTCTCCTCCCATGCCTCCTGGTTCCGACTCCACTAGAGGAGAACATATGCAACAAGGGTTTATGCACCTTTTGGTGGAGGAGAGGGTGCTCCGCTGGAGGGGGGGCCTCTGTTTATATTGTGGGAAGCCTGGTCAGTTGTTCCGCTCTTGCCCATCTGGCCGGGAAACGCTCGCACCTAATGTAACTTAGGGGACAGACCCTAGGTGGAGTTTCACAGTCCCCAGAGACTCTTCAAGGCAAGCCGATCCTTGAGGTAATTCTGTCTTGGGCTGAGTCCTCGGTGATTGCTCCAGCTTTGCTAGACTCAGGGGGCCACTGGGCTTTTCATTGACTCAGACATGTGACATCGTATCTTGGTCCCCTCAGTGCAAAAATTCTTGCCTACAGCAGCCTACGAGAATTTTGTGTACCTCTACGTCGTTACCTGTACAGTATCAGTCCTACAGAGAGGTATTTAACAAGTTAGAGGCCAGTACATTGCCTCCGCATAGGCCGTACTATTGTACTGTTGATCTAGTTCCGGGTGCCAGATCTCCCAGGGGTCGCGTTTATTCCTTGTCGGTGGAGGAGAACCAAGCTATGGATGACTATGTGGCGGATGCCTTGTCCAGGGGTATAATTCACAAGTCTTCCTCTCCTGCAGGGGCAGGGTTCTTTTTCGTGAAAAAGAAGGATGGGGAACTAAGACCATGTATTGATTTTAGGGGCCTAAATATGCTGATGGTCAAGAATGACTAACCCATTCCTTTAATCACCAAGCTGTTTGATCGCATCAAGGGCTCCACAGTATTTACTAAGGTTGATCTCAGAGCCGCTTACAATCTTGTAAGATAAAAGAGGGCCATGTGTGGAAGACAGCATTTAAAACCCGGAGTGAGCACTATGAATATTTGGTGATGCCCTTCGGATTGTGCAACTCTCCTGCTGTCTTCCAAGGATTCATAAATTATGTCTTGAGAGATTTGCTACAAAGGTGTGTCGGGGTCTACCTGGATGACATTCTCATCCACTCTCTGATCCTAGAGACACATCGGGCTGATGTGTCTTTGGTCTTACAGCTATTGAGGGAGAAGAAGTTATTCTGCTAGTTGGAGAAATGTGAATTTCATAGATCCCAGGTGACATTTTTGGGGTATATTATATCTGCCTCTGGACTAGCCATGGACCCGCAAAAAATGTTCTGCTGTTTTGCAATGGCCACTTCCTTTGGGTTTAAAGTCCATACAGGGGTTCCTAGGTTTCACAAACTACTATAGATCCCTACAAGGTCCACTCAATGCTATAAGAGACAGTAGTGGGCTAAAAGATACTGCACCCTAGGTAGGATACCATTCTTAGAGAGCTTGCAAATTTGTATTGCAGGCTTGTTCTTAGTTGAGCGTCTCTAACTCTTAATATACACATGCAAATTACCCTTGGGATTAGTCACCCCAAGGGTAATAGGGGAATCCAGCAATGGACCCCTTGCTCACAGTGCTTAAAGAGATCAGCTGCACCTCATTGACGAGGCCCAACAAGGCCAAAACGTACGTCAGGGGTTGGCTGTTTCTCTTGCTCAGTGAAGAATTGCCTGGCATTTCGTGGCTGGACTGCTGTTATGGCACGACCAGTATGATATGCTTTAGGATATTTCTACTCTGTGAAAGGCACTAGTGGGCGTAAAGAGACTGCACCCTGGGTAGGATACCATTCTTAGAAAGCCTGCAAATTTGTCTTGCAGGCCTGCTTCTAGTTGAGCGTCTCTGACTGTTTATATAGCTATAAGAGACACGTAGACCGTAGACGGTTGCCAGCTCCGGTGTTCCAGGTGGGAGAGAGAGTGTGGCTATCTTCTCACAACCTTAATCTCCAGGTGCCTTGTAGGAAACTGGCTCCTTAGGCCCCTTTCGGGTTCTTCGTAGGGTTAACCATGTAACCTACACCCTGGAACTCCCAGCTAACATGAGCATTTCTAAATTGTTCCATGTATCTCTATTTAAACCATTGGTGTGCAACTGTTAAACTACTGCTCCTGCTGTCCCAGGCCTGTCAGAGTTGGGGACCATGAGGAACATGAGGTGCAAAATATTTTGGACTCACATAGAGTCAGAGGCCAGGTATAATATCTGTTGCATTAGAAGGGCTATGGCCCAGAGGAACGCTCCTGGGTGGCCAAAAGGGACTTACATGCTCCAGCTCTGATCCCTGCATTCCACTCCCTCTTTCCCACTGGTTCTGGCCCTCTTCTGCAGGGGAGAGGTCGTTAAGGGGAGGGTACTATCACAGCGTACCTTGACATCAGTGCTGCCAGTTACCCTTGTGCTATTTTCGCTGCTCTGTCTGAGGGTCATGGGTGCAGGAGCGTGTTTCTGTCTCTCAACGCTGGCACTTGTTTATATGCACACATTCATTTGACTAATTGATTCCCGCCTCCTTTTGGGCCTATATGAACTTCCCTGGGCCCAAGGTCAGTTGCCCTTATGTGGTGTTCCTGTGATTACTCGTTACGTTTGCTCCTGGTTGTGACCCTGGTTTGGCTTCCTTTCTCGCTCCTTATGCGACCCTGGCCTGTCTGACTATCCACACCAGTTCTGGCCTGTGGCTCTAGTTGTCTCTCTCTCCATGTATGACCCTGGCCTGTCTGACCATCCACACCGGTTCTGACCTGTGGCTCTAGTTATCTATCGCTCCATGTATGACCCCGACTTGTCTGGCTAGCCACACCTCTTCTGACTTGTGGCTGACTACTCACTCCGTGTATGACACCGGCTTGTCTGACTATCCACTTCAGTTCTGAACTGTAGCTCTGGCTGTCTACTTGCTCCTTGTATCCGACTCAATGGGCTATTCGCATTTGCAGTACTGTGGCTAGTGCTGTCCTCTGCTCCATTTGCCACTGTCCCCATTCTGTACCGCGTAATAGTATTCTATTCCGTTGGGCACCTATCCATCCTACGGAGAAACAACCATAGATTGGGTCGCTACTCCTCTCTGAGTAGTACAGGCCTCTGCTCAGTGTCAGTCTGGTTATTGGACCGTGGCCTGCCTGTTTAGGGGCTTGCTGGGTTATTATTATTATTGTATCTTTAATAAAGGTGGTTTTTATTATATATACCTGTGTCTGACCTTCATTTCGTCCTGGTTACCATGACACCCAACAACTTCTGTATAAAAAAATAATAGTAAAAAAAAAAAAAAAAAAAAATTAACCCTCTGTGTGCCACAGGGGATCCAATGCATTGCTTTGCATTGCATTGGACACCCCTGTGGCAGACAAAGAATTTTGTTTTTCATTAATATTGTACACGGTAACTAGGAGTAGAAGGCAAATGATGTGGCAGGTTATCTTCTTTCCAAAACTGTATGATTTTCACAGATTTCAGTACATTTGAAGGGGCAAAAATGTAAGAAAATGCGATTTTATTCCTTTAGTGCCACCTTCTGGAAATATTTGTGAACAACAGGCTTGGGGTAAGAAGGCAAGTGACCCCTCATTAGATTTGGCAGGTTATCATCTTTCCAAAATGTTATGGTTTGTCTACCTTTCCTGCATGTCTCTAATAGTTATGACCATTTTAGTGCAGGCAGATATTTCAAAAACAAAAAGTGTCAGTATTAGGTTAGCGTTATTAACACCCCCATATTGTATGTTAACCCACACAAATAGGGTACCTTTGTTCTCATGTTGGTTGCAGGCACTGAACACAGTAGGAAATTTTATAGCTTTCAAAGATTTTAGTTTCTCAGAATTGGTGGAAATGTAAAAAAATATTTGTGCACTTCAGGCCAGGGGTAGAAAGGCAAGTGATCCCTCATTTGATATGTGTGAATGCCTACTTTCCAAAATGGTATACCTCACATACCTTTCCCTCATGTATCAAATAGTTATGAACATTTTAGTACAGGCAGCAATTTTCAAAAAAGAAAACAGGTAGGTGTAGTTATGTGCTTCTGGAACCCCTTGCGGTATATCACCTCATAACATTGGGGTGACATTTTTCCTCTTAAGAGCATCAGCTAATGAATACAGCTGGGAGTTTCATAGTTTTCACAGATTTAAGTACATTTGAAGGGGTGGAAATGTAAACACTAACTTCTGAAAATATTTGTGCACACTAGGCTTGGTGTAAGAAGGCAAGTGACCTCTCATTTGATGCAGCAGGTTATCTTCTTTCCAAAATAGTATGGTTTGTTTACCTTTTCTTCACTTCTGTAGATATTAAAACCATTTTCATACAAAAAAGTCATGTTTGAGAAAATGTTAGAAAAGTCAGAGGTTGTAATAGGTGTCCTTTCCTATGTCTAGCACCCTCTAAGGTATATCAACTCATATCAATGGGGTTCCATTTTTCTCCTAAGAGCACTAGCTAACAAATACAATTTTAATTTCCATAGTTTCACAGATTTCAGTACATGTAAAAAAAAAAAAAATTTCTTTTAGTGCCAAGTTCTGGAAATTTGTGCACATCAGACTTGGGGAATGAAAGTAACTGACCCCTCATTTGATGCGGTAGGTTATTTTCTATAAAAAATGGTATGGATTGCCCACCTTTTCTTCACTTCTGTAGTTGTTATAACCACTTTTGTACAGGTAAGTCATTTTTGAGAAAATCAGAGGTTGTATGTGTAGTTTTTGTACTTCTAGTACCCCCTAACGTATGTCAGCTCATACCAATGGGGTGACATTTTCTCCTATGAACATTAGCTAAAAAATACAGTTGAAAATTCCATAGTTTTCACAGATTTCAGTACATCTGATGGGGCGGAAATATAAAAAAACAATTCAATTTTTTTCCTTTAGCGCCACATTCTGGAAACTTTGTGCAAATCAGACTTGGGGGAAGACAGCAAGTGACCCCTTTTTCGATGCAGTAGGTTATCTTATTTCCAAAGTGGTATGGTTTGGTATGTCAACTCATACTAATAGGGTGCCGGTTTTCTTCTAAGAGCACTATCTAATGAATACAGTTGGAAATTCCATGGTTTTCACAGATTTCAGTACATATGAAGTGGTGGAAATTTAAAAAAAATTTTTTTTTCCTTTTTCCTTTTGCAACAACTTCTGGAAACATTTGTGCACATCAGTCTTAGGGTATGATGGCAAGTGACCCATCATTTGACGCAGTAGGTTATCTTCTTTCCAAAATGGTATGGGTTGTCAACCTTTTTCATCACTTCTGTAGCTGTTATAACCATTTTCATACTGGCAAGTCATGTTTGAGAAAGTGTTAGAAAACTCAGAGATTGTAGTAGGTGTAGTTTTCTACTTCTAGCACACCCTAAGGTATGTCAAATACTAATTTGGTGCCATTTTTCTTAAAAGTACTAGCTTATGAATACAGTTGGAAATGTAAAAAAAAAAAAAAAAAAATTTCCCTTTAGCACCGCCTTCTGGAAGCATTTCTGGACAGCAGGCTTGAGATAAGTAGGCAAGTAACCCCCTCACTTGATGTGGCAGGTAAGTTTCTTTCCAAAATGGTATGGTTTGTCTACCTTTGCTTCACTTCTGTAGCTGTTATAACCATTTTCATACAGATGAGTCATGTATGAGAAAGTGTTAAAAAACTCAGAGATTGTAGTAGATGTAGTTTTCTACTTCTGGCACATCCTAAGGTATGTCAGCTCATACTAACGGGGTGCCATTTTTCTGGAAATTTTTTAAAAATTCCATTTTTTTCCTTTAGTGACACTTTCTGGAAACATTTGTGCACATCAGGCTTGGGGTACAATGACAAGTGACCCACTCATTTGATGCGGTAGGTTATCTTCTTTCCAAAATGGTATTGTTTGTCCACCTTTTCTTTTTTTCCAGTTTTAAAGTCTTTATTGAAATTAAAGAAGGTGATACAGTCAAATATAAGCAGAAGAAGCACTGCAAACAACCTTAATAGAATTGAAAAGAAATATTGTTACAGTGTACAGCAATGAAACATGAAGTAGGAGCTAAGATGAGATCCTGTAAAGAGGATTAAGTACATTATAGAAGCATCATGCAAATAAGGCCTCAGCATTTAAATAAGAAAAGTATAGCGTTACATAAAAGAAAATGGATATTCCACCCACGAGAGGGTTTGACAATACTCAAACCCATAACGGGTCTGCATTATAGCGAATTAAGGTACTCAATAATAAGGGACTTTAGAAATCATAGTGGAGGGACAGTATGATATAGCATTAAACTAAAAGAGTAAAACTGGAGATCAAAATCTACAGTAATGCCAACCACAGAGAAATGCGAGGCTAAGGAATAAGGGGGGGGTAATATAGTAAACATTGATGGATCAGCTAAACATTTTGGACAAAGTGAGCAAAGTCATAGGGTGCTTGCCATGGAGATAGAGTAGAATATCAAAATATGAGACTCCAAGGAGATCGAGGTGTGGAGAGGGAAACAGAGTTTACCACATCTGTATATAGAGGTGGAGTAGGAACAGCTTGTTTGGTGATACGTCGTGCACGGGACAAAGTAGCTATGGAGTACATAATATGCGACTGCTATCCCAAGTAGAAGGCATAAATGACTCACATGCAATAACATTAAAGGAGATAAGCAGTGTAAAATAATAGAGTCACAGATCACCGTATGAGCACAGTATCTCCTATCTGTCAGAGAGTCCCCGGAGCCGGTCCAGACCCACGAGCTAGGCCTGGAGCGGCACCGGTGAGTCCACCGACAGGACATGAGACACCAAAACGCCATACGTGGCATAAGTAAATCTAATAAAGAACCTAACCGTATAGACAACTAGCGAATCTCCCGCACCCTTAGTGAACGCACCCCATAGAGGCACGTAAAACATTCATAAAACGACCACAAAATAGCGCATATGAAATATTGAATTAGGGCCGACTCCCCTGGCCCCAGGGGTGGTCCGTCCTAGGCATCCTGTGGGAATCAAAAAAGTCCAGGAGAGCGTCCAACTAGTACAGGGATACAGACGTCTCATGAACATATTCAGGTGATAGGATCATACTCAGGTGGCACGAAGCCGAACAAGTGAGGCAAACCATGTCGCAAGCGAAGCGGTCAAAGGGACTCCTTATCCCCGCTGTGGTTAAACAGTACCAAAAAAGAAACATTCAAGAACAGATAGGGGTGAAAGGAACAATGAAAGACCTTAAGGGGCACTTCTACATGGTGGTGGTGGGGAGGATCCCTGGGTCCCAGGGAGAAGCATCCCACACAGCGTCCATATTTCCTCCATTAAATCGTAATTCAGGTAGCAGAATTCCTGGGTCCCAAGCATAATCAGCTCCACAGGGCAGCAGAGTATCCAAAACTGGGCAGACAGGTAAGTGATCCTTCGGTGTACATCTGGGCTCTAATAAAGACTGCATACTAGATAATAGCTGCCAAAAAGGGCTACCAAAAGCTGCACGACTGGGAGGGGAAGGTAAGGCCTGGCCGGTCAACAGAGGTCTCTCGAACTTAATAAGGGGTGAGTCAGGAGCATGTAGAGTACCATGCAAACTCCAGCCGTCCTGCTTGGCTCTGACACTACATACTTGATCGCGGACCTCATCATGTGTAGCCCCAGTAGAATTGGAGTATGCAACAGAGGAGACTGGCACATCATCAGCATGATCTGTATTGGTAAAGTGCTGGCCCGACTCCCCATAATCAGACCTCAGGGCCACCAGATCTTCCTGAATTGCAGCTCTAAATGTATCCAGAAGGGCCGTGAGGTCAGTTTTTGTTATTAATAGTAGTAGATCCTCCATCTTCGCAAGCATTTCAGCCACCATATTGATTCAAGTACAGTGCGCTGGCTGTCTAGCGTACAAGCAAACTTGGGTAAATTCTTAGCTCCTTGTCCGAGCCGTCAAGAGCATCTGATCAAAAAGCTGCAATATAAAACGTCTAAAAAGCAGTTATGCAATCAATAATTGCATCTTGGCCTAGGAGCAGCACAAGATGCATCTTTTTCCTTTGCCAGTTCGCTCCGCCCCCTGTCCACCTTTTCTTTACATCTGTAGCTGTCATAACTATTTTCATACAGGCAAGTCCTGTTTGAGAAAGTGTTAGAAAACTCAGAGGTTGTAGTAGGTGTAGTTTTCTACTTCTAGCACACCCCAAGGTGTGTCAACTCATACTAATGGGGTGCCATTTGTCTCCTAAGAGTACTTGCTAATGAATACAGTTGGAAATTCCATAGTTTTTAGTGATGAGCGAGCGTGCTCGGCCGATGCTCGGATCGGCTCGAGCATCGCTCTGCTCGGCACATGGCGGTACTCGTCGAGTACCGCCATGTGCTCTCCCGCCATGTTCGGGTGGCGGGGATCTGTGCCGGAAGAGGCACAGATCTGAAGACGCTCCGCTGGACCACCAGGGACTGGAGGTACGGGGGCATTGCGGAGATGAAGGGGGCATTGCGGAGATGAAGGGGGACATTGTGGAAGAGGGGCATAGACTCTATGCCCCTCTTCCACAATGTCCCCCTTCATCTCCGCTATGCCCGTCTTCCACAATGTCCCCCTTCATCTCCGCTATGCCCCTCTTCCACAATGTGCCCCTTCATCTCCGCTATGCCCCTCTTCCACAATGTCCCCCTTCATCTCCTCTATGCCATAGAGGAGATGAAGGGGGACATTGTGGAAGAGGGGCATAGCGGAGATGAAGGGGCACATTGTGGAAGAGGGGCATAGCGGAGATGAAGGGGCACATTGTGGAAGAGGGGCATAGCGGAGATGAAGGGGGACATTGCGGAGCTGAAGGGGGCATTCGGAGATGAAGGGGGCATAGCGGAGATGAAGGGGGCATTGACCAGGCACCCTCCCCTCATCAGAGCAGGGGGTGCCTGGTGTCGCCCCATTGACTTGAATGGGGCTCGGGTGCTCGGCCGAGCACTCGAGCCTCAGGGGGTGCTCGGTCAGAGCACCCGAGCACCCGAGCATCGGGGTGCTCGCTCAACACTAATAGTTTTCACAGATTTCAGTAAATATAAAGGGGTGAATGTAAAAAAAATATATATTTTTTTTCCTTCTGTGCAACTTTCTGAAAGCATTTCTGCACATCAGTGCTGGGATACATTGGCAAGTGACCCCTCATGTGATGCAGTAGGTTATCTTCTTTCCAGAATTTTATGGGTTGTCTACCTTTTCTTCACTTCACTTCACTTCAATTCCATGGTTTTCATAGATTTTGAAATAATAGAAGGGGCGGAAATGTAAGAAAATGCCTTTTTTCCTTTAGCACCACATTCTGGAAAGCTTTTTGCACATCAGGCTTGGGGTAAGAAGGGAAGTGACCTCACATTCAATGCAGTAGTTTATCTTCTTTCAAAAATGGTATGGTTTGTCTACCTTTTCTTAACATCTGTACCTGTTATAACCATTTTTGTACAGAAAAGTTATGTCTGAGAAAATGTTAGAAAAATCAGAGGTTGTAGTAAGTGTAGTTTTGTACTTCTAGCACCCCCCTAACCTATGTGAACTCATACCAGTGGGGTGACATTTTTCTCCTAAGAGTATTAGCTAAAGAATACAGTTGGAAATTCCATTGTTTTCACAGATTTCAGTACATTTAAAGGGGCAGAAATGTAAAAAAAAAATGTTTTTTTCCTTAAGCGCCACATTCTGAAAAGCTTTGTACACATCAGACTCGGGGTAAGAAGGCAAGGGACCCCTTATTTGATGCGGTAGGTTTTCTTTAAAAAATGATATGGTTTTCACAGATTTTAGTACATTTGTTCTTTTCCTTTAGCACTACATTCTGGAAACATTTGTGCAGATCAAGCTTGGGGTAAGAAGGCAAGTGACCCCTCATGTGATGTGGCAAGTTATCTTCTTTCCATAATGGTATAGTTTGTCTACCTTTTCATCACTTCTGTAGCTGTTATAGCCATTTTCATACAGTTACATCCTGTTAAAGTGTTAGAAAACTCAGAGGCTGTCGTAGGTGTAGTTTTGCACTTCTAGCACCCCCAATGGGATGACATTTTTCTTCTACGACTACTAACTAAAGAATATAGTTATAACTTCCATAATTTTCACAGATTTCAGTACATTTGAAGCTGTGGAAATGTAAAAAATTTAAATTTTGTTCCTTTAGCTCCACATTCTGGAAAGTGTGCACATCAGGCTTGGGGTAAGAAGGCAAGTGACCCCATATTTGATGCGGTAGTAACATAGTAATTTAGGTTGAAAAAAGACTTGCATCCATTTAGTTAACCCTTTTCCTATTCCTGTTTACCATCGTTGATCCAAAAGAAGGCAAACTCCCCCCCCCCCCCCCCCAATATAGCAATTTAAAATTCTGCCTTGAATGGGGGGAAAAAAATTCCTTCTTGATTCCAAATGGCAATCAGATTTCTCCCTGGATCAACAAGCCCTAACTAAATATTAATCCGAATACTAACGTACATAGCCCTTGTTTTAAGTTCGTGGCTTTGGGTGAATTAATTTGGCGCAAAAGGTTGCACAATAGCAGCTGTGTTAAAATCAATGTAGTTGTGAAGAAACTGCAAACTCACACCACGTGCTTTTTACAAAATGGCGTCCTCAACCATGTGGAGACAGGCTGGGGCCTAGCAAGATGGAGTCAGACCATGTGTTTGCTCTGAGATAAAATCTATGAGCAAGGCCAGGGCCTACAACTTGCTCACACCACACAAACCCCAACACAGCTATTAGAAGCAATATGAATTTGCCCACACCCAAAAAGCCAACCCTTTAATTAAAGGATATATCCAGAGAAATTTGTCCTAATGACCAATACCACAATTAACACAATAACACCCCAGTACTAGCAGTAAGCAATAATATTTAATAACAAACAATAATATTAACAATACACTGTATATTATCAAATATATTCTAGCTAAAACATCTAATAATATTAACTAGACAATTACTTACTGCAGTGCAAATAAAACACATAATACAACAATTATAGTAGAAAACACTATACGTTGGTTACTAAGGTATTTTTCCTAGAAATATTATAGATAGTATGAAAATAATAGAGAGATACTTAGTTTCTATACTCATCTATCTGGAACAATGAGGATGGTGCCACAGGGGAAAAACAGGCCAGGATCCTGGAACAGTTCTTGGGGCCTAGGCAAGGCATGGCCCCCTTGCTGCTGGTCACATCTCCCTCTCCATGCTGTCCTGCTCCAAGACCCTTCTTCCCCCAAAAGACCTGCCAAGACTGCCCCCTTTGACTCTCTGCACACCTCTCTTATTGTTGGCAAGCCCCGCCCATCACCAGCCTACTTTACCTGATTGACACACCCCTCCTCCCCTCTCCTAGAACAAAGGAAACAAAGAGTATCTGGTCTTTGTCATTTTCCCGCCCAAACAGACCAGGGAAAACAAAGGAAAATGGGGGTGAGCCAAATGTGGGATGACATGAGAACATAACCATGCAATGGATACAGTTTTGCTGCAAATTGCTGCAATTTATCTGTGTCCATAACAGCCCTCTATGTTATTCTCTTTTAAATAAGTATCCAGGCCTCTTTTAAAGGCATCTAATGTATTCAATAGCACCACCTCCTCAGGCAGTGAATTCCATACCTTTATTGTCCTTACTGTAAAGAAACCCTTCCGCTGTTGTAGATTAAATCTCCTTTCCTCAAGTCTAAGCGGGTGGCCCCTTGTCCGGTGTACTGTTCTGTTAATGAACAGGTCTTTGGAGAGCCCTGTGTATGGGCC
The DNA here is from genome assembly GCA_037306005.1 of Rhinophrynus dorsalis. NCBI lineage: Eukaryota > Metazoa > Chordata > Amphibia > Anura > Rhinophrynidae > Rhinophrynus > Rhinophrynus dorsalis. The sequence continues at coordinate 96,867,799 of CM074725.1, read as the reverse complement.
CTGAACATATTTATATAGTGTTATCATATCCCCTCTAAGACGCCGTTTCTCTAGTGTGTACAAGTTTAACTTTTCTAGCCTTTCTTCATAACTAAAGCTTTCCATTCCCCTTACTAGTTTTGTAGCCCTCCTCTGCACTTTCTCTAGTTCCATAATGTCCTTTTTCACAAAGGGCACCCAGAATTGAACAGCATATTCTAGGTGGGATCTTACCATGGACCTGTAAAGAGGCATAATTATATCTTCCTCCCTTGAGTTAATACCCCTTTTAATACATGCCAATATCTTATTGGACTTTGCAGCTGCCAGCTGGCACTGCATGCTACTGCTAAATCTATTGTCTACCATTACTCCCAAATCCTTTTCATTTGTAGATTTCCCCAGAGAAACACCATTTAAACTATATGTTGCATTTTTATTATTATACCCAAAATGTACACTTGTCTATATTGAGTCTCATTTGCCATTTGCCTGCCCAGTTACTCAATTTGTCCAAATCCTCTTGTAATGAAGACACCTCCAGTTCAGACTTTATTACCTTACTTAATTTTGTGTCATCGGCAAACACTGATACATGGCTTCCTATGCCCCCTGGGAGGTCATTAATAAACAAATTAAAAAGAAAAGGACCCAGGACAGATCCCTGAGGTACTCCACTTATCACTTTTATCCAACTGGAGAACTTGCCATTTACTACCACTCTTTGCATTCTATCTTTCAGCCAATTTCCAATCCACACACAAACATTTTCCCCTAGGCCTATTACATTCAATTTGTACAGTAACCTCTTGTGCGGAACTGTATCAAATGCCTTGGCAAAGTCTAAATAGATCACATTAACCGCCGCTCACGCATCTATATTATTACTCACTTTTTCATAAAATGCGATCAAGTTAGTTTGACAAGACCTGTCTTTCACAAAGCCATGTTGGCTATTGCTAATGATATTCCTGTTCCAGCAGAATTCTTGAATATATTCCCTTAGCAACCTTTCAAACAGCTTCCCTACCACAGATGTCAAGCTTACGGGTCTGTAATTTCCTGGCTGTGACTTTGATCCCTTTTTAAATATGGGCACCACATCTGCTTTATGCCAATCCATGGGCACCATACCTGAAATAAAAGAATCCCTGAAAATCAAATATAACGGTCTGCCCAGGGTCTGGCTTAGCTCTTTAAGTACCCGTGGGTAGGTTTTCTTCTTTCCAAAATGTTATGGTTTATCTATACAAATAGTGTTAAAACTATTTTCGTACAGGCAAGTAATGTTTTAGAAAATGTTATAAAATTTAGACATAGCAAGTGTAGCTTTGTACTACTAGCCTACCCCTAAGGTATGTCAACTCATACTAATGGGGTGCCATTTTTTTCCTAAGAGCACTACTGTAGCTAATTAATACAGTTGGATATTCCAAGGTTTTCACAGATTTCAGTATATTTGAAGAGGTTGATTTTTTTTCCTTTTGTGCAGCTTTCTGGAAATATGTATGAACATTAGTGATGAGCGAGCATGCTCGGCCGAAGCTCGGTTCGGCTCGAGCATCGCTCTGCTTGGCACATGGCGGTACTCGTACGAGTACCGCATGTGCTCGCCCGCCATGTTCGGGTCTCCTCCCCGCACAAGGCACCTGCCTAGGGCCCGGCCAAATGAGGGGGGCCCGGAAAGCCTCATTCAAGTTGAATGAGGCTTTCCGGGCCCCCCTCATTTGGCCGGGAGATTCAACCCCCTCGCCCGCAGCTTACCTGATCTCTCACTCATCTCGCCGCTCTAGTAATACAGAGCGCTGGGAGATGACATCATCTCCCAGCCTCTGCATTACTACAGCTGCGCCGGGAGCTTCAGTCAAAGAGATCTGTGCCGAAGGAGGCACAGATCTGTCAAGTACACCGCTAGACCACCAGGGGAAATGTGAAGATGAAGGTGCAATGTGGAGGTGAAGTGGAGATGGGGGCATTGCGGAGATGAAGGGGGCATTGTGGAAGGGGCATTGCGGAGATGAAGGGGGCATTGTGGAAGGGGCATTGTGGAAGGGGCATCGTGGAGATGGAGATGAAGGGGGCATTGTGGAGATGGAAGGGGCAGTGTGGAAGCGGCAGTGTGGAGATGGAAGGGGCAGTGTGGAGAAGGTGGCATTGTGGAAGGGGCAGTGTGGAGATGAAGGGGCAGTGTGGAGATGGAAGGGGCAGTGTGGAGATGGAAGGGGCAGTGTGGAAGGGGCATGGTGGAGATGAAGGGGGGCATTGTGGAGATGAAGGGGAAGTGTGGAGATGAAGGGGGGCAATGTGGAGATGAAGGGGCAGTGTGGAGATGAAGGGGCAGTGTGGAAGGGGCATCGTGGAGATGAAGGGGCAGTGTGGAGATGAAGGGGGCATTGAGGAAGGGGCAATGTGCATCCAGACATCCTCCCTATGCTGTCCCTGAACCATTTCTGTGGTGTTTCCATCATTTTCTGACCTTTTCCTATGAACCAGGCACCCTCCCCTCATCAGAGCAGGGGGTGCCTGGTGTAATGCTCGAGTCCTCCCATTGACTTCAATGGGGCTCGGGTGCTCGGCCGAGCACTCGAGCCTCCGGGGGCGCTCGGCCAGAGCACCCGAACACCCGAGCATCGGGGTGCTCGATCATTACTAGTGAACATCAGTCTTGGGGTACGATGGGAAGTGACCCCCTCATTTGAGGCAGTAGGTTATCGTCTTTCCAAAATGGTATGGGTTGTTTTCTTCACTTCTGTAGCTGTTATAACCATTTTCGTACAGGGAAGTCATGTTTGAGAGAGTGTTAGACAAATAAGAGGTTGTAGTAGGTGTAGTTTTCTACTTTCAGCACACACTAAGGTTTGTCAAATCATACTAATGGGATGCCATTTTTCTCCAAAGAGCGCTAGCTAATGAATACAGTTGGAAATTCCATCATTTTCACAGATTTCAGTACATTTGAAGGGGTGGAAATGTAAAAAAATGCTATTTTTCCTTTAGGGCCAATATCTGGAAAGATTTGTGCACATCAGGCTTGGGGTAAGAAGTGACCTCTCATTTGATGTGGCAGGTTATCTTCTTTCCAAAATGGTATAGATTGTCAACTTTTTTTTTCACTTCTGTAGCTATTATAACAATTTTCGTACAGGTAAGTCATGTTTGAGATTGTTAGAAAACGCAGAGGTTGTAGAAAGTTTTCATAGATTTCAGTACATTTGAAGGGGTGATCATTTACTCTGCCTCCTAATTGATGAGGTGATCATTTACTCTGCCCCCTTCAGGGTGACTGGATACTTCTGTATGTAGCCTTTTTCCCACACCTCTCGGAAAGTATTTTCTACCACACAGCACAGCAGTTCAACACAGGAATTTAGGCTAAGTACTTGGGGAAGCTTTGTTCAATGAGGACACTACACTTGTCTCTATTCAGAATGCTTCCAGTTTATTAAGCACAAAAGCAGATATTACATAGTACAGCAAGGGTGGGATTAGCAGAAAAGAAGAAGTTCATTTGCTGGGGGAAGTGCATCTAAAAACCACTAGATAGAAAATAGGGCCCCTTGCCATATCTCTAATTTCTAAACTATATTGCTAGCAGCAAGTTTCCGTACTCCTTTGAAAAGTCCTTGAAAAGGTTTCCTTACAAACAAGGGGGTTGTGTGTCTGCCAAGCAGTTTACTCTAGCAATAAAAAACAGCTTAAAAAGGCAGTTCAAAATATTAACCCTTTCAAGCACCACATTCTGGAAATATTTGTTCACATCAAGCTTGGGGTACAATGGCAAGTGACCCCATCGTTTGATGCAGTAGGTTATCTTCTTTCCAAAATGGTATTGTTTGTCTACCTTTTCTTTACTTCTATAGGTGTTATAACCATTTTCGTACAGGCAAGTCAAGGTTAAGAAAGTGTTACAGAAATCACAGTCTGTAGTAGTTGTAGTGATAAATCACCCCCTACAGTATGTCATCTCATACCAACTGGGTGCCATTTTCCTCCTAAGAGCACTAGCTAATGAATACAGTTTGAAAAACCTTGGTTTTCACAGATTTCAGTAAATTTGAAGGAGTGGAAAGGCAAAAAATATATATATTTTTCTTTAGTATAACATTCTGGATACATTTGTGCGCATCAAACATGGGGTAAGAAGGCAAGTGAACCCTCATTGGATGTAGCAGATTATCTTCTTTCCAAAATGGTATGGTTTAATTTTAATTGGTAGTGGGTTCCAGATATATATAACTATTTTATAGTATTTGGATACTTTGGGTGATTGAATAATAGTATTTAGTGGAGCTATGGCATTCTAGGCTAGTAATACAATTGCACATGAATTGGTCCCTTTGGGTGACTGAATAATAATTAAGTGGTGCTATGGCATTCTAGGCTAGTAATACAATTGCACATGAATTGGTCCCTTTCACATATAAAAGTATTATGATAGGTATGTGTGGGAGTAAACTAATCTAATAGGATGGCAATGGACAAACATGAGCTTCTGCTTTGATTTGTTGATGAGAATCTCTTGTAAAATATTTATAGTACATATTATATTAGATATTAATTAAGATGCATGTAGGTATATAAGAAGGGTCTCTAGGGACGTTCTGTAATACCCTGAGGAAGTGAACAGTGTAAGTCCATGATACACGTCGGGAAGAAGATATATAGGATAGCGTCAGACTTGGTCCCTCCATGTGGGAAAAGTCCATTATAGGTGCTACGGTCAGTGTAGCAACAGCTCGTGTCCATTTCAAGCTACTACTGGCTCAGTTTTGAGAGAAATATCATACTTACTGATTGGTTATCATTTAAAAAACTATGAAATACAACGTAGCAAGTGTTGTTTATACACCTAATGGAATGGACTAAGAGAATTTTACAGTAAAGAACACCTGCTGCACGGGATTCTGATGCTACACAGCATCGAGGCTGACAGGATTTGGAGGGAGAGAGGCTTTATGTTACTTAATATACTGTAAGTTTTTAATTGTTATTGCATGTCATAAACAGTGCTTTTAGATTTTTTTCTTTTTGCGCTTTTATATTGTTTGTGTAGATAACATGAGAATGCAGATTCTCCTTTGATGTGCTGCAGAGAAAAGTTTTGAAAGAGCTGGTGCTTATTATCTCCAAGGAAAGGCCTTTGTTTGTTGTTTGATGTCATTCATCCAATAACATTTCATCCTCATTCCATTCATTGTGGGTGATTGTTTTCCATCCTTCATAATATCACTCATCGCTTTTCATCTTTTTCATTGTTTTTTATTTGTGAGATTCTAGTGCATAGACAATACATTTTTGCTTTTTATTCGCTTATCTATTACTCACGTAACTGCAATATTAGATCTTACAAATATTGTATTTATAATATTATCTCTCTCATACATTGTGGTGTATGTCATAGTGTTTAACTTTCCCAGCTCAAACTTTTGTTTGGATACTACATCTACTGCTTTACCATTTTCTAGGTTTCTGCTTACTTCTTCATACAAGCTCAATCTATTCCTCATAAAACCATGTTGATTCCTGCTAATAATATTATTATCTGTGGTGTAACCCTGAATATAATCCCTTCATATCCCTTCTAGCATTTTTCCCACTAGATAGGTCAAACTCTCAGGTCTATAATTCCCAGGTTCCATTTTAGTTCCCTTCTTAAATAAAGGTACTACATTGGCTTTACCCCAGTTTTGTGGCCCTGAGCCTGTGGTGACATAATCTTTAAAGAGTAAAAACGAGGAATCTTGCTAACACTGCTGTAGGTTCCTGAAGAATCATTGAATGCATATCATCATGACCCAGTACTTTGTCAGTCTTCATTTTGTTCATTCTTCCCATGACCTCTTCTTGTGTTAGATCAACATCTGATATTGGTATTATTTGTTACTTTTTTAGGCTCTTCTAACATTTCTTGTTCCTTGGTATATACCGATGCAAAGAAAGTGTTTAGAACACCAGCCTTTTCCTTATCCTCTCCAAACAACTCAACCATTTCATTTTGAAAGGTCTAATTCTCTCCCTTTCAAGTTTTTTTGCTATTTATGTATTTGAAAAACATTTTGGGATTAGTCTTGCTCTCCCTTGCAATTTGAGTTTCATTATCTATTTTTGATCACCTAATTGCCTTTTCTCTGTCGTCCAATATAACTCACAGATACCATGGGGAGCGACCGCTCCTCCCAGTGGGCTGAAACCATTCTAGAAGAAGTGCAGGGGTGGAGCCTCCCCCTCCTCCATATCAGGCTACCTAGCAGCTCCCCCCCATATAGATTTGTTCTGTCAACCTGGTAAGAAGGCTTTGAACAGGTCTGCTTAGTTTTTAGTTAATTTGTTAGTTTTTCTTAGATATAGGGGGCCCAAAGTTCCCCATTTGGTGGATTACCATTACTGGGTTCCCCTGATGGATTGCCCAGTTTTCAGGTGCTGTTGTGGACCCTTGCAGCCCTGGGTGAGATCCATGCAAGCCATGTCTCGCTCCCCAGATGGAGTCTCTTTGAGGCTTCTTCATTCACATGGTAATCTGAAGAAAGAACACCTGCAAAAACCCTTTCAGTGTCATTGTCCACTTGTCCCATTCTTCCTCTCCACAGGGGTCTCTGTGGAGTTCATGATATCTCCTGCACTCATGTTGGGTACTTGTTTGTCTGTTTGCTAAGGTCTCTGGAGCATTTTGGGCTGTATTGTGGTTGTTAACCCCTTCCTTGCCATACCCTGGACATTATTCACTTTCTGGTTGGATTCATGTGTTTTTCTCATTCCTTATAGGTGTTCTATGTGTGTTTTAACACTTTATAGACACTTTTTAATTCTGTCGTTTTATTTCAATTGCGCTCTTTACAGCATAGCTGCAATTTTCCATTGATATCTATGGGACAGGCTGCTTTGGGACATATCTCTGTAAACCGCTCCAAGTATCAAGTTGTGAGACGGCTCATTCTTCTTGTATGCCCTAGTCCTGCTATCCGGATGCCTCTACAGTGTCGTGGGGGTCCCTGGGGGAAAGTAGCTCTGTTTTTGAACTACTTTCACACAAGAGACTACATTTCCCATAAACTCGTTTTGCGGCTTTTCTCTGATTGGATCCGATTTTGGACACCATTTTCTCTCTCTTCTGGGCGAGTATCCTACTCAGAGCTTGCTTTCCTCTACTCTCCTCCTCAGGTTAACCCTTTGCTTGTCAGGTAAGTGCATCCTGGGGTGATTTCTTAATTTGGGTAATAATATTTGGGCTCCGTATCACTGTAGAAAATTTTCTCCTGTTAGCATGACGGATCAAAAGGGACATGGGTCTAGGCCTAAGGCTAAGGACTCAGGGACTTTAGTGCAGACTTCACGCCTGCACCATCAGTTCCTTCTGGTGCCTTTTGGGACAGTGCAGTGATTCTGAAGGGAGACCGGGACTGACAGCGCAGCCGCGCAGACAAGATGTCTGCACTGATACCTGGCTTCCGGTCCCAGAAGATTAAGGATTTCTCTAGCATTGTGTCGTTGTGAGAGGTAAGAGAATTCCTATGAAGCTAGTCGCCACCTGCCTAATTATTGCAGGGCAAATTTACTTCTCATGCTAGTTCCGCTTTACTTTTCCTCATGCCAAGCGGGGCTTCCAGAGAGTACTCAGGACACTTATGCCCCTCATGTGCTGTGGCCCCTGCTTCTCCACCAGGGCCCTCCAGCCATGAACAAGAACCACATTTGGTCAAGGACTTAAAGTCCTATATGGCACAGTTTCCTCTTTCTCTTCAAGGGGTTCATCAGTTTTGGAAGCCCACCACTTCCTTCAGATGTGTGGCCCCTAAGGCCCCTGGCATTCCTGATCCCTCTGATTCTTCTAAGGAGGATTCTTTTGAGGAGTCTGAGGATGGCGAACGTGCAGAAGGGCCTTCAACCCATTCTTATGGTGACCCCTTTGAAGCTCACCCTGAACCCTCTACTGAGGGTCTCATTAAGGAGGTTCTGACTACTCTTAGCATTCCTGTTAACCCTGTGGTTTCACAGTCCTCTTCTGACATCTTTCAAAGGCGCTAGATGTCCAGTAACATGTTTCCGCTTAATTCCACTCTAGATCAGGTTATCATGGATGAGTGGAAACCCCTGACAAGTGTCTTGCTCTCTCTAAGAGATTCTCTAAGTTGTATCCCTTCCCTGATGCAGCATTGGTTCAGTGGGCTACAGCTCCTCGGATGGATCCCCCTATTTTCAGACTGCCTTGCTCTCGGTAGATGCCACAGCACTGAAGGATTTAACCAATAGGAAGCTTGAGGCTATCCTGAAGTCTACCTTTGCAGCCACTGGGGTCTTTCTGAGGCCTACCTTGGCTTCTATTTGGGTTACTAGAGCAATTGCTGTTTGGACAGAGCAACTTACTGAAGCTGTATGCAAAAGTACCCCTAAGGAGGACCTTTTATCTATTCTAGCCAATATGTCTGAGGCTCAGAATTATGTGACTGATGCCCTCTTTGACTCTGTTAGGCTTGATGCCAAGGCTTCTGCCTTTTCTGTAGCTGCCAGACGCACTCTGTGGCTTAAGATTTGGTCTGTTGACTTATCGTCTAAGAAGTCTCTCATTTCTCTCCCTTTTTAGGGCAATTCTCCATTTGGGCCTGATCTGAAGAACATCATCAGTGAGTCTACTGGGGGTAAGAACACCTTGTTGCCTACAGTTCCAAAACGCCCTAATTTGGCAGGGAAGCATTGTCTTTTTCATCCCCGCCAAAATGAAGCCAAAGGCCGAATCCAGGTGGGTCTCAGGATAGCTCCCTGTGTCCACCCTCAAGCCCAGGCCTCAGTGGAGGTCCCAACACCCCTCCACCAAGTCCAATTCCACCAAACCTGCTTTGGCATGACTCGCTGAACCCTGGCCCGCACACACCTGTAGTTGGTTGCCTACAACATTTTTCAAGCATTTGGGCAGGCTCTGTTGCGGATCAGAGGGTATTACAGGTGGTTTCCAGAGGCTACAGGATTCCCTTCATATCCCTGCCTCCCTTCAGATTCTTCCTTTCTTGTTCCCCTCAGGGTCCAGAAAAGTTAAGTCTTTTCATCATCCTCTTTTAGACAAGGGAGTTCTGATTCCGGTTCTGCTGCAAGAGAGAGGTTTAGGTTTCTATTCAAACCTCTTTGTGGTTTCCAAGTAGGATGGCAGCAGCTGCCCTATCCTGGACCTAAGGGACCTCAATTCTTTTGTGGTCTATACTCACTACAAGATGGAGTGTTTGTGCTCTGTCATTGCAGCAATGTGTCCAGGGGAATTTCTGACCTCTCTGGATCTGCAGGATGCTTACCTGCATGTTCCGATTCTTCCGGACAGTCAGAAGTATCTCAGGTTTGCTTGCAATCTGGACACTTTCAATTCGCTATACTCCCCTTCGGTCTCACCACTTCTCTTCAGGTGTTTGTGAGAGTCTCAGGTGCCTTGATTGCCTTCCTGCACAACAAGGGGACTCAGGTGACTCCATACATGGATGACCTTTTGCTGAAGGCTTCTTCCAGAGATCTACTGGACTGCCAGGTCTAGGAATAAGCTCAGATCTTCCTCCAACGTGGATGGGCTCTGAACATGGACAAGTCTGCCCTGACTCCTTCTCAGAATCTGTTTTTCCTGGTTCTCTGGTTCAACACCTGTCAGGGAATGGTCAATGGAGGCCTTCAATTCACGCATACACCCAGGCCTGGCAACAGGCAAGGGGGTGGAGTAGGCATCCTGCTATCCCCTAACCACATATTTCAGGTAATCCCCACTGCTCCCTCTCTCTACTGCCCTACATTTGAAGTTCACGCACTTCGCCTCTTCACTCCCTTCCCCTTGCGTGCTGCATCATATACAGACCACCTGGCCCTACTACTCAATTCCTTGATCACTTCAGCTCCTGGCTCCCTCACTTCATGTCCTCTGATGTCCCTACTCTCATCATGGGTGACTTCAACATCCCCATAGATAATCATAACACCACCCCTGCAATCAAACTCCTCTCCTTAACAACCTCCTTTGGCTTATCACAGTGGACCAGCTCCCCCACGCACAGTGATGGTCACTCCCTTGACTTGGTCTTCACTAACCTCTGCTCAGTCTCCAACTTCTCTAATATCCCCTTTCCCCTCTCCGACCACCACCTCCTCACCGATAACCTCATCATACCATCCAAACCCATCCCCCCCACCGTGACCAAGAGCATGCGGAGAAATCTACATACTCTTGATCCGCAAAAATTCTCCACATCACTGCAACCTCTTCTCAACCCCATCCTCACACTTACTTGCCCAGAACAAACTACTGCTCTGTACAACAGCACTCTCACAACAGTCCTTGACACAGCAGCACCTGCAACTCCACGCCAGCCAAGCACAACCCCACTACAACCCTGGCACACAAGACAAATGCTATACCTCTAGAGGTGCTCACGCACTGCCGAAAGGTACTGGAGGAAATCGTGCTCCACAGCTGACTTTGTACACTACAAATTCATACTCCGTTCATATAGCTCTGCCCTCTCCCTGGCCAAACAATCATACTTTTCCTGTCTGATTTCTAATCTCTCCTCTAACCCGAAACGCCTTTTTACAACCTTCAAATCTCTTCTACACCCACCAACACAAACACCTCCCACATGCACACTAAGCTCCTTCCCACCCGTCACCGAGGATGAAGTTTCCTGTCTCCTCACTCACTCAAATCCAACCACATGCCCTCTCGACCCTATCCCATCCCGCCTCACTCAAGAACTCTCCCCTCTACTAACTCTTTCAAACATGCACTCATCAAACCGATCCTAAAGAAACCCTCCCTGGACCCAAACTCACTGTCAATTCTCTGCTCCCATTTGCCACCAAGCTCCTTGAGCGTCTTGCATATAATCAGCTCGCTAGATTCCTCTGCTCCCACTCCCTACTCGATCCCTTGCAATCTGAATTCCGCCCTCATCACTCCACCGAGACCGCCCTCACTAAGGTGGCCAATGACTTGCTATCCGCCAAGTCAAAAGGCCACTACTCCATACTCATTCTCTTGGACCTGTCAGCCGCTTTTGACACAGTAGATCACCCTCTCCTCCTCCATGCCCTCCACTCCCTAGGTATCTGTGACATTGCACTCTCCTGGTTTTCATCTTATCTCTGCAACCGCTCCTTCAGTGTTTCCTACTCTGGCTCCACTTCTCCACCCATCCCACTGTCTGTTGGTGTGCCTCAAGGATCAGTCCTGGGACCCCTGCTCTTCTCAATCTACACCTCGTCCCTCGGAAAACTAATCAACTCCCTTGGGTTTCACCATCATCTATATGCTGATGACACTCAAATATATATTTCCTCCCCTGACCTCTCCCCTTCCCTCTTGTCCCAAGTGTCTGACTGTCAGTCCGCTGTGTCTTCCTGGATGTCCTCCCGTCAACTCAAACTTTTTTTTTTCAATTATATATATATTGATGATATCAAAAGGCAGTACAGCGGTAAAGTAAGAGAAATAAAACAATGTATACTGCAAAAAGACTATACATTCGGTTCTTCAACGCGATACAAATCTGTAAGTGCATACATCACTGAACAAAAACCAAGGGGCCTCCCAAGATGAAGTGAGGAGACAAACAGAAAAGAAAGGAAAAAAGATAAAGGAAAAAGAGAAAGCATACAGAAGAAGGAAAGAAAGATTAGGTATAGTCCAGGACTCCAAAAGTGGCGCACCCCCCCAGCCACTGCCGCCAGCCTGACCCCAAACTGCCACGCCACTGCCCCCCAAATATCACTCCTCACATACCCACACCCAGTCAGCTCACTCCCAAACGCCCGCAACACACACACACATGTCACACCTCACACCACACCAGAGTAGGTAGACAGATCCCAATGGGACCAAATTTCATGAAAAGCTTGCCAACAATTCAATCTAATGGCATGAAGTTGTTCCATATCTCTATATCTGTTTACCCTGGAGGACCATGATGCCAGAGGAAGCAGATTAGACGACCTCCAGCACGTGGAGATCTCCAACCTTGCTGCCGATAGTAGGAAATGAATAAGAGGAAAGGCGGAGGGGGGAAACTGCTGACTGCAAGAAAAAAGACAGAGAAGTGGATCCATAGGTACAGGGAAACCACATACCACCTCTATTGCCCAAAGTATTTCCGACCAGTACTCCCGGACCAGCCGACAAGTCCACCACATATGTGCCATCGAGCAAGTAGAGCCCTCACATCTCCAACATCTGTCTCCCCCCCTCCCAGTGAATTTAGCCAATCGGACAGGCGTGAGGTACCAGTGTGACAAGACTTTATACCTATTCTCTTGCTACAAAACATCTCCGGGTATCGCTTTTTGAGCTCTAAATATCTTCCGTCATAGATTCCATTCCCCCAATTCAGGAACCCCCAGGTCCAATGCCCAAGCCCTAGCATATGCCGGAAGGGATTCCTCATCTCCTGATTTAAAGAATTTGTATAATCCCAAGAGGGCGTGAGCTCTAAATCCATCTGAAGAGATTAACTTTTCCATCGGTGTAAGCAGGCGAAAGATCGGACCCCGTCTAGCCACCACCGAGACATAATGCCTCACTTGCAAGTAGCGCCAGCATTCTGAGTCTTGTAGCCGGTGTGATGTCCCGAGATCCACCAGTGAAGGAAAACCAGATCCCTCCCCCCAGACCTGCAGAGACTCGAGGTCTGCTCTCCTCCATTCCTGGAATGCGGCTCGATCTAAACCTGGCGGAAACTCGGGGTTCCCCAATATCTTCAACATAGGTGATGGGTAAGGCGACCACCCCCCTCTCTGTCCCTTCTGTCTCCAAAGTTTCAGCATGTACCCCAAAAGTGAGGACTCAATGATAGTTCTCGGAATGGATCGCTCCTCTGCAAAAAAGAGTTGGCACGGGGAGATGGAAGTACACAGGAAAAGTTCTATAGAGACCCAGTCTTGGGGTGATGACCGATCAAAGAGATCTGACAATTTAGCTAGGACTGATGCGGCATGGTATGGCGTCAACTCAAACTTAACCTTGGCAAAACCGAACTAACCTTCCCTCCCACCACAACCAGCCTTACCCCAGATATTACCCTCACCATCAATAACACTACCATCACACCGACCCCTACAGTTCGCTGTCTGGGGGTCACATTTGACTCTGCCCTATCCTTCATTCCTCACATCCAGTCACTCTCCAAATCATGCCGCCTCCACCTCCGCAACATCTCTAAAATCCGACCCTTCCTCACACATGACACTACCAAAATTCTAGTCCAAACACTCATCATGTCCCGTCTTGACTACTGTAACTCGTTACTAATTGGCCTTCCTCTCACCCGACTAACCCCACTACAGTCCATAATGAACTCTGCTGCAAGACTAATCTACCTCCTTCATCGCTTCTCAGACACCAAACCCCTCTGTCAATCCCTACACTGGCTCCCATTAGCATACAGAATTAAATTCAAAATTCTGGTGCTTACTTATAGAGCCCTCACTAACACCACACTACATTTCATCTCTCATCTCTAAATACTCTCCCTCTCGCCATCTTCGCTCTACACACGACCTTCTCCTCTCCACAGCTTTTATCACATCCTCCCATTCCCGCCTACAGGACTTCTCCCGTGCTACACCTCAGCTCTGGAATTCCCTCCCCCACCCAATCAGACTCTCCCCCAGCCTTCAGATCTTCAGACGCTCCCTGAAAACTCACCTCTTCAGAGAAGCCTATCAACTGCCTCCATAAACAATATCACTAAGAATCACCCCTTGCCTTGACCACTGCACTCAACAGCACTTCTCACTCCCACCCACTGACTGGCAGGTCAGGTGGCAGGAGGCACTTACACCCAATAGCACTTACTCCTTCTGTGTCATACCTACCTTCCTCTAGACTGTAAGCTCTCATGAGCAGGGTCCTCTTATCCTTCTGTTCTCCACATTTGATTGTACTATTTAATACCTCTGTATGCCTACTCCCTACTGTAAAGCTCTGCGGAATTTGATGGCTCTATATAAAGATTAATAATAATAATAATATCTGACAGAGGTATCACGGTGCCCGTGATTGCTGCCTTTTTGTGTTGGTTACCAGTAGGGGGCTCCCCATTGACTGTCTGCCTTCAGCCCGCCCTGCATTGCCTATTTAGACTGAGCCTGGGCACCCTTTGGTTGCCCTTTCGTGTTGTCTCTATGCTGCTCGCATCTTCATTATGTTCCTGAGCTTCCTGGGTCCTTGCTGTGTTCCTGCTAACCTGAGATCGTCTAGTTCCTGAGTTACCAGTTCAGCGGTTCCTGTTTCCATTCCTGATCCGGTTGCAGTTGTCCTTGTGTCGCTGCTTCCTGCTGCCAGTCCCCGCTGCCGTTCCTGATCCGGTTGACCGTCGGAGAGTGCTGGTTCCTGTTTCACCTGCTGTGCTCCTTTTCCAGTTCACTTGGGTCAGCTATTGCTCCCTGGTCGCCTAGGCGACATTTCCATTCTTGCTGGTTTACCCAGTACGCGGCTACTGTTGCCTCGATACTATTGATTCCCAGTACGCGGGTACTGGTTCGCTCCACTGCCTCACGGCTACCGTTGCCTCGATACTGCATTGGGTTCCCAGTACGGGGGGACTGGTTCGCTCCACGCCTCACTGCTACTGTTGTCTCGATACTATTGATTCCCAGTATGCGGGTACTGGTTTGCTCCACAGCCTCCCGGCTACTGTTGCCTCGATACTATTGATTCCCAGTACGCGGGTACTGGTTCACTCCACAGCCATCCGGCTGACACTGTCTATAGTACTGTGTTCCCAGTACGTGGGTACTGGTTAGCTCCACAACCACCCGGCTGCTGTCGCAACACTGTGTTTTGTACTACCAGTACGCGGGTACTGGTTTGCTCCTTAGCCACCCAGCTGTTGTTGCTACTTGAGATTTATGCTTCCAGTACACTGGTACTGGTTTGCTTACATAGGTTACACCGGAAGAGAGACAGTTTCTCCAGTACGCGTGTACCTTTTCGCTCCATGCTGATTAGAGCTGTCAAGTCCTAGGCAGCTACGTTGGCTCCCCAGTACGCGGGTACTGGTGGTCCCCGGTTATTCCTTGGCTTGCCACTTGTGCTTATTTAGCCGCTGTATGTCATCCAAGTGACTGTTGTTGTCATCTAGACGGTCATTGAGGCCTCAGTGGTTGCCACCCACTCCGTATAAGGCTGCCCGGTATATTGGTAAGGCCGGTAGAACCTTTCACTCGTTACCATCTTGGGTTGCCTTACCCGGTATTGGCAGGGCTGGTAGAGCCTGGATACTTGCTGTATTCTGTTAGGCTGCCTTGCCCGGTATTTTGGCAGGGCCGGTAGAGCCTGTAGACTTGCTGTGTTCCGTTAGGCTGCCTTGCCCGGTACGTTGGCAGGGCCGGTAGAGCCTGTAGACTTGCTGTGTTCCGTTAGGCTGTCTTGCCCGGTATACTGGCAGGGCGGGTAGAGCCAACTATCCTGTGGGTACCAGTCCTGGCTGCCTTGCCCGGTATATTGGCAGGGTCGGTAGAGCACCTATTCCTCGTATGCCAGTCCAGGCTGCCTTGCCCGGTATATTGGCAGGGCTGGTAGAGCCTACTAAATTCTCCGTGTACTAGTCCTGGCTGCCTTGCCCAGTATTTTGTCAGGGCCGGTAGAGCCTAAATTCGCTATTATTATTATTGCGTTTCCTGTCATTTCAGTATATATGTATGTACGTGTATGATACCCTATGGGGTTGTCTTAAACTTTTCAATAAAGTTGTGTTTTTACCTAACTTTGCATCTGAGAGTTTTAACAAACTGTGACAAGAGGACTCTATTCAGCAGATTACGACCAAGTTCTCATCCTTTTTGAGCAAGATGGTTCTACCATGGAGGCGGTCCCATACTTGATGACGCACACCTGGGAGCATCAGAGGTTTGCTATCAGGATTTCCCAGGAGAATCCAGAACTCCTGGATCGTCTAGTCTCTCTTCCCCAGGAAATGAGGAAGGACCTTCTCTGGTGGTTGGACAGCTCCAACCTGAGGAATGGGAAACCCTTTGTGATTCAGTATTGGACTGTGGTGACAACGGACGCCAGCCTTTATGGCTGGGGAGCTGTCCTGGGTCCCCTGGGAGTTCAAGGACGATGGAATGCAAAGGAAACCCTCCTACCCATCGACATTCTGGAGCTCAGAGTGATCCATCATGCTCTGGTCTATTGGTCCTCTCCACTGAGGGACTGTCCAGTCCGTGTCCAGTCAGACAGCGCCACAGATGTGGCTTACATCAACAAGCAAGAAGGCACAAGAATCAGTTCCTCTTGGTTGGAGGTCAAGGCTATTTTAGCCTGGGCAGAAGCACTTTCCTGCCATCTCCGCCATACACATTGCAGGTGTAGAAAACATTCTGGCAGAATTTCTTAGTCACCAGACAGTGGACCCCAGGGAGTGGGAGCTCCATCTGGAGGTCTTCAACCAGTTGGCTCAGATGTGGGGTCGTCTCTTCATAGACTTGATGGCTAACAGGGATAACAGGAAGGTTCCGCTATTTTTCTCATGCTCTGGGGATCCTCTGGCATTTGCAGTAGATGCCTTGTCCATTCCTTGGCTTTTTCATCTAGCCAACATTTTTCCTCCTCTTCCTCTCATCCCCTGGGTGCTGAGAAAGATTTGGATGGATGGTGCATCAGTCGTATTAATTGCCTCTCCTTGGTCCAGGCAATCTTGGTTTCCAGAGCTGCTGGCGCTATCTGCGCAGGATCCGTTTCTTCTGCTATGCAGACCGGGTCTCCTCCTCCAGGGTTACCTCTGGAGAGACGATGTAGACAATCTGGCTTTGACGGCATGGCTGTTGAAGCCTCCATCTTAAGGAGGAAAGGCTTTACTCCTGTGGTGATCTCCACCATGAACCAAGCCATGAAGCATGTGTCCTCTAAGGCCTACCACAGGTTTTGGTCTACCTTCCATTCTTAGTGCGTGGACAGGGATCTGTCCTCACAGGAGTTTGATTTTCCGTCCATCCTGTCCTTTTTGCAGGATGGCATGAACAAGGACCTTAGCTTTAGTTCCTTGACGGTCCAGACCTCAGCTCTCTCTGTCCTTTTCCAGAGACGTGTTGCCATGTTGCCGGATGTCAAAGTCTTCTTTCAGGGTGTCGCATACAATTTCCCTGCCTATAAGGCTCCCATTCCCCAGTGGGACCTTAACTTGGTTCTGGGAGTCCTGCAGCGGCCTCCATTTAAGTATTTGGCTACCATTTTTCCACGTCTTTTGACATGGAATATGGCCTTTCTTTTGGCTGTGGTCTCTGTCTGCAGAGTAGCTGAGTTGCAGGCTCTGTCCTACAAACCGCCTTTCCTGGTGTTTCACAAGGATAAGTATGCTTACTTTTCAGGAATTTTTTCCTAAGGTGGTCTCTGAGTTCCACATCAATCAGGAGACTGTTGTGCCTTCCTTTTGTCCTGACTCTTCATCTGAGAAGGAGATGGATCTCCACTTGTTGGATGTACTGCATTGCCTCAAGTTATATGTGCACCGTACTGAGTCCATTCGTGAGACGGATGCTCTGTTTGTCATCCCTGAGGGTCCCAGGGTCTACCATCCACAAGGCTTTTGAGCTTTTGAGCTTAGAGGGAAACCTTCCACATTACAGCACACTCCACCAGGTCTGTTGGGGCCTCCTGGGCCTTCAAGAATCAGATCTCCATTGAACAGCTGTGCAAGGCTGCCACTTGGTCTTCTATGCACACCTTCGCCAATACTACCATGTTATTGTTCTGGCTTTGGCTGAAGCCAGATTTAGCAGGAAGGTCCTGGAGGCAGTTTTGCCTGTCTAGGAATTTCAATTCCTGTGCCTTATAGCTCTTTAAATGTTTGAGCCCTGTTGGCTCTTGTTCTTGTGTGCTGTGTATATTATTCAGTGTCTGTTGACACTTAGTTAGTTTGGGCTGTTCCATGTCCTGGATAGTCCATGGGAACTCTGGTATCATGGGGAACGGCACTTGGTCTTTTCCTTCTTCTTCCCACCCTGGGAGCTCAATGTTGGTACATCCCCATGGTACTTGTGAGTTATATTGGATGACAGAGAAAAGATGATTTTAGTCTTACCTGTTAAATCCTTTTCTCTTCCATATAACTCACGGGTGCCCCACCCAGTGAAAGGGATCATGCTGGGTCTCCTGTGGCTGGATGTGGGAGTCCTTTTTGGGTTCATGATTCAGAGGAGTTTCCTTCTCTTTCTTCTTGCTATCTAGCTAGATAGGTTATTGTCTCAAATCTATCTGGTGGGGGAGTGGCTAGGTAGCCTGGTAATGAGGAGGGGGAGCTTCACCCCTGCACTTCTTCTAGAATTGTTCCAGCCTACTGGGAAGAGCTGTCACCTCCCCATGGTACCTGGGAATTATATGGAGCTATAAGGAATAAATTGTGTGAGTAATATTATTGGGCTGGATTACATTGCAGGTGATAAATGTCATCACTGATTGTTATGTCACTGATTCCAGTTGACGTCTATGGGAGAATTTGTACAAAAAACATTATTAGTAATTTTGTAGTATTGAATAACTTATTTCATTTGATACCAACAGATGTGAAAAATATAAATAATATCAGTGGTGTTATCATTTCAGTTTTAAGTAACATAGTAGCATAGTAACAGCAAACTGGGTTGAAAAAAAGACACAAGTCCATCAAGTTCAACCTTTTCCTCGTAACCCAGAAAAAAAGTACATCTGTTACCTACCCTAACCTAAGTTAGTCCATTTCGAAGAGAGTTAAAAACTGGCTATACATTGTGTGAGCCATTTGATTGTACTACAGATCATTTTTTTAGAAATCAACCTTTATTTGTTGGTGGCACTAAGTAGTGCTAATTAGTTTATGTGCTTACCCAGTATAATCACTTGTTGTGATATGAATCCAGTCAGATCCCACACATATAACATTTTTAACAATATAGCAAGAGGTAAGTTAGGCTGAAAAATAACTACTGTAATTAGCATACTATGCAGGGAAGTGCAACACTTCCACCAAATCATAAAGTTTAAGCTCTCAAAATCTATTAATTTTACCGACAATTTACTAATACAACATATACGCAGATTTTGACTTCTCTGTAAAACAAACTAAACTTGTCATATGTTCCTAGGACCACTTTAAGAATCACTTAACAGGCTTTCTTTGTTTGTAATAATATATCAGGAAACTACTAAAGTAAGACAATATAGGATTATATGGAGGTGAGAAAGGACAAAAACTCACAGAAAAAAGTATTAACACTTTTACTTAATTGTCCCCTGCTTTATCCACGGCTAACACATTACAACCTTTTACCTATAATATATCTGAAAAACACATATTTGATTACAGCTATAGTGCTATAGTTAGTAATATTAGTACTTTTATTTTGCTACATCATGCCCACTAGAATGATAAGATATAAATAATACCATAAGGTTGTTATTTCAGTTTCACAAAAGAATGTCTGAACTGCTTTTTCAGTATAAGTGGGTAAATCACCCACTGGGTATAACACAGAAAAAAACATGCACAAATATGATTCCAGTTAGTAACATTTTTGGTTATTTTATTAATGAATACTTAATTAATTTGACCTCTGTTGACACAGTACTGTCATTTCAGTTTCGAAAAATATATGTATATATATATATATATATATATATATATATATATATATGTGTGTGTGTGTGTGTGTGTGTGTGTATATATATATATATATATATATATATATATATATATATATGTATAATAATATGACTATAGCTATAGTAAGTGATGTTATTAGTAGTATGATTGTGTTGTAAGTAATTTCTTGTTGGCTGCAATGCAAAATAAAATAATATGACCAGTGTTACATTTCAGTTTCCCACAAGAATCTTTGAACTGCCCTTTACTGTAAATCATAGTAATGTCAAAATCACCCAGTGGGTAGAATACAGAAAACAAGCACACGCAGGCACTGTTGTCCGCCCATCCCTGCCTATATCTATAGTTAGTAACACTGACCTACATTCTAGGTGATAAATGTTATCACTAATTTTATCAAAAAGACATTTATTGAAGTCTATGGGGAAATTTGTAGATAACACTGATGATAAATGTAACACTTGCAATGGAATACAACATATTATTAGTACTTGAAAATATTATTAGCAAGGTATTGGTAATGTAAAAAGAGCGCTGCTTTAAAATACCAAATGAATAGCTTGGTGTAACATGTTTTGTTTCAGAGCGACCTGTAAAAGTTTTTATTAATATTGTATTGTTTTTTTCTGTTTGTATTATTATTATTATTAATTTTCTGTTTATACACTTTTTATCCATTTGTTCCAATATAATTCTATTAGAACCATTCTCCATATTGTGTGTGCTTGCAGTTGTTTACTGTCCTACTCTCTATTTTGTGGGTCCTTTGCGAGGCTTGACACCTAGCAACTGCTAATGGGATAGTAGCACTAACATGGTCATTGCTCTCAAAAACATGGCCCTGTCACCACTGGAGGATATCCAGTAATGCTTAAAGGAGAAGTAAACTTTTTTTTCTGAAAAAATATATATTTTAGGGCTTTTCCTGTTGAGTAAAATACTACCACTTCTGAGAGATGCATATTTCCAGCAGTAGTACACTTTAAACCAATGTTTTTTACATTAGAAATGCACTCTAGTGGTAAAATTCCAATTAGTAATTCTGTTACATTCTAATGGAGAGGAAAGTCAGTGACATACAGTTCATCATAGAATGTAGTAGAAACCGTCAGAACTTCCAAGAAGTAAACATACGGTAAATTCACTTCATGATTATTTGAACTGTTATAAATGTTGAATAAAACAACTGACAGCAGTGAAAGGGAACTTGTTTTACTCAGCAGAAAAAGCTCTATAACATAAATGTTTTCATATAAAAAGTTTACTGTTCCTTTAACAAATGTCTTAGTAGAAGACCACCTTTCTGCCTTCATTATCATGGAGAGGGAAAGGGCTCTAGGGGCTGCTAATAACTGGTTAACAGGACAGGAGGCAGACACAACAATTAGTAACAGTCACCGAGTACTTTGGAAGCAGGGAATTAAAAGTAAAATTCACATGCGTATAAAAGCTGAATGATGGGTGCACATGGACTGGCAGACAATACTAACTCAGTGCTGCTGCTGGAGAGGGAAATTCCTGATGAAACACTTTCTTCAAGGAAAAAGCACAGACATTAGAAGCCAGGATCCAGTAATGCTCCTCTGGGTCATAATCCTTTCAGTTCAGCAGGTGCTGAATGGTACCTTTAGAGAAGAGTGAATCCTTCTCTAAAGGTACCACTTAAGGCACTCAAGCCTCTCCACCTTCAACACTCTTTCTGAATTGGACAGACTTGTAGAATACTACAACAACCTCCTCTACTCATCACTTAATCTGTATGCCCCCGTCCAGGCCCGTCACAAACGCCCCTCAAACCCACACCCTTGGCTCAACTCACAAACACGCTTTCTCCGCTCCTGTACCCGCACCTCTGAACACCTGTGGAGGAAGTCCCGCTCTCACGCAGACTTTATCCACTACAAATTCCTCCTGTCCTGCTTCAATACTGCTTAATCCTCTGCCAAACAACACTACTACTCCTCACTAATCAATACTCACAAATCGAACCCACGGCACCTCTTCTGTATCTTCAATTCCCTCCTTCGCCCCTCCCCAACCCCGCTAGCCTTTGCAGAATCTTTCACACAAAAGATTAACACAATACATCAAACAATCCCACCTTCCCAGCCTTCACAACTGTATTTTCCTGATCCTATATCCTACTTATTTTATTCCTTTACTTCAGTCACAGAAGCAGAGGTCTCCCTTCTGCTGTCCACATCATCACTCACCACCTGCTCCCTTGACCCTATACCATCCCACCTTCTCATTCCTCTGCAAAACACATTAGTACCCATGCTAACTCGGGTATTAAACTCCTCCCTATCCTCTGGCATCTTCCCCTCCTCATTCAAACATTCAATAGCATCTCCAATCCTCAAGAAAAGTTCATTAGACCCCACCTCCCCATCCAACTACCGCCCCATATCCCTCTTGCCCTTTGCCTCTAAGCTCCTTGAATGCCTAGCCTACTCTCGTCTACTTACTTCCTCAACTCCCATAACACTCTGGACCCCCTGTAGTCTGTCTTTCGGCCCACTTTCTCTACAGAAACCGCCCTTCTCAAAGTAACAAATGATCTCTACACTACAAAAACCAAAGGCCATTTCTCTCTTCTTATCCTCCTAGACCTTTTGGCAGCATTCAACACAGTCGACCATACCCTTCTATCCCAGATTCTCAAATCACTTGGTGTCTGCGGCCTGGCACATTCCTGGCTTCTATCCTATCTCTCTCGACGGTCTTTCTCTGTGACATATGCTAACACCTCCTCACCTCAGATCCCCCTCTCAGTAGGCGTACCCCAAGGCTCTGCTCTGGGACCTCTTCTCTTTTCTCTGTATACATTCTCCCTGGGGCAACTGATAATATCCTTTGGCTTTAACTACCATCTCTATGCAGACAATACACAAATATATCTCTCTGCACCCTCAATATCACCTGAAATACAGCAGCGGGTCTCAGATTGCCTTAACGCTGTCTCTTCCTGGATGGCTCATCGTCGCTTAAAACTTAACTTATCCAAGACTGAGCTCCTTATCTTCCCTCCTAAATCCTGCACAACACCTCCATTTTCTATAACTGTCGAAGGCTCCACAATTTACCCTGTAGACAAAGCCCGCTGCCACGGGGGTAACTTTGGACTCTTCTCTTTCCTTCTCCACCCACATTAACAACGTTACCAAAACCTGTCGCTTCACTCTTCGGAATATAGCAAAAATCCGGCCATTCCTCTCTCACTCTACAACAGAAACCCTCATGCATGCTCTTATCCTTTCGCGCCTGGACTACTGCAACTCTTTACTTCCTGGTCTTCCTACTAACCATATCACTCCTCTTCAATCAGTTCTTAATTCAGCCACCAGAATACTCTTCCTCTCCTGCAGAACAGTACTCACCCCACCACTCTTAAAATCACTGTCATGGCTTCCCATAAAGCAGCGTATCACATTCAAAATCCTCCTCATTACCTTCAAGGCTCTCCATCACTTGTCCCCGCATTATATCTCATCTTTGATATCTCGCCATATTCCTGCACGTCCACTATGCAGCACACATGCTGGATGACTCACTGCCCCTTTAACCACTATCGCTGTTTCACGATTGAAAGCTTTCTCACATGCTGTCCCCTACCTCTGGAACTCCCTACCGCCCAGTATTCGCCAAGCCTCAACCCTCAACAATTTTAAATCTAAACTAAAAGAGCACCTTTTATCTCTAGCAACAGCATAATATGGAAACATTATCATTATTATCATAAGCCACACACTGCACTTCCTCCTCTACCAGCTTGTATCTGTATGTCACCCGTCCTATACTTGGATTGTAAGCTCTACGGGGCAGGGACCTCTTATCCTAATGTATACTCACCTGTTGTTCCCCTTATGACTGCCTATATAAGCACTTAATCACTGCACTTATTGTACCCCTGCTATATTAAATGTAATCCGTAAAGTGCCAAGTACACCGGTTGGTGCTATATAAATAAAAGTATACAATGCAATACAATACAAATACAGACTCTTATCAATGGTAAATTCCTAATGTTCGTCCACAAGCACAAAAGTAGGAGCAGAGTGAACAAATCTATTATTTTTACAGGGCTTGAGCAAAGAGCCATGGAAGGTAGGAGATATCTTAAGGTTTAGAGGGCTTTTCAGTTTATAAGTCACCTGATTGATGAGCTGTAGTATCTTGAAAGGTCCTATGTAATGAGGGCCATGCTTATCAGTAGAGCTTAATGTTATACTTTGAAAACCAGATCATGTGTCCAGGAGCATAATAAGGTTATGTAGAGTGATGTTTGTCAAAGGGTTTCCTCATTCGAGACTGGGCTCTCAGAAGGGTAGCTTAAATACCCTGCCAAAGGTCTACAAGGGAGGCAGTAGGGGCATCAGCAGCAGGTACTCCTGTAGATTGTCCCTCCATAATGAAAGTGTGGTGATGATTAGAGAGGAGAGCATCCCAAGGAATCTTGCAACAATGAGTTACTGGAAAACTCTGCCAGGGAGAGTAAGTCAGTCCAGTTATCCTGTTTTTCATTATAGTAGCACCAAAGAAACTATTCAAGATTCTTGTTTAACCTCTCAGTCTGACCATGAGACTTAGGGGGGTTGGCAGTTGAAAAGTGTAAATCAATATCAAGTCTTTTACGAAATGCCCTCCAGAATCATGAGGGCATAGATTTCTTTCACAAAGAGGTCAGAAGTAGACAACCTAGGAAGAGGCACAAAGTGAAAAGTGGTCCATTATGCCCCAGACAACTGTCATAACTTTGGTAGGAATGAGATCAAAAATGAAATCCATTGCTTTATGGGACCATGGTAGAGCTGGAACAGGAAGTGGCTGAAGACACACTGGTTTAGCTCAAAGTATTTTGGTTAGGGCACAAAAATGGATGCCACCAAATCTGCAATGTCAGTTTTAAACTTAGGCCACCAACAGTTGTGAGAAAGAAGGTCAAAGCTATATTTGACTCTAGGATGCCCAGCGACTAGAAAGTGATGAACCCAGGACAGGATCTTGGGTCGTAGGGAAGTAGGCACAAACTTATTTCCTGGGGGAACTTTTAGTCCCAGTAAGAATAATTTGCTGGGCAGCTGAGAGAGTTTGAAGGAGGATAGAAGATAGTACAGCAATTATTTGGGATGCAGGTATTATGGGTTCATTCATCCCTAAGAGAGAAGTTTGCCCAAATTGCGGGGGGAGAGGGAGTCACCCATAGAATTCTTGGATCCCAGTATGTGTGAAAAAGGAAAGTTTAACCGGCTAAAGAACAAAGCTGAACAAGCTTGACGTCCATTTAATCTTTTGGCTTTTCTGAGATATTCAGGGTTATGGTGATCCATTAAAATTGTTGTAGGTGTGTGTAATAGCACTCTCTAGCAGGTAGCACCATTCTCTCAGCTGAAGAGAACTTCTTTGAAAAGAAGGCACAAAGGAGGTATCTGCCAGTGTGAGGAAACCTCTCTGAGAAGGTCTGGGTGGTGGCTGGGTTTTGCACACAGGACTATTTGCATATGTTACTAATTTGTGTTGCACATGATACTTATGGTATGGCATTATAAATAGTTGGGACATCTACTTATTGCTCTGAAGCTTTTTCTGGAACGAGGAACCTCCGTGTCCAGCAGAAATACATTCTTGTCTATGGGTGTTGGTGTGCAGTACCATGGGGCTTCCCCATAAGATGTAAAGGAAGAGCAAGCAAAATGAAGCTAAGCATATAATGAAAGTACAATCAATGCATTTTATTGCTTGATGACTGTTTTTAGTGTGTTGCTTGTTTACTCTGGAATCCAAAGAATTCTTCCATGGACAGGATATTAGTGTAATTACTGGAATGAATACTACTGTTATATTTCTTGCTTAAAAGTTAAAGCAGTTTGTGTGTTAAGTTTAACCATTAAGCTGTGTGCTATAATTGTAATTACACTTTAGATATATTGCTTTAATATCAGATATCATAGTAAAGTATATCACCAAATATAGCAACTATTTCTGTGTATTCATTCCAGATAATCAACTGATATACCACAAATCAAATAAATATTAATGTGTTTCATTTCCTAATTAGAATATTGATATTTGCATATTAATATTCAGAATTCAGGCCACGACCACAACATTTGGAGTAGTCAGCAGGATTCCACAGTAAATAAATGTGCAAATGAAAAACATGTTTGCTAAATTCAGGAAAGGAGTAGAGAATAAAAATAATGTAAATAATTCCTGTACAATCCCTAGTGGGGTGTCTAGCTCTGGACCCTGGAGTCTCATAGCATGGGAATGTAACAACTGTGTTGAGGGACAGCAATTGGTTAACTCCTGCCAAGCGGCTGTCAGTCTTGACCTCTCAATGTATGTGGGGACAGAGAGGAAGGCTGCTGCTAATGTGGGGTGGATAATGCAGTAGGTGCTACAGTCTCTAGAGGAACAGTATGATGATGTTCACCTAGAACTGCACACAATTTGGGAGAAGTGTGCTTTGTTACAAAGTGCATTGAGAGGTCAACTAGATAGATTCCAGGTATAGGGTAATAACTTTGCTTCATATGTTGTCAATGCTATGAAGAAGCAGTGGCAGCTTAGGAAGCAAACATAATCTGCCACCTAAAAGTACTGTACATGTGCGTACCTTGGTTGATTCTGAACAGTGGGATGGATTTAAGGAGGAGGTAGAAATAGCAGAAGAAATAGAAGAGGTAGAAGTAAGACCTATTGTTACATGTAAACAAAGGAAAGAGGTAACTACCAGACTTGGTCAACAAACGAGTGAAATGTGTACTTCACAAGTTGCAGCTGAAGAGCAATATACTGAAGAGACTTGCACATATTCAGCTGGAGAACTGTCTGAGTTGGGGGACAAGTTTATGCAAAATACAGATGAAAATATACTCTCTTGTTTGCTACATGTGTGGGATGTGGGAGGGATTAGTGTAATGCTCATTAGTCAAGAGGCTGAAGGATGACCCTATGGTTAGCCTGCAGATGAGACGGGGACGAGATACAGCAAATACCTTTTCCCTTTTACATCTGATACGTGACTCAATAGCCCAAGTTTATGAATCGCCCACTGAATTGATCCAAATCTGTGGCAAACCTTGGGAGATCGAATACAAAGGTTCTGTGAAATGGCTTGTGTGAAAGGGATTAACAGAACACTTTCATGGATGCAAATACTGGGTATTATTCTGTAAAAATAGAAAGGTTGGAGCCAGACAAAAATAAATTTACAACAATGTGAAAAACAAAGTGCTTGAGGGAGGGCCAAAACAGTATAAAGCACTGCGATTCACTATGTTCCGTGCATTAGTTGGCACTATGGCAAATGTAGATGTGTGCACTGGACAAGGGAAAAGTCAATCAGGTAAAAAATAGGGCAATGGAGAAGAAGGAGGGAGGTAATAGGCAAAAAATTACTAGGAAACAATTGTTTCTGGACTTTCTAGCCAGTGGAGTTCCAAAAGATGATATACATAGTTACATAGTTACATAGTTACATAGTAATTTAGGTTGAAAAAAGACTTGCGTCCATCCAGTTCAACCCTTTTCCTATTCCTGTTTACCATCGCTGACCCAAAAGAAGGCATCCGACTCCAAATGGCAATCAGATTTCTCCCTGGATCAACAAGCCCTAACTAAATATTAATCCCAATACTAACGTGCATAGCCCTCTATATTATGCTCTTTTAAATAAGTATCCAGGCCCCTTTTAAAAGCATCTAATGTATTTGATAGCACCACCTCCTCCGGAAGTGCATTCCATACCTTTATTGTCCTTACTGTAAAGAAACCCTTCCGCTGTTGTAGACTAAATCTCCTTTCCTCAAGTCTAAGCGGGTGGCCCCTTGTCCTGTGTACTGTTCTGTTAATGAACAGGTCTTTTGAAAGCCCTTTATATGGGCCTTGAACATATTTATATAGTGTTATCATATAGATGGGGCTCCTACAAATGCTCTCCTCAAGTGTTGGCAAGACTTGAAACAAAAGGCTAAGTTACAAACAGCTAGGCCAAAGAAGGTGGTGAGTAGCGATGTAGAAGGGGGAGTACAAGGAGGACTGACCCAGACAGCCCCTCTGTATGGCCTTCCTATTGTCCCTTCCACTACAATTTCCTCATATGCTGAAGCATATGGAGCATTATATGACCATAAACAGACAGAGCGCCCTCCAGAGCCCTTATGAGTAGTAGACCGGTCCCCGTCCCTGACACTGACTGTGTTACAGGTATCAATACTGAAAACAGGGGACACCCATATGTGAAAGTAACTTTGTATTGGGAACAAATAAAAAAGCCACAATATGTGATGGTCTTAATGGATACAGAGACAGAAGTGTCTTTGTTTCAGAGTAACACCAGTAACTGAATTTGCACTAAAGGATGTGTGATGGTAGAAGGTTGGGGGGGGGGGTAGACAAACACCTGCTTAGTGCAGTGTCAAATGCAAATTGGGAAGGGGCCTATCTTTCCTGTGGAAATTCTAGTTGCTAAACTACCTGACAATATCCTTGGGATGGCTATTCTTAAGGAACAGACTATATACACTGAGACAGGGTGTTATACATCCGGCACTGCAGTCCGTACTTTGTGTCTTTCAGCTATAAAGCCAATAGTCAGATGGCATGCAAAATGGACTCCAGTGTACATTTCACCACCAGCTCGACATGTTAATATGAAACAATACCCTATCCTGGGGAGGACACAAGGAGGTGACTGAGACAATACAGAGTCTGTTACAGGCTGGGCTGCTATGACCTGCTACCAGTCCATACAGTCCTGTATGTCCAGTGGAAAAAAACTGATGTTAGCTGGAGAATGACTACTGTCTATCGAGGCCTGAATAAAGTCGCAACTCCAATGACAACAGCAGTCCTGGTTATTATTTCATTGGTGGAAAGGATTGCACAGACTGCTGGACAATGGCATGCAGTAATTGACTTGGTTAATGCTTCTTTTCCATAGCAATTGAACAGGAATCACAAGATCAATTTTCTTTCACCTGGGAAGGGAGATTGCAATATTGGGAGGGTACCACAGGACTCCAACTGGTAATGGTTAGGACAGATCTGCCCAAAAGTAACTGGGTACAGCAAGAAGGCCTTGCAGCTCGTACTGCAGTTGCTCACAAGCAGACTCTGCAAAAATGGAAGTGGTACCTGGAAGAAAGAGGCAATATATTAGGCCAAGTTTATTGACGGATCAACTACCATTACTACCAAAGGTAGAGTGTGGGTGGCTGATGTGTACCAACCCCATACAGAGACTGTAGTACATGAAACAGGGGAAGTGGGACCCATTCAGTTGGCAGAACTAAAGGAGTGGCCATGGTGATCGAAAAAACAGTTGGGCCATTGATTATCTATACAGACACTTGGGCTGCATACAAAGGATTGACTACATGGATGACCACATGGCAAAAAGATCAATGGATAATAAAGGGAAGGCCCTTGTGGGGTGGAATGAAATGGCAGATAATTTGACGAAAATCTCCACTCAAACTCTGGAAGAATTGTAACATTTGGAAGAATGGGCACAATCCCAGGGTGGACACAGAGGTATTCAAGCTACATACCAGTGGGTCCAACGCAAAGGAATTCCGATAACTATGGACCAAGCCAAGGATATAGTGACTAAGGGCTCGATTTAAAGGCAGCCGTTAGCAAAAAAAATCACTAACGGGTGCGTTAAGTGACATGCTGCAATTCAAAGATCCGTCTAAAGAACAGCTAACGGCAGTTGTAGAATCCTTACGGTCGATACACTTACGTGCATTCAGACGCATGGAAAAACATACCCCAGAGCTATTCAAAGGCTTGCGGTACTGATAACGGCTGAAAAAAAGACAACCTAACGGCTAAAAGTTAAGACCCACTTATTTTAGCCGTTAGACACTTAACGGCCAAAACAAAACACCCATTACATAGGAAAATACACAAAATGCTTACCGCACAACCATGTAAATGGGAAAATTAACCCGTGCAATGCCAAAACAACACAAAAACATGCACACACAACACAAATCACTACACACACAACAACAACCAACACCACAGGGACAACAACACAAAAAAACACCAGCACAACATGGCACGGAACAATGGGGGTTATCACACAAAGCGGACACCTGCAAATACAAGCTCACCTGGGCAACATCAACACGCGACCTGCACCCCACAACTGCACGCCCGCAAATGGCACACACAGAACAAGCACAACACACCACATCTTATAACACACACACACCTGCAAACACTTACCTGGACAAAAACAACTCACCATTGGTCAGCACTCACCTCATCACCACACCTACACAACGCCCTAGCAAGTACTTAAAGGGACAACTCAACACACTCACTTGTGGCTTGTTTTCCACTCAGGGAGGGAGAGAGAGAGAGATAGAGAGAGAGAGAGAGATAGAGAGAGAGATAGAGATAGAGAGAGAGATAGATACAGATAGATAGAGACAGATAGAGAGAGCAAACAGTATGTTGGATTACATATTGTTGCGAAGGCTGCGGAGAAGGCGTGCAAGGGAGAGAGCTGGGGAACATCAGCAACCTCCAAGCACGCCTGATCAACAGCCTCTACCTGTTGCAAGTGAGGAGGCTCCGGCTCAGCAGCCACACAGGAGCCCATCCCCACCTGGAGGGCAGCGGATGTATAGACGACCACCAAGGCCCAGGGTATACCGCCCAAGGGTCACCCTCTTTGGAATGACCGATGATGAGGTAATTGATGGCTACAGGTTGAGGCCTGACAGCATCATTGCCTTGTATGAGGTCATCAAGGAGCAGGTGGATCCCATCTACATCCACAACCATGCCCTAACTGGCCTGCAGAAACTACTCTGTGCCATACACTTCATGGCAAGCCGGGCCTTCCAGTCCACAGAGGGTTACGCATCTGGCATGTCACAGGCCACATTCTCCAGGGTGCTGGCCCAGGTCCTGCCAGCCCTCAAAAGCAAGGCCAGTACCTATATACATTTTCCCACCACCGACATGGACTGGATACATGTCAAGCAGGCCTTTTACGCCAGGGGAGGCATGCCCAGGATCATGGGTGCTATAGATTGCACCCATGTCCGGATTAAGGCCCCAGCACGTGACGCACAGATATTCATCAACAGGAAGAACTTTCACTCCATCAACGTGCAGATGGTGTGTGACAGCCATATGAGGATAATGAATGTCTGTACAAAGTATCCTGGCAGCTCACATGATTCATACATTCTCCAAAACTCCTCAGTCCACAGAGATTTCGAGAATGGAACTTTTACAGGGGGATGGCTTTTGGGTGAGTTCACAATACAAAATCACATCACATACACAGGCGTACACACAACGCTGCTTAGCATGCTCCTGACCCACAGCTACTACGTCCACCACACAAAACATCATTCACACAACATGTGCTCCCTGTCTCACCATGTCACTCACATTACACAGGTGATGCTGGCTATGGATGCAAGTCCTGGCTACTGACCCCAGTGGCCAATCCTCGAACACATGCCCAGGAAAGGTACAACCAGGCTCATGGCAGAACGAGGAATGCCATTGAGCGGACCTTTGGCCTCCTCAAGTCAAGATTCCGATGTCTGGACCACTCGGGGGGAGCACTGCAGTATGCACCTGGAAAGGTGTGCGACATCATTGTGGCGTGCGCAATACTGCACAACATCGCAGTGGACACCAGGCTGCTGGAGCACATCCAGGCCCCCCCATACAGGAAGTGCCCATGGACATCGGCCATGTTGAGGAGACCCTGAGAGGGACACAGATCAGAGACAGGCTCATCACGGAACACTTTACATGTGAGTATAACACAGGCATGCAAACAATCCATGCAAGTCCCCCATCAGTCCTGTGACACTAACCACACTGCACATTTTGTTCTGTCTCACCCCACAGGAACAGTGACACAGCACTGCACTGGCAGCGGACGTGGCGAATTGTGTGTGTGGACTCAAAAACCATCCTCCATTCCACTCTCCATGTTGACATACAGACCCCAAGGATATCACGCACACCCTCAGGAGAAACAAGGTACAACGCATAACCCATGTTAATCGCCTTACAGGGCTTGATTGACAGCAGCTAACTTGATTTGCCATGAGCATAGCCAGAGCAACCATGCTAGCCTTGTAGCGAAAGAGTGTTATCCAATGCTATGCATTGGATAATACTCCGTCACATCAGGGGTTAAAGGGCCATTGGACTCAATATGGGACCTGTACTGTGCTACAGCTGAGAAGAGCAGCAGAGGGGTGGATGTACAGTGGTATTGTTACACAACATAGAGGTCATGAAACGTAGATCAGATTACCAGGGACTCCATGCTGACCTGTGAGTGTGCAGACATATATGCCCCCGACATGAATACACACATCAACAAATATGTCCTAACAGTTCCATGGAACAAATGACATTGGGCTGCCACTGTCACTTTCACAGTGGCAGCCCAAATTCATTACTTCCATGGAGCTCTCAGAACACTTGTTGATGTGTGTATTCATGTCAGGGTCACATATCCATAGGGCTGGGGCACATGTCCTTAGTTCTCCACATAATTGGTTACAGATGAGTACACAACACATTGTCAAGCAATGGTTTGTGTACTCACTTGTAATTAAGAAGATTGAGGGGATTATAAAGTCGAAATTGTTGTTGCTTGATGATCAGTTCAGGTGTATAGCTCCAAATCCTGTCCTCTTGTCCCACAGGCATCCATAACATGATCCATCCTTGATCTGAAGATCTTCCATGTGTCTGGATTGATGTCTTGACAACACCTTCATAAAGATCACCCCTTGCTATTTCTGGTGATGTTGTTAGTGATGCAATATTTGACAGGAGGTTCACACAGACCTCTACTTGAACATTCTCATATAGACACTGAAAACACAATTTCACAAGTGTAATAACCTGTACAGTTAGGATGCTCATCTACAGAGTTGTCAACCCTTGTGGACAACACATGAGCAGGAGAGCAGTGTTACTCAAGTAGTATGATTTAGTTTCAAAGTACATTTAGTGTTCTCATACAAGTGTTCAATGCATATAGGCAATACACACAGAAAACACATGTACGTTCTAATGTACTTTGAGACACAATAAAGATGAACCATCACTAGTTAATCATCAGTGTCTCTATGAGGATATATTGGATTACACATATGTTTGTTAATGCGTAACCACACTCAGGATAGAGTATCCCCCATAAATGGAAAGGCATCACCCATATCACAGGACTCCACCACTTGTTTGCAAGTGAGTGGACTCAGTGATGTATTCACGCTAACAGATGGTGGCAGTGATACACTAATGTGTTGTGGGAGTGATAAAGAGGTGATAAAGGGGACATACTTCCACAGTGAATTCCTGTCCACAGTTAATGTGTTGCTAAGTAGAATCAATGTTCAGTGATATTGCTCCACTGTGACATATCACAGTACATGACCAAGTGGACAAGTGTTTTCACTGGGGAAGTCTGTTACACCCTTAGGAAAAACAAAAAGTCAACTTACTGGAGGCCCCAATGCTCACCCCAGGATATCAATGTGTGTGCTACACATTGAAATCCTAGGTTAAAAACATTGGCTTCCCCAGTCAGTCTGTTGCACAATGAGTGTGTGAATCCAAGAGAATATGGATACATGTCCCATTTATCTGTCCTGCTTGTTATCTCACCGCTAAGCCGTTTGTTTGGTTATCCCCTTAACCCTCTGAGTGCCAGAGTGGTACCCAACGCATTTCTTTGCAATGCGTTGCCTATCACTCTGGCTATCAAAGGGTTAAACACAACATATGATGTAGATGAATGTTCAATGTTGTACCAAATGTTGGGCTAAGGGGAATGTTTTGTTATGCAAAATCAACACACAACATTGCCATATAACACAGTTGTGTAATATGGCTACAGGGATGTATTTACAGTTGAATTTGTACAACGATGTGTGTGTGAACCCATGTTGTAACATCCCACCAACATCTTACCTAGGCAGAAGTTGTGTTCACTGAATTGTTTGGCAATGCATTGGAGACAACTCTGCCACCCAATCTATGACCAAATTCAAAGCAGATCAAACAGGATTCAAAAGCACAATGTTCCTTTATTCAGGGGAAATGTAACATGTTGGGCATTTTATTTTTTTTTCTTGGGGGGGGGGCCTTAGACTGTGTGGCAGAAGTGGATAACCTGGATGATCTCCTGGTCACCCATTGCCCCCTAGGTGTGGCTTCGGGGGTCACATTAGAGGGGGTGGTGGGGGCAGTGGATCCCTCTGTGGAGCGCAGGTTTTCCCTCTCTAACCGTAAGTCCTCCCTGCGGTTCAGCTCTCTCAACTCCACCAGTACCTGTGCAAGCAGGTCCATCACCCCCGTGTGTAGCTGATGGAGTTGAGTGTTGATCCTCATGACCTCCGACTCCAGGGCATGGATCCTTGCCTCTATCCTGTTAGTGTTTCTACGGGATTCCCTACGGCTCCTGGTGATGTTGTCATTGGTGCAGAGGCTTGACCGGAGTAGTCTCCTTTGCAGAGCCATACACTCTGCTTCCATCCCCGTGGGCCATTCACTGCTGGTGATGCTTGTGCCTGGTGAATCCGCTGCTGCTGTGTCCTCCTCAGCTGGTGCTGTGTCCTCCTCAGCTGGTGCTGTGTCCTCCTCAGCTGCTGCT
Organism: Rhinophrynus dorsalis; assembly: GCA_037306005.1. NCBI lineage: Eukaryota > Metazoa > Chordata > Amphibia > Anura > Rhinophrynidae > Rhinophrynus > Rhinophrynus dorsalis. The sequence continues at coordinate 96,833,563 of CM074725.1, read as the reverse complement.
GTGTCCTCCTCAGCTGCTGCTGTGTCCTCCTCAGCTGGTGCTGTATGTGCTGCAGATGGGTATGTGCCCACCACATCAATGGACCCACTGCTGCCCACCGATGTCTGTGCTGGTGGAGGTGGTGGGGTAAACACGTCCCTTCGCATAGGGTGTTGGGGCTCCCCAAGCAGGCCCAGGTGTTGGTAGTCGAGTGGCCAAGGGTCAAACCTTGGCCACTGGTATGTGCTTGGCCCCCACCTGGGATCATACCTGGGGCCATGCTGGGGAGCCATCCAGGAGGGTAGGTCAGTCGGGGATGAGTATGGCCCGTACTGGGTGGTGGCCACATCACCGGGCAGCCATTGCCTCCCTGGTGGTGGTGGTGCTGCTGCTGCTGGAGGATAATAGCTCCTGGAGGTGGTGGGGGGCATCCAGTCACTGTAATAAGGTGGTGCAGCCAGAGGTGGTGCAGGCAGAGGTGGTGCAGGCAGAGGTGGTGCAGCCAGAGGTGGTGCAGCCAGAGGTGGTGCAGGCAGAGGTGGTGCAGCCAGAGGTGGTGCAGGCAGAGGTGGTGCAGGCAGAGGTGGGGCATCCAGCTGGCCAAGAGGTGTGGATGCCGTTGGGTACGGTGCCCACTGGCTGGTCCCCTCCTCCATATACTCCTTACTGGGTGGTGAGGTGGCCTCCTCCATGGGCTCCTGGAGTGCTGGAGACACATAACCTGTGTGGAGGATTGAGATTGTGTGATCAGTAAACTTAGCCATGATGGTGTCAAATTGATATTAATACTTGAAATGTGTAAAGGAACATATATGTTGTATGGTTTATCCCCCTGTGTGAAACAATGGTACTCCTACTGGTGAAGGGTGTTTTATTCTACATGTATTGCAGCTCAGAGTTGAATTCCTTTGGTGCCACATCCCAGTGGCATGAAATTGTACATTTGCGCTGTTGCCACATCATCCTTTGTGGATTTATGCTCCCTGGACCAAAGCTAGCCAGAGGATGGTCTGGCAACATTGGCATAGTACATTTTCAGGCCACAGTGATATTGTCCATGGAATATTCAACTTTGAGCTGTTATACTCTTTGGATGAAACACCTTTCAGTAGTGGGAATACCCTTGCATTACCCGGTGGATCAATCCTATGACATGTATTTTTCCTTTCACATTTTAGGTATTACTATCTCTTTAACGGGATAGCAATGGTTAATTTCACCTTGATGTAACATTGCAGGCATCATAAAAAGATGTTTAGAAAGATGTTACTGTATGTGACAGCTGGAGATGTCAGTCATTTGACCACACGGAGGCTCTTCAGCAGACTCCACATTGACCCATTTGGAGATAACTACGTCTTTGCCATTGTCTACTAAATGTTCCTGGTTTGTAAGCACGCTCTGTGGACCATGTCAATGATGGATCCATCTCCAATTGGTTCAATTTTGGGTCAGCTGAAGAGCCTCCGTGTGGTCATATGACTGACATCTCCAGCTGTCACATACAGTAACATCTTTCTAAACATCTCTTTATGATGCCTGCAATGTTACATCAAAGTGAAATTAACCATTGCCATGCCAAGGTACACAGTGAGGAATATGGTCTGATATGTGTGTATAGGTACCTTTCATATGGGTACAAACATATCCTTGATAGATATGAACCCAGAAATCTGTTCAGTACATGTGATTGTCTTATTGCCTATATATGTACAGCCATCACAAATTAACTTTCATTGATACCACTGATACCAATCCAAGTAAGGTGTAATATACTAGGTATATGTACTCTGATGATGATATCAATATGAGTTATTTTGTTGAGGGTGCACATATATGGGCAGTAGGACAATCACACGTACTGAACCAAACTCTGGGTTTACATCTTGTTGGGACCTATTTGTACCCATTTGAAAGGGACATATCCACATACATATCTGGTCGTTTATCTTTCTGTACATATCTTTTTGTAATAGATCTGCAGTGTGATTCAAGTAGTATTCATCCCTATGTTATCAGTTCATCCCGTACAGTGCTGGATTTTGTCAGATTTGACATGTCCCTCTCTGGTTGTCATGATGGTATCCTATGCATTGCATTGTGATGCATGGGATACCACCGTGGCAATCAGGGATTGATGTACATTACAGGATTCTGTCCATGAGGTCTGTTCAAGTTAAATCCTGAGGGGCAACAATCAATCCAGTATTGAAGGATATCATTGATTGAGGCCTTTTTTTTCCTGGATCAGCCCATCCATCCTACTGTGTGAGGCAGCCAGACCCGATCATAGATATCCATAATTCCTGGCCTGTTATTGACCAAACCTCAATGGTTCATATTTGGTTCCCATATGTATCCTGCAAATAGTGTCTGGTGTACCATCCATCCATGGCATCAGCACTCCTGAGGATCTATATGTGAATCAAATGTGAGATATGTAAATTCAAGTTAGCGTAAATGATTGCATACACAACACCAAGGCCAACTTTTTCACCTTTAGTTATGTGTAATTGTTTTTTGCCTGTGTGTTGCACATACAAGCAGTTATTCTCAGTGGCACTGTGATTTGTGACCTGATCCATCCTGTTGGTGATTCAGTAAGCGGTTAAGTGGACCTGATGAACTGATTATGATGCTGACTTCTCCGCTGACCTCATTTCCCCATCTGCAATGTTTTCTATGGAGTCCATACAATGGGGCCTGTGCAGCTTGAATCCTGTTATTGGATGTTCTCCATAGACTAACATTGTAATTGGTAAAGTGAGGGTATGTAAGTGTCAAATTCTCTACATCAGCTCTTTTTCACCGCTTAGTGAATGTCCCCTATGTGTCATGTAATTGTTAACCTATCGACATGTGTTTGTTGTCTGTTAACCCTTTGAGTACCAGAGGGGTTGCCAAAGCATTGCTGATCGATGCATTGATGATCCCTCTAGCACTCATGGTGTTATGTGCTGGATTTCCTGTGGGATCATGGGTAACACTGTGTGACAACAATTGTGATGTTTGACATACAACACTTTTCTGAGCATGGTTTGTGTGTATTGTGTGTGATCAGCACAGCAACATGAGGGTTAACCAGGGAGTTGGACAGGTTTTGGGCTTGTTGAACCTTGACATTTGTCCTTGTCTTGCGTCCTGTTTAAACCCTCAGGGTGCTGTGTTGGTGCAGTTGTGTGGATGAATGAAGGGCAGATGTTGGGATGTGAGTGCTTGTTTGTGATGGGTGTGTGGTTTGAGATGGTGTGTGGTTTTGGGGTGATGCACTTACCAGTGGTGTGGAGGCTCCTCTCATCCCCAGTGTCTGATCCTCCAGGGACCCCCTCAATGAGGGTAGTTGACAGTGTCTGCCGCAGCCTCTCCTCCCATGCGCTGAAGGTGATGGGGACAGGTGGCCCACCTCCGGTGGCTCGGGCGTGCAGGGCGGCATCCCCCATCTTCTTCTTCACCTGCCTTTTGCAGTCGCCCCATCTCTTCTTTATTGAGTCCACATCCCGTCTGCAGGTGGCCACCGCATTAACTCAGCTGCAGATTTGGCTCCAGGCAGCTCTCCTCCTCGCAGCCAGGCCAGGGAGTCTCTCCCCCGGGAAAAGTACACTCTCTCTCTCCAGCACAGCCTCCACGAGGGCCGTGTTTTCTTCCTCGGTACATCGGGGATCCCTGACCCTGTCCCCCTCAGCTCCGGCATGCGAGGAGTCAGACCCGGAGTGTCCTGCCTGCTCTGCCGCTGCCTGTGTGTGGTGGTCCCCAGGCACTACCCCTCGTCCCACTGCAGGATCTGTCCCTCTTCTTCTTTGTGTGCCTGTTCTTGTGGGCCTGGTCCCCCTCCGCCCTGCGTATCTCCCTCTCCCACCCCTGCTCTGCTGAGGGATCCCCTCCTGACCTTCCTCCTCCTCCTCCACTAGTCTCCCCATCCCTCTCTCCTGTCCTCCTCTCCTAGCCATCATTCACCCACTCACACCCAGGCACTCTCACACGCCCTCACAGACACACTCGATCCTACTCACTCTCTGTCACACACTTTCACTCACGGATTCACACTGTAAAAATAAAGTTTAAAATGTGTAAGGTGTGATGAAAAAAAAAAGACTATGTGTATGTATGTGTATGTGTTTGTGTTTGTATGGATGTATGTGCTATGTGCAAAAGTGTGCTATGTGTCTATTTAAATGTAATTCTCTCCTCTCCAAGATCCCTCTACCTTACTCCTGTGTATGCTTCTCTCTCTATCTCTCTCTCTCTCTAAACACTATCCTCCACTCCTGGGTCCTGTGCTCTAGCTTGCTGAAACTCGAAACACAGACAGGGTGTGACCGTTATTTTGAGGTATATATAGGTGTATTTGAACATTTTTGATACTTTGGGGCCTTGGGATTGGCTGTAGGTTTGAATTTTGTTTGTGCATCTATCAGGGTTGCTAGACAACGCAGCCATAATGTAACATTTTGACTTAAGTTGTGTTTTAACGGGTGTTTGGGACGTACAGTGATGCGAAATCAGGTGCGACGCTGGTTTTTGTGTTACGTGTTTTTGTAGTGCCTAAGCCCGATAGCTATTCTTGTACGCTTACCTTTGAATCTGCCGTAAACCATGTGTTCTTTGCGGCCGATGTGCCTTTTTTACTTAGCGGATGGTTTAACGGCTGCCTTTAAATCTAGCCCTAAGTGTCCTACTTGTCTAGCTGTATAGAGGAGAAAATTAAACAAAACCCCTGGACAGATTCACAAAGGTAACACAAAGTTCCCCCTCCCTCCCCTTTCACTGATGTCAGGCCCTAGTTTACAGCAGGAGATCCTGGTCCACAGACTGTCCGGTGGCTCTTCAGCGGAGCTTTAGATTGAGCTAATTTGGCTTTGCTGAAGAGCTGCTGGCCGGTCTGCGGACCAGGATCGCCTGCTGTTAACTAAAGCCTGACGTCAGTGAAAGGGGAGGGAGGGGGGAACTTTGTAATCATATATCTCTCAATTCCTTTATTTGTTTAATAGCTATAATATTAAAGTGGTAGTAATACATAGTAACATAGTATTTTAGGTTGAAAAAAGACTTGCGTCCATCCAGTTCAACCCTTTTCCTATTCCTTTTTACCATCGTTGATCCAAAAGAAGGCAAAAAAGAGAGAGACGCATACAAAGGAGTAAGGTAGAAAGATTTTGGAGAGGCGAGATTTACATTTAAATAGACACATAGCACACTTTATCATATAGCACATACACCCATACAAACACAAACACGTACACATAGTCTTTTTTTTCCTAACAATTTACAAAGCACCACTTGCCATGAAGTGTATGGCACACAGGAGTTTTTGCAGGCCAGATAGGGCATGGTTGTGGATGGAAATCGGATCCACCTGATCCTTGATGACCTCATATAGGGCAATGATGCTGGGCAACCTCAACCTGTAGAGATCAATCACCCTGTCATCGGTCATTCCAAAGATAGTGACCCTTGGGCGGTATACCCTGGGCCTTGGTGGTCGTCTATACATCCTACGCTGCTCCAGGGGTCCCTGTGGCAGCTGGGGAGCATCCTGTTGCTGTGGAGAATCCTGTTGCTGCAGCTGTGCATCTGCAGGCAGGTGCTGTCCTTCAGGTGGGGATGTGCTCTTGTGTGGCTCTTGAACCACAGCCTCCTCACTTGCAACAGGTGAAGGCTGTTGATCAGATGTGCTGGTGTTCCCTAGCTCTCGCCCTTGCACGCCTTCTCTGCAGTCTTCACATCAATAAGTAACCCAACATACTTATCGTTCTCTCTGTCTCTCTCCCTGAGTGGAAAACAAGCCACAACTGAGTGTGGTGAGCTGTCCCTTTAAGTATGTGGTTGGGTGTTGTTTAGGTGTGGTGATGAGGTGAGTGATGACCAATGGGAAGGTGTTTGTGGTCTGTGTTTTAAAATGTGGTGTGTTCTGATTGGTATGTCTGTGTCAGTTGCGGGTGTAAAATTGTGGGGTGCAGGTTGGATCATCTGGTAATGTTGCACAGATGAGCTCATTTTGTCTTGGCAGGTGTCCGTGTTATGTGATAACCCCATTGTTCCGTGCCATTATTTGGAAGTCCTTGTCCCTGTGGTGTTGCTTGGTTTTGTGTTGTGTTTGACATTGATTTGTGGTGTCTGCCCATGTTTTTTGTGTTATTTTGGCATTGCACGGGTTAATTTTCCCATTTGTGTGCTTGTGCGGTAAGCGGTTTGTCTGTTTTACTATGTAACGTTTTTTTTTCTGACCGTTAAGTGTCTAACGGCTAACAAACCTGGGTCTTAACTTTTGTCCGTTAACTTATCTTTTTTTCAGGCATTAACAGAACTGCACTCCTTTAAATGGCTCTGGGAAATCTTGTTCCATGAGTTCTCAATGCATGTAAGTGTATCGGGCGTAATGATGTGTGAAGTGCTGTTAGCTGTTCTTAAGAAGGACCTTTAAATGGCTTACAACACATTAACGCACCCATTAGTGTTTTGTTTTTTTTGCTAACGCCTGCTTTTAAACCTACCCCTAGGACTGCTAGGGGCATTATACATTTTATACATAGCCAAATATTTTCCATGAGGAAGAGATCAGCAGGGATCTCGAAACGCATTGGAAGAACGGAGTCCGTTTGAGATATGCCATACACAGTATAGAAGATATTAAAAGTTCTCCGTAAGGCAGGTGGCCTCCGCTAACCTGGCTGCAACATTATCACACTACAGTGTGATTGGAGGGAGATTCAGCAAAGAAATAAGATCAGATGATCTCAGAGAGACGCCAACTCCTCTACTACCTTAAACAAGCGATTCAGTTCTTATCGATTGTGGTTGCATTAAGGTGAAGAGATACTGTAGTTGAAAGCAGTCTGCATATATACAGAAGACAGACAAGTAAACCATGAGTTGGTATAATATCCACAACACTGGTCATCAGTCACTGGTTATTATTGGAGGATGAGAGATAATCCAATATAAAAGTGAATCACAGTATGTTGACTAAATGTTTATTACCTTAGCAACACAAATATAACAAATTTGGAGGACACTAGAAGAAGATGATATAACATTTTATGTCAATGTCAGAAGAGCAGTGTATGGACGGACTCTGATCTATATACATATAAATATTTTTTGTGATCGATCACATTCTATAGTTTGGAGTTTGCACCTTTTTTTATATATATTTCTAACATTTTAATAATTTATTATTATTATTATTATTATTATTATTATTATTATTATTATCAGTTATTGTTTTGATATTTTTTATTTTTTGTTATTTTTTCACTTATTTTTTTATTTTTTTTATTTTGTGTTTTTATAATTTATTTTTTTGGGTCTAAATATCCTATTTTGTGATATATTCATGCCTATTTACATTTTGAGAGATTTATTTAATCACTTTGCCTATTACTATTATATTTAAGATGGGATATTTTGGTAGGAGTCTGTTCCATTGAGGTGGCAAATATGCATGGTCAGGATTCAAAGCCAAGATCCTACACAGGAAACAAGAATCTCAGCACTGAAAAACAAGCCATTAAGACACCATACAGGTGCCATGAAGTGTCTGTAAGGCTGCTTGCTATAGGCATCAGTGGGCATGTCCTGAAAACAGACCTGAAGACAATCAATAGCAGAGTTAGAGTGAATGGAGCAGATGTGTCCAGCAAAAGAGGCAGTGCTGAAGAGAACAGCTTAGCAGGACTTTCTGGACTGAATTCTTACAGACTCCCGTGAAGGAGTGGGTTTTGAATCGAGTGATGTCACTACCCCTGAGCAGAAAACTTTTTCTGGTGAATTTCCCCCCATCAGTTGTTTCTGGTGGGAATTTTCCACCTCCCTATACTACTAATTCTGGAATTGTCCCAAACAGGGGAAAAACACCCTTAATTTCTAGCCAGCCTCTACTATAAAAAAAAATAATTTCCACACCTCAGTGTAGATTTTGTTAGTAGAAAATGAGGTATAAAGGAGTTTTAGGAGTGGAAAGATCCGTTAAAAATATCATATTCAGTTTTTGAAGGTTGAAGTTTATATGACTTAGGGTTAAGATAGTGAGGGCCAGTCAAGTGAGATGTAAGGTTTTTTTTTGATAAAGGTTTTTTTAATAATATTTTTCTTCATAATATTTTTTTTGTTTATATTAAGAAACATACTCCATTTCTAGAAGAAAGATTTATAAGGGCCAGGGAGTAAATGGAGAATGATCCTCATCAGGATGATGTAGACCACACCTACATTGGGGTGCTCTCAGTATAGCCAAGATGGATCGAGAGGCACCAATTGTTAGCAGCAGTGCCACTGTTACTGCCATTACTGTTCTCATCACTGTAGTGGAGCCCCAGCCACCTGCACCAACAATGGTGATGGTGACATCAGGTTCACTACCTATGTGACCAACCAACTTAGATAGTGGTGATGACATTGATTCCTCAGATTCTTAGAGTACTCCGAAGCTTTCTTCGCCAAATGAGCATAGAGTGGGACAGAGAGTGAATACAGTGGGGTAAAAATGAGGAAGACAGGCTACAGCTGGAGACTGGTGTAGTAAGAGAGTGCGAGTGGGCAGCAACAGAATATAGTGGATGATCCTGTGAGTGGCCATGAAGAAGAGATGAAGGTTCCTGTGAGGGGTCAGGTTCTGACTATGAGGGGTCAGGAAGATTGGCAGACTCTTGTCAGTGGGCAGGAAGAGGGGCAGGCTTCTGTCAATGGGCCTGCAAATGAGGTGGTGGGACTGGCAACAGCCATGGGCTGGGTCAGACTCAGACTCTGCAGCACTTGTTTCAGATGCACCATCACCTCTTCCTCCTGCACTGAAGTCCTGGGTTTGACAATATTTCTCCCTGGGGTCTGAAACAGTGCAGGACACCACAAATACTTTATGCACCTTGGCACATCTGAATTGCTTAAGCATATGCAGAATAGGCACAATGATGTGTATGCCAAATAAAATAAAATGTCCCCTCCCATGCCACTGCTGCTGCTACTGACCCTGCTGGTACGTCTATTAATTTTTTTTCTCAATAATTTGAGTCATCATTTTTATGATCCCTTTATCCATTTATTTTGCTTTAAGAGTCCTACCTCCAAACAATGTTTCTTGGCTTACCAATGTGTAGGCAATTATATAAACAAAATATATTTCTAGCCAAGTGAGTGTGAGTCAAGCAAGAAAATAATAAAGTGTATGAATCACAGTCACAACTATCATATGTTTAAAATATGTGTCCTCTGATTCCTATCAACAAAAGGAATATAATAAAACAGGTACATTTCAATGTGTTTGAAATGCCCACCAATTATATATGGCATGACATCATATTAGCAATTAGTATGCTGAATGTAAAAAAATCTATTAAGAAACAAATAAAAGCATTGTTTACAGATGACATATATTCATCTCTAATCTGCAAAGAGTACATATAGATACTGTATTGATAAGTGAATATCAAGTGCAATCAGAAAAAAATAGTAGATCATAGTAATAAACATAACACGTAGTTGATGAGGCTGTAAGAAGACATGCATCCATCAAGTTCAGCCCATGCCATATATCACCCTTCTTGAGCAAGAGGAAAGAAAAACATTTTTTTTAAAGACAATTTCAATTCAGCACAAAAAATTCCTTCCCTGACTCCAAATGGCAGCTGGATATTTCCCTGTGGATCCTATTTAACCTTCCATTGTTACAATATTATTCATGATCATTAATCAGTGGTCTTAGCAGTGATCCCAACTTTGGTATATGGTAGTAACCCTCTTCCTCCTCCTCACGAAGTCTGAGGACTGTTGTTTTTTCTGTCACTGTCAGAGACAGTAGCTGGTTGAACTGCTACACCTTCCACCGTCATACCATCAACACTAGAAAGTGACTCTTTGTCATTTTCCGCTGGAAGGTACAGACCTCCCGGAGAATAGGCCACAACACAGAGGCTACAGTAGTCCAAAATTCCACTGGTACTGTAGGTAGAGGCCAGAGGTCATTGTATACCAAGGACTAGGGTACCAGAGGTATCAGAGTAGAAGCCAAGGTCAAGGGTGCCACAGGTCAGCGTGGTCAGAATAGTAGCAAAGGTCAAGAATGCCAGAGATCAGTATGGTCAGGGTAGAAACCATGGTCTTGGATGCCAGGGGTAAGTGTGGTCAAGGTAGAAGCCAAGGTCTAGGATGCCAGAGGTTAGCGTGGTCAGGGTAAGAGCCAAGGTCTAGGATGCCAGAGGTTAGCATGGTCAGGGTATTAGCCAAGGTCAAGATGCCAGAGATATAAATATCAAGTGGAGCTCAAGGACTAAGTATAGTGCATGGGAAAGGACTAAAATAACTAAGGCCAGAGAATAGGGCAGCCAGGGATTATATAGTGACACACTGACACCGTACTATGGATTCAAGCTCACATGCCTACCTGGTCCCAGATAGAAACCATCTGGAACACCGGTCCTGGCACCCACACCCTAGCTCTGGTCATCTGCTGATGGTGTTGGAGCCGAGGGACTTGTGCACTTCCATCGCGACATGGACATGAAGATGTACGTCCAAGGAGCAAAGTTTCCAGCAGCAACCTGGAACCTAGCAGCAGCACCGCTGGCCGAAGACACCAGGGGTAAGTGGTGATGTCCGACTGCGGGCCTGACAGGATCCCCCACTTAGATGCACCCTCCGGAAGCAAATTAGAGCTGGGCTAGAAGGATGTAGACAATGAAAAGCTTGTACCTGGACTGGGGCATGTATACCTATAGCTGGACCATAACCCTTTCAGTGAATAAGGTACTCCAGTCTTCCTCTTTTCAGACAGGAATCCAGGATCTCTTGTACTTTGTCTTCTTCTTTCCCATCAATGATCAAGGGACTAGAGATGGAGGTTGTTTACTAGGGAAACTGGTTTTATTCCATGGCTTGACCAAGGACACATGAAGAACTGAATGGACATTAATGTTGTTAGGTAATAGTAAGCATATTGCAAAGGGATTAATCATGTGGTCAACCTCAAATGGTCCGATGAATTGGGGTCCCTCTAGGAAGCAAAGTTCTCCAAATCAGTGCATAGGTACGAGGCATCAAGCATAGGCGTGTAGAACCACAAGGGACTGGGCAAGGAACTGGGGAATTAGGTAGCATGATTGGATGTAAGCTGTAGTATGCAAAGAAGAGTGTCATGTTGATAGACCTGTGGACATGTTCGTTGTAGGCAAACTCAACCAAAGGGAGTAAGCAGATCCAATCATCTTGTAAATGGGTGGTGTAGCATCTGCGATATTGCTCCAAGGGCTGACTAGTCTGCTCTGTTTGCCCATTGTTTGGAGGGAGATAAGCAGAAGAGAGAGATTGCTGACTATGAAGACCACAGCAAAAAGCAGACCAGATATGGGAGGTAAGCTGTGAGGCCCGATCTGAGACTATGTTTTCAGGAAGACCATGGAGATGAAAGACCGTTTCTATAAAGAGATGAGCTTTTTCAAGAGCTGTCATAGTCCTCTGGAGGGAATGAAGTGTGCCATTTTAGAGAACCTGTTCACCACCACTATGATGCAATTGTGTCCCTGAGACGGAAGAAGGTCTGTGATGAAGTCCATGGAAATGCTGGACCAGAGGCGAGCTGGCACTGGCAGAGGCTGGAGTATTCCAGAGGGTTTAGTATGGAAACTCTTAAAAGAAGCACAGCTGTGACAGGAGGCTAAGTATATCTCAACGTACTTGCATACCACAGGCAACCAAAAGGTTAACAGAACCAGTTCATCTGTCTTCTTCTATTCACCATAACCTGCTAGGGGAGAATCATGTAAAAACTGGAGGATCTCAAGGCTGGCTGGAAGAGGGACGAATATCCGGTCCATGTATATGAACAACACGTTCTGTGGTGTGAGGTAGGCTGGAATGGTAAATTAGTGGGTGTCAGTAAGGGCTCTGATAAGGTACCAGATGGAGGAAGACATATCCATGAAGTGCCCTTTTTGCAAGATGGTTTCAGTTTGATTGGGTGGTTCTGATTCAGGGCTGTCGGTGTGAGATAGAGTATCTGCCTTGCTGTTCTTTGAATCAGGTCTGTAAGTAATGTGTAACTTGAAAGGTCTAAAGAACAAAGCCCAGTGAACCTGGCAGGTGCGAAGCCAATGGGTGTGCGGAGATATTCCCAATTATGATAATCAGTAAAGATTATAATGGGATTATGTCTCCCTCTAGCACATGTCTCCATTCTTCTAAGGTTTGTTTGACTGCCAAAACCTCTCTATCCCCAACATCGTAGTTACTCTTGGGACTGGTGTGGAGCCGGGAATAGAAGGCCACTAGATTAAGCTGTTCTTTCTCCCCCAGTCTCTGGGAGAGTATGGCCCCACTAAGGTTTGAGACGCATCCACCTCTACAATGTAATGTCTTGTAGTATCTGGAAGACTTAGTAGAGGAGCAGAGGTGAACTGGTTCTTGAGTATGGAAAATGTGGTCTGTTCTTGCTCAGTCCAGTGGAATGGGATATGTTTTTGGGTTAGGGTAGTGATCTCTTGAATGATGTAGGAGAAGTTCAGTATGAACCTCCCATAGAAGTTAGCTAACCCCACAAAGCACTGGACTCCTTTCTTATCTATGGGATAAAGCCAATCAACAATAGCAGATACTTTCTGGGGATCCATCTGAAGGCCACTGGGGGATAGCATGTACCCCAAGAACGCCGCAGTATCTGTGCATTTTGAGTAACAACTTGGACTGTTGTCAGCGTGTAAGCACCTTATTCATATGTGACTGGTGCTCATTGAGGTTAGCAGAGTAGAGAACATGAAAATATTCACATAGATCCTAAACACATAATTCAGAAAAAGCTGGAATGTCGCTGAGGCGTTACAAAGGTCAAAGTGCGTATACTCAAAGTGTCCATATCTAGATCTAGAAAGGAAGGCTGTTTTCCACTTGTCACCCTTACAGACCCTTGCTAAATTGTATGCCCCCAAAGATCCAGGTTGGAGTGGATGTGAGAGGAGTTAGGACAGCCTAGAAGTTCAGAGATCAAAGGAAGGGGGTATTGTTGTTTTATGGTAACATTTTTCATTTCCTGGTAGTCAACGCAGGGTCGCAACCCCCCATCTTCTTGCCCACAAAAAAGATCCCTGCCCCAGAAGGGGAAGTAGAAGAGAAGATAAATCCCTTTTTTAGGTTCTCCTCAATGTATTCCTTCAGTAATTGCAGTTCTGGTTCTGAGAGAGGATATATACTCCAAAGGGGATAGGAGCCCCAGGAAGCAGGTCAATGGGACAGTCATAGACCTGATGTGGTGCTAGTACATCTACTCCTTTGTTCTCAAATACATTGGAAAAGGAGGAGTAGGAAACAGGAATTACTGTTATCTCTCCACTGGAAGGAACGACTTCCAGGGTAAGATGAAGACCCTTGGATGGAAGGAGGCAGTATTGTTTACACTGAGAAGAAAAAAATCAGGGTTCCCAATCTCCATTTAATGAATGAGAGGAAAGAGAGGGAACTGAACAATGTCAAACTTTAAAGTCTCCGAATGTCTAGGTCTGGACCGGATTTAAGTGGACTGCCATCAATGACTTGGATATGCATCTGAAAAGTCTTCTGAGAAATGGGCATGCTGAGGATCTTCATGAGATTAGTATTAATAAAGCAGCCACTGACTCGGGAGTCAATTATGGCATGTATGTGAACCAGCTCTTCACTCCACTGTAGGGAAAGAGAGAGAGAAGAATGAGGGGAAGTTGCTTCAGGAGAGAAGGGAACGCTGTCAGTAGGTACTAGAAGCTTACCTCTAGGCCTTAAAAATCTCTCCTTGCAATCCCGGAGTAGATGGTCAGGCTTACCACAGTACAGACACAGGTTTTGTGTCCTCCTATAGATCCTCTCTGCAGGGGACAGGTGTCTTCTGACCAGGCTTATCTGCATGGGTTCTTCTGTCTCGGTAAAGGACGCACTGGAAGGAATAGAGGTCTCAGGAAGATGTCGGTGTGGAGCACTATGGGCCAAAGCCCTCTCTGGGTGCCTCTCTCTAAGACTTCTGTCCAGGTGGCTCACAATATGGATCAAGTTTTTAATGGGTGAGGGCAATCCAATTCAAGCCAATTCATCCTTGATGGATTCAGATAACCCTATCCGGAATTAATCTGCTAGAGCTGATTTGTTCCGTATAGTCTGCAGAGTGAACCTTCGGAATTCTGTAATGTATTCCTCAACCAGACCTGTTTCAAGGTCCTTTGGGAGGTCTGGGTGGTTGAAGTCTTGTAAGGATCTTTGTAGGGGATCCCCTGGCATGGTAAAAAGAGAACCAAGAGGGAAATGTAGGCTTGGAGCAAATGATGGGCTCAGTATTGAGGTTATCCTTCAAGGAGGGAAATTACAGTGTGCATCTTGACGAAGTCCGTGGAGTAGGTATGGGGTTTTAAGGAGAAGATAACCTAGCATGAGGTGATAAATGCACAAAATTGGGTTATGTCACCATGTCACCAGGTAGCACAACCTGGGGCTCTGGGGTTGTTGTAGCAGCCTTCTGGAAGTGGATTAGGCTAAGGTGGTGGCACAGGTTCATCGGATGGTGCTGGCAAAGACGCGTGTACCTCCTGAATCTGGTGCTGTAGGTTGGCTTGTCAGGTTTGTATGTCCTTGATAGTTTGTGTAAGCATGGGTATTTGTTGGGTAAGGGTAGCCATAGCTTGTGCCATCCCAATGGGCTCTATATGGGCTGAGTATTATGTCGGAAGGCTGGGTAGGAACTGGAGCCCAGGAGCAGGGATGTTCACACTCATTAAGCATGCCACTATTAGGGATGGGTGAAAATTTTAGTCTCAAATTGAAATCAATGAAAAATGGCCCTACCCTCCTGGTGAATAATTTCCCACCAAAAAAGTGCAGTTTTTTTTGCTTTTTTCACCTAGCTCATTCCATTGAAATCAATTGGAACATTGAATTTACACACAAGGCATAGTATAAAAGGGGCATGAGGGTGCCTGTGTTGGTGGAGTGTTGGGAAAGAATCAGTTGAACAGGGAATGTTTTTTGTGGGGGGTTGTTTACTGGGATTGGTGGGCAGTTAATAAAAAATAAATCCTAAATGCAATTAAACCCCTTCATAAGTCATGGTTTAAATGGGGTCTGAGGAAGGTGCCTGTTATGGTGGGTGGATTCTAGGGAAAGAATCAGTTGAACAGGGAATTTGTTTTTTGGGGGGGGGGGTTTGTGGACTGGTATTGTGGGTAGGGATGGGTGACAAATTTCGCCTCAAACTGAAATTGGTGAATAATGGCATTTCCTGCTTTGTGAATAATTTCCCATGATAAGAGCAGATTTTCCACTTTTTTCACCTTGCTCATCCCATTGAAATCAATGGAAACATTGAATTTACACACAACACATAAGAAATATTATTTTATTTCCCAAAGGCATAGTATAAAAGGGGCATGAGGGTGCCTGTTTTGGTGGGGTGTAGGGAAAGAATCAGCTGAACAGGGAATTTTTTTGGGGGGGTTGTTTACTGGTATTGAGGGAAGTTACTAAAAAATACAATTAAACCCCTCCCTAAGACACAGTATAAAAGAGGTCTGAAGAGGGTGTCTGTATTGGTGGGTGGAGTCTGGGGAATGAATCAGTTGAACAGGGAATTTGTTTTGGGGGCTTTCTTGACTGGTATTGGGGGACAGTTAATGAAAAAATAAGTCAATAAAATTAAATAAGAAATGTGTAAGTCAAGTGATAGAGACAGGAAGTCCCTGACATAAGCTGTCACTGGGGTGGACTACTTGACTTGGTAGAGTATTTTGTAAAGGATGATTTGTTAGATTTGTTGTTAGAGGCCCAAGCCCGAGGAAACATCGATATGTAGGACTAATCAACTTAAGCTTGTGTGGCACAAGCCCTAAGGAAACATTGATTTGTAGGACTTAGGCTTGTTAGAAACAAACCCCCCAAAATTGTTAATTTTTTTGTAGGACTATGTTTTTATTTTTTTATTTATTTATTTTTGAAGCACAAGCCCTGAGAAAAAAAAATGCCTTACTGGCCTATTGCCAGCAGGTCATGTTGGCCAGTGGCCACTGGCCATTGTCAAATGTCCTCCTGAGTCCTTAATTGTGGAATTTGCAACTGCTGTTCTTGCTGCTGCTGCTGCTGCTACTGAGTTTTTAAGCAGCAGAATGATTAGTCAGCTGAAAGGGAATGGGCTAAACAATAGCAGTAACATGGGTAATGGATGATGAAGGTTCCACTTGCCACAATTAGCTCCAGTGATATGCCTGAGGCAGTAGCAGCACAATAAGTAGCCCCCAGTCTATGTGGAGAAAAGAAGGCATTGGCCAATAATTCTTCTCTACCTTCCCCTCCTCAAAAATCATGGGTGTGTTATTAGAATAGAAATGTTTCCCTTGAGAGCAGGAACTGTGCCTGTCATCAGCAACTGCAATGTGCACAGTGTGTGTGGTAAATAACATCTGGGGGCACAATTGTATCCAAACACCATGACACCATAAACCAAGTACTGCCGCTGTCACTATACCCCTTGTCCACTAAGGACACATGACAACTAGCTGACAGTTTAATAGTAATAATGAACCCTCCCTGCCACCATCTTAGCATATTCTGTGGGATGGAATCTACTCAGATGCCACTTGATGCCCTGATTGTGAGTCACCTCCACCACACTGCCATGTGTGGTCAGTGCACCACACAGTGTGCAGTGGGTGGACACGAACTGCCACATCCTAACATCAACAGAGTGGCTGTCATTTGGCTGGGGAGGTAAAGATGAACGAGGTGGATTGGCAGAAGATGTAGTTACCCTAGTAGGTGATGGTGAGCTAGTTGTTTCATTCATCATGGAACTTCCAGTGTCTACCTGGGTTTATTTACTCTTCCTCCTCTTTGATCTTTGAGAGAGTATTTTGTAGAGGATGATTTGTTGTTAGAGGCCCAAGCCCTGATGAAACATTGATTTGTAGGACTTAGACTTGTTTGGCACAAGTCCTAAGGAAACATTGATTTGTAGGACTTAGGTTTGTTTGAAACAAACCCCAAAAAAATGTTTATTTTTTGTAGGCCTATTTTTATTTTTTATTTTTTTTAACGCACAAGCCATGAGAAAAAATACACCTTACTGGCTTAGTGCCAGTAGGTCATGTCATATTGGACACTGGTCAATGTCAAATTCCCTGATGTAGATGTGGAATTTGCAACTTCTGTTCTTGCTGTTGCTCTTGAGTTGTTTAAGCAGCAAGATGATTAGGCAGCTCAAAGTGAATGGGATCAACAACAGCAGTAACATGGGGGATGGATGATGAAGGTTCCACGTGCCACGACTAGCTCCAGTGATGCGCCTGAGGCAGTAGCAGCACCATAACTAGCCCTCAGTACATGTGGAGGAAAGAAGAATTTGGCCAATAATTCTTCTCCACCTGCCCCTCCTCCAAAATCATGGGTGTGTTGTTACTAGAATAGAAAAGTTTCACTTGAGAGCAGGAACTGTGCCTCTCATCAGCAACTGCAATGTGCACGTGTGGTAAATAATACCTGATACAACTCTATCCAAACACCATGACTCCAGAAATCAAGTACATATGCTGTCACTATGCCCCTTGTCCACACCCAGCTAAGGACACATGACAGCTTGCTTACAGTTTAATATTAATGATGAACCCTCCCTGCCAACATCTTAGCATATTCTGTGGGATGGAATCTCCTCAGATGCCGCTTGATGCCCTGCTTGCGATTCTCCTCCACCACACTGCCATCTGTGGTCAGTGCACCACACGGTGTGCAATGGGTGGACATGAACTGCCACATCCTAACATCTACAGAGTTTCTATCATTTGGTGGGGGAGGTAAAGATGAAAGAGGAGGATTGGCAGAAGCTATAGTTATCCTAGAGGAAGGAGGTGATGGCGAGCTAATTGTTTCGCTCATCATCGAAAGTCCATCCTCTGCCTGGGTTTCTCTAGTCTTCCTCCTATTTGATATCTGCCTTGCCTCTTGTTGCCTTTCTGGAGAGTCAGTCAGTACAGCAACAGTGGTGCTCAATTTTTGTAATGGGTGTTTGGCCTTAACATGTTTGACATAAATGTCATGGTGTCTGTGTTTCATGTGTGTTATCAAGGCCTCTTTTCCCCTTCTCACTCACTTATCACAAATTGTGCACATTGCTGTCGGTGATGACTGCACTGTGCTTGCCCAAAGAGAAAAATAGTCCCACACCCATGACTTCAGGGGGTAGGGAACAGGTGGAGAAGAATGACCTCTTTATTCTTCTCCTCCACATCCCCCGTCACTGTCTGGGACAGAGGATGATGTTGCTTCTGTTGCTGGTTTTGCCTCAGAACATGCACTGCAACTAGGACCAGGAATATTGCTGCTACTAGCACATGGAAAATGTCCTAGTCCCACATCACTTCTTGACCCCATTCTCACTGTGTCCACGGTGGCCTGTGGCACACTAGCCTGCTCCTCAGTATCCTGCTGCCCCAGCAACTCAGCAACAGCAGGAATTAGCGCAATTGCAAATTCCAACAGCTCACTGCTGTTGGTGGTGATGTCCATCCCCATCCCTGCCTCTCATTCCTTCTCAGATCAGGCTAAAAAGAACATCAATGTCTCTTCCACCCCATTCTCTCCACCATCATCATCACCACCACCACCAGTCCCTCGGTGCTGCTGCTCTATTACAGACTTCTCACTGCTGGTTGGAGAAGGTGATGAGAAACATGACAGAGGGTCCCCTAATGTCACACTTGCCATTTCTTGTTGACCTAAAAAAGACAGACTGGCAGCACTAGCAGCAGGCACAGGCAGCTGATCTGTGCTCCTGGCGGTGGTGGTATTATTGCGGTGGTAACAATTCTGCCTTCTTCAGGATCATGTTCCACATGGAAAATGCAGTGCGAGTAGGGAAGGGGATTCCCAGGGTCAGGGGAATGGTGAGGGCTGCCTTGACTGCTAGTCTGGATTCTCATAATTGCTTCCCATACCAGTCCCCTAACTAGTCCCACCGGCTGCTTCACCATCACTATCACTAGTACTACCACTAACACCAATCACATCAATTTCAGCCCCTGAGTTTTCCTCCTCACAATCACTAGTAATATGATGATTACCCCCTCCTTCACGCCTAACGCTAACAAGCTGCTGGACCTTCTTAATAGTACTAGTGGCGGGACTGCTTGGGGATGGTTAGTATGTCTTAACATCCCATGCTGTCACACTTGGCATCATCTTCTCCTTCCCCCCTCCTGATTATTACAAGACACACTGGCAGCAGCTTCAGCACTGGTGGCAGCAGGGGCAGCACTGGCAGCAGGCACAGCACTGATGGCATAAGGGGCAGCACGTCTGAAAATAGGCACAGCACGTCTGGCAGCAGACATAGGCAGCTGACCTGTCCTGCTCTCACTACTACTATCATGGTGCCCGTGCTCCTGGTTGCGGGAGGTGACATTCTCACTTCCTTGTTTTGTCTGCTGCATTCTTATTGGTCCTTGAACTTGACTCCACCCAGGACCATCCCTTTTTATACCCTGTCATGTCAGTAGTCAGACGCCCTTGTGGTGTACCTGAACCTAGCGCTAGTTCCTACTGCTGCTCTGTTTGTGTATGACCTGGCCTGCCTGATGACGTTCCTGCGTAACCTGATCTGTTCCGATTCCATTGCTGACTGATCTGGCTGAGAACCCGCTACGTTGCTGACTGATCTGGCTGAGAACCTGCTATGTTGCCGACTGGACTAGCTGAGATCCCGCTACGTTGCTGACTGATCTGGCTGAGAACCCGCTTCGTTGCCGACTGGACTGGCTGAGAACCCGTTAAGTTGCTGGCTGATCTGGCTAAGAACCCACTACATTGCTGACTCGACTGACTGAGTACACGCATCCGTTGCTGACCGGACTGGCTGAGACACAGCTGACGCTGCTGACTGAGCTAGCTTTAACCTGCTTACGTTGCCGACCGTTGGGCTGCGCACTCGCTGCTTCTGCCGCTCTTACTGGTATCTACCGTCTCTGGCGGTGTGCACAAACGGAGTACCAGACTCCATGCTATCTTTAGTTCGGGCTGTGTTACTCATTACCTATTACGTGTCCATCATTACCACTGCTATAAGCTGGGCTCACTCTCTGTGGGGAGTTACAGGCATTAATCTGGGCGCATTACCATCTGTGAACCTTGCTGTACCTAGGTTTCCTAGGTCCGGTTCACTGTCTCGTCCTGCCTAACTTCCGCTGTAGCCTTAGGGCTAAAGAGCCAGCTGTAGGGTGGTATACCAGTCTCTGTATGCTACGTACTTGGACACCAGTTGCCTTCCGTGGTCTGTTGCCTTCGATTCACTCCTAGCGTTCTAGGGTCTCTGCTACCAGTAGCTGTATGTCTTGAGCCTCCCAATACTCTAGCACTCTAGGGTCCTAGCTGCCAGTATCCGAAGTCTGGGCTTCCGGTTGACCCTAGCGTTCTAGGGTCTGAGTTCGCCAGTTGTGTGCCTTGGGACTCCTAGCATTCTAGGGTCCTCGTTGCCAGTACTCGTGGTCCGTGTGCCTTTGTCTACCCTAGCGTTATAGGGTCTCAGTTGCCAGTATCTGTTGGTTTTGGGCTTCCATTCATCCCTAGAACTCTAGGGTCCTTGCTGCCAGTAGTCAAGATTCGTGGGCCTCCGCTATACCCTAGGGTTCTAGGGTCCCAGTGTCTACATCAGCAAGTCGCTGCCTCCTCGTCACCCTAGCTCTCTAGGGAACTTGCTACTTGTCTGTACATTGTTGTTATACTGTGCCTACCGAACCACTGTGTATTGTAGACAGTACCTGTACCATCTTCTTCTGGGCTTGTGTGGGTATGAACATTTATGCTGTGTGTACTTTATTTTCAATAAATTTATTTTAACCCTACAAGTCTTTTCTAAGTGTTCATCAAAACCGTGACAACTACCCTCTTCTTCCTCCCTTGACATTAATTTACTTAAGATCCCTAGGCATGATTTACGGGGTCTGGCCAGCATTGGTTCTGTAGTCACTTCCTCCTCAGACTCTGTGGACACATAAGCGTCCTTCCAGTTCCTCCTTTTATTACTTTTAAACTTTTTCATAGTGATAAACAAATATAATATGAACTTTAATGTGGGAATGTGTAAATTCATGCATTTGGGGAAAAAAAAATCCCAAGCCTACTTATGAACTTAATGGACTCATTTTAGGGGAATCATTGCTAGAGACAGACCTGGGTATATATGTAAGCTACAAATTTGGAAACAGTGACAGGTATCAAACAGCAGTAGCAAAAGCAAACAAAATTTTTTGTACAAATTGTTGGTATGACCTCACCTCGAATATGCAGTACAGTTTTGGACATCTTTTTTTCTATTTTTTACGAAACTGTCCCTATCATTGTCCATAAAAAACACGCTCCCTGTGCAACTATTTCTTCCTCCAGGCTCCCATAACACAGACATAGCAGCAAGATAAGAAAGTTGCCTGTGTCTTGCCCGTCAGTCACACAAGAGTTTTGGATACTTGGGGTAAATCTACTTTTCTCCCTTCACAAACCCCCAGACTCCCCTAATACAGATATAACAGCCAGATCAGGAATGAACTTGGATCACGGCTGCCAGTATCTTCCAAGTCAGTCACACAAAATTTTGGGGTAGTTGGGGTAAATCTCCTTTGCTCCTTTCTCATGCCTTCAGCCCCCCTAGCACAGAGATAAGAACCAGATGAGGAAGGAACTTGGATCACAGCTGCCTGTCTCAGTCAACCAAGATTTGGGGGTATTTTGGGTCAACCTCCTTTCTCCCTTCACCATCTTCAGTGTTCCCCAGACTCCCCTAACACAGAGAACAAATGTCCTGCCTACAGGATTCCCTAAACTACACTCCAATTTCACTTTATTTGCCTATTCTAACTAGCTGCAAAATTGTGCAGTTTTCTCTTTGTCTAAAAAACACAACTGTATGCTTGGGAACCCGACATCCCTTTTAGTCTATCCCTCAGGAAAAGAAGGTAAACTTGCCACGTGATGGTAAAATATTTCACCCATCCCTATGATGTTACTAAAAGGCATTATTCAGTAATACAATAATATGTTTTTTGAGGGATAGTTCATGCTATCCAATTAATTACCTTTTATGACACAATAAATAGTGACCTAGACAAGGAAATGGTATAGTTGTAGTCTAATAAGATTTTTGATATGGTGCAACACAGTATTTTTTGTAAAAAAATAAAATAAAGTGAATTTGGGTTAAGAGAGTAGGTAGAAATAGAACTATTCAAAATGTACTAAAACTTTTTTAGGTTTAGTCCAGAGCTCCCTGAAATTTTACAGAAGGGCTACTAACATGTAACAATGGGAACTGATATTTTAGTGGAGACATTGGAAACATATTATTGAAGATTGTAAGTAGGAGACATGATTTTTGGCAGAATGAGCATGAGACTGGGAACTGCTGAGTGACTACACAGCACAAATCAATGAAATGTCAGATAAACTTGAGTAATGGCAAGGAGGACAACTAACCGTTTGAAACAAGACTGGAAAGAAAGCTCAAGTACTAGACTGAATGTTAAAAAGTGATAAATACACACTGAGATGCTCCAGGTATGTGTGTTTAAAGGGGAACTATCACCCCTATACAACTTTGGCTAAAAAGTAAGTTTATAAAATGAGTAGCTGAAATACTACAGCAGAGCTGTACCCTCAGTCTGTCTGAAAGGAAGACACAGGATTATCTTTAATTTTGGCCAAACAAAGAATTAAAAAAAAAAAATGACAGTAGTATTTTAGCTAGTCATGCTATAAACTTACTTTTTAGCCAAACCTGTATAGGGGTGATATTTCCCCTTTAAAGTGTGTCTAGTTGAAGCTAAAGGAGCATTCCTAGTGCTTAATCCAATTCCCACTGATAAAACTGTTGATATGTACGTCAGAATCCAATTGCCCTACCAACAGGAACCATGACAAACATTGGAACACAGAGTCCAATTTGTGGCCCAATGTTTCTTGTGTGTTTTTTGTCCCCAAAACTCATGCTAAATAGAGTGAGAAATGGGAACATCAAAGGAAAACAGTTAATGCTTGGTGTTTGACAGTGTGCCCCTATATACCACTCAGGCCACTGCCCAAGCAACGTTGAGAGGAATTTGAATAGCGACTGTTTTTTTACATGGTTAGTCTCTGTTCAAAATGACATTGGCTGGTATCTGGGGTTACACACCTCCCAACCAATCAGCTTCTAGTGGGTTTCGTCATCCCTCCAGCTGCGAGGTACATAACCCCACATCCCAGACAGAAGAGGAAATATCACCTGCTGGGACACATTGGAGTGTGGCCTGATGGAGCTGTAAAAGATGGGAAAAGAAATTTGATGTAGTTTAAAAACATCTTTATTTAGTAAGGCTGAAATAAACCCCACACAGAATAATGGTCTTAAGCATTTCACACATGTATTGCATAATCATAGACTCAATTCAAACAGTCCTTTACCCAGACAACTTAGGGCCCAAAGGGAACCTTCTACAAAAATTAACCAATTGTAGCAATTCGGTGTATCAAAACCAGATCCAAATTAAATAAACTTTAAAGGATCCCATTCCAGAATGGACAACAAAGATAAAATATGTTTCAATTGAACATGAAACCGGTGTCTGCTGTCCCCAAAGGTTGTCCAAATATATGAGTTAAAAAAGAACAAGACAAACTTTTAAAACAAACATTATGATGTCTTAAAAACATGAACATGAGTTAAAAAGACAAAAAAAAATGCTCGGACATAAGGGATACCTTCAAACAATATACAGTCTCAGTACAATGATTAGCTTTACTTCACAAAAATATAATTTGTAAAAATATATAATACGGTAATAGTCTAAACATAAGTGACATCAAGTTCATGATAAAGGCCTTTTGGTTCTCTAGTGCAAAAGGTAAAAATTTAAAAATATTACTTGTGCTGACTAAAATTGTGGAGCCACACCTTTTTTATAATCCCTGCAATTAATATTGCTAATGAGCTTCATTACACTAATGCAAAAATCTACCACCATACTGAATATTACAAATGGTACAAGAAATAACATAGACAACATATTTTGTTGCACAATTAATGTACTGTTTCATTTCAAATTGTATCCCAGTAGCCAGCAATTTAAAGTATTTATTGGGGGTACACCACTGACAACAATTACATTTCTCTATCGTCCAATATGAAACACAGGTACCATGTGGTTGAGATCCTCCTTTTGGGGGGCAGAACACATTCTCAAAAAAGACAGGGTCTTGTGGGTTGAGAGTACCAGCTCCTTCTGCAGCTCAACCCAGCCCCACCTCCAGTTATAATGTGTTCTTCAAGGTGACATAACGGCCAGAGCACTTCTCCTACTTTTAGACTTTTATTATTTGCACTTTAGATATGGGTCTGTTACAATTCCCCCATTAGGAGGGTTAACATTAGTGGGCTTCCCCTGGAGCTGATTGACCAGAGTTCAGGCATTGTATGGCCCCTTTCAGCCCTGTATAAAGAATCTTGTAACCCAAGTTTTCCTTCACAATTGTAACCTGAAGACAGAAGACTTGAAGATTGGTGTGTAACCCTTTGAGTAGTTTGGTCCACTTTTCAGTATGTGGCCTCTAGATCTCAGAGTATGTCTCCTCTGAGGAGGAATTTTTAAGGGGGAATGTGAGGAAGGGTAATATGAAGATATGGATTATTCCTACTCTTATGAGGCGGACCCCCTTCCCTTGGCTAAGGGGCTTATCAGAGCTGTTCTGGAGACACTTAAGGTCCCTGAGGTATCATCCTCAACAGATGCCTTCCAGAAGCATAGGAAATCATCTACTTTTTTCCCCTCCCGATGCCACTCTTGATCAGATACTTCTGGATGAGTGGAAGACTCCTCATAAGAGGTTGTCTATCACCAAGAGGTTTTCTAGGCTGTACCCCTTTTCAGAGGCAGCGTTGGTGCAGTGGGCCTCTCCCCTTTCTGTGGATGCTTCAGTCTCCAGGGTAACCAAACTCTGCCTTTTGCGGATGCAGTGGGACTGTAGCAGATAAGAAGCTTGATCCTATCAAGCTGCGTTGTGGCCTATTTTTGTCTCTGCCTGGGATAACAGGGCTGTTGATGTTTGCGGTGAACAGATGATTGAAACTGTCTACGCAGATCCTTCCAAAGAGGTATTGTTGGTCTTTTTGGCCAACATGAATGAGACCAACACTTATGTTTCAGAGGCCTTATTTGAGGAGGACAGACTGTTTGCTAAAGCCTCAGCCTTCTCAGTTACTGCGCTATGCACCTTGTGGCTTAAGGTTTGGTCTGTGGACCAATCTTCCAAGAAGTCACTGGTTCCCTTACCCTTTCAGGGCAAGTCCATGTTTAGACCTGAGTTAAAACAGATTATTAGCAATGCTACTGCGGGCAAGAGCACCTTGTTGCCTCAGATGTCCACTAAACATTCTACTATATCTAGGAAAGTTTGCCTTTTTTGTCCCAGTGAAATGTAGGCTCAAAGGCCGCAAACATTGCAGGCCTCCACCTCATGACCCCCTCCAAGCCCAAACAGCAGTAGCAGTCCAAGAGAACAGCTTCAAGGGCTACGTCTGTCAAACCAACTTCCACATGACTCGCGGAATTCTGGTCCACACGTTCCCATAGGCGGGTGTCGTTGCCTTTTCAGGATGCCTGGGAAGCCTCTATTGTGGACCAGTGGGTTTTGTGGGTGATTTTAAAAGGATACAGAAAAGGTTTCAAATCTCTTCCTCTTTTTCGTTTCTACCCTTCCAAAGTCCTACTGTGCCTGCTAAGTTGAAGTTGTTCTGCGATACAGTACAGTCACTGCTGGACAAGAAGGTTCTGGTTCCAGTACCTCTCTAAGAGCAAGGTTGTTTGTCATTCCAACTTGCTTGTAGTTCTGAAGAAGGACGGTAACTGCCGTCCCATTCTGGACCTCAAGTGTCTCAACATGTAAGTGAAGACTGAACTCTTCAAGATGGAATCCTTGCCTTATGTCATCTCAGTGATGTGCCCAGGGGAGTAGATCCACTCGGACAGCCAACACTATCATTGCCGTGGATGTGATGATGATTCCATGGTGCTTCCACTTCACTTATGTCTTTCCTCCAATTCCTCTCATTCCCAGGATACTGTGGAAGATCAGGATGGACTGTGCAACCATAATTCTGGTTGCTCGTTATTGGACCAAGAGGGCATGGCTTGTGGACTTGCCAAGCCTTTCTTTTCGGGATTAGTTTCCACTGACACCCAGACAAGCCCTCCTCCTTCAGGGCTACCATTGGAAAGAGGATGTGTAAAAGCTGGCTTTGACAGCATGGCTGCTGACTCCCACATCTTGAGGAGAAAGGGTTTATCCACTGAGGTCATTTCTACTATGATTCAGTCTAGGAAGCCTGTTTCCTTGAAGGCCTACCATAGGGTTTGGTCTATTTTTCATTCACAGGACTTTGACCTTCCAGTAGTGCTCTCTTTTCTCCAGAACGGTATGAACAAAGGACTCAGCTTGAGTTCCTTGTGGGTTCAGATTACCACTCTTACAGATGTCAAGGTGTTCACTCAGGGGGTTGCTCATGCTTTCCCTGCCTACAAGGCTGCCATGTCTCCTTGTGATCTTAATTTGGTTCTGGGTGTTTTTCAGAGGCTTCTCTTTGAGTCCCTTGCCACCATTCATCAGTTGATGTGGAAAATGGCTTTTCTTCTGGCAGTGGACTCAGTCTGCAGGGTTGCTGAGTTGCAGGCTTTGTCTTGCAAGCCGCCTTTCCTGATTTTTCACAAGGACAAGGCTGTTCTCCAAGCCTCTCAAGAATTCCTTCCTAAGGCGGTCTCTGAGTTTCACATAAATGCGGAGATTGTTGTGCCTTCTTTTTGTCCTGACCCACAGTCTGACAAGGAAAGGGATAAAGCTTTATGTGCACCTCATGGAGTCTTTTTGCAATACAGATTCCTTATTTGTCATCCCTGAGGGTCACAGGGCAGGTCAAACTGCTTCCAAGGTCACTATTGGCTCTTGGATCAAGTCTACCATTTGTAAGGCAATTAAACTCAGGAAGAAACCTGTTCCCTTGGTTACAACACATTCCACTAGGTCTGTTAGGGCCTCCTGGACATATAAGAATCATGCCTCAGCTGAGCAATTGTGCAAGGCTGCGACTTTTGCTTGTGTCTTACTGTTGTACACCTGTTTGAGCCTGGTTGGCTCTTGTTCATGTGTGCTGTGCAACCTTTTTAGTGTCCGGTTACACTTCATTTTTGGTTTGGTCTGTTCAGGTTATGGATAGTCCTGAGGAACTCCGGTATCATGAGGACAGGCATCAGGTCCTTCCTCCTTCTTCCCATTTCTGGGAGCCTACTGTTGGTATAAACCTCATGTTACCTGTGTTACATATTGAATGACAGAAAATAGGATTTTATCTTAACTGTTAAAAAATGTTCTCTTAGTCCATACGGAACACAGGTCTCCCACCCAGAGATAGGACCTCTATTGGTCTTGCCTGTCTGGCAAGTTGCTTCCTTCTTCTTCTCTGGTTTTCACTGATTGGTGTGGTTTGCTCACATAACAACTGGAGGTATGGCTGTGTTGAGCTGCAGAGGGAGCTAGGAGAATGTTTTCTGCCCTCCAAAGGAGGATCTCAACCCCATGGTACTTGTGTACCATGTGGACTAAGAGAAAAGGATTTAACAGGTATGACTAAAATCCCATTTTATTGTTACCACATATGTACATCTCCACTGTATCAAGCCAAATTCTTTGTTTAATTTGTCTGTCTCCAAAAAACATACTAGGAGACAAGCAATTGGCTAATGTGGATACTTTCCTCAAAACATCCGTTTTGTAGTACAGTATGTAATCCCCTGTGCGCCATAAGAACTGGTAGATGTCATTTAATAATTTTCATAATTTGATGGAACTCACTACTGTATGATGTGCTGAAAATGACTTGATCCAGAAGTTTCTTACCCTTCTGGTATAACATACTGTCCAATCCTGGACTTGTTCCTAACTATAGATTCTGCTCTATCTAACATCCATAAAGGATTACCTCGCTCAGTGGATCTTTCTTGCAATTCAATGCAAGCCCGATCGAAGAGTGAGCAGTGGGTCCTTGCAGAATGTAGTATCTGTTAGTTAATGATCATATAACAATGAGTAGCTGAAAAAAAGTATGGATATCTGGTGAAAGATGTCCCCTTATTTGATTAACAATTTAGGTGTGTCTTGAGCAATGGATGGAGTTTCAAACTCTAATCCCAAAGCGGGTCACCAATAGTGATGTCCCACAGTTAATAGGCTCACCCTCCTGGACCCATTGTTGCATCTTGGACAGCGAAAAGACACCTGATGCCTCCTGTTTCTTTGTTAGTTTTTGCCCAAGTCTAATGCAAGGAATAGGTGATGTCAGATATTTAAGGACAGATACATATAGTCCAATTTCCCTTAACCTGCTTCCAGTTTTCTGTCATATAACATATCCTGAAAGGCCTGGAAATCATCTACCTTAAGAGGAGATGTACTTTTCTTACAAGACATAAGTGCTAGCCAGCAGACAGAACAGTACTGGGAATGAGCAGCTAGGATGTTTGTGCAAAACAAGAACAGATGGTGTAGCCATGCATTAAAAAGTGGTATAAATGTACTGTATGTGTCTTCTATAACATAGATAAGATTTCACCTTAAATATGTCATATAGTTTGGGGCATAATACTATAGTACAAACAGACAATACAGAAATATTACAATGTTATTCAGCAATACAAAACTGGCTGTACTTGCATTGAACAAGCAGAACCTATGTTATTATTTTGTACTAATACATTTACAGTAAACTAAAAACTCTCTGTGGGCTTTTCATTAAAATAGCAGTACAAAAGACGTTAGAAATGTCCTTTTCTCTAATCTCAAGGGAGTTTCAATTTCAGTAAACACAGGTTATTTTACAGTTAAGGGCAATGCAGATTATGAATTTATTGCTCAGA
Source organism: Rhinophrynus dorsalis (assembly GCA_037306005.1). Classification (NCBI taxonomy): domain Eukaryota; kingdom Metazoa; phylum Chordata; class Amphibia; order Anura; family Rhinophrynidae; genus Rhinophrynus; species Rhinophrynus dorsalis. The sequence goes on along the minus strand of CM074725.1, from coordinate 96,804,674 downwards.
GAACTTTGGATGGCAGATATAATAAATAATGCATTTTCTAAAAAGATGTTGTGTATCCTTTAACATACATGTTTGTAAAAATGTGTTTAAACACAGGATGGGTACTGATTCCAGACTCTGAAACTAGGAATAAGATAGTTTAATGGATGTTTTCTCATTTTATTAAAAATTGTAACAAATGTAACAATTAGATGATTTTGAAAAGGCTTTTAGAGTGGTCCCTTTATGCTAGCCATTTTCTATTTTTTTTTTTAGATAACTAACTTGATTTAATTTTAACTTATGCAAGTCAGGCTTTACTCTAGCATTCTGCACTGGTTTCTCTCCCATCTGCCACTCCCTGCTGGCCAGTGTAAACTTACTTACATAAACTAACAAATAAATAAATCTAAAAATCTTATATAGAATTTTTTTAGGTAGAAAAAAAACTACACTGTAGGTGATTTCACAAGCCCTTTCAAAATAAAGAAAGTTGTTATAATGTATTATTCCACTCACCCTTCATTTTGACTTTACACATTCTGCAAGTTTTCATGCAATATTTGCCCTATCTGCTGATCCAGGGAAAAGCTCCAGTTAAAGTGACAGTCATCCTAATTTTTTACTTTTTTTGCAAGTAATATGTTTAGAATTTTATTTCTGACAGTGAGCGCACTGCATTTCTATTTCCAGAGAGGCTGTCTGTCTGTGTCTGTCTATCTATCTATACAGTGTATGTATGTATATATATATATATATATATATATATATATACTAGCAAAAGGGGCATGGCGTTGCTTGTGGGGATTAATTGCATTGATTGACAATGGTTTGTGTACATTTGCAGCAGTGAAAGCGTTAAGTATTTGAGAGCAAATAGGCATCCATGCAATGGAATGTGTTGGATAACTCTTTGGCACTGAAGGTGTTTAAAGAAAAAAAAAAGTGCAATGTGTTGGGTCCCTTCAGTGCCAAAGAGGTATACAACACATTCCACTGCATGTATACGTCTTTGGCTCTGAAACACTTAACCCTTTCAAGGCACCAAATGTACCCAAAGCATTGTGAATTAGTGCTTTCAATACCCCTCAAACACTCCAAGGACTAAACCCACATGGGCAATGGTATGTGTGTATATATATATATATATATATATATATATATATATATATATATAATTGAGTACATATGATATAGTACAGACAGACACAGGTAGGTAGGTGTGTAAGTACATTGAATAAACGAGAGCTAGTACAGGCATACACAGAATATGTAGGTGAATGTATGCATATAGACAGCTAGGTGTGTATGTACATTGAATACATATGAGCTAGTACCAATATATGTAGGTAGGTGTTCATGTATATACATTTAATACATACGCGCTAGTAGTTGTTGACCAAGCGCCGGATGTATGCCTTACTGCATCGGGTAGGCGCCCACGTGGTTTTGACCGAGTACACTCGGTATGTTATAACTGAGTGTATAGGAAGGGCGGGAAAATAAAGGAAGATATGGTGGAAGGCATTACATTGGAAAAAGGGGGATTTACCCATGAGTTCATTGGAGAATTGAGGACACATGCAGGTATTTAAAGTGGCTTACCTTCTAAGACATGTCATTTGAATTTTCAGCTTTGAAAAAGTCACATATAGTGACGAAATGCATTAGCTGCTAATTTATTCTGTTCTGTTTGAACTGCTGAATTGTTCTGTTTTGTCCGTAAGAGCAATTTTAAATAATATAATTTTTATCTTTTGTTTTTTTTTTATTTTTATATATATTATTTTTATATATATATTATAACTATACATTTTATATGCTAGTTATCCTTTTTTGGAGAACAATAAAATATTTACTTTTTGAATCTTACTCACAATTGTGGCTTTTGGAATACTGGCTGACTAATATCAATTACAGTTCACACATAGGAGTGACAGATATTCTTTTAAAAGATCATATAAGGGTCAGCCTATTATCACATTGGATTTCTAAATGTATCCTCTGTTTGAACGGCTGATCCCATACATACAATAACCTTTCACTCCCACTGGAGCATCCCAGAAGGAATTGTGTGGACCTGTGACCCCAAGTGGAGACGAACAACTAACCATACTGGGGTATAAGCCAGTACAAACGCAAGAACTAAGAGGCAGGTTTAAAGCCTCTGAAAAATGTGAGTAATATTCTGATTTGTTCCATGGTGTCTTGGTGAAGGATCTACCTCTTGTGATTGGTATACTACGCTTAGAGAAACCCCTCTGCGCCACTTTTTTGTTTTTTCTTTTTAGTTCATCAAGTTTGGAGTGGGAACCCAATCTCCTTGGAAGTGTGCAGCATTGGACTCATGTAATTGAGAAAAAGCAATTTAGATACCTAAGTATTTGTTTAAGATATATTCTTTCTCTTTGTATATTTTGTCCTTTTTGGCTGTTTTTTTTCCTATTATTTTTGAGTGTATACTGGGGAAAGTAGGCGCAGTAGTTGTGGGAGTCTTTTTCTATCTGACTCTCAATCTATATATTTCTTTATATATTTCCATGACTCCAGACTCACAATCCCAGGATAGACTGGCAGACTTGCAATATTGTAGCTTGGTCCTCTTATTGCACTGGTACGTGTTTGCAGCAGCCTACCAGAATACTTTGTACCTCTCCTTTGTTACCTGCAGAGTACCAATCGTTCAAGGAGGTATTCAATAAGGTAGAAGCAAGTACTTTGCCGGGCCACAGACCTTACGACTGTACTATTAATTTGATTCCCGGAGCCATACCTCCAAGGGGACATATGTATCCTCCGTCTGTGGTGGAGAACTGTGCTATGGAGGAGTATGTGTCTGATGCCCTGGCCAGAAGGATCATTCGCAAGTCCTCCTCACCTGCTGGCGCTGGTTTCTTTTTTGTCAAAAAGAAGGATGTGTCACGGTCTCTAGAACAAGAACTGGACCAGTACTGACGGTAACACAATCTTTATTAATATACACAACATACAGAACAAACAGTACAGCAAGTACACCATACAATATAGAAGATGTCAGGAGGGATAGTGTTGCTGTAGTGGTACTGATGGAGTCCTAGAAGGTAAGTGGAGAGAAACCGCCTCAGGTCCGCACCTGAGGATCTACTACAGGTCCACACCTGTACATGCAATGCACCAGAGTAGGGTTCTGCACTACAGGTCCACACCTGCATAGACAATGTACCAGAGAAGGCAACTGCTACAGGTCCGCACCTGTAAGGACAATGTTCCGGAGAAGGAAACTGCTACAGGTCTGCACCTGTATGGACAACGTACCGGAGAAGGCAACTGTGCTACAGGTCCACACCTGTATAGCACAGTATAAGAATCAAAACCAGGAGAAGTCTGCCAGAGCCACCACGTGCACCCAATAAGTTATCCACTGGAGCGTTGGTATGCTGGCTGTGCAGTGGAGAACCTCAGATAACCCCCAAGTGGGTAGTCAGACAAGACAGAATGAGACAGAGCAAACGTAAGCCAGAGCCGCAGGTCTGCACCAGATTGGTTATCGGACTAGCCAGGGTCATACACAGAGCGGGTAGTCAGACAGAGCCACAGGTCAGCACCAGGATGGATAGTCAGCCAGGCCAAGGGTCCTGCATGGAGGTGTTAGTCTACCAGAGCCGCAGGTCCACACCAGAAGGAATGTCATCCAAGCCAGGGTCATACACAGAACGGGTAGTCAGACAAACCAAAGGTTGGCACCAGGACGGGTAGTCAGACAAACTAGGACAAGCACCAAAACAAAATCCAACTGCTCTGGACACCACGCAAGGGCGACTGAGCATAGTGTCCATGCAGTATTTGAGGAAAAGGTCCAGGAAGAGTCACAAAAAGGTGCAATGTACCTTTAAATGGAGTGCACGTCCATGCCTTGGATGTGCGCCCATAATCATACAGACCTGCGCCGGAAGCAGCCCGGAGCGAGCTGCCAGCACATGCGGCTCAACCGCCAGCTACAGTGCAGCTGAAGCCGCTGGGCAAGACTACGGCTGGAGCCGCTAGACAAAAGCTGCAGCTGGAGCCGCCAGATCAAACTGCGGCTGAAGCCGCTGAAGGAAGGAGCGGTCGGCTTGAGCAGCCTCCGTCATGTACCTTGAAAGTACCCCCCCTCAAAGACCTCCTCCCCGCGGTTCGGGGGGTGGGCGGTCAGGGAAGTGTGAGTGAAATCTACGAATCAGTGTGGAGGCATGCACATCTTCCGAGGAGACCCAGGAGCGTTCCTCCGGGCCATAACCTCTCCAGTGCACCAACTACTGTAGTCTCCCCCTAAACCTCTGGGAATCCAGGATGCTTTGTACTTCATATTCCTCATGGTCTCCCTATCACGGTGCCCGTGCTCCTGGTTGCGGGCGGCAACATTCTCACTTCCTTGTTTTGACTGCTGCATTCTTATTGGTCCTTGAACTTGACTCCACCCAGGGCCAGCCCTTTTTATACCCTGTCATGTCAGTAGTCAGGCACCCTTTCGTGGTGTACCTGAACCTAGCTCTAGTTCCTGCTGCTGCTCTGTTTGTGTATGACCTGGCCTGCCTGACAACGTTCCTGCGTAACCTGATCTGTTCTGATTCCGTTGCTGACTGTTCTGGCTGAGAACCCGCTATGTTGCTGACTGATCTGGCTGAGAACCCGCTACGTTGCTAACTGGATATCACGGTGCCCGTGATTGCTGCATTCATGTGTCTATTACCTGTAGGGGGCTCCCATTGGCTGTCTGCCTTCAGCCCTCCTCACATTGCCTTTTTAAACTCAGTCTGGGCACCCTCTGGTTGCCCTTTCTAGTTGTCTCTGACAGCAGCCTCTTTCTCCTTGCTACTGTTGTTATTTGGGCCTGTTGCTGTGTTCCTGAGTTGCTGAGTCGTCCTGTTCCTGAGTTCCTGCCTGCTGTGTCAGTTCCAGTCCGGTTCCGGTTGTCATCGTGAGAGGTTGCTGTTCCTGCTGCCAGTCTTCTCCTGCCGTTCCTGATCCGGTTGTCCATCCCTGCTGGTTCCTGTTTGTTTCCTGCTTCCAGTTCCTGCAAGCCGTGGCGACATTGTCATCAGTCGCCTCTGCGGCAGTCGCTATCCTGCTGGTTCCCAGCGTGCGGTGCTGGTTTGCTCCATTAGCCTTGCAGCTACACTCAGCCTGTTGGTTCCAGCGTGCGGACACTGGTTTTCTACTTTAGCCTTGCGGCTACGCTCACAGCCTGTTATTTCCAGCGTGCGGACGCTGGTTTGCTCCATTGGCCTTGCGGCCTATATACAATACTGTTGGTTCCCAGCGTGCGGACGCTGGTTCGTTCCGTGGCCTTGTGGCCTATACTCTATCTGTTGGTTCCCAGCGTGCGGACACTGGTTCGCTCCATTAGCCTTGTGGCTACATTTACAGCTTGTTGGTCCCAGCGTACGGGCGCTGGTTCGCTCCTTGGCCTTGCGGCCTATACGCTATCTGTTGGTTCCCAGCGTGCGGACGCTGGTTCGCTCCTTGGCCTTGCGGCCTCTACCTGATATTGTTGGTTCCCAGCGTGCGGACGCTGGTTCGCTCCATTAGCCTTGCGGCTTTACTTATCAGCCTTTTGGTACCAGTGTGCGGACACTGGTTTGTTCTTTGACCTGATGGCTTGCCTATTCTAGCTTGCTCCCTCCAGCGTGCGGTCGTGTAACGTTTTTTTAGAACACTCAGACCAGTTGGTAAAATTAAACACAATTTTATTGAAAAAGAAAATAATGCAAACGATCGTCCTCTACAGGCAGCAAAAAATAAATACACGTTAATGACTGATATAACCCAAAGGATCAATACACAGGATAGGTGACATACAATATCTCAGCACCGATAACGGTGTTCAGTCCCCAAAGGGTTAAAGGAGCAGTAAACTTTTTTTAATGAAAACACATATTTTATAGAGCTTTTCCTGCTGAATAAAACAAGGGCACTCCCGTCGCTGTCAGTTGTTTTATTCAAAAATTATAGCAGTTTAAATAATCAGGAAGTGAATTTACTGTGTTTACTTCCTGATAGTTCTAACTGACAGGAAGTGACAGGCAGTGTCTGTCACATTCTATGGAGAACTGTTATGTCTCTGACTTTTCTGACTTTCATCTCCATTAGAATTTAACAGGAAATCTAATTAGAATTTGACCACTAGAGGGCACTGGTAGTGGAAAAAAACATGGGTTTAAACTGTAATAACTCTGGAAATATAAATCTCTCGGCAGTGGGAGTACCCTTATTTTACTCAATAGGAAAATCCCTACAATATATATTTTTTCATAAAAAAGGTTTACTGCTCCTTTAAGTGTATTAATCAGTCAGTCTCAGATATGGAGGTTTGGTACGCCCAAGGTGGTAATGGGAGGGGCTGAGTAGAAGTAGCCAACACAGTGTTCTGGAAATATAAATGCCGTAGCCAAACTGTGACCAAATGTGGATTAAGCAGAACAGTAATCCTAAATAGCCGCCGCAGGCGTACCCAAAGGAAAACTGATTCTGCGAGTGCGAGTGTGGATAGCCCCCACGGGCGTAACGGAAACTGACCTGAGATGCAAGAGCTGGCAATTAGCCCCCACGGGCGTATAACCGGAGACCAACAATAGTGGTAATAGAGCCAATAGCCCCCACGGGCGTATCCAATGAGAGCCTGCCAGAGCTTGAGCCTTCCCTTTGCTGCTACACAAGCCCAGAGGCCACAGATGATGTCCACCGGTAAACTTAACGTAAGAGCAAGAGCCAATGGCGCCCTACCGGACCAACTTAACGTAACTACTCTGCAGTAGATAGAGTGAGTCGCCGTCCATAAGTGGCCAACTCGGCAGACGTAGCACAGCGAGTAAGGCTCTATACCGGGGACTAAAGGTAGCGAGAGTAAAGCAGCACTGCAGGGGTTAATATGCATGTTTAAACACAAGGCTCAGTATGGTATCGAAGCTCTGCAAGCGTACGAAGGCTCACGGAAGAAAGCACAGCTCTGCAAGACAGCACGGAACACTGCACTGATCGGAGGCAACACAAGGCTGGAGTGGTCACACGGCAGCTGGATAAACGGCAACAGCAGAGGAAGAATGTTGCGGCGGCGACAACAGGAACAGGCAGGTCACTGGAGCAGGCTGGTAGTCGATCACGGAGCAGGAAGTCAGCCAGGCTGGGTCGTAACACGAAGGAGGTACTCATACAAGCCGGGTCACACACGAGCAGGAACGTCAGCCAAGCCAGGTCAGGAAATGGAGGTGGTTCGCAGACAAGCCGGGTCAAACACGATCAGGAACACTGGAGAGTAGTCAGCACAAGTCAAGTCGGTACACAAGAATCCGGAACACAGGAACACAGCAACAGCAATACTGGCTCAGAAACACCACGAAAGGGCATCTGACAGGTGTCCAGGCCAGGCATAAAAAGGTCACCAGGGGCGGGCCAAACCGTCTCAGCAAATCAGAGTGAACCACAAGCGAGAGTGACAAGAGAATCACAGGCATTGTGACAGTACCCCCCTCTCAAAGACCCCCTCTCCCTGCAGGAGGTCTGGGTTTCTGAGGATATTTAGAGTGGAAGTTGCGCACAAGTCTAGGCGCATGGAGGTCCTTTTGGTCAACCCAAGAATGCTCCTCAGGGCCATAGCCCTTTCAGTGGACCAAATATTGCAACTTTCCTCTAAATCTCCTAGAGTCAATAATACTCTGGACCTCATACTCCTCTTGGCCCTGAACATCCACCGGCCCACGAATCACTGGCGTTGTAGGGTAACGGTTGCAAACCAATGGTTTCAAAAGAAACACATGGAACACATTATGAATATGCATAGAGGGTGGAAGTTCCAGTGCATAAGAAACCGGATTGACCTTGCGGATGATCTTAAAGGGCCCAATGAATCGGGGAGTCAACTTATTGGAGGGTACCTGCAAATTGAGGTTTCTGGAGGAGAGCCATACCCTAGCCCCTACCTGAAATGAGACCGCTGGTAGCCGTCTGCGATTAGCATGCCGCTGATGATGCTGAAATGACTGACTGAGGGACCTCTGAACCTGTGCCCATGTGGAACGAAGTTGCGCCATATGCTTATCCAGGGCAGGAATGTGTTGTGCCTGAAATGAGTCCGGGAGCAGGCAAGGCTGGAACCCATAATTAATGAGAAATGGGGAGTTCCCGGACGATGAATTAACCGCACAATTCCTGGCAAACTCTGCCCATGGCAACAGGTCGGCCCAATTATCATGATGATCGGTAACAAAGCAACACAGGAACTGTTCCAGTCCCTGATTGGCACGCTCAGCGGCCCCAGTGGTCTGGGGATGGTAGGCGGAGGAGAAGGACAATTGGATGCCCATCTGACCACAAAATGCCCTCCAAAACCTGGACACAAACTGACTCCCACGGTCGGAGACAATCAGTCTGGGTACCCCGTGTAGGTGGAACACCTCCCTGGCAAAGACTACAGCCAATTCCTGAGCCGATGGAAGACTATTAAGAGGCACGAAATGAGCCATTTTAGAGAACCTATCGACCACCATAAGGATAAACGTATACCCCCTAGAGACTGGTAATTCTCCCAAAAAGTCGATAGATATGTGAGACCATGGACGTTCGCCATTAGGCACTGGTTGAAGTAGGCCCACAGGGTCTTGGTACGAGCACAGGTGGCACAAGCGGCAGTAAAAGCGGAACAATCGGCTCTGAGTGTGGGCCACCAAAATAATTGCGAAAGGGACCATACAAGTTGATCCCTACCGATATGCCCAGCCGCTTTAGAAGAATGATAGGTGTCCAACAGATGGGTACGGAATGGCCATCCACAAAACACTTGCCAACTGGGGTCTCAGGAGGTGCCCTAGATTGAGAGGCCAAAATCTCCTCCCCCAGAGGCGAAGTTATACTAGTACGAATAGTAGCCAGAATGTGATCTGGCTGAATGATAGGTACTGGTTCTTCCTCCCTCTCAGTGTCTGATGCGAACTGACGAGACAACGCGTCTGCCCTAATATTCTTAGAGCCCGGAAGGTAGGACACTAGGAAATTAAACCGAGACAAAAAGAGTGCCCACCTAGCTTGTGGTGAGGACAATCTTTTGGCTTCAGAGAGATATGTCAAATTCTTATGATCAGTAAGGATTAATACTGGAGTCTGAGTACCTTCCAACAGGTGGCGCCATTCTTTCAGTGCCAGGATTATGGCCAAAAGCTTCCTGTCGCCAATCTCATAGTGGCTCTGTGCACTGGACAATTTTTTTGAGAAAAACCTGCAAGGTCTCAAGGTGCCACCTCCCACAGGACGTTGGGAGAGTACTGCCCCAAACCCAACCTCAGAGGCGTCAACCTCCCACGTAAATGGCAGGGAGGGATTAGGGTGGGACAGCACTGGAGCAGACGCGAAGGCAGATTTCAAAGTCTCAAACGCATTCTCAGCTGCCTCAGACCACTGGGAAGGAGTAGCGCCCTTATGTGTCAAATCCGACAAAGGTTTAACAATCGTAGAAAAGTTCTGGATGAACTTTCTATAATAGTTGGCAAAGCCCAAAAAACGCTGAATAGCTTTTAACCCCTTAGGGCGAGGCCATTGCAAGACTGCTGCCAACTTATCTTGATCCATGGCAATGCCATCTTTGGAAATTACGAACCCCAAGAATGGTACTTGAGATGTATGGAATTTGCATTTTTCTAGTTTACAAAATAGTTTATTTTTACGAAGTCGAAGCAAGACTTCTGAGACATCTTTAATATGTTGGGAGAGGTTGGCAGAAAGAATTAATATATCATCTAGATATACCACCACACAGGACTGAAGCATGTCACGCAGAATATCATTAATAAATTCCTGGAATACAGCAGGTGCGTTGCATAGGCCAAATGCCATCACCAGATATTCGTAGTGCCCTGTTCTGGTATTAAACGCCGTTTTCCACTCATCACCCTCCTTAATTCTGACCAGATTGTATGCAGCTCGCAAGTCAAGTTTAGTGAAGATCGAAGAGCCCTTTAATCTGTCAAACAATTCTGTAATAATTGGAACAGGGTAGGTGTTCTTAGGCATCAGCTTATTCAGCCCTCTGTAATCAATACATGGCCTGAGTTCGCCACTTTTTTTCTTTACAAAAAAGAATCCGGCACCAGCCGGGGAAGTAGATTTGCGAATGATTCCCCTCCTGAGAGCGTCCTCAATGTACTCCTCCATTGCTCTGTTCTCCTCACATGACAGTGGGTAAGTGCGACCCCTAGGAGGCACCGCACCCGGAGGCAGATCAATAGCGCAATCATAGGGTCTATGCTCAGGCAATGCGCTGGCCTCTCCTTTGCTGAAGACGTCACTGAATTCCCCATATTCTGCTGGCACTGCAGGGGAGGTACACATAATCTTGACAGGTAGTGAAAGACAGTTCTTAGTACAGTATTCAGACCAGGAGTTAACCTCACATTTCTGCCAATCAAATTGAGGATTATGCAATAGTAACCATGTGAACCCCAAAATTACTGCATGGTGAGGAGAACGAATAATTTGGAACCATACTTCCTCTTTGTGAAGAGCCCAAACCGACATTGTGATAGGAATTGTTTCCATAGTAATAAAAGCAGGTCCCAAAGGTCTGCCATCGATGGCTTCAATTGCCAAGGGAGAATCTTTCTTGCATAACGGAATACAGTGCAAGTCGGTGAAAGATTGGTCCATAAAGTACCCAGCTGCACCGGAGTCCACCAGTGCCAGGACCTCCACCACCTTGTCTGCCCAAGCGAATACCACCTGGATGGTGGGTTTAACAGTACTAGGTTCTAGGGACTGTTGTACACCACCTAGGGCCTGTCCCCCAAGGTACCCTAGGTGCATTCGTTTCCCGGCCGTACCGGACAAGTGCGTAATAGGTGCCCTGGTTTGTAGAAGAAAATAGGAATGCAACCGCACTTATTCAGCCACCGTCATGAATAAATCTATCCCAGATATAAAATCATAAGTCTTTATTCCATATTTAAAAATGGCATATATGGTTACTAGGGAGGTGGAAAACACAAAAGAACGCTACATGACCCCACACAAAGGTCTAACGCGTTTCGCGCTATACACAGCGCTTAATCATAGACCTATGATTAAGCGCTGTGTATAGCGTGAAACGTGTTAGACCTTTGTGTGGGGTCATGTAGCGTTCTTTTGTGTTTTCCACCTCCCTAGTAACCATATATGCCATTTTTAAATATGGAATAAAGACTTATGATTTTATATCTGGGATATATTTATTCATGACGGTGGCTGAATAAGTGCGGTTGCATTCCTATTTTATTCTACATACAAGTATTCAGGTTGGAGATCCTGTGGCGACCATTGCACTGGAATTGTACCGTTTTTACAACTCACTGGCAGGGTAAGTTTTGCCCTAATATGTTTCTTGAGTATTTTTACATACAGCGTGAAGTAGCACTACACCTTTATGACAGGTGCCCTGGTTTGCCACAATATAAGCATAGGCCTTGCCTCCTGCGATATGACCGCTCCTCCTTAGTGAGCTTAGTGAACTCCAATTGCATAGGTTCAGCCGACTCGGCTGGGTGTTCAAGAGGAAAGGGTGGTGAGGGTGGGTTACAGAGACTGCCCTGGCCATAGCTTCTAGATTTAGCCCTTTTTGCCAACCGTCTCTCATGGATGTGGGCATCAATTAGCATGACGCAGTCAATGTATTCATCCAGATCACTAGGTACTTCTCGAGCAGCTATTTCATCCTTAATCTGCTCAGAAAGACCCTGAGCAAAGGCGGCAACCAAGGTCTCATTATAGCAGCCCACCTCTGCTGCCAAGGTCCGAAACTCGATAGCATTGTCGCCCAGGGTGCATTCGCCCTGCTGAATCTCCATTAACCTCTTGGCAGCAGAGGTAGCCCTGCCAGGAACCTCAAACACTTGGCGGAACTTTGTTACAAACTCCCTAAAGTTCAGAGTGCAAGGTTTGGCATTTTCCCACAAGGGATTCGCCCAAGCCAATGCTTTGCCCGTCAACAGTGATATCATGAATCCGACCTTACTACGGTCGTTAGGAAATGCCTGGGGTGTCAATTTCAAGAATATCTCCAACTGATTAATAAAGCCCCTGCATTGAGAAGGCTCGCCATCATATCTCAATGGTAACGGCGCTGCTGCTGTTAAGCCTCTGGTATTAGTAGGAGGGACTACAGGCAGATTGTCCGGTGTCAAAACTGGGGGGACCACCGGATTCAGACTGGGCTTGTCCAGGTGTACCGTGCGCTCAAGTAAGGTCTGTAAAGCCAGTGCCAATTGGTCCAGGTGCTGCTCATGGACATCCATTCTCCAATGGATGTTTTGTGTGTTACTTTCACCTTTACTGTCTGAGGTCATGGCCCTTTCGTACTGTAACGTTTTTTTAGAACACTCAGACCAGTTGGTAAAATTAAACACAATTTTATTGAAAAAGAAAATAATGCAAACGATCGCCCTCTACAGGCAGCAAGAAATAAATACACGTTAATGACTGATATAACCCAAAGGATCAATACACAGGATAGGTGACATAAAATATCTCAGCACAGATAACGGTGTTCAGTCCCCAAAGGGTTAAGTGCATTAATCAGTCAGTCTCAGATGTGGAGGTTTGGCACGCCCAAGGTAGTAATGGGAGGTGCTGAGTAGAAGTAGCCAACACAGTGTTCTGGAAATATAAATGCCGTAGTCAAACTGTGACCAAATGTGGATTAAGCAGAACAGTAATCCTAAATAGCCCCCGCGGGCGTACCCAACGGAAAACTGATTCTGCGAGTGCGAATGTGGATAGCCCCCACGGGCGTAACGGAAACTGACCTGAGATGCAAGAGCTGGCAATTAGCCCCCACGGGCGTATAACCGGAGGCCAACAATAGCGGTAATAGAGCCAATAGTCCCCACGGGCGTATCCAATGAGAGCCTGCCAGAGCTTGAGCCTTCCCTTTGCTGCTACACGAGCCCAGAGGCCACAGATGATATCCACCGGTAAACTTAACGTAAGAGCAAGAGCCAATGGCGCCCTACCGGACCAACTTAACGTGGCTACTCTGCAGTAGATAGAGTGAGTCGCCGTCCATAAAGTGGCCGACTCGGCAGACGTAGCACAGCGAGTAAGGCTCTATACCGGGGACTAAAGGTAGCGAGAGTAAAGCAGCACTGCAAGGGTTAATATGCACGTTTAAACACAAGGCTCAGTATGGTATCGAAGCTCTGCAAGCGTACGGAGGCTCACGGAAGAAAGCACAGCTCTGCAAGACAGCACGGAACACTGCACTGATCGGAGGCAACACAAGGCTGGAGTGATCACACGGCAGCTGGATAAACGGCAACAGCAGAGGAAGAATGTCACGGTGGCGACAACAGCAACAGGCAGGTCACTGGAACAGTCTGGTAGTCGATCACGGAGCAGGAAGTCAGCCAGGCCGGGTCCTAGCACAAAGGAGGTACTCATACAAGCCGGGTCACACACGAGCAGGAACGTCAGCCAAGCCAGGTCAGGAAACGGAGGTGGTTCGCAGACAAGCCGGGTCAAACACGATCAGGAACACTGGAGCGTAGTCAGGACAAGCCAAGTCGGTACACAAGAATCCGGAACACAGGAACACAGCAATACTGGCTCAGAAACACCACGAAAGGGCATCTGACAGGTGTCCAGGCCAGTCATAAAAAGGTCACCAGGGGCAGGCCAAACCGGCTCAGCAAATCAGAGTGAACCACAAGTAAGAGTGACAAGAGAATCACAGGCACTGTGATAGGTCGCTGGTTTGCTCCACTACCTTGTGCTACATTATTGTCTGTTGGTTACCAACGCGCGGGCGTTGGTTTGCTCCATGACCTGTGGGTTTGCTCAATATTATGCTTGATGTTTCCCTATGTAAGGGCACTGGTTTACTCCTTGTCTCTTGCTATTGCACTCGAGGCTTCTCAGTGCGCTGTCCAGTCCTAGACAGCTACCAATCTGATGTACACGGATACTGAGTGTCAGACTCTAGTGAAACCACTGGCCTGGTAGCCTTTATATTCGTCACTACTGTCTATTGTCCATCTGACAGTCCCTGAGGTCATTGTGGTTGTCACCTTCCTTTTGGGCTGCCTTGCCCGGTAAATTGGTAAGGCCGGTAGAACCTTTTATTATTCCATCTCAAGTTTGCCTTACCCGGTATTGGCAAGGCCGGTAGAGCCCACTACCTTGGTATTCCGTCTGGCTGCCTTGCCCGGTATATTTGGTAATGCCGGTAGAACCTTCTATTATTCCATCACAAGGTTGCCTTACCCGGTATTGGCAAGGCCAGTAGAGCCAACTACATCTATTCTATCAGGCTGCCTTGCCCGGTATATTGGCAAGGCAGGTAGAGCTTATTCTTCGGTTTCCGCTAGGCTGCCTTGCCCGGTATTTGGCAGGGCCGGTAGAGCCACCTATTGGTATTCATCCAGGTTGCCTTGCCCGGTATATTGGCAAGGCAGGTAGAACCTGTATTGCTAAGTTATGGACATTTGCCTATTCTATGTATTGTCTGTATGTGTATAAATACCCTATGGGATTGTCTTAAACTTTTCAATAAAGTTGTGTTTTTACCTAACCTTACGTCTGAGAGTCTTAACAAACCGTGACAGTACGAAAGGGCCATGACCTCAGATAACAAGAGTGATGGTAATACACAGAATATCCATTGGAGGGTGGATATGCATGAGCAACGTTTGGATCAGTTGGCGGTTGCAATCCAAACTATCCTTGAACGCACTCTACTTGTTGACAAGTCTGGGTCCAGTCTGGTGGTCTCACCAAGTTAGACACTGGAGAACGATAAACGGCCCTTAGGGGCTGCAGTTAAGGGGTTAACTGCCTCTGCACCCTTGCCGCTTAGGTATGATGGTGACCCTAATCTCTGCAGAGGGTTCATCAACCAACTTGAAATATTAATGAAATTGACGGCACATGTGTTTCCCAATGATCGTAGTAAGATTGGGTTCATGATATCCCTGCTGACTGGAAGAGCATTGACTTGGGCTAACCCATTGTGGGAGAATGCTAAACCTTGCACTAAGAGGTTTAGAGAATTTGTGCAGTCCTTTCGGAGAGTATTTGAGCCTCCTGGTAGAACCACCTCTGCTGCTAAACGCTTTATGGAAATACAACAGGGCAGGCGCACGGTGGGCAATTATGCCATTGAATTTCGCACCTTGGCAGCAGAGGTAGGGTGGAATAACGAGGCATTGTTGGCAGTCTTTGCCCAGGGCCTGAATGACCAAATTAAAGATGAGATCGCAGCGAAAGAATTACCTACTGACTTAGATGACTATATTGAATATGTCATACTAATTGACTCCAGAATACGTGAGAGACTAACCGCCAGAGATCGCAGGATACGGTCCAAAAACAATGAGTCTAGTAACATATTTTGCCCACCCATCCCTCCCCTGGCATCTAAGCCTAGTGAACCAGTACGGGAACCAGGTGAACCTATGCAAGTAGGTTTCACTATGCTAACCAAGGAAGAAAGATTATATCGCAGGAAACAAGGGTTGTGTTTGTACTGTGGTAAGAATGGGCATTTGCTAAGATCCTGTCCGGTATGTCCGGGAAACAAACACACCTAGGGTACCTTGGGGGACAGGCCCTAGGTGATGTTCAATCGTCCCCAGTCTTGGGTACAATAAAATCCACCATACAGGTGGTACTATCTTGGGCACAACGCTCAGTGGAAGTTTTGTCCCTGGTTGATTCTGGTGCAGCTGGGTACTTTATGGATAATACCTTTGCTGAATTGCATGGGGTACCACAGATTGAAAGAGAAACCCCTCTTGCTATTGAAGCAATTGATGGCAGACCCTTAGAACCCGCTCAAGTTACATTTGAAACTATGCCATTATCCATGACTATTGGGGCTCTCCATAGAGAAGAGCAGCAGTTTCAACTGATTAACTCTCCTCACCATGCCGTAATATTGGGATTTCCTTGGTTACAATTGCACAATCCACAATTTGATTGGCAAAAATGCGAAATCTCTGCTTGGTCTCAGTTCTGCACGGATAAGTGCGTCACCCATCCAGTTAAGGTCTTCTGCACCTCCCCTTCACTACCAGACGAATACCAGCAGTTTGGAGATGTTTTCAGTAAGGGAGAGGCTGGCACCTTACCTCAGCGCAGACCATATGATTGTTGCATTGATTTGCCTCCTGGAGTGGTGACCCCTAGGGGACGCACATACCCATTGTCTTGTGAGGAGAACCAAGCTATGGAAGAATATACTTCTGATGCCCTTGCTAGAGGGATCATAAGGAAATCTACCTCCCCGGCGGGGGCAGGGTTCTTTTTTGTAAAAAAGAAAAATGGCGAACTGAGACCATGTATCGATTACCGTGGGCTGAATAAGCTTATGGCTAAGAACGCTTATCCGATACCACTCATCACGGAGTTTTTTGACAGACTCAAGGGTTCCTCGATTTTCACCAAATTGGACCTACGGGCGCCATACAATTTGGTTCGAATCAGAGCTGGTGATGAGTGGAAAACTGCCTTTAACACTAGATCTGGGCATTATGAATATCTAGTCATGCCATTTGGTCTGTGTAATGCACCCGCAGTATTTCAGGAACTGATCAATGACGTTCTCAGAGACATGTTACAGTCATGTGTCGTGGTTTACCTTGACGATATGCTTATTCACTCCAAAGATATATCGCAACACATTAAGGATGTGTCTGAAGTATTGGTACGATTACGTAAAAATAAATTATTTTGTAAATTGGAGAAATGCGAGTTTCACAGAACTAGTGTGCCATTCTTGGGGTTCGTTATTGGCAAAGAAGGCATTGCCATGGACAAGGAAAAGTTAACAGCAGTCTTACAATGGCCACGGCCTAAGAGTCTTAAGGCTATCCAGCGATTTTTGGGCTTCGCTAATTATTATAGGAAGTTTATTAAGAACTTCTCTTCCATTGTTAAACCACTGTCTGACCTCACGCATAAGGGCGCTAATCCATCTCTTTGGCCAGTAGTTGCGGAGGAAGCCTTTGAAAAACTGAAATCAGCTTTTGCTAATGCTTCTGTGTTATCCCACCCCAACTCATTACTCCCGTTCACCTTGGAGGTTGACACCTCAGATATTGGGGTTGGGGCAGTGCTTTCTCAACGACACATTAAAGGTGGAACACTCAGACCCTGTGGGTTCTTTTCAAAAAAATTGACCGGAGCTCAGAGCCATTACGAAATAGGGGACAGAGAATTATTGCCCATTATCCTCGCTCTTAAGGAATGGTGTAATTTACTTGAAGGCACAAAGAATCCTGTTTTAATCCTGACGGATCATAAAAATCTGACTTATCTCTCTGAGGCCAAGAGATTGTCTTCTCGCCAGGCCAGATGGGCATTATTCCTGTCCCGGTTCAATTTCATTGTATCATATTTGCCAGGATCCAAGAATGTTAGGGCTGATGCACTGTCAAGACAATTTGAGGCTGAACTTGACAGAGAAGAAGCACCAGCACCTATCATTCAACCTGATCGAATATTGGCTACCATACGTACTAGTATCACTTCACCACTAGGGGAAGAAATCCTGGCCTCCCAGGCCTCCGCCCCCCATGAAACCCCGGTGGGCAAATGTTTTGTCGCTGAACCATTCCGTACTCGATTACTTGAAACCTACCATTCCTCTAAGGCTGCGGGACATATTGGCAGAGACCAATTGTTATGGTCCCTTTCTCAGTTATTTTGGTGGCCTTCTATGAGATAAGATTGTGCCAATTTTACTAATGCCTGTGCCACCTGTGCCCGTGTGAAAACCCCTAGAGATCTCCCGGTGGGCTTACTTCAGCCGGTTCCTAATGGTGAACACCCTTGGTCTCATGTTTCCATTGATTTTATGGGAGAATTGCCCACGTCTAGAGGGTATTCCTTCATATTGATGGTGGTGGACAGGTTTTCTAAAATGGCTCATTTCGTGCCCCTCCGTGGCCTTCCCTCGGCTAAAGAATTGGCAATGGTGTTTGCAAAAGAGGTGTTTCGGTTGCATGGAGTACCCAGAGTACTGGTGTCGGACAGGGGGAGCCAGTTTGTGTCCAGGTTCTGGAGGGCATTTTGCGAACAGATGGGCATACAGCTATCCTTCTCCTCCGGTTATCACCCCCAGACTAACGGAGCCGCTGAACGTGCCAATCAAGGCTTGGAACAGTTCCTACGCTGTTTCGTTACTGACCATCATGACAATTGGGCCAACTTGTTGCCTTGGGCAGAGTTTGCCAGGAACTGTGCGGTCAACACCTCGTCCGGGAGCTCTCCGTTTCTGATTAATTATGGGTTCCAACCCTGTTTGCTCCCGGATTCCTTTCAGACACAACAGATTCCAGCTCTGGATGAGCATATCAAGCAACTCCGTTCCACATGGGCACAAGTTCAGAGGGCACTTGGTCAGTCTTTTCAGCGCCACCAGCACCATGCCAATCGCAGAAGGCTTCCAGCGGTTTCGTTCCAGGTTGGGGACAGAGTATGGCTCTCCTCCAAGAATCTTAAGCTTCAAGTCCCATATAATAAGTTGGCATCTCGGTTATTGGACCGTACAAAATTATCCGTAAGATTAACCCTGTTTCTTATGCCTTGGACATACCCGCATCCATGCTCATTCATAATGTCTTCCATGTATCTCTCCTTAAGCATCTCATATGCAACCGTTATACTACTACACCTGTGGTGCCAGGGCCTGTCGAGGTTGTGTCTATTACCTGTAGGGGGCTCCCATTGGCTGTCTGCCTTCAGCCCATCTCACATTGCCTTTTTAAACTCAGTCTGGGCACCCTCTGGTTGCCCTTTCGAGTTGTCTCTGACAGCAGCCTCTTTCTCCTTGCTACTGTTGTTATTTGGGCCTGTTGCTGTGTTCCTGAGTTGCTGAGTCGTCCTGTTCCTGAGTTCCTGCCTGCTGTGTCAGTTCCAGTCTGGTTCCGGTTGTCATCGTGAGAGGTTGCTGTTCCTGCTGCCAGTCTTCTCCTGCCGTTCCTGATCCGGTTGTCCATCCCTGCAGGTTCCTGTTCGTTTCCTGCTTCCAGTTCCTGCAAGCCGTGACGACATTGTCATCAGTCGCCTCGGCGACAGTCGCTATCCTGCTGGTTCCCAGCGTGCGGCGCTGGTTTGCTCCATTAGCCTTGCGGCTACACTCAGCCTGTTGGTTCCAGCGTGCGGACGCTGGTTTGCACCTTTAGCCTTGCGGCTACGCTCACAGCCTGTTGTTTCCAGCGTGCGGACGCTGGTTTGCTCCATTGGCCTTGCGGCCTATATACAATACTGTTGGTTCCCAGCGTGCGGACGCTGGTTCGCTCTGTGGCCTTGCGGCCTATACTCTATCTGTTGGTTCCCAGCGTGCGGATGCTGGTTCGCTCCATTAGCCTTGTGGCTACATTTACAGCTTGTTGTTCCCTGGTTTACTCCTTGTCTCTTGCTATTGAACTCGAGGCTTCTCAGTGTGCTGTCCAGTCCTAGACAGCTACCATTCTGATGTACACGAATACTGAGTGTCAGACTCTAGTGAAACCACTGACCTGGTAGCCTTTATATTCGTCACTACTGTCTATTGTCCATCTGACAGTCCCTGAGGTCATTGTGGTTGTCACCTTCCTTTTGGGCTGCCTTGCCCGGTACATTGGTAAGGCCGGTAGAACCTTTTATTATTCCATCTCAAGGTTGCCTTACCCGGTATTGGCAAGGCCGGTACAGCCCACTACCTTGGTATTCCGTCTGGCTGCCTTGCCCGGTATATTTGGTAAGGCCGGTAGAACCTCCTATTATTCCATCACAAGGTTGCCTTACCCGGTATTGGCAAGGCCGGTAGAGTCAACTACATCTATTCTATCAGGCTGCCTTGCCCGGTATATTGGCAAGGCCGGTAGAGCCTATTCTTCGGTTTCGGCTAGGCTGCCTTGCCCGGTATTTAGCAGGGCCGGTAGAGCCACCTATTGGTATTCATGCAGGTTGCCTTGCCCGGTATATTGGCAAGGCAGGTAGAACCTGTATTGCTACAGTTATGGACATTTGCCTATTCTATGTATTGTCTATATGTGAATAAATACCCTATGGGATTGTCTTAAACTTTTCAATAAAGTTGTGTTTTTACCTAACCTTATGTCTGAGAGTCTTAACAAACCGTGACACTGGACTGGCTGAGAACCCGCTACGTCGCTGACTGATCTGACTGAGAACCCGCTACGTTGCAGACTGGGCTGGCTGAGAACCTGTTACTTTGCTGACTGATCTGGCTGATAACCTGCTACATTGCTGACTAGATTGGCTGATAACCCACTATGTTGCAGACTCGACTGGCTGAGTACACGCATCTGTTGCTGACCGGACTGGCTGAGACACAGCTGACGCTGCTGACTGAGCTAGCTCTAACCCGCTTACATTGCCGACCGTTGGGCTGAGCACTCGCTGCTTCAGCCGCTCTTACTGGTATCTACTGCCTCTGGCGGTGTGCGCGTACGGAGTACCGGATTCCTTGCTTTTGGACCGTGTTACTCATTACCTATTACGTTTCCATCATTACCACTGCTATAAGCTGGGCTCACTCCCTGTGGGGAGTTACAGGCACTACTCTGGGCGCATTACCATCCGTGAACCTTGCTGTACCTAGGTATCCTAGGTCCGGTTCACTGTCTCGTCCTGCCTAACATCCGCTGTAGCCTTAGGGCTAAAGAGCCAGCTGTAGAGTGGTATACCAGTCTCTGTACACTACGTACTTGGACACCAGTTGCCTTCCGTGGTCTGTTGCCTCCGATTCACCCCTACCATTCTAGGGTCTATGCTACCAGTAGCTGTATGTATTGGGCCTCCCAATACCCTAGCGCTCTAGGGTCCTAGCTGCCAGTATCCGAAGTCTGGGCTTCCAGTTGACCCTAGCATTCTAGGGTCTGAGTTCGCCAGTTGTGTGCCTTGGGAGTCCTAGAATTCTAGGGTCCTCGTTGCCAGTACTCGTGGTCCGTGTGCCTTTGTCTACCCTAGCGTTCTAGGGTCTCAGTTGCCAGTATCCATTGGTTTGGGCATGCATTCATCCCTAGAACTCTAGGGTCCTTGCTGGCAGTAGTCAAGAGTCGTGGGCCTCCGATATACCCTAGGGCTCTAGGGTCCCAGTGTCAACATCAGCAAGTCGCTGCCTCCTCCTCACCGTAGCTTACTAGGGAACTTGCTGCTTGTCTGTACATTGTTGTTGTACTTTGCCTACCTAACCATTGTGTATTGTAGACAGTACTTGTACCGTCTTCTTCTGGGCTTGTGTGGGTGTGAACGTTTATGCTGTTTGTACTTTATTTTCAATAAAGTTATTTTAACCTTACAAGTCTTGTCTGAGTGTTCATCAAAACCGTGACTCTCCCACCCTAATGGAGGCTGGAGGAGCAGAGGCGGAAGTATACCGGTTACAGATTGGTGGTTCAAGCAATGACACATGGAACACGTTATGAATGCGCATAGTAGCCGGGAGTTCTAGAGCGTATGCCACAGGATTAATTTTCCAAATGACCCGGAAAGGGCCAATAAAGCGAGGGGCTAGTTTCCTACATGGCACCTGGAGACTGAGATTCCAGTATGACAGCCATACCCTGTCTCCAACTTGAAAAGTAGGTGCAGGTAGTCGCCTACGGTCAGCCTGCCACTTGTGCCTTAGTATAGAACCACATAGGGTATTCTGTACCTGCACCCATGAGGAATGGAGAGCCTGTAAATGCTCCTCCAGATCCAGAATCACTTGTGCCTCAAAAGTCTCAGGGAGAGCAGAGGGCTGGAACCCATAATTTATTGAAAACGGTGATGACTGAGACGAGGAATTGACGGCACAATTTCTGGCAAACTCCGTCCAGGGTAACAAGGCAGCCCAGTTGTCGTGGTGGTTATTTATGTAGCACCGGAGAAATTGCTCCAGTGAAGAGCAAGGTTGCCAAGGAATAGCTTGACTCTCCGCAAAGTCAGCATCCATAAAGTATCCTGCCACTCCTGAATCAAGTAATGCTGTGGCAGCTGTCGAGGAGTTGCTCCACAACAGGATAACCTCGAGGATGGGTTTACCCTTGACCAGCTCCGGGGACTGGGAAATGCCACCCAAGATCTGTCCCTAACAGGATCTTAGGTGTGGGCATTTCCCGGAAGTACAGGACAAGACTTCAACAAATGACCAGGTCTTCCACAGTATAAACAGAGACCCTCCCTTCGCCGGAAGGCTCTCTCCTCCCCCGAAAGGTGAGTTGCCCCAAACTGCATGGGTTCACTCCCGTCAGCAACATGTCCAGGAGGCGTGGGAGGCGAGGAAGGAATGGGTGGGTACACAAAGCTGGGAGCCAAAAGAGATGGAGGCCTATGCAGGCGCTCCCAAAAAGATGGTCTCTCCCTGATCCTGGAGTCGATCAGTATCGTAAAGGAGATTAACTCATCCAAGTCCTTAGGTAAGTCGCGAGCAGCAATCTCATCTTTGACCACATTGCAAAGCCCTTGGGAGAATGCTGTTACTAGAGCCTCATTGTTCCACCCAACTTCCGTCACCAGGGTACAGAATTCGATTGCATACTCTGCTACAATTCGGGACCCTTGGCATATTGTCATGAGGTGTTTGGAGGCAGAGACCTTACGACCAGGCATGTCAAAGACTTTACGAAAGGAGTCCACAAATGCCAGAAAGTCATAAATAATGGGTTTATCTGTTTCCCACAATGGTTTGGCCCATGCCAAAGCCTTGCCAGAAAGTAGAGTAATCAAAAACCCGACTCTACTGTGACCATTTCCATATAAATGCCCAATTGATTTATGAACACATGACACAGTGCTGGGTCTCCGTCATAGCGCTGAGGCAAAGGAGCGTGCCCAGAAAAACCCCTGCATCATGCCTGCATCAGGGTTAGCTGGAGCAACCAGTGCCGGGTTCGCAGCAGGAGAGGCCACCGGTTGTCCAACAGGATGGTCAAGGTGAGCAGTACGGTTTAACAAGGTTTGCAAGGTCATTGTAATCTGATCAATGTGTTGCTCTTGTACCTCCATCCTGGCTAGGAGGTCTTGGGTAGAAGGGTTACCAGTACTGTCCTATCACGGTTCCTGTGATTCCTTGTCACTCTCTGCTGTGGTGCTCTCTCATTGGTGGAGCGTGATTGGCCTGCCCAGGGTGTCCCTTCATATACCGGGCCTATGGCACCTGTCAGGTGCCCTTTTGTGGTGTTCCCGTACCTGCGTATTTCGTTGCTGTGTTCCTGCGTTCCTGTATACCGACTCTGCCCGTCTGACTACTCTGTTGTTCCTGCTCCGTGATTGACCCGGCTCTGCCTGACGTTCCTGCTCCGTGATTGACCCGGCTCTGGCTGACATTCCTGCTCCGTGATTGACCCGGCTCTGGCTGAAGTTCCTGCTCCATGATTGACCCGGCTCTGGCTGATGTTCCTGCTCCGTGATTGACCCGGCTCCGGCTCCATTTGCTCTTGCAGTGTCTCTCCTCCGTTACCGCACCTCAGTGGTGCTATTGGCTCCGGTCCCAGTTGCTCTTGCAGTGTCTCTCTTCCGTTACCGCACCTAAGGGGTGCTATTGGCTGTTGCTCCAGTCAGCTCTGGCTATATAATTGGGAATATTACAGTAAGGCTATCTTGTAGTGATTCAGTTCAGTCACACTGCTAGCGCTTGCTTTCTGCACTACTACCTGGACTGTTTATATTCACGGGGCGTTGGCTAATCACCACAATAGAGACTGATTATTGGTATTGGGCATTAACTCCATTGATTCCTATTACATGTTATTTGCTCCTACCATGGTGGGCCTGTACTACATCCCAATACTTGTCTGATATGTGCTATTACCTATTCTAGCCCCAAGGGGCACTATTCCTTATTTTTACCTCAATAAAACTGTGTTTCATTTTAACCTTTGGTCTGAGTGTCGTAAAACCGTAACAGTACGAAAGGGTCATGACCTCAGACAGAAAGGGTGACGGTAATACACAGAACCTCTATTGGAGGATGGATGTACATGAGCAACGCTTGGACCAGTTGGCTCTGGCCATGCAGACTTTACTGGAACGTACAGTACACCTCGATAAACCGAACCAAAATCCGGTGGTCCCCCCAGTTCCGACACCGGATAATCATGCTGGGTTGTCTGCTGCACCTCCCAGAGGTCTAACGGCGGCGCCGCCGTTACCATTGAGATACGATGGCGAACCTACACTATGCAGGGGGTTTATTAACCAATTAGAGATATTCCTGGAACTGACACCTCATGCCTTCCCTAATGATCATAGCAAGGTGGGGTTCATGATATCTCTATTAACGGGTAAAGCCCTGGCGTGGGCGAATCTCTTATGGGAGAACGCCAAACCTTGCACGCTGAACTTCAATGAGTTTATAAGGAAGTTTCGGAGAGTATTTGAGGTACCTGGTAGAGCCGCCTCTGCTGCCAAAAGATTGAGGAAATACAAATGGGCGATCGTACAGTAGGCGATTATGCCATAGAATTTCGGACACTGGCAGCAGAGGTAGGCTGGAATAACGAGGCGTTGGTGGCAGCCTTTGCCCAAGGGTTTTCTGATTCAATTAAAGATGAAATTGCGGCCAGAGATGTACCCAGTGACTTAGATGAGTATATCGATTATGTCATGCTCATTGACTCTCGTATTCGTGAAAGGCGTCTGGCCAGAAGGGCAAAATCCAGAAACTATGGGCACGGCAGCCCTTTAAACCCACCCTCGCCTCCCATTCCTCCTGAACGAGCATCCAAACCGGGTGAGCCAATGCAACTCGGTTTCACTAGACTTACTAAGGAGGAGCGGGCACACCGTAAAAGGCAGGGTTTATGTTTATATTGTGGCAAAGCTGGGCACATGCTACGCACTTGTCCGGTACGGCCGGGAAATGCACGCACCTAGGGTACCTTGGGGGACAGGCCCTAGGTGGTGTACAATCGTCCCCAGACTCCTGTACACAAAAACCCACCATCCAGGGGAGTTTTTCCTTGGCCGACCAAGCTGTGGAGGTACTGGCTCTGGTAGAGTCTGGTGCAGCAGGGTACTTCATGGACCGTTCCTTTGCCGAACGGCACAATATTCCGTTGACTAAAAGAGATACTCCGCTAGCCATTGAGGCCATTGACGGAACCAGCATTTATCACTATGGAAACAACTCCTATCATTATGTCTATTGGGGCTCTCCACAGGGAGGAGGTATGTTTCCACCCCTGGAGGCAAATCAATAGCGCAATCATATGGCCTGTGCTGCAGTAATGCGCTAGCCTCTCCCTTACTGAATACATCACTGAACTTGCGATATTCAGTTGGCACGGAGGGAGAGGTACACAAAATCTTGACCGGGTGTGACAAACAGTGTCTAGTACAATACTCAGACCATGACTTAACCTCACATCTTTGCCAATCAAACTGAGGGTTGTGCAACAATAACCATGGGAACCCCAGAATGACCGCATGATGGGGTGAGTGGAGATGAGTGGAAAATGGCATTCAATACTAGGTCAGGGCACTACGAATACTTAGTGATGCCATTTGGATTGTGTAATGCATCTGCCGTATTTCAAGAGTTGATCAATGACATCCTCCGTGATATGCTGCAGTCTTGTGTGGTCGTATACCTTGAAGATATATTGATACACTCTGCTAACCTAACTCAGCACATCCAGGATGTGTCCGAGGTTTTGCTCCATTTACGCAAGAACAAATTGTTCTGTAAATTAGAAAAATGTGAATTTCACAGGTCCAAAGTACCCTTCCAGGGATTTGTGATATCTAATGATGGCATTGCCATGGACCAGGAGAAATTGACAGCAGTCCTACAGTGGCCACGGCCCAAAGGGTTAAAAGCTATTCAACGATTTTTGGGCTTTGCCAATTATTATAGAAAATGTATTCAGAATTTCTCTACCATTGTGAAACCCTTGTCTGACCTCACACATAAGGGCGCAAATCCCTCTCAATGGTCTGAGGCAGCTGAAAACGCTTTTGAGACACTTAAATCTGCTTTTGCCTCTACTTCTATACTGTCCCTCCCCAATCCTGCCCTGCCATTTACATTGGAGGTCGATGCCTCCGAAGTCGGGGTAGGGGCAGTTCTTTCTCAATGCCCTAAGGAGGGTGGCAACCTGAGACCTTGTGGGTTCCTTTCCAAGAAGCTCTCTAGTGCCCAAAGCCATTACGAGATTGGTGATAGGGAACTGTTGGCCATTATCCTCGCACTGAAAGAATGGCGACACTTATTGGAAGGCACAAGAACCCCGGTATTAATTCTTACTGACCATAAAAATTTGACATATCTCTCAGAAGAGAAAAGGCTGTCCTCCCGCCAGGCTAGGTGGGCACTGTTCTTGTCTCGGTTTAATTTTATAGTGTCCTACCTGCCTGGTTCTAAGTACATTAGGGCAGACGCCCTATCCAGACAGTTTAGCTCTGACATTGAGAGGGATGAAGTCCCTGTACCGATTATTCAGCCAGATCGGATCTTGGCAACAGTGCGCACTAGTATCACTTCGCCACCGGGGGTGCAAATTTTGGCATCTCAAGCACGGGCACCTCCAGAAACCCCAGTTGGCAAGTGCTTTGTGGATGAGTCTTTCCGTACCCGTCTGCTCAAGACTTACCACTCATCTAAGGCGGCTGGCCACATCGGGAGGGATCAGTTAATATGGTCTCTCTCACAAGTATTTTGGTGGCCTTCCCTTAGAACCGATTGCTCCGCATTTACTGCAGCCTGTGCCACCTGTGCCCGTGCTAAGACCCCCAGACATCTCCCAGTGGGCTTACTCCAACCAGTGCCTAATGGTGAACGCCCATGGTCCCACATATCTATTGAATTTCTGGGAGAATTGCCGGTGTCTAGGGGTTACACATTTATCCTGATGGTGGTTGACAGGTTCTCTAAGATGGCTCACTTCGTGCCCCTCTCTGGTCTTCCTTCGGCCCAGGAGTTGGCAGTAGTTTTTGCCAGAGAGGTGTTCTGCTTGCATGGGGTTCTCAGAGTGGTAGTGTCGGACCGAGGGAGTCAGTTCGTGTCGAGATTTTGGAGGGCATTCTGTAGCCAGATGGGCATACAACTGTCCTTTTCCTCCACATACCATCCCCAGACCAACAGGGCCGCTGAGCGTGCCAATCAGAGACTGAAGCAGTTTCTGCGCTGCTTTGTGACTGATCATCATGACAATTGGGCTGACCTGTTGTCGTGGGCGGAGTTTGCCAGGAATTGTGCGGTTAATTCATCGTCTGGGAGCTCCCCATTTCTTACCAATTATGGGTTCCAGCCGTGTTTGCTCCCGGACTCATTTCAGTCGCAGCACATTCCAGCTCTGGACGAACATATTGAGCAGCTCCGCTCCACGTGGGCACAGGTTCAGAGGACCCTCAGCCAATCCTTCCAGCGACATCAGCGGCATGCCAACCATAGAAGGCTGCCAGAGGTCTACTTCCAGGTTGGGGACAGGGTATGGCTCTCCTCCAGAAATCTCAATCTGCAAGTGCCATCCAACAAATTGGCTCCCTGGTTCATTGGTCCATTCAAAGTTATCCGCATGGTTAACTCAGTTTCTTACGCACTGGAACTCCCGGCATCAATGCGCATTCACAATGTGTTCCATGTGTCTCTGTTGAAGCCCTTGGTATGCAACTGTTATACTACCACTCCGGTGGTTCCCGGGCTGGTGGATGTTCAGGGCCAAGAGGAGTACGAAGTTCAGAGCATTATTGATTCTAGAAGGTTTAGAGGTAAATTGCAGTATTTGGTCCACTGGAAGGGTTATGGGCCTGAAGAGCGTTCTTGGGTCGACCAACGGGACCTTCATGCCCCAAGGTTATTGCGCAATTTTCACTTTAAATATCCTCAGAAACCCAGACCCTCGGCCAGGGGAGGGGGTCTTTGAGAGGGGGGTACTATCACGGTTCCCGTGATTCCTTGTCACTCTCTGCTGTGGTGCTCTCTCATTGGCGGAGCATGATTGGCCCGCCCAGGGTGTCCCTTCATATACCGGGCCTATGGCACCTGTCAGGTGCCATTTCGTGGTGTTCCCGTACCTGTATATTTCATTGCTGTGTTCCTGCGTTCCTGTGTACCGACTCTGCCCGTCTGACTACTCTGTTGTTCCTGCTCCGTGATTGACCCGGCTCTGGCTGACGTTCCTGCTCCGTGATTGACCTTACTCCGGCTGACGTTCCTGCTCCATGATTGACCAGGCTCTGGCTGACGTTCCTGCTCCGTGATTTACCCGGCTCCTGCTGACGTTCCTGCTCTGTGATTGCTTCCAGTGTTCCTGCGAGATTCTGATCTCTTTGCCTGGCGACATTCTGAACTGTGCTTGCAGTGCTGTACAGACTGCAGAGCTTGTTGCCTCCGTTACTGAGCCTGTCTATACACTTGCTGAGCTTGTTGCCTCCGTTACTGAGCCTGTCTGTACACTTGCTGAGCTTGTTGCCTCCATTACCGAGCCTGTCAGAGTACACTTGCTGAGCTTGTTGCCTCTGTCACCGAGCCTGTCAGAGAACACTTGCTGAGCTTGTTGCCTCCGTTACCGAGCCTGTCCGTATACAGTTGCCAAGCTTGTTGCCTCCGATTCTGAGCCGTTTAACACTTGCTGAGCTGTTGCCTCCATTACCGAGCCTATCCATTTACACTAGCAGAGCAGTGACCTACATTTACGGTGCTTGCACCCTTTCAGTCGTTGCACCGCGTGGTGCTATTGGGCATTCCGTAGCTCTTGCAGTGAGTAGCTCCGTTCTGGCACCGGAAGGGTGTCTTGGCTCTGGTCTCGTATTGCTCGCAGTGTTGTACCATCATACCGCACCTGGGAGTGCGTTTGGCTCATGCTACATTCGCTTGTGCAGTGTCCATTCCGTTACCGCACCCAAGGGGTGTTCTTGGCTCCGGTCCCATTTGCTCTTGCAGTGTCTCTCTTCCGTTACCGAGGCCTCAGTTGTGCTATTGGCTCCGGTCCCAGTTGCTCTTGCAGTGTCTCTCTTCCATTACCGAGGCCTCAGTTGTGCTATTGGCTCCGGTCCCAGTTGCTCTTGAAGTGTCTCCCATTACCACACCTAAGGGGTGCTATTGGCTCTTGCTCCAGTCAGCTCTGGCTATACAATTGGGAATATTACAGTAAGGCTATCTTGTAGTGATTCAGTTCAGTCACACTGCTAGCGCTTGCTTTCTGCACTACTACCTGGACTGTTTATATTCACTGGGCGTTGGCTAATCACCACAACAGAGACTGATTATTGGTATTGGGCATTAACCCTTTACCTCCATTGATTCCTATTACATGTTATTTGCTCCTACCATAGTGGGCCTGTACTACATCCCAATACTTGTCTGATATGTGCTATTACCTATTCTAGCCCCAAGGGGCACTGTTCCTTATTTTTACCTCAATAAAACTGTGTTTCATTTTAACCTTTGGTCTGAGTGTCGTACAACCGTAACATGTCCGTAGACATGGACCTTGCGTACTGTCACGGTCTCAAGAACAAGAACTGGACCAGTACTGAAGGTAACACAATCTTTATTAATATACACAACGTACAGAACAAACAGTACAGCAAGTACACCATACAATATAGAAGATGTCAGGAGGGATAGAGCTGCTGTGGTGGTACTGATGGAGTCCCAGAAGGCAAGTGGAGAGAAACCGCCTCAGGTCTGCACCTGAGGATCTACTACAGGTCCACACCTGTACATGCAACGCACCAGAGTAGGGTACTGCACTACAGTTCTGCACCTGCATAGACAATGTACCGGAGAAGACAATTGCTACAGGTCCGCACCTGTAAGGACAACGTACCGGAGAAGGCAACTGTGCTACAGTTACACCTGTATAGCACAGTATAAGAATCGAAACCAGGAGAAGTCTGCCAGAGCCACCATGTGCACCCAATAAGTTATCCACTGGAGCGTTGGTATGCTGGGTGAGCAGTGGACAACCCCAGGTAACCCTCAAGTGGGTAGTCAGACAACACAGAATGAGATAGAGCAAATGTAAGCCAGAGCCGCAGGTCTGCACCAGATTGGTTATCGGACTAGCCAGGGTCATACACAGAGCGGGTAGTCGGACAGAGCCACAGGTCAGAACCAGGACAGATAGTCAGCCAGGCCAAGGGTCATGCACAGAGGTGTTAGTCTACCAGAGCCGCAGGTCCACACCAGAAGGAATGTCAGCCAAGCCAGGGTCATACACAGAGCGGGTAGCCAGACAAACCAAAGGCTGGCACCAGGACGGGTAGTCAGACAAACTAGGTCAAGCAGAAAAACAAAAGCCAACTGCACTGGACACCACGCAAAGGCGACTGAGCATAGTGTCCAGGCAGTATTTGAGGAAAAGGGCCAGGAAGAGGAGGAGTCACAAAAAGGTGCACTGTACCTTTAAATGGAGCGCACGTCCATGCCTTGGACATGCGCCCATAATCATACAGACCCGCGCTGGAAGCAGCCCGGAGCGAACTGCCAGCACATGAGGCTCGACTGCCAACTACAGTGCGGCTGAAGCCGCCGGGCAAGACTACAGCTGTAGCCGCTAGACAAAAACTGAGGCTGGAGCCGCCGGATCAAACTGCGGCTGGAGCCGCTGAAGGAAGCCGCGTTCGGCTCGAGCAGCCACCGCCAGGTACTTTGACAGATGGGGAGTTAAGACCATGTATAGACTACAGAGACCTAAACAAGTTGATGATAAAAAACGCATACCCCATGCCTTTAATCACTGAGTTGTTTGATTGAATTAAGGGCTCAAAAGTATTCACCAAACTTGATTTAAGGGTGACCTATAATCTGGTGAGAATAAAGGAATGGCATGAGTGGAAATCCACCTTTAACACCCGTAGCGGACATTATGAATATCTGGTAATGCCCTTTGGGCTATGAAATGCTCCGGCAGTGTTTCAAGAATTTATTAATGAGATATTGAGTCATCTACTGCAGAAATGTGTAGTAGTATATCTGGATGACATTCTCATCCACTCACCTACCATAGAGGCACATCGAGCAGATGTGGTACAGGTCTTGCAACTTCTGAGTGACAACAGGCTGGTTTGCAAGCTGGAAAATGTGCGAGTTTCACAAGTCTCAAGTCACGCTTCTGGGGTACATGATCTCCTCTGTAGGACTGGCTATGGATCCACTTAAGTTGTCCTTTGTGCTGGAGTGGCCTTGTTCAGTGGGTGTAAAGGCCATTCAAAGGTTTCTGGGATTCACAAACTACTATAGAAGGTTCATCAAGAACTTCTCGTCAGTGGTCAAGCCACTTACCGACATGACACACAAGGGGGCAGAGACGTTCTACTCGTCCCCCGATGCCATCCGAGCATTTGAGGATCTAAAGGTTGCCTTCCCTAAGGCTCCCATCCTGTCTTATCCCAATCCTGACCTGCACTTTACTCTGGAGGTCAATGCATCTGAGTCAGGAGTAGGTGCCCTCCTGTCTCAGCGCTCGGCTCCGGGGGAGGTCCTACTGCCATGTGGCTACTTTTCTAAGAAATTGTCCAGGGCTCAGAGTGTATACAATATAGAGGATTGAGAGTTGCTGGCTGTTATCCTCGCATTAAAAGAGTGACGCTACCTGTTGGATTGGACAAATTCTCCAATCCTAATCCTCACTGACCACAAAAACCTGACCTTTCTTTCCAAAGCTAAGAGGTTGTTGCCCAGGCAGGCCAAATGGGCTTTATTCCTCTGCAGGTTTAATTATGTGTTATTGTACCTTCCGGGTACTAAGAATGTCAGGGCGGATGCCCACTCGAGGCAATTCGGATCAGATCCTGAGGCTGATAGTGTTCCCGTGCCTATTAGTGTTGAGCGAGCACCCCGATGCTCGGGTGCTCGGGTGCTCTGACCGAGCACCCCCTGAGGCTCGAGTGCTCGGCCGAGCACCCGAGCCCCATTGAAATGAATGGGGCGACACCAGGCACCCCCTGCTCTGATGAGGGGAGGGTGCCTGGTCAATGCCCCCTTCATCTCCGCTATGCCCCCTTCATCTCCGAATGCCCCCTTCAGCTCCGCAATGTCCCCCTTCAGCTCCGCTATGCCCCTCTTCCACAATGTGCCCCTTCATCTCCGCTATGCCCCTCTTCCACAATGTGCCCCTTCATCTCCGCTATGCCCCTCTTCCACAATGTCCCCCTTCATCTCCTCTATGCCATAGAGGAGATGAAGGGGGACATTGTGGAAGAGGGGCATAGCGGAGATGAAGGGGCACATTGTGGAAGAGGGGCATAGCGGAGATGAAGGGGCACATTGTGGAAGACGGGCATAGCGGAGATGAAGGGGGACATTGTGGAAGAGGGGCATAGAGTCTATGCCCCTCTTCCACAATGTCCCCCTTCATCTCCGCAATGCCCCCTTCATCTCCGCAATGCCCCCGTACCTCCAGTCCCTGGTGGTCCAGCGGAGCGTCTTCGGATCTGTGCCTCTTCCGGCACAGATCCCCGCCACCCGAACATGGCGGGAGAGCACATGGCGGTACTCGACGAGTACCGCCATGTGCCGAGCAGAGCGATGCTCGAGCCGATCCGAGCATCGGCCGAGCACGCTCGCTCATCACTAGTGCCTATCATTTCTACAGATCACATTCTGGTTACCATTCGAACTAGTATTATCTCTCCTTTGGGGGAGGAGATCTTGGCTTCGCAAGCCACAGCTCCTACTGACAAACCTAGCGGGAGATGCTTTGTCCCTGAGCACCTGCAAACTCATTTAATGTCTACCTGTCACTCTTCTAAGGCCACAGGGCATATTGGTCGCTACCAACTGGTCCATATCTAGGCTCTTTTGGTGGGCGAGCTTAAGAACTGACTGCTCTACTTTTGTAGCAGCTTGTGCCACATGTGCTCACAGAAAGACTCCCAGGCATCTTCTCTTGGGCCTGTATCACGGTGCCTGTGCTGCCTTCTGTCAGTTTTGGCTGTGCGATGCTCCCATTGGTTGACCTACAGTTGGCCCGCCCAGTATGGCCTTTATATGCTGGGCTCTGGCACCTATCTGGTGCCCTTTCGTGGTGTTCCTGTACCAGTGCCTACTTGAGCTTCGTGGATTCCAGTGTACCGACTTGGCCTCGTTTGACTACTCTGCTTCTTGTCTCCTGCTTCCGTGATCTGACCTGGCTTGTCTGACGTTCCTGCTCCGTGATTCGACCCAGCCTGGCTGACGTTCCTGCTCCGTGATCTGACCCGGCTTGTCTGACGTTCCTGCTCCGTGATTCGACCCGGCCTGGCTGACATTTCTGCTCCGTGATCTGACCCGGCTTGTCTGACATTCTTACTCCGTGATTCGACCCGGCCTGGCTGACGTTCCTGCTCCGTGTCTCGACCCGGTTCTCCTGTTCCAGTGTTCACTGTGTTGCTTGGGCGACATTCTGACTACCGCTGTGCTTGGGGGCCTAGTGTCCATTACTGCTACAAGCACTAAGCCATTGGCTGTGTCCTCCTTTAACTCTTGTAGAGCCTCCGTGTTGCTTCCATTACTGCTACGGCAGTGTGCCATTGGCTGTGTCCTCCGTTAACTCTTGCAGAGCCTCCATGTTGCCTCCGTTACTGCTACGGCAGTGTGCCATTGGCTGTGTCCTCCGTTAACTCTTGCAGAGCCTCCGTGTTGCCTCCGTTACTGCTACGGCAGTGTGCCTTTGACTGTACTATCTGTTAAGCTCTTGCAGAGTCTCAGTGTTGCCTCTGTTACTGCTACGGCAGTGTGCCATTGGCTGAACTATCCGTTAAGCTCTTGCAGAGTCTCAGTGTTGCCTCCATTACTGCTACGGCAGTGTGCCATTGGCTGAACTATCCGTTAAGCTCTTGCAGAGTCTCAGTGTTGCCTCTGTTACTGCTATGGCAGTGTGTCATTTGCCGAGTTCTCCGTTTAAGCTCTTGCAGAGCATCGGTGTTGTCTTCGTGACTGCTACGGCAGTAATCCTCAGTCTCAGTTACCGCTATGGAGGAGTGCAAGTACTCTGGTCTCCGTTAGTGCTTGGCAGTCTCCTACATTGCGCTATTCTACCATACTGGGCTTTACTAAGAGAACTCACCACAGACTTCTCTGCACAGAGACTGATTACACCCATTGGAGAACTTTAACTCATGCTGATCTGTTGCTCTGGGTATACACCCATTCCTGCCTGACCTGTGTCAGTATAAGACCACTCTGGACTCTCAAGTTATACTGGACCTGTGTATGTATATATATATAAATATATCTATATATATATATATATATATATATATATAAAACCTGTCTGTAATATTATGCTAGTACTACAGGGCCTGTGAGGGTTATCTTATTGTTTTACGATTTCAATAAAACTGTGTTTTATCCTAACCCACTGTGTCTGAGTGTTGAACAAACCGTTACAGTACGAAAGGGCCATGACCTCAGACAATAAAGGTGAAGGAAATTCACAGAACATCCACTGAAGGATGGATGTACACGAGCAGCGTTTGGACCAGTTGTCACTGGCTATTCAAACTTTACTTGAGCGTACGGTGCATCTCGATAAACCGATTCAGAATCCAGTGGTCCCCCCAGTTTTGACACCGGAGAGTCATTTCTTGACTACTGTTGCCTCAGCTAAAGGGCTAACGGCATATGTCCCACTACCACTCAGATACGATGGTGAACCCACCCTGTGCAGAGGGTTTATTAATCAATTGGAGATATTTCTGGAACTAACCCCTCATGCCTTCCCTAAAGGCCGTAGTAAGGTCGTGTTCATGATATCATTATTGATGGGCAGAGCCTTGGCATGGGCCAATCCATTGTGGGAAAATGCTAAACCTTGTACCAGGGACTTCAGGGAGTTTGTACGTATGTTTCGGAGAGTATTTGAAGTTCCTGGTAGAGTCGCTTCTGCTGCCAAACGGTTGATGGAGATACAACAGGGCAGTCGTACTGTGGGCGATTATGCCATAGAATTCCGTACATTGGCAGCAGAGGTAGGGTGGAATAACGAGGCGTTGGTGGCAGCCTTTGCTCAAGGACTTGCCGACCACATTAAAGATGAAACTGCTGCTAGAGAAATACCCAGTGATCTGGACGAGTACATTGATTATGTCATCCTAATTGACTCCCGTATTCGTGAGAGACGTATGGTTAAAGACCGTAGGCCACGGCCTAGAAACTGTGGGCAAAACAGTTTTTTGAACCCACCCATGCCTCTCTCGCCTCCCATGCCTCCTGATCATTTACATGAGTCCTGTGAACCAATGCAACTCGGGTTCACCAAACTTACTAAGGAGTAATGGGCACACCGCAGGAGGCAGGGCCTATGTTTATACTGTGGCAAAGCTGGGCACCTCTTACGTACCTGTCCTGTATGTCCGGGAAACGAACGCACCTAGGGTACCTTGGGGGACAGGCCCTAGGTGGTGTTCAGCAGTCCCTAGACCCAAGTACACAGAAACCCACAATCCAGGTGGTATTTTCATAGGCAGAACAGCCAGTTGAGGTTCTGGCCCTGGTGGATTCCGGCGCAGCCAGTTACTTTATGGATAATTCATTTGCTGCGTTACATAAGATTCCGTTGGTCAAGAGGGAATCTCCCTTAGCCTTTGAAGCCACTGATGGCAGACCGCTAGAACCAGCTCAGATAACTATGGAAACTATTCCTATTTCTATGACTACTGGGGCCCTCCACAAGGAGGAACAACGATTTCAGATAATTCATTCTCCTCATCATGCGGTCATTCTGGGGTTCCCATGGTTACATTTGCATAGTCCCCAGTTTGATTGGCAGAAGTGTGAGATCATGTCTTGGTCTGAATATTGCATGGAGCATTGTGTGTCGCATCCAGTTAAGATTTTATGTACCTCTCCCTCCGTGCCAGCTGAATACCGCAAATTCAGTGACGTGTTCAGTAAGGGAGAGGCTAGCGCATTGCCCCAACATAGAGCATACGATTGCGCCATTGATTTGCCTTCGGGCACCGTGTCCCCCAGGGGTCGCACGTACCCACTGTCATGCAAAGAGAATAGGGCCATGGAGGATTACATTGATGACGCCCTTAAAAGAGGGATTATATGCAAGTCTACCTCTCCTGCTGGTGCTGGCTTCTTTCTCGTAAAAAAGAAGAATGGCGAGTTAAGGCCTTGCATTGATTACCGTGGATTAAATAAACTCATGTCCAAGAATGCCTACCCCATACCACTCATTACTGAACTATTTGACAGGTTAAAAGGGTCTTCCATTTTCAGGAAACTAGATCAACGAGCCGCCTATAACCTGATCAGAATTAAAGTTGGGGATGAGTGGAAAATGGCATTTAATACCAGATTAGGACATTATGAATACCTAGTCATGCCATTTGGTCTCTGCAACGCACCTGCTGTATTTCAAGAATATATTAACGATATCCTCCGTGATATGCTTCAGTCCTGTGTAGTAGTCTACCTCGATGACATATACACTCGGCTAATCTGTCCCAACACATCAAGGATGTGTCCAAGGTCTTACTTCGTTTACGCAAGAATAAACTATTCTGTAAACTGGAAAAGTGCGAGTTTCACAAGTCCAAAGTGCCTTTCTTGGGTTTCGTGATCTCTAATGATGGTATTGCCATGGACCAGGAGAAACTCGCAGCTGTGTTACAATGGCCACGACCCAAGGGGTTAAAAGCGATTCAGCGCTTTCTTGGCTTTGCCAATTATTACAGAAAGTTTATCCAAAACTTCTCCACGATTGTTAAACCTCTGTCTGATCTTAAGCACAAGGGTGCTAATCCATCCCAATGGTCTGATGCAGCTGAGTACGCTTTTGAAACATTAAAATCCGCATTTGCATCTGCTCCTGTACTGTCCCACCCCAACCCTTCCCTGCCATTTACGTTGGAGGTTGATGCCTCGGAAATAGGGGTAGGGGCAGTACTGTATCAGCGGCGGGGGGTACTCTGAGACCATGTGGGTTCTTCTCAAAGAAACTATCTAGTGCCCAAAGTCACTATGAAATTGGCGACAGAGAACTTCTGGCTATCATTCTCGCCTTAAAAGAATGGCACCACCTACTGGAGGGTACCAGAACCCCCGTATTAGTTTTAACTGACCACAAGAATCTGACTTATCTCTCAGAGGCGAAAAGATTGTCCTCTCGTCAGGCCAGATGGGCACTGTTTCTATCCCGTTTTAACTTTGTAGCATCCTACCTACCGGGCTCTAAAAACGCTAGGGCTCATGCCCTGTCTAGACAATTTGGGCCAGAGATGGAGAAGGATGAGACCCCCGTACCTATTATTCAGCCTGATCGCATCCTGGCTACACTACGTACTAGTATCACTTCTCCACTGGGGGAAGAGATTTTGGATACCCAGGATACGGCACCCCCAGAAACCCCAGTGGGCAAGTGTTTTGTGGACGAGCCATTTTGTACCCATTTGCTTGAAACATATCACTCTTCTAAGGCTGCTGGGCATATTGGGAGGGATCAATTAAGATGGTCTGTCTCACAAGCATTTTGGTGGCCCTCCCTTTGAGCCGATTGCTCTGCATATACTGCAGCCTGTACCACCTGTGCTCCTGCCAAAACCCCTAGACACCTCCCAGTGGGCTTACTCCAACCTGTACCTAATGGTGAGCACCCTTGGTCTCACGTATCCATTGATTTCCTGGGAGTGCTGCCAGTGTCCAGGGGTTATTCGTTTATTCTGATGGTGACAGATTCTCTAAAATGGCTAATTTCGTACCCCTTTCTGGTCTCCCTTCAGCCCAGGAGCTGGCAGTGGTCTTTGCGAGAGAAGTGTTCCTGTTGCATGGGGTTCCTAGAGTTTTGGTGTCCGACCGTGGGAGCCAATTCGTGTCCAGATTCTGGAGGGCATTCTGTGGCCAAATGGGCATTCAACTGTCCTTTTCCTCCGCCTACCATCCCCAGACCATGGAGCCGCTGAGCATGCCAATCAGGGACTGGAGCAGTTCCTGCGCTGTTTTGTTACCGATCATCATGATAATTGGGTAGACCTGTTGCCATGGGCAGAGTTCGCCAGGAACTGTGCCATTAATTCATCGTCTGGGAGCTCCACGTTTCTCATCAATTACGTGTTCCAGCCATGCTTGCTCCCGGACTCATTCTAGTCGCAACAGATTCCAGCTCTGGATGAGCATATCAAGCAACTCCGCTCCACATGGGCACAGGTTCAGAGGGCCCTCAGTCAGTTATTCCAGCGTCATCAACGCCACGCTAACCGTAGATGGCTACCAGCAGTCTCCTTTCAGGTTGGGGACAGGGTATGGCTCTCCTCCAGAAAACTTAATTTGCAAGTTCCGTCCAATAAGTTGCCTCCCCAGTTCATTGGTCCCTTCAGGGTAATCTGTAAAGCTAATCCTGTCTCATATGCCTTGGAACTCCCAGCATCTATGCACATACATAATGTGTTCCATGTGTCCCTGTTAAAACCTCTGGTATGCAACTGCTACCACTCCAGTGGTTCCTGGTCCTGTGGATGTTCAGGGCAAAGAGGAGTACAAAGTTCAAAGCATAATTGATTCACGGAGATTTAGAGGAAAATTGCAATATTTGGTCCATTGGAAGGGCTATGGCCCTGAAGAGCGTTCATGGGTTGATCAGAAGGACCTTCATACCCCTAGATTATTGCGCAATTTTCACTTAAATATCCCCAGAAACCAGGTCCCTCTTCCAGGAGAGGGGGTCTTTGAGAGGGGGGTACTATCACGGTGCCCGTGCTCCCTGTGCTGCCTTCTGTCAGTTCTGGCTGTGCGATGCTCCCATTGGTTGATTTGCAGTTGGCCCGCCCAGTATGGCCTTTATATGCTGGGCTCTCCGGTGCTATCCGGTGCCCTTTCGTGGTGTTCCTGTACCAGTGCCTACTTGAGCTTTGTGGATTCCAGTGTACCGACTTGGCCTCGTTTGACTACTCTGCTTCTTGTCTCCTGCTCCCGTGATCTGACCCGGCTTGTCTGACATTCCTGCTCCGTGATTCGACCCGGCCTGGCTGATGTTCCTGCTCCGTGATCTGACCCAACTTGTCTGACGTTCCTGCTCCGTGATTTGACCCGGCCTGGCTGACGTTCCTGCTCCGTGTCTCGACCCGGTTCTCCTGTTCCAGTGTTCGCTGTGTCGCTTGGGTGACATTCTGACTACCGCTGTGCTTGGGGGCCTAGTGTCCATTACTGCTACAAGCACTAAGCCATTGGCTGTGTCCTCCGTTAACTCTTGCAGAGCCTCCGTGTTGCCTCCGTTACTGCTACGGCAGTGTGCCATTGGCTGAACTATCCGTTAAGCTCTTGCAGAGTCTCAGTGTTGCCTCCGTTACTGCTACGGCAGTGTGTCATTTGCTGAGTCCTCCGTTTAAGCTCTTGTAGAGCATCTGTGTTGCCTCCGTGACTCCTACGGCAGTAATCCTTAGTCTCAGTTACCGCTATGGCGGAGTGCAAGTACTCTGGTCTCCGTTACTGCTTGGCAGTCTTCTACATTGCGCTATACTACCCTACTGGGCGTTACTAAGAGAACTCACCACAGACTTCTCTGCACAGAGACTGATTACACCCATTGGAGAACTTTAACTCATGCTGAACTGTTGCTCTGGGTATACACCCATTCCTGCCTGACTTGTGTCAGTATAAGTCCACTCTGGACTCTCAAGTTATACTGGACCTGTGTATGCATATATATATATAACCTGTCTTGTGTCTGTAATATTATGCTAGTACTACAGGGCCTGTGAGGGTTATCTTATTGTTTTACGATTTCAATAAAACTGTGTTTTATCCTAACCCACTGTGTCTGAGTGTTGAACAAACTGTTACAGCCTGCTTCAGTCGATACCAAATGGTAATCGTCCTTGGTCTCATGTATCTATTAACTTTATGGTTGAGCTGCCGGTTTCCAAGGGGCATACGGTCAGTCTTATGATTGTCCACAGGTTCTCTAAGATGGTCCACTTTGTACCCCTGAAGAGTCTTTCTTCGTCTAAAGAGCTGGCCGAGATATTTTCCCGGGAGGTATTCAGGCTTCATGGAGTGCCCGGGGTGCTGCTCTCTGACCGGGGGAGTCAATTCGTGTCCCATTTCTGGAGGGCCTTCTGTGGGCAAATGGACAATCAGTTGTCATTTTCATCAGCTTACCACCCCCAATCTAATGGTGCTGCTGAGAGATCCAATCAGGGCCTGGAACAGTTTTTACGTTGTTTTATATCGGACCATCACAGTGACTGGGCAAGCTTGTTACCATGGGCAGAGTTTGAAAGCCATGGCATCAAACTCTTCTTCGCAGAATTTCCAGTTCTTGATTAATTATGGCTTCCAGCCTGCTCTGCTACCTGACTCATCTGAGGCACAAGAAATTCCAGCTCTGGATGAGCATCTTAGGCAGCTCCACTCCACTTGGGTTCAAGTTCAAAGAACCCTTCAAAGGTCCACTCAGCACTACAAAAGACGTGTGGATCGTTGGCACGGGCCGACTCCAGTGTTTCAAGTGGGGGATAGGGTATGGCTGTCCTCTCGTAACCTCAAACTCCAGGTGCCTTGTAAGAAGCTGGCTCCTCGGTTCGTAGGCCTGTACTGGGTACTGCATAGGATCAACCATGTCTCTTACGCCCTGGAGCTTCTGGCTGGTATGCCTATCCACAATGTTTTCCATGTGTCCCTGCTTAAATCTTTGGTTTGCAACCATTACACTTCGGTACCTGTCCTGCCTGGGCCAGTTTAAGTCAATGACCAGGAGGAGTATGAGGTACAGTCAATTCTGGCCTCTCGCAGAAGTAGAGGTCACCTCCAATACATTGGAAGGGGTATGGTCCCAAGGAGGGTTCTTGGGTGTCGGTTGGCGATGTGCACACTCCTGATTTGCTCCGCAGCTTCCACGCTCGTTTTCCCCTTAAGCCCGGTCCTCTTCCACGGGGAGGAGGTCAATAAAGGGCGGGTACTATCACAGTCTCCCTTTGAGGCCTAAGCGATCCTGTGCTCTTACCTCTGTATGGCCGCCGGCCACTTCCTCATTGCTATAGTCATGTTTCAGGCATTGACACAAATGCCTGTTTATAGGCCTATTCTGTTGGGCCTAATTGGGTCCCGCCTCCTGCTGCTTTATAAACCTCATTGAAGCTAGGACTTGTTGCCCTTTTGTGATGTTCCTGTGTGCATCTAGTTTGTTCCTCTGACCCTTGCTTGGCTTATGTTGTCTCCTGGTGTTCGATCCTTGGCTTGTCTGACTACTCGATCCAGTTGTGACCTTGGCTGTGGTTGACTTCCTGCTCCGTGTATGACTCTGGCTTGTCCGACTACCCGCTCCACGCTGACCTTTGCTGTGGCTGACTACCTGATCCGGTTCCGGACCGTGGCCTTTCTGACTGAAGTTCCTTTTGTGCCTCGCTCCTGTCTGACTACCACTAGGCCGATCCAGGGAGCGCTCCTTTACCTCCTAGATCAGCCACCAGCTGGTCTCTTCCAGGTTGCTTCCGCTTGGTGCCTTTTGTTTGCCTCCGGGCAGCTAGTGCAACTTAGTCTTGCTCCTGGGCACTCGCCTCTTACGCTTACCTGTTGCCTGGCTTAGCACTTGCGGTGCTACCTATGCTCTGTGCGTCCTAGTTGCTTTTGGTAAGATAGAGTGCAGCTTGTCTCGCTCCTTGCCTCAGTAGTGCGATCCTTTCTGGCTGCATCTATCTAAGCACCTACTCTGCTGCTTTGAGTGGTGCTACCAGTTAAGCTATTGGTATCGGTGGTGTATTCACGCTCTGTGCCTCTGCTGGGTATGCTCCTGTACTAGTCTTATTGTTCCTTCCTGTTGTGGTACAGCCAAGTCTGGTTCTAAGACTCTGTATCATAGACCTAAGGTGGTTCAGTGTCAGCTCCTGGGCAGTGGACTAGACACTGTCCTCACGTCTATCTCCCCTCTGTTCATTATTACTACTAGTATTCTTATTATCTATTGCTCAATAAACTGGTTTAAATTCACTTGTACTGTTTAGTGTGTTTCTTTACTGATAGTCTGTGACAACCTACAAATAAGAGACTCGCCAAGTTTCTTCCATGGCTTCCCCAGATTTGATTTGATCATTCCGCTCCCTTTTATGATGTGCCACTGTGTCTGAGGTGTGTGGGCTGAACCAAGCAGTAAACTGGATGAAGTGCCGGCAATAAGGATTATGGGAGTTGTAGTGCAAACTACAATAAGTAGTATTGCCAGAAAACCTCCTGGGCTGCAGTAATTTGGATGAATCGGCACTTCAAACTTCTCTTGGTGATGTTGGTGAGTGCTACTCCTGGCTCTGTCTCCCTCTCTTTCTGTGTGCAGACTGACACAGCGGAGCACACGGAGAGAGGGAAAGAGAGCCCAGAACAGCTCTCATCAACACTGCTGTCATATATTCAATAACTGCAAGAAAATATCATTGACCAGTGCCCAACAGCCCCCCTGTTACCCCCGCA
This sequence comes from Rhinophrynus dorsalis, assembly GCA_037306005.1. Taxonomy (NCBI): domain Eukaryota; kingdom Metazoa; phylum Chordata; class Amphibia; order Anura; family Rhinophrynidae; genus Rhinophrynus; species Rhinophrynus dorsalis. The sequence goes on along the minus strand of CM074725.1, from coordinate 96,762,397 downwards.
CCTTCCAGTCTCCTGCACAAGTGTACCATGGTGTTGCTTCCGGGGTACTGCAGAAAGAGTGCAGCATGGATGAGGAGGAGGATGTGGAGGTCCAGGAATCATTGGGTTCTCTCCATAGGGACCTCCTAGAACAAGACAGACCTCTGCAGGCACAAAACAGGGTTGTGAGTCGGGATGAGGCCGAGGGAGAGCTGTCTAAAAGCTGTGTAAAAGTTTTTGGGAAACACTATTGAAGATCTGACACTAGATTGCAACATATTCTCAAGTCACCATTTTTATCATGGCAACATGGTTAATTCGAGATGTGGGTGCACGTTCTTTTGCTTGCGACCTTTTAAAAGTGAATCAATAGAATGCACACGTGCACATAAGAGCTCCTCTGCATGAGGTACATCTTCATAGTTAACATAGTAACATAGTTGATGAGGCTGAAAAATTACATGTGTCCATCAAGTCCAGCCCATGCCAAAAACACTCCTGTTGATCCAGAGGATGGCAAAAAAAAACCCTCTGGAGCAATTTCTAATTTAGCCCCAAATGGGTAAAAAAAATTCCTTCCTGACTCCAAATGGCAGTCATATATTTCCCTGGATCAACATCCTATCTGATTTGAAGCCATCTGTCATAATTTTCAATATTGTTCTGTGCTAGATAGGCGTCCTTTGCTTTTTTGAAAGCAGCTGCATTACCTGCAAGTACAACATGCAGAGGCAAAGAATTCAATAGTTTAACTGCCCTCACTGTAAAAAATCCCTGACTTTGTTTTCGTTGAAAGCACCTTTCCTCAAGTCTTAATAGATGACCTCTTCTTCTTAGCTCAGCTCTTTAGTAAATAATTAACTGGCTAGTTCTTTGTATGGACCTTGAATGTATTTGTAAATGGTAATTATATCACCCCTTAGACTGCTCTTCTCTAATGTAAACAAACCCAGTTTGGCTAGTCTCTCTTTATAACTCAGATCCTCCAATCCCTTTATCAGTTTTGTTGCAGGTATCTGCACCTTTTCCAGTTTAACAATGTCTTTTTTAAGAACTGGAGGCAAATATAGTTTTTGATACCTTTTATTGGCTAACTAAGCAGATTTAAATGCAAGCTTTCAAGATCTTAGGTCCCTTCCTCAGGCATGTTATACAGATAAATATGAAAACATCTCTTTTAAATACAAGTACACATTGCATTGTTTATAATGGAAACCAGATAAGAGAACTCAATCCAGATCCAGATATCTTTGATCAGTCAGTGGTAAATTGCACTCTTCCTCTGAGGCTTTCAAGGTATTTACGATGCTCTTGGGTCTGTCGGAAAGGTCAATCAACTAAATTGTAATGTGACAAGAATTCTTTATCTCTGTTTAAACCACTACAAATTGCATTAAATTTTAACATTAATTTTACCTCCCTTACCTTTCTGTCCCTCTGAGTGCGGAACAGTCCCATCAATACAGTTAACTTAATATCCCTGTGTCACGGTTTTCAAGACACTTAGACCAATAGGTGAAATAAAATGCAGTTTTATTAAGAACAAAATAAAGGACAAAGATCGACCCCTATAGGCAGCACTGCGTAGCAGCCGGAAGGCAATAGTGTGACCAATATACAAGTATAGCATAAAATAGCACAGGCAATTGACAGATACTGAGAACAGAGATACAACGGTTAACAGAATAATCAGTCCGTCTCAGTTGTGATGTTTGGCATGCCCAAGGTGATAAAGGCAGTGAATGGTGGAGAGGACTCAATACCAAAAGTTCGTAATACTGAGAAAACTGTCCAGCAAAGAGGAACCTGCCACCCAGAACCTGCTGCACGTGAACAGTAGCCCCCACGGGCGTATTAACGGAGCAAGTAGAATGCCAGAGCTTGAGCCAATAGCCCCCACGGGCGTAAGGGGAGTACCTGGATTGCAAGAGCTTGAGCCAATAACCCCACGGGCATAACGGAAGCAAGTGCATTGCAAGAGCTAGAGCCAATAGCCCCCACGGGCGTAATGGAAGGAACTGGATTGCAAGAGCTTGAGCCAATAGCCCCCACGGGCGTAATGGAAGCAACTGAATTGCAAGAGCTTGAGCCAATAGCCCCCACGGGCGTAACCACAGAGACGTGCACAGTAGCAGCCAGAGCCGTGCGCCTACCGGACGCGGTAACGAACTTCACTGTACTGCAAGGAGAGAAACGGCTCAGCACCAAAGCAACACTCTGTACCAGACTGAAGGCTCAGAACCGGGACACAGCTCTGCACGGGTTAACGGCTCGATAGTTGGAACACAGCTCTGCACGGGTTAACAGCTCGATAGTTGGAACACAGCTCTGCACGGTTAACAGCTCAATAGTTGGTACACAGCTCTGCAGGAAGCGGCTCAGTAGCAGGATCTAGCACAGCACAGGTTAACCACTGCAGCCGTTCAGGACAGTAAATGGAGGCAGTCAAAATGTTGCCGTGGCAACAGAGGAGGCTGGAACGTAGGCTGGGCAGGAGTAACTGGTGCAGGTCACGGAGCAGGAACGTCAACAAGCCGGGTCGAATCACGGAGCAGGTTCTCAGACAAGCCGGGTCAGGATACAAGCAGGAACGTCAGCCAGGCCGGGTCAAATCATGGAGCAGGTTCTCAGACAAGCTGGATCAGGAAACGAGCAGGAACGTCAGCCAGGCCGGGTCAAATCATGGAGCAGGAACACAGGAACGTAGTCAGAGCAAGCCAAGTCGGTACACCGGAAATCAGGAACGCAGGAACACAGCACAGCACAGCAAAACTGGCTCGGAAACACCACGAAAGGGCACCTGACAGGTTCCACTGGCCCAGTATAAAAAGGTCACCAGGGGCGGGCCAAACAGGCTTAACCAATCGGAGAGCAGCACAAGCGAGAGTGACATGAGGGGAGAAACTGCACTTGATACCCTGACACTGTGCTCATTTTGACAAAAATGTTCTCCCACTGGTGTCTCTGTCTTTTTGTTATTAACACTGGATCTGTGGGAATTAAATCTCTTATGTAGTGCTTGTCCAGTTTCTCCCACATATAGAGCTGTTAGGCATTTTGCACACATGATAAGGTATATTACATTGGATGATTTACAGTTGAAGGTACCATATTGATCTTCTGGTGTAACTGGGTGTTTGGAATTGGTATCCAGTGTTAATAACAAAAAGACAGAGACACCAGTGGGAGAACATTTTTGTCAAAATGGGCACAGTGTCAGGGATATTAAGTTAACTGTATTGATGGGACTGTTCCGCACTCAGAGGGACAGAAAGGTATGGGAGGTAAAATTAATGTTAAAATTTAATGCAATTTGTAGTGGTTTAAACAGAGATAAAGAATTCTTGTCACATTACAATTTAGTTGATTGACCTTTCCGACAGACCCAAGAGCATCGTAAATACCTTGAAAGCCTCAGAGGAAGAGTGCAATTTACCACTGACTGATCAAAGATATCTGGATTGAGTTCTCTTATCTGGTTTCCATTATAAACAATGCAATGTGTACTTGTATTTAAAAGAGATGTTTTCATATTTATCTGTATAACATGCCTGAGGAAGAGACCTAAGATCTTGAAAGCTTGCATTTAAATCTGCTTAGTTAGCCAATAAAAGGTATCAAAAACTGTATTTGCCTCCTGTATTTCTACGGCTAACACGGTACCAACTCTCATCTTTTTTAAGAACTGGAGCCCAAAATTGTACTCCTTATTCTAGATGAGGCCTAACCAAGGATTTATACAGAGGTAGGATAATATTAGCATCCCTTGCATCTACACCTCTTTTTATGCAGGTTAGTACTCTATTTGCTCTTGTAACATCTGAGTGACTCTGCACACTGCTGTGAAGTCTATCGTCTATCAGCACTCCTAAATCTTTTTCTAATGAGGATTCCCCAAGTTGTTTCCCATTTTGAGTATATGTAGCAAGTTTGTTTCTACAGCCCAAATGCATAACCATACATTTATCTACATTAAATGTCATCTGCCACTTTACTGCCCATTCACTCAGTTTATCTAAATCCTTCTACAGCGAAAAAACATCCAGCTCTGTACATATTTCCTTACATGACTTAGTGTCATCAGCAAAGATTGAGATGCTTAATAAATTAATAAACAAATTAAAAAGCATTAGGCCCAGGACTGAACCCTGTGGCACCCCACTTATAATTTTAGACCAATTTGAAAAGGTTACATTTACAACAACTCTCTGCCATCTATCATTTAACCAGTTCTCAATCCATGTACAGATAACACTGCCCAAACCGAAGCCTTTTAATGTATGCATCAATAGAAAGCATCTCTACATCAATAGAAAGCATTTCCACTTCATCAACGCACAGATGATTTGAGCTGACAACGTGAGGATCCCCCAGGTCTGTGCTTCCTGTCCTGGCAGTTGTAATGACTCCTACATCCTCAGGCACTCCTGCGTCTACCGGGACTTTGAGAATGGAACCTATACAAAAGGATGGCTCTTGGGAGAGTCACCAATCTACACATCACACCACATCCACAGAGGCATGCACACAGTTACTGAAAACCCAGCCTGACATGGTCATGACATACAGCAAGTATGCCCCCTATTACACAACATCATCCACATAACCATGTCATTTTTCCTCCACAGGGGATTGTCATGGTTTGGCTGAGCTGCTCTTCTGTTGACTACAGTGCTGCCTGAGCTACTCTAGAGCTCTGCTGTTGATTACTGCTGCCTTTCCTTCTCCTGTCGGGCTGAGTCAGCTGATGCTTAATGAACTGCCTTGACCTCTCAGTTTCCATGGTTACTCACCTGACTTATTAACCAACCCCTTCCAGGGTATTTAAAGCAGCTTGGCTCACTTCCTCCTTGTTCTTCTGTCTGCGTCTGGCTGCAAGAGCATTCTACTGAGTTCCTGATCATCTGTGCATGACCTGGCTTCCTCTGATGTCCCTTCTGGCTCCTGACTCCTGGCTTGTTCCTGACATTGCTGATCTCCGTATTGGCTTCTCACACCTGTACTAAATCCACAAACACCTGCACAATGAGGCTCACATCGGGACCAGGAATGCTATAGAACACACCTTTGGCTTCCTTAAAACAAAATTTTCACTGCTTGGATAACTAAGGGGCATCTCTTCCATATGCACTATTGAAAGTCTGCGATATCGTTCTAGTGTGTGTCATGCTCCACAATATCACAGTTGACACACATGTAATGGAAGGTATGGATCCACAGCCCAGTGTGGAGGTGCCCCAGCATGAAGAAACACAGGACAGGCTCATCATGGACTTCTTTACTTGTGAGTACAATACATGAAACAAACACAATGCATGTATGACCATGATTAGGCATGGGGAATGTGTGGAAACACACTCACACAATATATATTGATCTGTTTTACTCCACAGGATGACTGAGATTCATGTAAGCTTACAGCCTTGAAATTGCCTACTTGAACATCACAACAACATAGCCGGCACAGTAATGAACACATGCAGCTGCCATTCAATGTATGGGTCTAATGGAGGAAGCCTGTGAATTCAACTGGCACCTGGAATTCTGTTAGTCATTATGACATGCGAACACTGATACACCTGATTGCCTATGGCCATCATTTTCCTGAATAATTACTAACAGCAAATAATCAAATTTAGAGTTGAACATATTCATATCAAGCCTATAACCCTTTCAGCATCAGAGAGGTATCTAATGCATAGAAATACAATATATTTGATACCCCTCTGGCGTTCATGTGTTAAAGGGGTAGTAGAAGTATGAGGAAAGCAATAGTTTTGCGATGCATAGTCTTGCTCAATAGGGATGGATTTTCTGTGTAAGTGTGTTGGCTACTGTATAGGAGTAATTCATTTAGAGCTAGGTTGGCATGACCAGCATGTTGACTTATGTGTGTATGTGTGTGTGTACAGCACAACGACAATGGCCCGGCACCAGACACCAGCTTCTGTTTCATGGGGGTTATTTCATATACTAGGTTATATATTGCTATAATGTTCCATCACACATTCATATGGCTGGTTATCATCCCCATGTTCTTAACCCTATGAGTTACAGAGGGGTATACAACCCATTGTGAAGAAATGGGTTGGATACCCCTCTGAAACTCAAAAGGTTAGTAAGATAATTACGGTTAATCTCTTGAATACCAGAGAGTTATACAGTGCAGTTTCAACTCCTGTCATTTCTACAGGCATCCATGGCATGCCACATCATGGAACAGAGGGATGTCCAAGTTACCCTGGTGAAACGCTGACTCCACTTCCATACAGTGTTATTTCTGCTATTTCTTAGTTCCACTGTATGATAATACCTTATGGCAAAATGTTATTTCACTGACAAGTACCATATGGTAGGACTTGATGAGGGCCCATTTGTTTCTGCAAAATGGAACAAAAGAGAGACATGATAAATTCCTAATGAGCCACTGATGTATCAGATATCATCCACACCATGAAGAGCAAGGTGTTGAGGACCCAAACAACATCCATATATTTTTTCAAACTCAAGGGAAAGCACCTGAAATCCACAGATGTCCAATCATTTTGAATTTTGGACAGTCATTATATGCACCTCCTCATCACTTTGTAACTGAGAAGGAACCCATCATGAAGACAGTTCAAGAGTGCAGTTTTAGCAGTTCTTCCATCAGAACAACATAAGGACCTTGCATATGTTCAAGCACCCTGTAGTTTGAAATGTAAGGGGGATACACAATGCAGATATGTGTGATGCATTGTGTGCCCCACTGGCATTCCGGGAGTCCCCTGACACCTCACCACCACATACAACACACCCCTGATGAACACACCCCCTAGGGGATGCACACTGGTTGCTGTAAAATATATGTTTGTGTTCCAGACACTGTATTGTGAGACTTGAGTTTGCACAGGGTGATCCCTGTGCCAAATGCTTGACATGATCTTATGTTAAGGAGGTGTACCTTTGTGTTGGAGTGCTACTGTCACTGTGTGGTAACAGTGATCCTGTGTAACTAGAATTAGAATGTGAAATGTTTCCCATCAGCTTTTGTTGAACTTCAACTCACATCATACCCTCACATCATACGCAGATAAAGCATTCCAGGTTTTTGATTTTGGACAACAGCAGATATGCTATAAAGTGTGCAAGAGTTGTGTTCAATGCATTGCATTTCAATGCATGGGAAACAAATCTGGCACTGACCTTGTTAAATACCTAAAGGGATCAGAGATCTGTTAGGATCAAAAATCACATTTTTATTTTGAGAAAACATGAAACATGGGGCTTTTTTATTTTAGGGGACATTCACTAAGAGGTGGAAAAGAGATGATGGAGAGAAATTAACCCTTACATACCCTCACTTCACCAATCTCACTGTTAGTCTATGGAGCATATTCAATAAAATAAATCAAGTTGCAAAAGTCACATTGTATGGACTCCACAGAAAACATTGGAAATGGGGAAATGAGATCACTGGAGAGGTCATCATCATGTTCAGTTCATCAGGTCTTCATTACTGCTTACTGAATCACAAAAAGGATGGATCAGGTCACACTTCACAGTGCCACTGACAATAACTGGTTGTATGTGCAACACACAGGCCTGAAACAATTACACAGAATTAAATGTGAAAAAGTAGGCCTTGGTGTTGTGTATGCAACCATTTACTCTAACTTGAAATTACATATCTCACATTTGATTCACACATGGATCCTCAGGAGTGCCGATGCCATGAATGGTAGCAGGATACATATGGGAACTAAATATGAACCTTTGTAGTTTGGCCAACAACAGTCCATGAATGATGGATATCCCTGATTGAGTACGGCTGCCACACTCAGAAGGATGGATGGGCTCATACAGAAAAAAGAAAAACAGGCCTCAATCAAAGTTATCCTTCAGTACTGGCTTGATTGTTACCCTTCAGGATTCAACTGGAACAGACCTCATGGACAGGATCCTGTCCAGTTCATCAATCTGTGATTGCCAGGGTGGTCTCCCATACATCACAATGCAATGCATAGGACATCATCATGACAAGCCGAGAGTCACCTGTCAAATATCTCAAAATCTGCATTGTACGGGATCAACTAATGAGATAGGGTTGAATAACACTTGAATCCTACTGCAGATCTGTTAAAAGATATGTACACTAAGAAAAAACAGACAGATATGTATGTGGATAGGTACCTTTCAAATGGCTCCAAATATGCCCCAAGACTATGTGAACTCAGAGATCAGTTCAGTACGTGTGATTGCCTTACTGGCCATATATGTACACCCATCACAAACTAGCTTTCACTGATACCATCAAAATACACATATCCAGTGTGTCCCACCCTACGTAGATGTGATATACGAGGTATGTTCATATTTATGATGACAATAAAATTTAGTTTTTGATGGGTGCACATAATTAGCCAGTAAGGCAATCACACGTACTGAACTGATCTCTGAATTCATATATTGTAAGGATATATTTGTATCCATATGAAAGGTACATATCCGCATACATATCTGACCATTTCTCCTTCTGTGTACCTGCAATGGGATAGCAATGGTTAATTTCACCTTGATGTAATATTGTAGGCATTGTAAAAAAGATGTGGATCGATGTTAGTCCTATCCCTCCAACCCTCATGGTTAGGTAAATATTGCTCTATGTGACAGCTGGAGATTTCAGTCATTTGACCACACGGATGCTCTTCAGCAGAGCCAAAATTGCCCCATTCAGAGATGAATACTTCATTGAAATGGTCCACAGAGTGTGCTTGCAAACCAGGCACACTTTGTAGACCATTCCAAAGAAGTATTCATCTCTGAAAGAGGGCAATTTTGGCTCTGCTGAAGAGCCTCCGTGTGGTCAAATGACTGAAATCTCCAGCTGTCACACAGAGCAATTTCTGTCTACCCACGAGGGCTAGAGGGATAGGACTAACATCGATCCACATCTTTTTTACAATGCCTACAATATTACATCAAGGTGAAATTAATCATTGCTATCCTGTTAAAGGGATAGTAATATCTAAAATGTGAAAAGAAAAATATATGTTGTAGGGTTTATCCCCTGAGTAAAACAAGGGTATTCCCACTGCTGAAAGGTGTTTTATTCAAAAAGTATCACAGCTCAAAGTTGAATATTTCAGGGGCAATATCACAGTGGCCTGAAAATGTACAATGACGATGTCGCTAGACCATCCTAATGACAGCTCTGGTCCCGGAACCATAAATCCCCATAGGATGATGTAACAACAGTGCCAATGTACAATTTCAGGCCACTGTGATGTGGCACCAAAGGGATTCAACTCTGAGCTGTGATACTTTTTGAATAAAACACCCTTCAGCAGTGGGAGTACCCTTGTTTCACTCAGGGATACAAACCCTACAACATATATTTCCCTTTCCACATTTCAAGTATTGTTATCCCTTTAATCCTATCATGGCTACGTTTACTAATCCCACAATCTCAATTCTCCACACAGCTTACGGGCCTCCAGCACAGCAGGAGCCTGTGGAGGAGCCTACGCCACCACCCAGTGAGGAGTATACGAAGGAGGGGACCAGCCAGTGGGCACCGTACCCAACATCCACACCTCCTCCCCAGCTGGCTGCATCACCACTGGCTGCACCACCACTGGCTGCCCAACAACTGGCTGCATCACCACTGGCTACACCACCCCATTACAGTGCCTGGATGCAACAGGAAGAGAGGTGGATGCACCCATTTAGACTGTAAGCTCCTTGGGACAGGGACCTCTCTCCTAATGTTTCTATGAATGTGGCACTTATTTTATCCCCTCTTATTTAATGTAACTTACTTCTATTGTAAGGCGCTGCGTACACTGTGTGGTGCCTTATAAATAAAGATATACATACATGCATGCATCCCACCACCTCCAGGAGCTACTACCCTCCAGCAGCAGTAGCAGCACCACCAGCACCATGGAGGCAATGGCTGCCCGGGAGTGTGGCCACCACCCAATATGGCCCATATTCATCCCAGATGGACCTACCTTCCTGGATGGCTCCTCAGCATGGTCCCAGGTATGATCCCAGGTGGGGGCCAAGCACCTACCAGTAGCTAAGGTATGACCCTTGGCCACTCGACTACCAACACCTGGGCCTGCTTGGGGAGCCCCAGCTCCCTATGGAGAGGGATCTGTTTACTCCACCACCTCCACCAGCATAGACAACAGTGGACAGCAGTGAGTCGATTGATGTGGTGGGCCTATACCCATCTGCAGCAGCCATAACACACACAGAACCAGCTGAGGACACAGCACCAGCTGAGGATGCAGCAGCAGCAGTGGATGCAGCAGCAGAGTCACCGGGCACAACCATCTCCTGCAGGGATCGCCCCACGGGGATGGAGGCGGAGTGTATGGCCCTACAAAGGAGACTACTCCAGTCAAGCCACAGCACAAATGAAAATAGCACAAGGAGCTGGAGGGAATCCCTGAGGAACACCAACAAAATAGAGGCAAGGATCCATGCCCTGGAGTCGGAGGTCACAAGCATCAACACTCAACTCCATCAGCTCCACACGGGGATGATGGACATGTTTGCACAGGTGCTGGTGGAATTGAGAGAGCAGAACCGCAGGGAAGACCTATGTGTAGAGAGGGAGAACTTGCTTTCCACAGAGGGGTCCACTGCACCCACCACTCCCTCCAGTGTGACCCCTGAAGCCACACCTAGGGGGCAAAGGGTGACCAGGCAATCAGCCAGGGAATCCACCTCTGGCACCCAGTCTAAAGTCGCCCCCCCAAAAAAAAGAAATAAAATGCCCAACTTGAATAAAATAACATTGTGTTTTTGAATCCTGTCTGATCTACTTTGTATTTAGTTAGAGATTGGGTGGCAGAGTTGTGTCCAATGCATTGCCAAAAAATGCAGTGAACACGACTTCTGCCTAGGTAAAATGTTTGTGGGATGTTACAACATGGGTTCACACACACACACCGTTGTTCAAATTCAACTGGAAATCCATCCCTGGAGCCATATACCACTACAGTGTTATATGGCCATGATGTGGGTTGAAACTGAACAGAACATACCCCTTAGCATAACAACTGGTGCAACACTGAACATTCGTCTGAATCAATTGTTGTGTTTAAGGGGATAACCAAACAAACAGCTATGTGACTTAACAGTGAAATAACAAGCAGGACAGATGGAACATGCATCAATATAGTCTTTGATTCAAACTCGTATTGTGCAACTGACTTACTGGGGAACCCAATGTTCACCCTAGGAATTCAATGTGTGTGGTACACATTGTGATCCTAGGGTGAGCATTGGGTTCTCCAGTAAGTCAGTTGCACAATAACAGTGTGAATCACAGCCTAACTTACTGGGGAACCCAATATTCATCATAGGATTTCAATGTGTAGCACACACATTGAAATCCTGGGGTGAGCATTGGTTTATCTAGTAAGTTATGTTGTTGTTTTCCCTAAGGTTGTAACAGACTTCACAAGTGATAACACTTGTCCACTTAGTCTGGTTGTTTGTTGATGTAGCCCATGTACTGAGATATTTCAAACTACAGCAATCTCAGAACATTGATTATATTGAACAACATAGAAACCATGGACATGAAATCACTGTGGAAGTATGTCCCCTGTATAACCTCTGTATCAATCCCAACACACATTAGTGTATCACTGCCATCATCTGTTTGCAGGAATACATCACAGAGTCCACTCGCTGTGAAACAAGTAGTGGACTCCTGTGACGTGGGTCATGCCTTCCCCTGTATGGGTGATAATCTAGCTTTGAGTGTAGTTGCGCATTAACAAATGTGTAATCCAACATTTCTTCATACAGACACAGATTGAATAGTGATGGTTCTTCTTTATTGTGTCTCAAAGTAAATTAGAACGTACATGTGTTTTCTGGGGATATTGCCTATATGCATTAAACACTTGTATGAGCACACTAAATGTAGTTTGAAACTAAATATTACTACTTTAGAAACACTACTGTCTTGCTCATGTGTTGTCCACAAGGTTTGAAAACTCTGTAGATGAGCATTCTAACTGTACAGGTTTGATACCTGGATGTTAGTACACACATGTATTCATGTTTTATCTGTCTATATGAGAATGTTCCAGTAGAGGTTGCTGTGAACATCAGGTCAAACATTGCATCACCAACACAGACACTTGAAACACCAAGGGGTGAGCTTCATAGAAGTGTTGTCAAGACATCAGTCCAGTCACATGGAAAATCTTCAGTTCAAGGATGGATCATGCTATGGATGCCTGTGGGACAAGAGGACAGGATTTGGAGCAGCAGCCTCGAACTGATCATTAAGCAACAACAATTTCAACTTCCTAATCCCCTCATTCTTTTTCATTACAGGTGAGTACACAAACCATTGCTTTGTGATGTGTTGTGTACTCATCTGTAACACATTATGTCGAGAACTAAGGAAATGTGAACGAGCCCTTGGGATATGTGCCCCTTACATGAATACACACATCAACAATTATATTCTGAGAGCTTCTTGAAACTAATGTATTTGGGCTGCCACTGTGTGAGTGACAGTGGTAGCTCAATTTGATTTGTTTCATGGAACTATTAGGACATATTTGTTGATGTGTGTATTCATGTCAAGAGCACATATCACAGCACACTCACAGGTCAGCATGGTGTCCCTGGAGATCTGATCCATGTTTCATGACCTCTACGTTGTGTAGCTATACCACTGTAGATCCATCCCTCTGCTGCTCTTCTTAGCTCTAGCAAACTACAGGTCCCATGTTGACTCTATTGGCCCTTTAACCCCTGATGTGACAGAGTGTTATCCAATACATTGCACTGGATAACACTCTTTCGCTTCAAGGCTACCATGGTTGCTCTGGCTATGATCATGGCAAATCACGTTAGTTGCTGTCAATCAAGCCCTGTAAGGTGATGAACATGGGTTATGTGTTGTACCTTGTTTCTCCTGTTGGTGTGCTTGATATCCTTGAGGTATGTATGTCAACGTGGAGAAGGGAATGGAAGATGGTTTTGTAATCCCCACACACAATCTGCCATGTCCATGGTATGTATGATGTTTGGGGCCATACTGCTGCCAGTGCAGTGCTGTGTCAATGATCCTGTGGGATGGAACAGAACATCATGTGCGAGGTGGTTAGTGTGTTGGCACCAATTCACAGGACTGATGGGGGACTTGTATGGATTGTTTGAATGGCTGTGTTATACTCACAGGTAAAGTGGTCCGTGATGAGCCTGTCTCTGATCTGTGCCCCTCTCAGGGTCTCCTCAACATGGCCGATGTCCATTGGCACTTCAGGTATGGGGGGGTCCTGGATATGATCCACCAGCCTTGTATCCACTGAGATATTGTGCAGTATTGCGCACACTATTGTGATGTCACACACCTTTCCAGGTGCATACTGGAGTGCTCGCCCCGAGTGGTCCAGACATCTGAATCTGGACTTGAGGAGTCTGAAAGTCCACTCAATGACATTCCGAGTTCTGCCATGAGCCTGGTTGTATCTCTCCTGGGCATCTGTTTGGGGATTGCCGACCTGGGTCAGTAGCCAGTATTTGCAACCATAGCCAGCATCACCTGTGGAATGTGAGTGACATGGTGATACAGGTAGCACATGTTGTGTGAATTCTGTTTTGTGTGGTGGACGTACTAGCTGTGAGTCAGGAGCATGGTGAGCAGTGTTGTGTGTACAGCTGTGTATGTGGTGTGATTTAGTATTGTGAACTCACCCAGACGCCATCTCCCTGTATAAGTTCCATTCTCGAAATCTCTGTGGAAGGAAGAGTTTTGGAGAATGTAGGAATCATGTGAGCTGCCAGGATATTTTGCACAGACATTCATAATCCTCATGTTGCTGTCACACACCATCTGCACGTTCATGGAGTTGAAGTTCTTCCTGTTGATGTAGATATGTGCATCACATACTGGGGCTTTGATATGGTCATGGGTGCAATCAATAGCACCCATGACCCTGGGCATGCCTCCCCTTGCGTAAAAGCCCTGCTTGAGATGTATCCACTCCATGCCGGTGGTGGGGAAATTTATTTAGGTACTGGCCTTGCTTTTGAGGGCTGGCAAGACCTGGGCCAACACTCTGGAGAATGTGGCCTGTGACATGCCAGATGCGTAACCCTTAGTGGACTGGAAGGCGCCACTTGCCATGAAGTGTATGGCACATAGGAGTTTTTGCAGGCCAGATAGGGCATGGTTGTGGATGTAGATGGGATCCACCTGATCCTTGATGACCTCATACAAGGCAATGATGCTGTGTGGCCTCAACCTGTAGCGATCAATCACCTCATCATCGGTCATTCCAAAGATAGTGACCCTTGGGTGGTATACCCTGTGCCTTGGTGGTTGTCTATCCATTCTCCGCTGCTGTAGTGGTCCCTGTGGCAGCTGGGGAGCATCCTGTTGCTGCAACTGTGCATCTGCAGGCAGGTGCTGTCCTCCAGGTGGGGATGGGCTCCTGTGTGACTGTTGAGCCAGAGCCTCCTCACTTGCAACAGGTGAAGGCTGTTGATCAGATGTGCCTGGGGCTTGCTGGTGTTCCCTAGCTCTCACCCTTGCACGACTTCTCCACAGTCTTCTCATCGATAAGTATCCCAACATATTTATTGTTCTCTCTCTATCTATCTATCTATCTATCTATCTATCTATCTATCTATCTATCTCTGTCTCTCTCTCTCTCTCCCTCCCTGAGTGGAAAATAAGCCACAAGTGAGTGTGATGAGTTGTCTCTTTAAGTACGTGGTAGGGCGTTGTGTAGGTGTGGTGATGAGGTGAGTGCTGACCAATGGGAAGTTGTTTATTGTCCAAGTAAGTGTTTGCAGGTGTGTGTTATAAGATGCGGTGCGGTGTGATTTGTATATCTCTGCCAGTTGCGGGTGTGAAGTTGTGGGGTGCAGGTTGCGTCTGGATCGTGTGGTGATGTTCCACAGGTGAGCTTGTTTTGTATTTGCAAGTGTCTGTGTTGTGTGATAACCCCTATTGTTCTGTGTCATGTTGTGTTGGTGTTTTCTTTAAGTCCTTGTTCCTGTGGTGTTGCTTGTTGTTGTTGTGTGTGAGAGGGATTTGTGGTGTCTGTCCATGTTTTTGTGTTCTTTTGGCATTGCATGGGTTAATTTTTCCATTTACATGCTTGTGCGGAAAGCATTTCTTCTGTTTTCCTATGTAACGGGTGTTTTTTCTGCCCGTTAAGGGCTAGATTTAAAGGCTCACGTTAAACCAGCTGCTAAGTGAAAAAGACACATCGCTCGCAAATAATACATGAGTTACAGCAGATTCAATAGGTACTCTATGAGAATAGCTATCGAGCGTAGGCATACACAAAACACGTAACACAAAAGCCGTTGTCGCTCATGTTAATGCACAACGGGCGGCCAAATCACATGATAACATCGCTCAAAACAACATGTAACATAACGGCTGCCGTTGTCTAGCAACCCTGATTGATGCAAAAACAAATTCAAACACACAGCCAATCCCAAAGCCCCAATGTATCAAAAAACTTCAAATACACCTATATATACCCAAAAATAACCGTCACACACTGTCTGTTATCGAGTTCTTCAGAGCCAGATATCAGGACCCAGGAGCGGAGGATAGTGATCAGAGAGAGGAAGACAGAAGCATTCATTGAAGGTAGAAGGAGATTTTTGAGTTTGGAGTTTGGAGAGAGGTGCACTTACTATACACATATCACTGTGAGTGAAAGTGTGTGACAGAGAGTGAGTGGATTGAGTGTGTCTGTGAGGGCCTGTGGGAGTGCCTGGGTGTGAGTGGGTGAATGATGGCAAGGAGAGGAGGACAGGAGAGAGGGATGGGGAGAGTAGTGGAGGAGGAGGAAGGTCAGGAGGGTATCCCTCAGCAGAGCAGGGGTGGGAGAGGGAGATCCGCAGGGCGGAGGGGGACCCGGCCAAAAAGAGCAGGCACACGCAGGACAGGGACAGAACCTGCAGTGGAACTAGGGGTAGTTGCTGGGGAGCAACACATGCAGTCAGGGTCAGACCAGGCAGGGCACTCCGGCTCTGAATCATCCCATGTCGGAGGTGACGAGGGCATGATCAGGAACCCCAAATACACAGAGGAGGAGAACATGGCTCTTGTGGAAGCTGTCCTGGAGAGACAGAGTATTCTCCACCCTACGGCGAAGGTCCCTGGCCTGTCAGCGAGGAGGAAGGCAGCCTGGAACCAGGTCTGCAGCTGGGTCAACGCAGTGGCTCCATGCTGGCGGGACGTGGAGTCCATCAAAAAGCGATGGGGCGACTGCCAGATGGTGGTGAAGAATAAAATGACAGAGTTTGCCAAGCACGTCCGAGGCACTGGAGATGGCCCACCCATCCCTATCACTTTCTGCGGCTGGGAGGAGATGGTGCGGCAGACCATGTCCCCGACCATGATCGAGGGGGTCATTGGAGGAGCTGACACTGGGGATGAGAGGAGCCTCCACACTACCGTTAAGTGCAACACTACAGAACAACACACTACATCAACCAACACCAGCTGCACACACAGTCACACCTCAACACATGCCCATCACTCATCCATACAACTGCACCAACACAGCACCCTGAGGGTTAAAAACAGGACACAACACCAGGACAAATGTCAAGGTCCTGTTTGGGACAAACCTATCAAAGTCCTACTTCAACCCTCCTGTCTCTGTGCTCATCACACACAATACACAAACCGTTATGTTCAAAATGTCGTCTGTTAAATATCATCACTGTTCACACACAGTGTCACCCATGTCCCCACAGGTAAGTCAGCAGCTAACCCCTTGAGTGCTAGAGAGATCATCAATGCATTGATCAACAATGCTTTGACAACCCCTCTGGGACTCAAAGGGTTAACCAGACAACAAACAAGTCAATAGGCCAACGATCACATGCTACACAGGGACATTCACTAAGCGGTGACAAAGAGATGGTGGACACAAAGTAACCCTCACACACCCTCACTTCACCAATACCAGTGTTAGTCTATGGAGAATATGCCAAAACAAGAATCAAGTTCATAGGGTCCCATTGTACAGACTCCATGGAAAACACTGGAAATGGGGAAAGGAGATCACTGGAGAAGTCACCATCATGTTCACTTCATCAGTTCAACATCACCGCTTACTGAATCACAAAAAGAGTTGATCAGGTCACACATCACAAGTGTCCCAGAGAATAAATGCTTGTATGTGCAACACACAGGCCGAAAACTATTCCACAGAATTAAAGGTGGAAAAAGTAGGCCTTGGTGTTGTGGCTGCAATCATTTACTCTAACTTGAAATGACATATCCCACATCTGATTCCCACATGGATCCACAGGGGTGCTGATGCCATGGATGGATGGTACACCAGACGCTGTTTGCAGGATACACATGGGAAACAAATAGCAACCATTGTACCTTGGTCACCAACAGGCCATGACTGATGGATATCTAGGATTGAGTACGGTTGCCTCACACAGAAGGATGGATGGGCTCATACACAGAGAAAAAAACAGGCCTCAATCAAAGATATCCCTCACTACTGGCTTGATTGTTGCCCTTAGGATTCAAATGTTTCTAAATATGTCCCAACACGATGTGAACACAGAGATCAGTTCACTGAATGTGATTGCCTTACTGGCCAGATATGTGCACCCATCACAAATCAACCTACATTGCTACCATCCAAATACACATACAAGTATATCACACTCTACGTAGATGGGATATACGAGGTATGTTCATATCCATCATATCAATCTAATGTGTTGTCGGATGGGTGCACATAAATAGCCAGTAAGGCCATCACACCTACTGAACTGCTCTCTGGCTTCACATCTTGGAAGGATATTACTGTATCCATATGAAGGGTACACATCCACATACATATATGACCATTCCTACTTGTGTGTGACTGTAATGGGATAGCTATGGGTAAAGTCATCATGATGTAATATCATTGCCATCGTAAAAAGATGTGTCTCGATGTAAGTCCTATCCCTCCAACCCTCATGGTTATACAGATATTGCTCTATGTGACAGGTAGAGATAGCTGTCATTTCACCACACAAAGGCTCTTCAGCAGAGCCAAATTTGCAACATTTTGAGATAAATACCTCTTTGGAATGGTCCACAGAGTGTGCTTGCAAACCATGCACACTCTGTACACCATTCCAATTAAATATTGTTCTCTAAATGGGGCGATTTTGGCTCTGCTGAAAAGCCCTCATGTGGACAAATGACTGAAATCTACATCTGTCACATAGAGCAATATCTGAACAACCATGAGGGTAGGAGGGATAGGACTAACAGCGAACAACATATGTTTTCATAATGTCTACTATCTGACATCAAGGTGGACTTAACCTTTGCCATCCCCCGGGAGGGATAGCCATCCCTACAAGTTGTGAAGACAAATATATGTTGTTGGATCCCCCTCCTCGAGTTAAACAATGGTTTTCCTACTGCTGAAAGGTGTGTTGATTCAAAAGGTATCACAGCTCAGACATGGATATGTCAGGGGCAATATCCCAGTGGCCTGAAATTGTACAGTGGTGCTGTTACAACACAATAATATGAACAACTCTGGTACAGGGACCAGATATTTACATAGGAGTGTGTTGCAACAGCCCCACTGTACTATTTCAGACCACTGTGATATTGCACCTCAAAATGAAACCTTCACCCGTAATAACTCAAACAACCCCTTTCAGCAGTGAGAGTACCCTTGTTTACCCAGGGGGATTAACCCAAACATTATATTTTTCTTCACCACATATCAAAGTATAACTGTCTCCACAAACATTTGGCTAAGGTCACTAATCACAACATCTTATTTCTCCACTCAGCTTACGGCCCTCAAGCCCAGCGGGAGCCAGTGGAGGAGTCAATGTCACCCCCCAGTGAGGAGTACACAGAGGAGGGGACCAGCCGGTGGTCACTGTACCCGCGGTCACCATCCCCTCCAACACAGGCTGCACCACCACTTTCTGCACCCCTTCAAGCTGGACCACCACAGGCTGCACCCCTACAAGCTGGACCGCCACCTTCTGTACCCCTACAAGCTGGACCACCACAGGCTGCACCCCTTCAATCTGCACCTCCCCAGTACAGTGGCTGGATGCAACAGGAGGAGAGGTGGACGTATCCAGCCACCTCCTCCAGCTTCTACCCTCCAGCAGCAGCACCGCCCCCGCCAGGGAGGCAATGGCTGCCAGGGACAGTGGCCACCACCCAATATGGGCCATATGCCTCCCAGATAAACCCACCCTCCTGGATGGCTCCACAGCATGCCCCAAGATATGATCCTAGGTGGGGTCCGAGCACCTATCAGTGGCCACCATATGACCCTTGGCCACTGGACTACCCACACCTGGGCCTGATTGGTGAGCCCCAGCACCCCCTACCCAGGGACATTTTCACACCTCCAGCTTCACACACATCATTGGGCAGCTCGGAGTCACTTGATGTGGTGGGCATATGCCCATCATCTGCACCAGCCACTCCAACAGCTGTCACGGCAGCCACAGCACCTCCAGCAGCAGCAGAGAAAACAGCACCCTCAGCAGCAGAGGAAACAGCACCCTCGGCAGCAGAAGAATCAGCACCCTCAGCAGCAGAAGAATCAGCACCCTCAGCAGCAGAAGAAACAGCAGCACCAGGGACACCGGGCACATCCACCTCCAGCACTGCACGCCTCACGGGGATGGAGGCGGAGTGTATGGCCCTTCAGAGGAGACTACTCCGGTCGAGCAGGAGTACAGACAGCAACATCACCAGGAGCAGGATGCAATCCAGGAGGAACATAGCCCAATTGGAGACCAGAATCCAAGCCCTGGAGTCAGAGGTGGCCAGGGGGAACACACTACTCCACCAGCTCAGGACTGGTCTAATGGACATGTTGACACAGGTCCTCGTTGAGTTGAGGGAGATCAACCGCAGGGAGAACCTGAGGATGGAGAGGGAGAACTTGCGTTCCACCGAGGGGCCTACTGCAACCACCACCCCCTCCAGTGTTACCCCTGAAGCCACACCTAGGGGGCAGAGGGTTACCAGGAGATCAACAAGGGCATCCGCCTCTGGCACCCAGGCTAAGGCCCCCCACCCAAAAAAGGAAAAAATGAAAGGCCCAACCTGTTAAGTTTCCCCTCAATAAAGAAACCTTTTTTTTGGATTCCTGTCTGATCTGTTGTGTCTTCAGTTATGGATTGGGTGGCAGGGTTGTCTCCAATGCATTGCCATACAATGCAGTGAACACAACCTCTGCCTGGGTGAAATGTTTGTGGGATGCTACAACATGGGTTCACACACACACACACACCGTTGTACAAATTCAACTGTAAATACATCCCTGGAGACATTTTACACCACTCTGTTATATGGTGCTGTTGTGTGTTGAATTTGAACAACAAAACATACCCCTTAGCACAACAAATGGTACAACATTGAACATTCGTCTACATCATATGTTGTGTTTAACCCTTTGAGTGCCAGAGTGGTAGGCAACGCATTGCAAAGAAATGCGTTGGGGACCACTCTTGCACTCAGGGGGTTAATGGGATAACCAAACAAACAGCTATGTGACTTAGCGGGGACATAACAAGCAGGGCAGATAAATGGGACATGCATCAATATTGTCTTTGATTCAAACACTCATTGTGCAACTGACTTACTGGGGAAGCCAATGTTTTTAACCTAGGATTTCAATGTGTAGCACACATATTGATATCCAGGGGTGAGCATTGGGGTCTCCAGTAAGTTGAGCTGCTGTTTCCCTAAGGGTGTAACAGACTTCACCAGTGATAACACATGTCCACTTAGTCTGGTTGTTCGTTGATGTAGCCCATGTACTGCGATATGTCAAAGTGGAGCAAAATCTCAGAACATTGAATATACTGAGCAACACAGACACTGTGGACAGGAATTCACTGTGGAAGTATGACCCCTATATCAACTCTTTATCACTCCCACAACACATTAGTGTATCACTGCCACCATCATCTGTTTGCATGGATACATCACAGAGTCCACTCACTTGCAACAAGTGGTGGACTCCTGTGATGTGGGTGATGCCTTTCCATGTATGGGGGATACTCTATCCTGGGTGTGGTTACGCATTGACAAATGTGTTATCAAATATATCCTCATACAGACACAGATAGAATGGTGATGGTTCATTTTTATTGTGTCTCAAAGTACATTAGAACGTACATGTGTTTTCTGTGTGTATTGCCTATATGCATTGAACACTTGTGTGAGAACACTAAATGTACTTTGAAACTAAATCGTACTACTTTAGTAACACTGCTGCCCTGCTCATGTGTTGTCCAAAAGGTTTGGCAACTCTATAGATGAGCATCCTAACTGAATAGATTATAACACTCGAGAATTTGTGTTTTGTGTGTCTATATGAGAATGTTCCAGTAGAGGTTTTTGTGAACCTCAGGTCAAACATTGCATCACCAACAACATCACCAGAAACAGCAAGGGGTGATCTTCATGAAGGTGTTGTCAAGACATCAATCCCGTCACATGGAAGATCTTCAGTTCAAGGATGGATCATGTTATGGATGCTTGTGGGACAAGAGGACAGGATTTGGAGCAGTAGACCTGAACTGATCCTCAAGCAACAAGAATTTCGACTTTTTAATCCCCTCAGTTTTCTTAATTACAGGTGAGTACACAAACCATTGCTTGACAATGTGTTGTGTACTCATCTGTAACCAATTACGTGGAAAACTAAGGACATGTGCACCAGCCCTATGGATATGTGCCCCTGACATGTATACACAAATTAACAAGTGTTCTGAGAGCTCCATGGAATTAATGACATTGTGCTGCCACTGTGAAAGTGACAGTGGCCGCCCAATGTCATTTGTTCCCTGGAACTATTAGGACATATTTGTTGATGTGTGTATTCATGTCGGGGGCACATATGTCTGCACACTCACAGGTCAGCATGGAGTCCCTTGTAATCTGATCTACGTTTCATGACCTCTACGTTGTGTGACAATACCACTGTACATCCACCCCTCTGCTGCTCTTCTCAGCTCTAGCACAGTACAGGTCCCATATTGAGTCCAATGGCCCTTTAACCCCTGATGTGCCAGAGTATTATCCAATGCATAGCATTGGATAATACTCTTTCGCTACTGGGCTAGCATGGTTGCTCAGGCTATGATCATGGCATATCCAGTTAGTTGCTGTCAATCAAGCCCTGTAAGGTGATGAACATGGGTTATATGTTGTACCTTGTTTCTCCTGGGGGTGTGCATGATATCCTTGGGGTCTGTATGTCAATGTGGAGAGTGAAATGGAGGATGGTTTTTGAATCTAAACACACAATTTGCCACGTCCATAGTATGGTTGATGTTTGGGGCCATGCTGCTGCCAGTGCAGTGCTGTGTCAATGTTCCTGTAGGGAGAGACAGAACATAATGTGCAGTGTGGTTAGTGTCACAGGACTGATGGGGGACATGAATTGTTTGCATGCCTGTGTTATACTCACAGGTGAAGTGTTCCATGATGAGCGTGTCTCTGATCTGTGCCCCTCTCAAGGTATCCTCCACATGGCCGATGTCCATGGGCACTTTATGTATGGGGGGGGTCCTGGATGTGATCCAGCAGTCTGGTGTCCACTGCGATGTTGTGCAGTCTTGTGCACGCCACAATTATCTCGCACACCTTAGCAGGTGCATACTGCAGTGCTCCCCCAGAGTGGTCCAGACATCTAAATCTTGACTTGAGGAGGCCAAAGGTCTGCTCACTGGCATTCCTTGTTCTGGCATGAGCCTGGTTGTACCTTTCCTGGGCATGTGTTTGGGGATTGGCCACAGGGGTTAGTAGCCAGGACTTGCAGCCATAGCCAGCATCACCTGTGTAATGTGAGTGACATGGTGAGACAGGGAGCACATGTTGTGTGAATGATGTTTTGTGTGGTGGACGTACTAGCTGTGCGTCAGGTGCATGCTGAGCAGCGTTGTGTGCACGCCTGTGTATGTGGTGTGATTTTGTATTGTGAACTCACCCAAAAGTGATCCCCCTGTAAAAGTTCCATTCTCTAAATCTCTGTGGACTGAGGAGTTTTGGAGAATGTATGAATCATGTGAGCTGCCAGGATACTTTGCACAGACATTCATTATCCTCATGTTGCTGTCACACACCATCTGCACGTTGATGGAGTGGAAGTTCTTCCTGTTGATGAATAGCTGTGCGTCATGTGCTGGGGCTTTAATACGGACATGGGTGCAATCTATAGCACCCATGACCCTGTGCATGCCTCCCCTTGCGTAAAAGGCCTGCTTGACGTGTATCCAGTCCATGTCGGTGGTGGGAAAATGTATATATGTACTGGCCTTGCTTTTGAGGGCTGGCAGGACCTGGGCCAGCACCCTGGAGAATGTGGCCTGTGACATGCCAGATGCGTAACCCTCAGTGGACTGGAAAACACCACTTGCCATGAAGTGTATGGCACACAGTAGTTTTTGCAGGCCAGTTAGGGCATGGTTGTGGTTGTAGATGGGATCCACCTGATCTTTGATGACCTCATACAAGGCAATGATGCTGTCAGGCCTCAATCTGTAGCGATCAATTACCTCATCATCAGTCATTCCAAAGAGGGTGACCCTTGGACGGTATACCCTGTGCCTTGGTGGTCGTCTATACATACTCTGCTGCTGTGGAGCATCCTGTTGCTGCAGCTGTGCATCTGCAGGCAGGTGCTGTCCTCCAGGTGGGGATGGACTCCTGTGTGGCTGCTGAGCCAGAGCCTCGTCACTTGCAACAGGTGATGGCTGTTGATCAGGCGTGCCTGGAGGCTGCTGATGTTCCCTAGCTCTCTCCCTTGCACGCCTTCTCCGCAGTCTTTGCAACAATATGTAACCCAACATACTGTTTGCTCTCTCTATCTCTCTCTATCTCTCTCTCTCTCTCTCCCTCCCTGAGTGCAAAACAAGCCACAAGTGAGTGTGGTGAGTTGTCCCTTTAAGTACTTGATAGGGCGTTGTGTAGGTGTGGTGATGAGGTGATTGCTGACCAATGGAGAGTTGTTTTTGTCCAGGTAAGTGTTTGCAGGTGTGTGTGTTATAAGATGTGGTGTGTTGTGCTTGGTATGTGTCTGCCATTTGCGGGTGCGCAGCTGTGGGGTGCAGGTCGCGTGTTGATGTTGCACAGATGAGCTTATATTTGCAGGTGTCCACTTTGTGTGATAACCCCCATTATTCCGTGTCATGTTGTGTTGTTTTTTGGGGGTCGTTGTCCCTGTGGTGTTGCTTGTTGTTGTGTGTGAGAGTGATTTGTGTTGCGTGTCCATGTTTTTTGTTGTTTTGGAATTGCACGGGTTAATTTTTCCATTTACATGCTTGTGCGGTAAGCATTTTGTGTATTTTCCTATGTAACGGGTGTTTTGTTTTGCCCATTAAGTGTCTAACGTCTGAGAAAAGTGAGTCTTAACTATTTGCCGTTAGGTGTGTCTTTTTTTTAGCCATTACCAGTACCGCAAGCCTTTGAATGGCTCTGGGGTATGTTGTTCCATGCGTCTGAATGCACGTAAGTATATCGGCTGTAAGGATTCTGAAACTGCCGTTATCTGTTCTTTAGACTGATCTTTGAATTGCTACATGTAACTTAACGCACCCGTTAGTGATTTTTTTTTACTAACGGCTGCCTTTAAATCTAGCCCTATGTGTCTTACAGCTAATAAAAGTGGGTTTTAACTTTTGTCTGTTAAGTGTATCTTTTTTTCAGCCGTTAATAGTACCGCAAACCTTTGAAAGGCTCTGGGGAATGTTGTTCCATGCGTCTCAATGCACGTAAGTGTATCGGCCGTCAGGGGAGGGCTGGCAATTTGTGGCCCAGGGGGCATATACATTCAAGTGGCCCATTTCTATTTTAGTTCCAGGCCACTGTTCCTGCCCACCCCCTTTTGTTAATTTTAAAATTGGCATTAATGTTGTGACGTAAGTCACGTGATACCACATAGCTTACAGTTGAAATGGGGCTACACTAGTGTGTCACTACAAAGCTTACAATTTAAGTCAAGCTTACCTAGTGATACTAAAGAGCTTATAAGTGAAATGGTTTATGCTACTAGTGTAGCTCCATTTGGATTGTACCACTGTGGTTTCACTAGTGTCGTTCCATTTACAGCAGCAATCGGGAGATTTAGTGAGATGCAGTGGCCTACCAGTCCAGATATATGCCCAGCCTAGGGGGCAATTTCCCTCCTGCCCCCCAGGTCAGCCCTCCCCTGTCGGCCGTAAAGATTATCAAACTGCCGTTAGCTGCTCTTTAGACGGATCTTTGGATTGCTAGATACAACTTCAAGCATCCGGTATTGCTTTTTTTTTGGCTAATGGCTGCCTTTAAATCTGGCCCTTAGTGTGGTGGACAGTTATGTACTGATGTGCTTTTACCGGTCATCTCGAGAGTGCTGTTATCTCCTGAGTCACAGCTGCCTTGGACACCCTCCACAGCAGTTCTGTCTGAGCATCTCCTCCCAGGCACTGAAGGTGATGTTCTCTGGTGGACCACTTCCGGCGCATGAAGGGCCAGGTCTCCCATCTTGTTATTTACTTTACACTTTGAGATGTGAGAGGTCAATACAAGGATCTCTGTGGTGAGCTATTTATTCCAAGGCCTAATCAGATGACCAGGGGACACCCCTTGAGATTAGAGAAAAGGAGGTTTAGACTTCAGCAGAGGAAGGGTTTTTTTTTACAGTGAGGTCTGCTAAATTATGGAATTCGTTGCCCAAGGAGGTGGCTGTGGCAGATACAATGGATAGATTCAAGAGAAGATTAGATACATTTCTTTCCAAAGGGAACATACAGAGTTATACTGTTTATTAATAGGCAGATCAGGAAGGTCTGATAAAGACTAACTTATTTGGTAGCAGGAAAGCTATAAAATTACTGGGGTATGAGGAGAAGGTTGAACTTGATGGACTTGTGTCTTTATTAGTGATGAGCGAGCACCCCAATGCTCGGATGTTCGGGTGCTCTGACCGAGCACCCCCTGAGGCTCGAGTGCTCGGCCGAGCATCCGAGCCCCATTGAAGTCAATGGGAGGACTCGAGCATTACACCAGGCACCCCCTGCTCTGATGAGGGGAGGGTGCCTGGTCCATAGGAAAAGGGCAGAAAAAGATGGAAACACTACAGAAATGGTTCAGGGACAGCATAGGGAGGATGTCTGGATGCACCTTGGACTCCAACATCGCTGCTGGGAACGATCTTTCGCCCGTAGTACGCCATTTTTACAGACTGACCATAAAACACACAAAAAGGAAAATAAAAACGACTTTAGGCGAAAAATTGTTACCAAACAGTATTTGCTGTATATTTACTTGTATATCATCTGCAAATTCTCCCAAAAATTTCCTTGATTTTCAGAACTGAGGCCATGATTAAGAGGGAAACGTGCGCAGAGGCAAATTATCCCAAAAATTTCCTTGATTTTCAGAACTGAGGCCATGATTAAGAGGGAAACGTGCGCAGAGGCAAATTCTCCCAAAAATTTCCCTGATTTTCAGAACTGAGGCCATGATTAAGAGGGAAACGTGCGCAGAGGCAAATTCTCCCAAAAATTTCCTTGATTTTCAGAACTGAGGCCATGATTAAGATGGAAACGTGCGCTGAGCTGACCATCTAAAACATTATGGGTGAGGGTCTGCTGCAGAGCTGACCATCCTAAACATTATATGCGAAGGCCCGCTAGTGAGCTGACGCTATAAAACATTATATGAGAGGGCCCGCTAGAGAGCTGACCCAATAAAACATTATATGAGAAGGCCCGCTGGTGAGCTGACCTATATAAAAATTGTCAAACAGGGCCCGCTGGTGAGCTGGCCCTATATAAAAATTATATCACATGGCCCGCTGGTGAGCTGGCCCTATATAAAAATTATATCCCAGGGCACGCTGGTGAGCTGGCCCTATATAAAAATTATATCCCAGGGCACATGGAAGAGGAGGAGGAGGATGAGAAGATTAAGAGTCAACCATATACCCGTTTTTTGGGTGGAAGGGGTGAATGGGAATACAGAGTATTCCCATCATTGTAAATAACATATATAAAGTGAGTTTATGTTCCCCCGGGGCTTTCCTCCAGTGGAGTGGAGAAGTCAGGGGAAATCCAGGCCTTGTTCATTTTTATAAGTGTCAACCTATCAGCATTGTCGGTGGAAAGGCGGATACGCTTATCTGTTATGATGCCACCAGCAGCACTAAATACCCGCTCAGACAGAACGCTGGCGGCAGGGCAGGCCAGCACCTCCAAGGCGTAGAGTGCCAGTTCATACCACGTGTCCAGCTTGGACACCCAGTAGTTGTAAGGCACAGAGGGATCATTGAGGACGCTGACACGGTCTGCTACGTACTCCTTCACCATCTTCCAAAACTTTTCCCTCCTTGTGACACTAGGCTGCGCATCAGGGTGAGGGTGCTGGCGGGGTGTCATGAAGGTGTCCCACGCCTTGGAGAGTGTTGCCCTGCCTTTCTCGGAACTTCTGTGTGCTCCCCTTTTCTCCCCTTCTCGGTTGGCCAAGGTAGCACGTACTCTGCCGCCAGCGTTGTCAGATGGAAAATTTTGGAGCAATTTTTCGACAAGAACCTTCTGGTATTGCAACATTTTGCTTGTCCTCTCCACCGGAGGAATGAGAGATGAGAAATTCTCTTTGTAGCGGGGGTCCAGAAGGGTGAACATCCAGTAATCCGTGTTGTCTAAAATGCGTACAACGCGTGGGTCACGGGAAAGGCAGCCTAACATAAAGTCAGCCATGTGTGCCAGAGTACCAACAGTCAAGATTTCGCTGTCCTCACCAGGAGGATGACTCTCAATCTCCTCATCCTCTTCCTCCTCTTCTGCCCACCCACGCTGAAGAGATGGAACTAAAGTTCCATGGCTACCCTCTGTAGCGGAGGCAACCGTGTCTTCCTCCTCCTCCTCCTCCTCCTCCTCCGCCTCCTCCAATTGTCGCTGAGAAGACGAAGTGAGGGTGCTCTGGCTATCACCTTGTGTAAGCTCTTCCTCCCCCATTTCCACCTCTTCCACATGCAAAGCGTCGGTTTTAATTGTGAGCAGCGAGCGTTTCAGTAGACACAGAAGTGGGATGGTTACACTGATAATAGCGTTATCGCCGCTCACCATCTGTGTCGATTCCTCAAAATTGCGTAAAACCTCACAGAGGTCTGACATCCATTCCCACTCCTCACTTCTGATTACAGGAAGTTGAACGGAGAGGCGACGACCGTGTAACAGCTGGTACTCCACTACTGCCCTCTGCTGCTCACAAAGCCGGGCCAACATGTGGAAGGTGGAGTTCCAGCGCGTGCTCACGTCACACAGCAGCCGGTGAGCTGGCAATTGTAAGCGCTGCTGCAGCTTCAACAGGCCGGCTGAAGCTGTTGATGACTTACGGAAATGTGCACACACGCGGCGCACCTTGGTCAAGAGATCATGCACATTGGGGTAGGTTTTTAGAAATCGCTGCACCACTAAATTAAATACATGCGCTAGGCATGGTACGTGTGTGAGCTTGCCGAGCTCCAAAGCCGCCACCAAGTTACGCCCATTATCACACACAACCATGCCTGCTTGCAGGTTGAGTGGCGAGAGCCACTGCTCGGTCTGGTGACTAATCCCCTGCAACAGCTCTGAGGCCGTGTGCTGTTTGTCCCCAAGGCAGATCAGCTTCAGCACGGCCTGTTGACGCTTCCCCACTGCAGTGCTACACTGCTTCCAGCTACTGGCTGATGGGGGAGTGGCGGTGTGTGTAGAGAATTCGGAGGTGGAAACGGAGGAGGAGGAGCCAATAACGTAGGTGCTGGTGGAAACCCTGATGGAGGTAGGGCCCGCAATCCTCGGCGTGGGTAGCACCCGTGCCATCCCAGGGTCCAAGTCGCTCCCAGCCTCCACGACATTCACCCAGTGTGCCGTCAGGGAAATGTAGCGTCCCTGGCCACAAGCACTTGTCCATGTGTCAGTCGTTAAGTGGACCTTCCCAGTAACTGCGTTGGTCAGGGCACGGGTGATGTTACGGGACACATGGTGGTGTAATGCGGGGATGGCACACCGGGAAAAGTAGTGGCGGCTGGGGACCGCGTACCGAGGGACAGCTGCTGCCATCAGGCTGCGGAAGGACTCAGTGTCCACAAGCCTAAATGGCAGCATTTCGATGGCCAGTAATTTTGAAAGGTGTGAGGTTAGTGCTATGGCCTGTGGGTGGGTGGCTGGGTACTTTCTCTTGCGCTCAAATGCCTGGGGTAACGACATTTGGACGCTGTGCTGGGACAGGGAAGTGGATGTGGTCGCTGATGGTGCTTCAGATGCTACAGGTGCAGGGCGGGAGGTATGCGGGCCTGCGCCTTCGACAGGCGATTGGCCGGCACCGAAAACAGGGGAAGAGGAGGCAGTGGTGTGGCCTGCAGACACAGATGGGCGATCCAGGCGTTCCTCCCACTTACTACGGTGCTTGGATGCCATGTGTCGGATCATGCTGGTGGTGGTGAGGTTTCTAGTGTTCATGCCTCGGCTCATTCTGGTGTGGCACAGGTTGCAAACTACAATTCTTTTGTCGTCCGCACTTTCCTTAAAAAAACGCCATACCGCGGAACACCTACCCCTTGGCAAGGTAGATTTACGCAAGGGGGTGCTCCGTGGAACATTTGCGGGCCGGTTTGGTGCGGTCCGCCTTCTTTCTGTAGCCACACCACTGCCTCTTCCAGCCTGTTGCGGTGCTGCAGATGGCTCACCCTCAGGACTGCTGTCATCGCTCGGCTCTACACCTTCCCAGGTGGGGTCAGTCACCTCATCGTCCACCAAGTCCTCCTCCACTTCCTCACTCTGATCATCCTCCTCAAGTCTTGATCCCACCACATACTCAGTCATTGACAACTGTATAACATTCTCCTCAACAAGGTCTTGAGACGGAAATAGTGGTTGATTTAATGGCAACTGTGTCTCATCATCATCATCATCATCCACTACTTCCTTTGACCTTAAATGTCGTTCACATCTGTGATCTTCTTGAGATTGGGTAGCCTCTAGAGGTTGTGAATCAGGGCACAAGATGTCATGTTCCTCTGCAAGCGTGCTTGGAGAGAGGGTCAAATGAAGGATTGGTGATGAGACGAGCTCCTCACTATATCCCAGTGTGGGATCACTTCTTTGACCAGACCGTGTATGGTGGGAGGAAGGATGATCAGAGTGAGGATTATGTTGACCAGACTCTTGGCTACTGAGAGTGGACTTGGTGGAAGACAGGGTGGTGCTTAACCGACTGGAAGCAGTATCAGCTGTCATCCAACCGACCACCTGTTCGCAGTGGTCGGACCTCGAGAGTGATGTCCTGCGACGCCCTGTAAAATTACACATGAAGCTAGGTATGGTGGATGTCTTTCTTTCTTGTGCTCTGGCACCAGGCACAGTTTCTCCGCGTCCTGACCCGCGCCCTGAACTTTCAGGATCACGTCCACTTCCCCGTCCCTTTTTACCCGCCTTCTTCATCTTACACAGAATATGTGACTTTAATATTTGAGTTTGAAAACTTAACAGTATTTCTTATTATTCTGCAACTGTACAGAGTACACAGAATAGGCTGTTAAACGGCGGTGAAACACACTGAATGGAATATGTGACTTTAATATTTGAGTTTGAAAACTTAACAGTATTTCTTATTATTCTGCAACTGTACAGAGTACACAGAATAGGCTGTTAAACAGCGGTGAAACACACTGAATGGAATATGTGACTTTAATATTTGAGTTTGAAAACTTAACAGTATTTCTTATTATTCTGCAACTGTACAGAGTACACAGAATAGGCTGTTAAACGGCGGTGAAACACACTGAATGGAATATGTGACTTTAATATTTGAGTTTGAAAACTTAACAGTATTTCTTATTATTCTGCAACTCTGCAGAGTACACAGAATAGGCTGTTAAACGGCGGTGAAACACACTGAATGGAATATGTGACTTTAATATTTGAGTTTGAAAACTTAACAGTATTTCTTATTATTCTGCAACTCTGCAGAGTACACAGAATAGGCTGTTAAACGGCGGTGAAACACACTGAATGGAATATGTGACTTTAATATTTGAGTTTGAAAACTTAACAGTATTTCTTATTATTCTGCAACTGTACAGAGTACACAGAATAGGCTGTTAAACGGCGGTGAAACACACTGAATGGAATATGTGACTTTAATATTTGAGTTTGAAAACTTAACAGTATTTCTTATTATTCTGCAACTGTACAGAGTACACAGAATAGGCTGTTAAACGGCGGTGAAACACACTGAATGGAATATGTGACTTTAATATTTGAGTTTGAAAACTTAACAGTATTTCTTATTATTCTGCAACTGTACAGAGTACACAGAATAGGCTGTTAAACGGCGGTGAAACACACTGAATGGAATATGTGACTTTAATATTTGAGTTTGAAAACTTAACAGTATTTCTTATTATTCTGCAACTGTACAGAGTACACAGAATAGGCTGTTAAACGGCGGTGAAACACACTGAATGGAATATGTGACTTTAATATTTGAGTTTGAAAACTTAACAGTATTTCTTATTATTCTGCAACTCTGCAGAGTACACAGAATAGGCTGTTAAACGGCGGTGAAACACACTGAATGGAATATGTGACTTTAATATTTGAGTTTGAAAACTTAACAGTATTTCTTATTATTCTGCAACTCTGCAGAGTACACAGAATAGGCTGTTAAACGGCGGTGAAACACACTGAATGGAATATGTGACTTTAATATTTGAGTTTGAAAACTTAACAGTATTTCTTATTATTCTGCAACTGTACAGAGTACACAGAATAGGCTGTTAAACGGCGGTGAAACACACTGAATGGAATATGTGACTTTAATATTTGAGTTTGAAAACTTAACAGTATTTCTTATTATTCTGCAACTGTACAGAGTACACAGAATAGGCTGTTAAACGGCGGTGAAACACACTGAATGGAATATGTGACTTTAATATTTGAGTTTGAAAACTTAACAGTATTTCTTATTATTCTGCAACTCTGCAGAGTACACAGAAAAGGCTGCTAAACTGCGGTGAAACACACTGAATGGAATATGTGACTTTGATATTTTAGTTTGAAGACTTAACAGTATTTCTTCCTATTCTGCAACTCTGCACAGTACACAGAATAGGCTGCTAAACTGCGGCGAAGCACACTGAATGGAATATGTGACTTTGATATTTTAGTTTGAAGACTTAACAGTATTTCTTCCTATTCTGCAACTCTGCACAATACACAGAATAGGCTGCTAAACTGCGGCGAAGCACACTGAATGGAATATGTGACTTTGATATTTTAGTTTGAAGACTTAACAGTATTTCTTCCTATTCTGCAACTCTGCACAGTACACAGAATGTGCTGCTAAACTGCGGCGAAGCACACTGAATGGAATATGTGACTTTGATATTTTAGTTTGAAGACTTAACAGTATTTCTTCCTATTCTGCAACTCTGCACAGTACTCAGAATGTGCTGCTAAACTGCGGCGACGCACACTGAATGGAATACGTGACTTTGATATTTTAGTTTGAAGACTTAACAGAATGTGCTCTAATCTGCAACTTTGCACACTAAACAGAATGTGCTCTAATCTGCAACTTTGCACACTAAACAGAATGTGCTCTAATCTGCAACTTTGCACACTAAACAGAATGTGCTCTAATCTGCAACTGTGCACACTAAACAGAATGTGCTCTAATCTGCAACTTTTCACACTAAACAGAATATTTTTTTTTTTTTTTGTTTTTTTCCCCCCACACAAAATAACCTGCTGCCCCCACACACAGTAGTCCTAAAAAGGACTTTTGGTTCTTTTTTGTCACAATTTTTTATTTTCCTCCCTACACTGCCTTTCCCTTCCTATCCTCAGCTCTCCCTGGCTCAGACTGAGCCGAACTCGATGGTCAGGTGCTATACAGCACCTGACCACGGGTTCTGGCCATCCAATCAGTGTAATGCCAGCAGCCAACATGGCTGCTGGCATTACACCGATGTCAGAGCCTCCCTGCACGTTTATTGGCTGCGCAGCAGCCGCAAAACGTGCGGGGAGGAGACCCGAACATGGCGGGCGAGCACATGCGGTACTCGTACGAGTACCGCCATGTGCCGAGCAGAGCGATGCTCGAGCCGATCCGAGCATCGGCCGAGCATGCTCGCTCAACACTAGTCTTTATTCAACCTAATTTACTATGTTACTATATTGTCCAGCACTTCTTGATGGAGTCTGCGGTGCTCTTACACGTGGACACTGCAATGACTGCTTTCTGGACCTGGTGCCAGGCAAGCTTCCATTTAGCATCAGTGCCTCTGGCCTTTTTTGGAGGGGAACAGTGGGTGTACCTTGTTGAGAATGTTCTGCAGTGGGGGGGGGGGGGGGCGAAAGGTCCCGCCATGTACCCGCAAAAAAATCCAGAAAGCCACTTTGTTGTCTGCTTTTTCTCAGGAAAATCTGCTTTAAAATCAGTGATTCAAATCTATTCTATCACTATAAGAAAGTTTAATACAAATAAAAGGAAGAACTGGAAGGACCCTTATGTGTCCACTAATTGCGAGGAAGAGGAAGAAGTGAACACTACAGAAGCAATGCTGGCCAGTCCCCCTATATCACGCCTAGGGATCTTGGGGAAATTAATCAATTAATGTCAAGGGAGGAAGAAGAGGGTAGTAGTGAGAGCAGGACAGGTCAGCTGCCTGTGCCTGCTGCAAGACATGCTGCCCCTGCTGCCACCGTTGCTGCACCTGTTGCCAGACATGCTGCCACTAGTGCTGTGACTGCTGTCAGACATGCTGCCCCTGTTACTGCTACCACCATTGCTGTTCCTGCTGTCAGACGTACTGCCCCTGCTGCCACCATTGTTGTACCTGCTGCCAGATGTGCAGCCACCATTTCTGTAACTGCTGCCAGACGTGCTGCCCCTGCTGCCACCATTGCTGTGCCTGCTGCCAGATGTGCTGCCCCTGCTATTGCTGCCACCATTGCTGTGCCTTCTGTCAGACATGCTGCCTTTGCTGCCACCAGTGCTTCCCCTGCACCACCAGTGCTGTGTCTGTTGCCAGATGTGCTGCCCCTGCTACCACCATTGCTGTGCATACTGTCAGGTGTGCTGGCCCTGCTACGGCTACCACCATTGCTGTGCCTGCTGTCAGACATGCTGTCCCTGCTTCCATCAGTGCTGTGCCTGCTGCCAGAGCTGAACCTGCTGCCACCAGTGCTGAACCTGCTGCCTGTGTGTCTTGTAACTCTCAGGAAAAGATGATCCCAAGTGTGACAGCATGGACCCCTAAGTCCCCAAGCAGTCCCACCAGTGCTAATACTACTACTAAGAAGGTCCAGCAGCTTGTTAGTGTTAGGAGTGAAGGAGGGGGTAATCATCATATTACTGGTGCCCGTGATTGCTGACTTCTGCTTTCAGTCAGGTGTGTGTACTCTCCATTGGCCGCCTGTCTTTTGCCCGCCCAGTATTGCCTATATAGACTGGGCTGAGGCACCCTTTGGTTGCCCTTTCGTGGTGTCTCTATGTCAGCAGTCACCTGCCTGTACCTGTACCTGTACCTGTTCCTTGGGCCTGTTTCGCTTTGCTACCAGTGTCAGCGTTCTCCAGTAGTCAGTGCCTCTCCTGCGTGGTTCCTGGCTCCATTCCAGATCCGGATGGGCTGCCATTCCTGCTTCTGTTCCTGACCCCGTGCTACCGTTGTTCCTGCTCCGTTCCTGACCTGGTTTGCAGTCCTGTCGTTCCAGTGGTTGTCCCGGCTTGTCTGCTGTTCCTGCTGCTGTATCCTCACTGTCATCATCTGGCTGCTGGGTCGCCTGGGCTACATTCTGATCACTGGTTTGCTCCACATTCACCGGCTGCTGATTTTGCTGTATAGAACCGGTTGGACTTCACAGTTGTCCAGTACGCGGTACTGGTTTACTCCACATTCACCGGTTGCTAATCTGGCTGTATAGAACCGGTTGGGCTTCACTGTTGTCCAGTACGCGGTACTGGTTTATTCCACATTCACCGGTTGCTAATCTCGCTGTATAGAACCGGTTGGGCGTCCCTGTAGTCCAGTATGAGGTACTGGTTTAATCCACATTAACCGGTTGTTGATTCCGCTTATAGAACCGGTTGTGCATTCCTGTTGTCCTATACACGATTCTGGTTTATTTCACATTCACCGGTTGCTAATCTCGCTGTATAGAACCGGTTGGGTGTCTCTGTAGTCCAGTACGTGGTACTGGTTTATCCACATCTACCGGTTGCTGATTCTGCTTATAGAACTGGTTGGGCGTTCCTGTCGTCCAGTACGTGGTACTGGTTTACACCACATTCACCGGTTGCTGATTCACTAGTATAGAACCGGTTAGACGCTATTGTTGTCCAATACACCATACTGGTTTACTCCACATTTACTGGTTGCTGATTCTGCTTATAGAACCGGTTGGGCATTCGTGTCTTCCAGTACGTGGTACTGGTTTACTTCACTTTCACCGGTTGCTGATTTGCTAGTATAGAACCGGTTAGGCTCTATTGTTGTCCTATACACGATACTGGTTTAATCCACATTTACCGGTTGCTGACTCTGCTGTATGACTGAACCGGTTAGGCATTCCTGTTGTGCAATACACAATACTGGTTTACTCCACATTACCGGTTGCTGATCCATCTATATAGAACCGGTTTGCTATACTGTTGTCCAGTGTGGTACTGGTTAACCCTTCATTCACCAGTTGCTGCTGCCTCCATTATTGAACCGGTTTGGTTTCCCTGGTTGTGAGACTGGTTTGCTCCACTGTTCCATCTTATGCTGCTGTTCCATCTATTCAGCATTTGTGGAGCTGTCCTTCTGTCCTCCTGGCTGCCTTGCCCGGTATATTGGAAAGGCCGGTAGAGCCATATTCAGATTGATTGTTACCTTCCAGGCTGCCTTGCCCGGTATATTGGCAAGGCTGGTAGAGCCTGTCTCCATTCCACAGTGCCATCTTTCAGGCTGCCTTGCCCAGTATATTGGCAAGGCCGGTAGAGCCACATTCAGATTGTCGTGTAACCCTCCAGGCTGCCTTGCCCGGTATATTGGCAAGGTTGGTAGAGCCACAGTTTGTGTTGCCCTCTAGGCTGCCTTGCCTGGTATATTGGCAAGGCTGGTAGAGCCTACCATGCTGTATCTTGCAAATACTACTATTTGAATCCATTATGTACATGTGATTTATGTGTATGTTCAGGACCCGTGAGGGTTCCCATTAAACTTTTCAATAAAGTTTGATTTTTATCTTACTCTGTGTCTGAGAGTCAAAACAAACCGTGACAGACTGTGAGGAGGAAGACTCAAGGGCTGAAATTGATGTGGTTGTTGTTACTAGTAGTAAAAGTAATGGTGAAGCAGCTGGTGCGAATAACCTTAGGAGAGTGGTAGGGGAAGCAATTGAGAATGTCCAGACTAGTGGCCAAGGGAGCCCACACCATTCCCCTGACCCTGGGAGTCCCCTTCCCACCATGACATAGTCCAGGTGGAACATAATCCTGAAGAAGCCAGAACTGGTGGATAGCAGGTTCAGCAATAATACCACCTCCAGGAGCACAGATGAGCTGCCTGTGATTGCTGCTAGTGCTGCCAGTCCGCCTTCTTCAGGTCAACAAGGAATGACAAGTGTGACAGTAGGGGACCCTCTGTCACATTTCATATTACTTCCTCCAACCAGCAGTGAGATGTCTTTAATAGAGCAGCACAGAGGGACTAGTAGTGGTGGTGATGATGATGGCGGAGAAGCTGGGGTAGAAGATACACTGATGGCTTTTTTAGCCCAAACTAAGAAGAGATGGGAGACAGGGATGAGTATGGCCACTACCACTACCAGCAGTGAGCCTTTGGAATTTGCAGAATTTGCAGCTACTCTGATTCCTGCTGCTGCTGAGTTGCAACGGCAGCAGGATGCTGAGGAACAGGCTAGTGTGCCACAGACCACCGTAGACACAGTGGGAATGTTGTCAACAAGTGATGTGGGACTAGGACAGGTTCCTCTTGCCAGCAGCAGCAATGCTCCTGTTCCTAGTTGCAGTGTTGATTCTGAGGCAGTTGCAGCAACAGTAGCAACATCATCCTCTGCCCCAACAAATGAAGGGTAATGTGGAGAAAAAGAAGAAAGAGGCCGTTCTTCTTCATCTGTTCCCTATCCTCTGAAGTCATGGGGACTATTTTTCTCAGGCACAGTGCAGTCATCACCAATGGCACTGTGCACAGTTTGTGACAAGTCAGTGAAAAGGGGAATGGAGGGAATACACCTTGGCACAACCTCCCTGATAACACACATGAAAAACAGACACCATGACATTTATGTCAAACATGTTAAAGCCCAACACCCACCACAGAAATCGAGCACCACTGTTGCTGTACCCACTGACTCTGCAGAAAGGCAGCAAGAGATGAGGTAGAGCTCAAGAGGCTGGGAGTTCGATGATGAATGAAACAACTAGGTCGCCATCACCTTCTTACTCTAGGGTAACTACTTCTGCCAATCCACTTCGTTCATCATTACCTCCTCCACCAAATGATGGCCATTCTGTAGATGTTAGGATGTGACAGTTCTTGTCCACCCATTGCACACTCTATGATGCACTGACCATACATGGCAGTGTGGTGGAGGAGAATCGCAAGTGGGGCATCAAGTGGCATCTGAGTAGATTCCATCCCACAGAATATGCTAAGCTGGTGGCAAGGAGGGTTCATCACTGCTATTAAACTGTCAGCAAGTTGTCATGTATTCTTAACGGGGTGTGGACAAGGGGTATAGTGACAGCAGCAGTACTTGGTTTCTGGTGTCATGGTGCTTGGATACAGTTGTGCCAGGTGTTATTTACCACACACACACTGTGCACATTGCAGTTGCTGATGAGAGGCATGGCTCCTGCTCTCATGGAAAATAAATCTATTCTAGTTCAGCACACCCATGATTTTAGAGGGGGGAGACGAATTATTGGACAACTTCTTCTTTTCTCCACATGTACTGGGTGCTAGTTATGGTGCTGCCTGAGGCCCATCACTGGAGCTAGTATTGGAAAGTGGTACATTCATCATCCAAACAACACAGCAGCGGGGGGTGGTAGGGATGATGTAAGCACATAACGCACGTCATCACGGTGTTGGAGGAGTGCGCGGTGAGAGAGGAGTTTGTATGCAGCAATGGAGACCATAGGAGAGTGAAAGCCATATTTATTGTTTGACGGAGGGGCTCTGGGTGCCTTCGGGAGAGCTGTGGAAAATTGGACCTTAAGAATTGTGTTAACTGAAGTCTAATCGGACTGGATGGTCTGTGACAAAGAACACGGCAT
Source organism: Rhinophrynus dorsalis (assembly GCA_037306005.1). Taxonomy (NCBI): domain Eukaryota; kingdom Metazoa; phylum Chordata; class Amphibia; order Anura; family Rhinophrynidae; genus Rhinophrynus; species Rhinophrynus dorsalis. The sequence continues at coordinate 96,724,092 of CM074725.1, read as the reverse complement.
AGATCAGCCTAAACTCTTTGTGAGACCCCACATGCCGAAAAATGGTGAGCAGCATGGGCGTATATATTACTATGTGGGGTTGAACGCAGATGTGATTAATAATTCACTTGCTTGAATGAGCTGTCTATGTGAAGAGCGAATACGTATTACGGTCGCTGGCAGTCAAAACCCATATGGCATAGATGAAGGCTTGAAGTATAGGCCAATGGGCAGGATATAAGCCAATAACAACATGAAATGGTTCCAGGTGGTACTGGTTTGAAGATTAATATGTGCATATTGCGTTTAGCGGATAGCAGATGTGGCTTTCTCCCAACCCCAGAGCACCATTGGCTGATAACATAAAGGTTAAAGACCATGAAAATTTTTTATAAATATGACGTAGAAGAGTAATTGATTTCCCCATAGGGTGGATGGTGGGAGACTGTGGATACTTTTCCTATTTCTTGTTGGTCTATAAAGGCATTTCATTTGGTAGACAAGATCTATGGCTGCCAAGAAAGGGTCAGAGAGTAAACAAGATAAAAAAGATAAAGACAGATAAGTTAGAAGGTAAAGCAGAGAAGATGCTGTCTTTTTTCTCTCCGCAGTATGGGATAGCTAAAGGTCTGCTAGAAGACTCTCAGGTAGGGGATAAGCTGGCCTACTCGGGAGCTGCTGCGGATCTGTAAATCACCCACTTCAATACAACTGGAGCAGGGGATAAATTTGTATGACCAATTAGTTGCTTATATGGACTCCCAGTTTTATAAAACGAAAGAGGAGATGCATCTTAATACAGATGAGATAAAAAAAGAACTTTTACTAATTCAGCCCAGAATTACATTGATGGAAGACAAGATGGCGAACTTAGAGGTTCAAGGTGTGCAGTAACAGGTGGAGCTTTCAAAATTGCAAAAAAATGTGGAAGAGCTGGAGTTAAAAATAGCGGACTTAGAGGACCATTCAAATAGAAATAATTTATGATTTAGGGGAGTTTCCAAAGAGATACAGATGGATACATTTGAAGAATACCTTAAAGATAAAATCTTTACCCCGGAAGGGGAGGTCGATAGAAGCGTGTCTATGTTTGAAAGAGTTCACTGAGTGTCAAAACCAAATGGAATACCGGACAACTTGCCAAGAGATGTTGTTATGGCATGTTGTGGGTCCTTTAAAGTTAAGTCCAGAATTTTGGCCACATTTAGGCAGGGGAGGGCTGGCAACTTGTGGCCCAGGAGGCATATACATTCAAGTGGCTCATTTCTATTATCGTTCCAGCCCACCCCCTTTTTTTAATTTTAAAATTTACATTAATGTTGTGACGTAAGTCAATTGATACCACATAGCTTACAGTTGAAATGGTGCTACACTAGTGCGCTACTACAAATCTTACAATTTAAGTAAAGTTTATCTAGTGATACTATAGAGCTTACAAGGGAAATGGTTTGTTACTAGTGTAGCTCCATTTGGATTGCACCTCTGTGGTATCATTTATGTAACACCATTTCAACTGTAAGCTCTGTGGTATCACTAGTGTAGCTCCATTTGGATTGCAATCTCTGTGGTATCACTAGTGTAGCTCCATTTACAGCAGCAATCGGGAGCTTTAGTGAGGTGCAGTAGCCTACCAGCCCAGACATATGACCGGAAAGCAAGACAGGATAGGGGATATCCAGATCATCCAGGATCTCTCATTGTTTTTGACGAGTATATTAAGACAGAGAAAAATTAGGCATAGGTGGACTTTGCCTACAAAACTGGTGTTAGATCATGAAAGTAAAACTCTCACTTTTGAATCGCCTGCTATATTAAAATGTTGGATGATTGAAAATAAGCTGGAAAAAGAAGATATGTAATGGTTTAAAATGGTGAATTAGTTTGTGTTTTTTTTAGGTTTATTAGGTAGATCTGTTTTTTTGGGGAATATTGTGCTAGTTCTCTGGTTGAGGGAAGGGGAATGGAGGAAGGTGAGGAGAGGTGTCTTCCCCCTCCTTTACTCCCACCCTCAGTGTCATGTTAATGTAGCTGTATGGAATTAAAGATATGGTGCACAGGAGTTTCTGTATGGGGATTTAATATTAAGCTAATAGATAAGATACAAAGGTGCATAGTATGGAGAGAGGAGATGGATAATGTAATAGAAATATAGAAAATCGTTTGTTTAATATGTACTGTTTTTTTCTCTTTACATTGTACCCTGATAATAAATGTATGTGGGGTTAAATGGTAGAGATGCTAGAACTAGATTTGATCATAAGGTATCACAGGTAGATGGGAATAGGGGAGAATGAGAGTACTCATCAGGTATCACTTTTGTGTGGGTGTGAATATTGTGTTTAGATAATTTACATTGTATAAGGAAAGTTTATGCATACGTGGGACATGCTATATTAGGAAAAGGAGTTTAAATAGTTTTTGCTTCCCCCTTTTTTATGGGGGGGAAGGGATGGTAATGGTATAAAACACAAGAGATATGTAAAAGGAAAAAGGGAAGCTTTATATGTTTGTATAATGTATTGTGAGTTTATGGTGGATTGTGCAGGAGGGTTTTTTTTTTACACCTTTTTGAAAAATTATATTGTGTCACTATATTTGTAGGTATAAATAAATATGAAATGTTTTACAGTTGGAGTGGTGGGATGGGTGCTTGGGAGCTTTCCTTTTCCCCTTTTCACTCTCTGTGCCGTTGTATGGAACTGAATTTGTATGTGGATCTAATATTAAGTTAACAGATAAGATATAAAGGTGTTCAGTATGAAGAGAAGAGGAGGGTAATTGGAATAGAAATCAAGAAAATAGTTAATTTAATAAATTAGTATGGTGTGTAGAATAGAGTGAGGTAATGGTATAATATACAAGAGGGATATATAAAAAGAAAAGGGAAGATACATAGGTCTTCACAATATATTTTGGGTTTAGAGTGGAACTTGGTTGAGGGTTTTTTGTGTGAGGTATTTTTCCTCATTGCCGCACACTTTGTTTTGCATGTACCCAGGAGTTTAGTGGGCTTTAACTTACCTGTGTGGATAGGGGTAAGATGGATTGTATTGAGTTTTGTCTAGGGGTACAGACAAGATTTGTGGCAGGTAGGGACGCAGTTCTAACTTTTAATAACAGGACCTTTTTAGGTGGGAAGTTTGAGGATGTGTATGTGTTAGGTTGGAGGGTTAGGGTTAGAAGGCAGTGGAGTATTAAACACTCATATAGTATAAAATTAGAGCTATTTTTCTAAACGCTTGGGGGATCAGTTCTGCTCACAAAACGAGCTATGATTTTGGGTTTCATAAATAAAGCAAAGGCTCATATTTGTGCCTTTCAGGAAATGCATTGGACTTGGTCAAAGACTGAATGCTTGAAATCAAAGAAGTTTCCGATATTGATAAGTGCCTCACTGGAAACTAGAAAAAAAAGGGGAGTGGCCTTTTTGTTTGCTAAAGATCTTGCTTTAGAGGTTCTGTATCAGGAGCTGGATGTTGATGGGAGATTTATTATATTAGTATGTAAAATTAATAATAAACTGTTTATGCTTGTAAACATTTATGCTCCTAATAGGTCTCCTGTTGCATTTGGGAGTGGTGTACATCAGAAATGATGGATCTTAGCAATGGGTTCTAGGCAACCCAGTGGTCTGAATTCAGATCATGATGTTTCACTGTATATACACAATTCTTGAAAGTTAAAAAGACATTAGTTAAAAACAGTTTGCGACAGAAGTACACAATATATAAAGGTTTTTCACCCTTATTTGCGGGTTATCCCATTGAGTGGTGTACATCATTATCGCTATTGTTTTGTAGGGTTTATAATTATGAAGTGCATCTGTTCAGTACTGAAACCGGATTAGGTTATGGATTGGATTCCTCTTTGTCTTGCCCCTTTTTATTTATCAGAAGTAGGACCCTGTGACTTTGAAGTTGCAGGGTTACTATTTCTTGTCTGCAGTCAGTTGTGAACATTGACAGTTGAGGGTTAAATTGTAACAATGAAAGTATGCCTTTAATGAAGGGTCTGCGCACAATGAGGGCGGACAGGTGTATGGAAGAGTTAATGGAAGATAAAGCTGCATTCATGTCTATATATGTTCGTTTTGACTTAAAATCATCATAGAATTTTTTAATTTAAATTGATCATAGAATGGTTAGTATGTGTATATTGATACATTTAATTCCCTTAGTTTGTAAAAATATGTTTTGTATGTAGATTTGAGGTTATAACCAGTTTAGGGTTAATGGACGACCGATACCATCCTTCTTAACCATGGTTTGAAATTTATACAATGCATGGTTCATTGGTTAATTGGATTGTGATGTAATTTTGGGTCATCTATTTAAAACTCTAATGCTTGTGAGGCAATCAGCCTATGATTAAGTTTTAAATATGAAACGCGTTAGGCGGATCGTATCTCACTTGGTTACTCTTGCATCCGTGTAAAGTTCCTGGTTTTATGGATTTTAATAAAGAATGTTACTTTTAAGAATTTGACCGGTGATAATTTGGCTGCATACAACGAGAGGATCCATAGAGAACACTTTCCTTGTATCTTCCTGTTTGCTGAAACCTTAGCCAGAGGTTGGAGCGTGCCCCAGATCCACGCAGCCTTTGGGAATTGGTGAGTGTGTTGATTAGTGAATTTAAAAGTGATTTGTAGCAGTATATATTGATTTGTGGCTATCTCCCGTTGCATTTGTATCAAAAGTATTTAAGAAAATGGAAAGAGTAAAACAGGGCAGAGTCCTTATAATGGGTGATTTTAATTTCGCACCAGGCCCAGTGTTAGACCATAGCTCTATAAGAGAGATCAAAATAAATAGAAAAAGGATCTAATGGATTTTAACAATTGTTGAAGAAATCTGAGGTGAGTGATATATGGTAGGTGTTTCATCCGTCTGAGATAGATTATACATGTTATTCAAGACAGTTTAATTCATATATTCTAGAACTGATGTAATGCTGGATAATATAGAGATGTTACAGACAGTTAAAAAATTGAAATAGGAACGATTACCTGGTCAGACCACTCTCCCCTGATAATTGAATATGAAGATATATATGATAAAAGAAGTAGGGATTGAAGATTAGATGTTCATTTATTGTCCAAGAAGGAGAATCTTGAAAGTATTAAAAATGTAACCAACCAATATTTGGATGAAAATGGGAAGGTGAGGTTTCTGTGGAATGGTTGTGGTGTGTTGTTCGGGGCATTTGATAAAAATGGCTGCAATCGAGAGGACGGAAGCGCAGTCTATGTTATCAAAATTATATATAGATCTAGGGGCTAATTAATGAACAATTAATGAATAAAACAGTGCGGGACCTAGAATGACTTAAGATAAAATGTTATCATAGGGGAAATTAAGCTGATTCTTTAATGACAGATTTAAAAATGAAAAAAAGGAAAGGTGTATCTCGAGGATTAGAGATGAGGGCAGATTAGTGTTGAATCCTGATGAGATTGGTGGGGTCTTTGCAAAATATTATCAGGACCTCTATAATTTAACAAAAGGAGGAAAAGATAGAATATTAAGAGATTTTACAAGGCTGAACCTTCCCAGGATTAGATCGGATCAGTTAGAGTATTTGAATAGGCCAATCTTAGAACAAGAAGTATTGAAGGCAATAGATAAGTTAAAGACTAAAACTGCTCCAGGACCAGATGGGTTTCCTAATCTATATTATAAATTGTTAAGAAATGAGTAAAAGAAAGAAATGGACTTATTATTTAATACTTTGGCAAATGTGGGCAAATGTCCTAATGAATTGCTTTGTGCCAGTGTTGTTCCAATATTGAAGGCAGAGAGAGATCCAGAATGAGTTAAGAATTATAGGCCAATTTCTTTAATAAATATGGAAGTGAAGATCTTTTGCTTCAATATTGGCAGAAAGGCTTAAAGTTGTAATCATAGTTTTGGTTGACAGAGATCAAGTAGATTTTATTCCGGGAAGGTCTCCTGTGAATAATTTAAGAATAAATTCAGAATTCAAATTTAGGTTGCAGAAATGCACCCAACAGTATATACCAATGGGGAACAAGTGCAAAAGAAGTAAGTCACAGCCAAAGTGGTCAACTGCACATGTAAAGAAGGAAATGGCAAGGACAAAAAAAGCATTCAAATTATTTAAGTCAGAAGGAACTGAACAATCTTTCTTAAAATACAGGGAGTGCAACAAAGATTGCAAAAAGGCAATTAGGGTAGCAAAAATAGATAATGAAACTCGAATTGCAAGGGAAAGCAAGACTAATCCAAAAAAGTGTTTTAAATATATAAATAGCAAAAAACGTAAGAGGGAGTGCATTGGACCGTTCAAAAATGAGATGGGTGAGTTGGTTAGTGAGGATAAGGAAAAGGCCGATGTTTTAAACACTTTCTTTGCATCAGTATATACAAGGGAGCAAGGAATGGTAGAAGAGCCTCCGCAAGTAACAAATAAAACAATACAATTAATAGATATTGGGTTAACTCAAGGAGATGTCATAGGAAGACTGAACAAAATTAAGACCGACAAAGCACCGGGTCCTGATGGTATACATCCAAGGGTTCTTCAGGAACTCAGTGCAGTGTTAGCAAAACCCCTATATTTACTCTTTAAAGATTCTATTACCACAGACTCGGTGCCACAGGATTGGCGAAGAGCTAACATAGTGCCTCTATTTAAGAAGGGTACTAAAACAGAACCTGGGAATTATAGACCAGTGAGTTTGACCTCTGTAGTGGGAAAACTATTAGAAGGGATAATAAGGGACTATATTCAGGATTACAACACAAAAAATAAGATCATTAGCACGAATCAACATGGTTTTATGAAGAATAGATCATGCCAAACTAATCTTTTCAGCTTCTATGAGGAGGTAAGCAGCAACCTTGACAATGGCAAGGCAGTAGATGTAGTATATCTAGACTTTGCAAAGGCATTTGATACAGTACCACACAGAAGGCTGGTGTATAAAATAAGGAAATTGGGGCTAGGAGATAACCTTTGCAATTGGATACAAAACTGGCTGAAGGATAGGGAACAGTGTGTGGTTGTAAATGGAAAATTCTCCAGTACAGTTAAAGTGGAGAGTGGAGTACCTCAGGGTTCAGTATTGGGTCCGCTGCTTTTTAACATGTTTATAAATTACCTGGAAATAGATATAGAAAGCAAAATATCAATATTTGCAGATGATACTAAATTATGCAAAGTCATTAATTCAGAACAGGATATTTTCTCTCTACAGAGGGACTTACATACAATGTCAGATTGGGCAAACATGTGGAATATGAAGTTTAATGTGGGGAAGTGTAAAGTCATGCATTTGGGAGGAAACAATCCCAAGGCTACTTATAAATTTAATGGAATAATTTTAGGTGACTCGTTGCTAGAAAAAGACCTGAGTATCCTTGTCAACTACAAACTTGGAAACAGTGACCAGTGTCAAACAGCAGTAGCAAAGGCAAACAAAGTCCTGTCTTGCATAAAAAGAGGTATTGAAGCAAGAGTGGATAACATTATTTTGCCATTATACAAATCATTTGTAAGACCTCACCTTGAGTATGCAGTGCAATTTTGGGCACCGGTTCTGAAAAAGGATATACTAGAACTAGAGAGGGTACAGCGGAGAGCAACAAAATTAATTAAGGGAATGGAGGACTTGACATATGAGGAACGACTAAACAAACTTGGTTTATTTACTCTAGAGAAAAGACGACTAAGAGGAGACCTTATCACATTGTACAAGTATATGAGAGGTCAATACAAGGATCTCTGCGGTGAGCTATTTATTCCAAGGCCAGATCAGGTGACCAGGGGACACCCCTTGAGATTAGAGGAAAGGAGGTTTAAACTTCAGCAGAGGAAGGGTTTTTTTACGGAAAGGTCTGTCAAATTGTGGAATTCATTGCCCAGGGAGGTAGTTATGGCAGATGCAATGGATACATTTAAGAGACGATTAGATACATTTCTTTAAAAAGGGAACATACAGAGTTATACTGTTTATCAGTAGGCTGACCAGGAAGGTCTGATAAAGACTAATTTAATTGGTAGCAGGAAAGCTATAAAATTCTCAGTTACTGAGGTATGAGGCGAAGGTTGAACTTGATGGACTTGTGTCTTTTTTCAACCTAATTTACTATGTTACTATGTAACTATAGACATATTGGAGGCCACGGAGGAGTCTGGAACCCTACTCGTACTTCTGTCAATTGACTCAGAGAAAGCATTTGCTTGTTGCAACAATATGGTATAGTTCGTTGAGTTTTGAGGTCTATATGGGTGTTGTATGACACACCGAAGGCTAGGATGTTAGGTCAAGGCTTCTCTTCAAATTGGTTTTCTGTGGGAAATGGGACCAGACAGGGTTGCCCGTTGTCCCCATTGTTATACACATTGGTACTGGAACCATTGGCTATTGCAATCAGAGATGATAAGAACATCAGAGGATTTTGTCTGGGTGAGGGACGGGTAAAGCTCAATCTCTATGCAGATGATATTCTCCTTACGTTAGAAACACCGAAAGAATCAGTACAAGTGTTATTTAAAGTGTTGGAAGAATACTCAAAAGTGTCAGGATATAAGGTTAATATTGAAAAATTGGTATTTATATCTAAAAATTTGGACACTGAGTTATTGGGATATTTAACAAATTATCTTGGTTTAATTCATAAAAAAGACTATTTTAAATATCTAGGAATTAATATTGTCCCATCTATGGAAAGTTTGGTGGAAGCCAATTTCCTTCCGTTGTTGAAGTATACAAAAAAATCTCTTAAAGGAATAGTAATACTTAAAATATAAAAAAATATGGGGGGTGTGTCTGGACGTTGAACATGGCGGATGTGTGATCCTTGAGCTCCAGAGCCCTACCTACGCATTAGCTCTCTAATAGCTTTCTCACTGCTACTAGACAGTTCCCGCTGACCTCCTCCCTTTCCTCACCCCTTTCCTCCCCGATGCCCAGCAGGAGGAAGAAATCTCTTCCCATCGGGTCCTTCTTTGACCGACGCCCACGGAGCGATCAAAAAGGCGCGGATGCGCCATCTTTACCACTTACCATGGACGCAGCTGAGGGCCCAGAGGCTTCCCTGGCTCTACCTCCTCCGATTCCCAGCGATGCACTCCCCACGATGGGTGATATGGAGTGCCTGCTATTCTCCGTCAGAGACTCTATAAAGTCGGATATTGCGGATCTCAAGTCCGATCTTCATGGCCTGGGCATGAGAGTTAAGGACCTGGAAGACGCTCAAGAATCTCTCCTTAATGTGCAGGACAATTTTCAGCGCCGTTTGGATTACCAAGATGAAACTATTGATCTCCTTAAATCCCAATTGGATGATTTGGAAAATAGGAGCAGGAGATCAAACATCCGAGTTCGGGGCTTACCTGAGACTGTTCTTCCTGCCTCTATTGCTCAGGTCCTGCAAGACTTGTTCGGTAAGCTACTGGATGTCTCCGGTGCCGAGATTAAGTTTGAATGGGCCCACCGTCCGCTGCGGCCCCGCAGTCAACTGGGGGACCGACCCAGGGATGTTGTTTGTTGCCTGCATTCCTTCACGCAGAAAGAACGCATCATGGCTTTGGCTAGAACCTCAGGTCCTCTGCTGTTTGGTGAGGCACAGATAACGCTATTTCAGGATCTATCCCCTCGCACTCTGCAGCTGAGGTGTCAACTGAAACCCCTTACTGATGAGCTTCGCAACCGCAATATTCCCTATCGCTGGGGTTTCCCGTTTGCCCTGATAGCTACCGTGGACGGACAATCGCACTTTATTCGGCGGGCTGTGGAGGTGCAAGACTTTTGTAAACTGTTGAACTTTACCCCAGTGCCGGATTTGACTGACTCTACAAGACGGGCTCCTCCGACTGGGGTTGCCTTACCTCAAAGGGAAAGATGGATCCCGGTTCAAAATAAACGGGCTCGGCCCGCCTCGCCTGATCCTACCACTACAGGGACCACTTGATTTGCTAACCCATCAGGTTTGGGTCTGTAGGACTGTATTTGATACCCATATGCCTTCCTAGTATAATGTTCTTCTTTTTATCTCAGTCTACAGCATGTTCATTTGTTTATTCTCCATTATTTTGTTTTAATTCCTCTGAATTTCTGGAGGGCTCTATTGTATTTCTTGCTGGGTGGCCTCCCCTTCGCCCTTCGGATTCTGTTGGGCAGTGGGGGGTCATCATGTATATTTGGGGTGCGGCCGCGGACCTCCTCGAGGGGCGGTCTCCGTCCGCATCTCATGAGTTTTCATTGCTGGATATTTACAGTACTTGTTTATGTTCATAATGCTTTTATAATGGCCTTATGTGTTATTCTGCTTCTGCTGGGCTCTAGGGGCCTATGTACTCTTCCCTCCCTCATCTGCTTTTATTTTTTATCCTTCCCTTTCCTCCCTGTCCCTGCCTTGTGTTTGCTTATATCTTTTTTCTCGCTTCTCTCTTTCCTCTAGCTTCAGTCAGTTGCTGGGAGTCATCTTGGCTCTCTCTCTTTCCCTCTCTGCTGGATCTGTCTATGCTCTCTATTCTGGGCTCTATCTCAAGTGCTGTATACCCCTCTTAGACTGCGGATGTTTATCACATGTTTGGTTTTTTTTATTGCAAGATGTGCAGTTGAAATGTTATGGTTTGATACCTTCTCTACACTACGGGCCAGGTCTGTCTGGCCTGGTTCTCTTTTTTTCTGTTTTCTTCTCTATCTCTTTTACTCCTTCCTTATCTTACGCTTCTTTCCTGGTTTTCCCCCCCTCCTCTTTGGGTCATGTCCATCTCTCCATCCTGGGACTTAGTGTGTGTTGAGGGTCTGTGTACCTTTTGTGGGAGGTCGCTTTGTTCTCTTTTTTCCGTTTGCACTCTCTTTGCACTATTGTGCTGCGCTTCCTCAGCAGGGTCCTATAGATCTTGATCATGCCATACGTTTTTAAGGCCATTTCTATAAACGCCAAGGGTCTTAATACCCCGCAAAAGCGATCTCTGTTATACCGGGAATGTTCTCGATTAGGAGGCAAGGTTTGTTTTATACAGGAGACACATTATGCCTCTTCAAAATTGCCATCTATCGCTAGTCGCCTGTATCCACTCCAGTTTCATAGCCCTGCTCCTACCAAGCGTTGTGGGGTTGCCATTTTGCTACACAAATCTTTCCATTTTGAACCCACTGACACTTTGAGGGATCCCGAGGGCAGGTTCCTATTTGTGAAGGGTAGGGTTGGCTCCCTTATCTGTACTTTTGCCACCATTTATGCTCCCAATTCTTCCCAGCTCCCATTTCTTGACTCGGTTCTAGCCTCTCTTCATGCTTTCCAGGAGGGTTTTTTACTTCTAGGTGGTGATTTTAATTCGGCCTTAAATCCCTCTCTGGATTGTTCCTTGGGCTCTTCCTCCCTCCCTATGTCTCATTTTACTCGTCTACGATCCATATTGTCTCGCTATTCCCTTATTGATGTGTGGCGCCTCTTAAATGGGGCGTCTCGCTCTTATACTTTCTTTTCGTCGCCTCACTCTAACTACTCTCGTATTGATTTTTTCCTGATACCCCAACCCTATCTACATTATATCTCCTCTGCTGTGACCCATCCAATCACGTGGTCTGATCATGCACCGGTGGAGGTGGAGGTTTCCCTGCCCTTGCTCCTTTCTTCTCCAGGTAGCTGGAGGCTGGATGATTCCATCCTACTTGATGCTCCTTCTATACTCCGCCTCAAAAAGGTAATACTTGAATACTTCCGCCTGAATACCGATCCCTCTATTTCCCCCTTGACATTATGGGAAGCATTCAAGTGCGTTCTGAGGGGTGAGTGCATCAGTCTGCGGAGTGACCGTAAGAAGAAGGCCAGACAGGAGCTTGATTCATTATTGTCCAAGATATCTGACCTTGAGCGCACCCATCAGTCTTCTGGCTCGGATCTGGTTCTAAGGGAACTCCTCTCCCGGCGGGAGCAGGTTATATCCCTTTTGCGTTCCCTTGTTTCCAAATCCTTTGCGCAGGCGAAGCAGGTTTACTATGAGCAGGGCAACAAGTGTGGCAAATGGCTTTCCACTTTACTGTCCCCGATTACGCCTCCTGTTCGTATACATTCAATTAGGTCCTCTACGGGAAGCCTGGTGCAAGACGTTCCTGCAATAGCGGACTCCTTTAGGGAATATTAAGCGGACCTCTATAATTTACCCCAACCAGCGGTTTCTGATCTCAAAGGGCTACAGGCTAATTATGTAAAGGAGGCTTGCCTCCCATCCCTCTCTCCGGGGCAGTCACTCGCCCTGGATGCTGATATCACTGACTCTGAAGTCCACTCCGCGATTAAACAGATGCCTTTGGGTAGGAGCCCGGGACCGGATGGCTTCCCGGTCCGTTTTTACCGCACGTTTGCTGACCTTCTTGTCCCTCACCTTACCCGATCCTTTAATTCTTTGCCTGATTCTGTAGCTTCCCACCCTTATTTTTCTGAGGCTCATATCTCTGTCCTCCCCAAGGTCGGTAAGGACCCATCCCTCTGCTCTAGCTACCGTCCCATTTCCCTTCTTAATGTCGACTTAAAGATTTATGCTAAAATTCTAGCCAACAGATTGCGTCCTCACCTTCGGGGATTGATCGATTCGGATCAGGCTGGGTTTGTGCCCGGGAGGGAGGCTAGGGATAATACCATTCGTCTTATTTCTTTGGTTGACCATGCTCACAACTTGTTGGACCCTTCTCTCTTTCTCTCAGTAGATGCGGAGAAGGCGTTTGACAGGGTGAACTGGGACTTCATTGTCCTAGTGTTGAGGGGCTTCGGACTTGGGGACAGATTTGTTCAATTTGTAATGGCCCTTTATGCGAAACCCACCACCCGGGTCCGAGTCAATGGGTCGTTGTCCTCCTCCTTCTCCCTCCATAATGGTACGCGCCAAGGTTGCCCCCTATCACCTCTTATATTTATTATGGTTATGGAGTCCTTCGCCAACAGGATTCGGTCCATGCCTAGTGTTCATGGCATCCCAGTGGCCTCGAAGGAACACAAATTGGCGCTTTTCACGGACGATCTCATATTCTTACTCTCTAAGCCCTCTGTTTCTCTACCTGCAGTTCTCTTGGAATTGCAGTCCTTTGGACTGGTTAGTAATTTTAAGGCTAATCTGCAAAAATGTGAAATTCTCAATCTTACGGTACCACAATCTATGATTGCATCTTTGGCCCGGACTGTCCCTTTCCGCTGGGCTGGCTCCTCCATACCCTATTTAGGAATCCGCCTCACCTCCTCTGCTGCTTCTCTGTTTCGTGCTAACTATATCCCTCTTCTTTCTCGCCTTGCTTCGGACGTGAAACGTCTTGGCTCCCTTTACCTTTCCTGGTCTGGGCGGATTAATGTGCTTAAATCTATCTTTTTGCCCAAGGTACTCTATCTCCTACAGGCGGTTCCCATTTCTCTTTCCAAATCCTACCTCAAATCTCTCCAGTCAGTATTTACATCTTTCACCTGGAATTATAAGCCGGCTAGGATTCGGCTCTCTATTCTTACTCTTCCACGACGACTTGGGGGCCTGGGAGCTCCGAATATTCTTCAATATTATCACTCTGTTCACCTTTCTTCCCTACTTCACTGGTTCCATTCGTCAGCAGATAAACCATGGATCCCTCTCATCCAGACCTTCTCTCCCTCTTCGCCCCTCTCCAACTGGCTCTGTTTCCCTCCCTCTTCGAGACCCACCTCACTTCTCCGGTCCCCTATCTTACGTCCCATTTTTCGGACTTGGGATTCTGTCTCCTCAACTTTGTCTAGCATTCCTTCCCCACTCTTATCTCTTATTTCAAATCCGGATTTCCTCCCTGGTCAACCCGTTTCTGCATTCTTACATTGGCGTACTCTTGGTCGATTACTTGTTACTGATTTACTACAAGGTGGCTCTCTTAAGAGTTTTGCCTCTCTGCAGGATACTCTTCATCTTCAATCTCATGATTATTGGGGCTACATGCAAATTTCTCACTTCCTTTCTTCCCACCCTCTTAAACGGCACCTCCTCAGGGACCTTACTCCCTTTGAGCGTCTTTGCCGCCCTGGTGGGCTATCCCCTTCCCCTCCGACTCATTTGATTTCTAAACTATACTCCTTGATTGGGGAGTCGACTTACTCTTTCTCTCAATTTCGCCTAAAGTGGGAGGCTGAACTGGGTGTCTCTATTCCGGAGGAGTGCTGGACTCAGACAGTGCGAGGATCTTTGTACTCCTCGCGCAATCTGTTGGCAGTTGAGCTGAACTATAAGATACTTTTGAGGTGGTACTGGACTCCGGAGGTGATCCATTCTTATTACCCTGATGTCCCTGATGTTTGCTGGAGGTGTGGGGCTGGGGGGGGCCACATGCTGCATATTTGGTGGTCGTGTCCTGCCCTTCGGACCTTTTGGACTGCTGTGGTCTCTGAGGTTAATGGTGCTGTCTCCTTGAACCTGCCCTCGGATCCTACGCTATTATTGCTGTCAGTGGGTCTGGGCTCTGTTGCCCGCTCTAAAGTTACGAGAGTGCTACTTTCCCATTTGCTCCTTGCGGCCAGGATGTGCATCCCCCTTTGCTGGAGGAGTACGGCACCTCCTTCGATACAAATGTGGCATTCCAAGATCCATGATATAATGCTCTGTGAACATCTTACTCATATGAAATTGGGGACTGTAGCGACCTTTCACAAAATTTGGGATCCTTGGCTTAATACTAATACTAATGTGCCCTCCGGCTGATAGTTGCTCTTTTGCAGTCATTTTCGTGCCATTGGGCTACTGCTTTTCTTCCATTGTCTATTACTTACAGGCGACAGCCTTCATTAGAGGGATAATTAATGGCTTGACCTATACATTTTATTCATGACGAGTCCCGCCCCTTGTCTCTGTGGATACATACCCAATGTTTCTCACCCTCATCTTCATATATTTCCCACTCTTTCCCCTCTTTCGCTGTCTGTTTCCACTTCTCTCCCTCTTACTCTTATCCATTATACTCAACTCATCTTCTCTTCCATGAGCAAAGACAGGCTTAAGGTGTTTTGATTTTTCATTATGACTACTGTATTTGTCTATGCTTCTGGATGCCATTTGTTTTTGACATTATGCATATCTATATGTTACATGTGTCTCTTCTACAGTCCTGACGTTGTATTTGCCTGTACTGAGTATATTGTACTTTTCTTTCATTTTCTAATAAACTTTATAAAAATTAAAAAAAAAAAAAATATATATATATATGTTGTAAAACAAGGGTACTCCCACTGCTGAAAGGTGTTTTATTCAAAAGTTATTACAGCTCAAATTTGAATTTTTTAGGTGCAGTATCACAGTGGCCTGAAATTGTACAGTGGCGCTGTTGTTACACTATCCTATGGACAGCGTTGGTCCGCAGACCATAAATCTCCATAGGATGGTGTAGCAACAGCCCCACTGAATAGTTTCTGCAATTACTGCACCTAAAAAAATTAAACTTTGAGCTGTAATAACTTTTGAATAAAACACCATTCAGCAGTGGGAGTTCCCTTGTTTTACTCAGGGGGATAAAAACTGCAACATATATTTTTTTACATATTAAGTATTACTATCCCGTTAAGGTATGGATGGAACTATGCTTTTCATGGTCAGGTTGGATTAATATTTTGAATTTTTACATTCTGCCGAAATGGTTGTTCATCTGGCGGATGATTCTGCTGGAATTTCCTTGACAATGGTTCCATGGTTGAATTTGTTACATACAGCTTTTCAGACTTTTATATGGGAAGGGAAGAGGCCTAGAGACAGTATGAGGGTGCTAGCAAGGAAAAGGAAGGAAGATTAGGTGTGATGGAAATCCAAAGATGTTATAATGCAAGTAGATTGTTCCATATCCTAATCACTCATAGTCCAAAAAGTTGGTACAAAATTGAGAAAGAAAAGTTTGGATCAGGTAATTTAGCATCTTGATTTTGGCTAAATGGATTTAGGAAAAAAGAAGAAGAGGGGGAAACAATTCCAAGAGTCTTGAAACATTTAAGGAAAAGTTGGACTAGTGTATTACGACAGTTAGAACTCTGTAATAAAATTATTCCTGCTCTCCAGCTAGATATTGCAAATGATCTAATGGAGAATATGAATATTTTGTCCTGGCAGAGGGCGAGTATAAACAGAATAGAGGATATATTGGTTGGAAAAAAAATGTAATTCTTTCTTCAACTTAGAAATGAGCTTCAGCTAAAGGAGAAAGATTTATTTGGATATTTAAGAATCAAGGGGTTTATGGACTCACATATGGATCTAAATGGTCAGTACTTGATTAGAACGTTTAGTGAGTTATTTGAGTTGGATGATTGTATTAATTTGCTTTCAAAATGTGCAAATTTTACATATTACTTAAGACATCAAAGGCTCGATTTAAAGGCAGCCGTTAGCAAAAAAAAAGACTAACAGGTGTGTTAAGGTGCAGTAAGCGATTCAAAGCTCCGTGTTATGTTCAGCTAACGGCAGAGCACAAGTCACAACGGCCGACACACTTACATGCATTGGGACCCGTAGAACAAAATTCCCCAGAGCAATTCAAAGGAGTGCGGGACTGCTAACGGCAGTGAAAAAGATACATTTAACGGCCAAGAGTTAAGACCCAGTTATGTTAGGCGTTAGACATCTAACGGACAGAACCCCCCCCCCCCGCTACATGGTAATACAGACGAACTGCTCCCCGCACAAGAATACAAATGGGGAAATTAAACTGTTCAATGCCAAAATAACACAAAAAACACGTCCACACACCACAGATCACTGGCGCACATAACACAACAACCAAGCAACACCACATGGACATGGCCCAACAAAAAAACACCAACACAACATGCCACAGAACAATGGGGGTTAGCACACAACACGGACACCTGCCAACACAAAACAAGCTCACCTGTGCAACATCACCACACGATCCAGACACAACCTGCACCGCAAAGCTCCACACCTGCAACTGACAGGGACACAGCAACCACAACACAGCACACTTGTAAACACAGACACACCTGCAAACACTTACCTGGACAACAAACACCTTCCCATTCATCAGCACTCACCTCATCACCACACCTACACAACGCCCCACCACCTACTTAAATGGACAGCTAACCACACTCACTTGTGGCTTGTTTTCCACTCAGGAGAAATAGAGATAGAGAGAGAGAGATAGAGATAGATAGATAGATAGATAGATAGATAGATAGATAGATAGATAGATAGATAGAGAGTGAGAGAGAAAGCACAATCAGTATGTTGGGTTACATATTGTTGCGAAGACTGAAGAGAAGGCATGCAAGGGAGAGAGTTAGGAAACACCAGCAACCCCCAGACACACCTGTTCAACAGCCTTCACCTATTGCAAGTGAGGAGGTTCCGGCTCATGAGCCACACAGGAGCCCATCCCCACCTGGAGGACACCTGCTTGCAGATGCACAGCTGCAGCAACAGGATGCTCCCCAGCTGCCACAGGGACCCTTGGAGCAGCCCAGGATGCATAGACGACCACCAAGGACCAGGGTATACTGCCCAAGGGTCACTCTCTTTGGAATGACAGAGAAAGAGGTCATTGATCGCTACAGGTTAAGGCCGCACAGCATCATTGCCCTGTACGAGGTCATCAAGGATCAGGTGGATCCCATATGCACCCACAACCATGCCCTAACTGGCCTGCAAAAACTCCTGTGTGCCATACACTTCATGGCAAGTGGTGCCTTCCAGTCGACATAGGGTTACACATCTGGCATGTCCCAGGCCACATTCTCCAGGGCGCTGGCCCAGGTCTTGCCAGCCCTCAAAGGCAAGGCTAGTAGGTACATACACTTCCCCACCACCGACATGGAGTGGACATATCTCAAGCAGGGCTTCTATGAAAGGGGAAGCATGCCCAGGGTCATGGGTGAAATAGATTGCACCCATGTCAGCATCAAAGCACCAGCACGTGGGGGACGTGTTCATCAACCGAAAAAACTTACACTCCATGAATATGCACATGGTGTGTGACAGCAACTTGGCCATCATGAATGTCTGTGCAAAATATCCCGGAAGCTGTCACGACTCCCATATACTCAGAAACTCATCTGTGCACAGAGATTTTGAAAATGGGACCTATACAGGCGGATGGCTTCTGGGTGAGTTAACAATAACAAATTACAACACACACACACACACGTACTAGTACATTCACCTCATGAAACAGCATCCGCACAATATGTGCTCCTTGTCTGACCATGTCACTCACTTCACACAGGGGATGCTGGCTATGGCTGCAAACCATGGCTCCTCACCCTGCTCGCCAATCCCCAAACCGATGCCCAGGAAAGATATAACCAGGCTCATGGCAGAAATCGCAGTGCCACTGAGTGTACCTTCAGCCTCCTCAAGTCCCGATTCCGATGTCTGGACCACTCAGGGGGAGCATTGCAGTATGCTCCTGGCAAGGTCTGCGACATTGCCATGGCATGTGCCATCCTCCATAATATCGCGGTCACCACCAGACTCATCAACGATGTACAGCCCCCACCCAGACCTGATGACCCACTGGACATTGTCCAGGGTGAAGACACTCTAACAGGGATGCAGACAAGACACAGATTGATCAGGGATCACTTTAGCTGTGAGTATAATACATGTATACACACAATCCATGCATGCACACCCACCACAACACACATCTTCTGTTTCACCCCACAGGATCAGTGACACAGCCCTGACACTGGCTGCAGTATGGACCACCACCATCAACCATTCCATGGACCAGTCAGATTGGGCCTACAGATTTCGATTACATCTGACACCCTGTTGTCCATGTTGATTCTGCCACCCCAAGGATATCATGCATGTCCCCCTGGAAACCAAGGTATAACACTTTAACCTTGTGCAACATATTCCACGGCTCCCCAGGCACCAACTAAAGTGGTTTTTCTAGGATCACACCCATAGCAACCGTGGTACCCCTGTAGTGAGAGAGTCTCATCCATGGCAATGCATCACATAACACTCTATCACATCAGGGGTTAAGGGGACATTTGAGCGAACATGGGACCTGTAGTTTGCCAGAGCTAAAAAGAGCAGCAGAGGGATGGATCTACAGTGGTAGTGTGTTACACAACATAGAGCTCATTACATATGGATCACGTCTCCAGGGACACCATGCTGACCTGTGTGTTTGTGCAGTGATATGTGCCCCAGACAGAAATACACACATCAACAAATATGTCCTGATAGCTCCATGATCCAAACATTTTTGGACTGTCTCTGACAGTGGCAGACCAAATATATTGTTGTCAGGAAGCTATCAAGACATATCTGTTGATGTGTGTAACCATGTCAGGGGCATATATCCCTAAAGATGGTTAACATCACCTTAGTTATCCCACATCATATACTAGTACACAACACATTCCACAGCAATGGTTCATGTAGCCCCATGTAAGGAGAAAGATGAAGAGGATCATGATGTTGTAGCTGTTGCATGATGAACACTTTGAGGGTGATGTTCCAAATCCTGTCCTCTTGTCCCACAGGCATCCATAGCACGATCCATCCTTGAACAGGGGAGTTTCCATGTGACTGGATGGAAGTCTGGACAACACTTCCATGAAGCTCACCCCTTGGTGTTTCCAGTGATTGTGTTGGTGATGCAATGTGTGACCGGATGTTCATAGCAACCTCTACTGGAACATTCAAATATAGACACACATTCATGTGCGTACTACCACCCAGGTATCAGACCTGTACAGTAAGACTGCTCATCACAGAGTAGACAAACCATGTGGACAACACATGAGCAGTTCCGCAGTGTTACTAGAGTATCCCTATTTAGTTCAGATGTACCATTTGTGTGCTCATACAAGTGTTTCATGCATATAGGCTATATACTCAGAAAACACATGTATGTGTTACTGTAGTTTGAGACACAATAAAGGAGTACCATCACTATTCAGGATGTGTCTGTCTGTATGAATAAATGTTGGATTTGACATCTTTCAATTATGAACCATACTCGGGGCTATAGTATACCTCATACATAGGAAGGCATGACCCACATCACAGGAGTCCACTGGTTGTTTGACCATGAGTGAACATTGTGATGTATTCATGCAATGGGATGATGGCAGTGATACACTAATGGGTGTTGTGGTGATAGCAGGTGATACAGGGGGCATCATTACTTACACAGTTATGTCACGTCCACGGTTTGTGTCTTGCTCAATATAATCAATGTCCTGAGATTGCTGTAGGTTGACATATCTCAGTACATGGGCTATATAAAAAAAACAACAAGATCAAGTGGACAAGTGTTATCACTGGTGAAGTGTGTTACAACCTTAGTTAAACAACAACACAACTTAGTACATAACCCAATGCCCAGCCTAAGTTTTTAATGTGTTTGCTACACATTGACATCTTAGGAAAATCATTGGGTTATCCAGTAAGTTAGGCTGTGATTCAAACACCTATTGTGCAACTGACTTACTGGAGAACACAATGCTCCCCCTAGGATCCCAATGTGTAGCACACACACTGGGATCCTAAGGTGTACATTGTGTTCACCAGTAAGTCAGCTGCACAATGGGAGTTTGATCCAAAGTCAATAGTGAAGCATGTTCCATCTGTCCTGCTTGTTATTTCCCTGCTAAGTCACATAGCTGTTTGTTTGGTTTCCCCTTCAAACACAACAATTGATGTAGACAAATGTTAAGTGTTGCACCAGTTGTTGTGATGAGTGGTATGTTCAGAACAATTCTAACACACAACATGGCCATGTAACACTGTTGTGTTACATGGCAACAGGGATGGGTTGCCAGGTGAATTTGGACAACTGTGTGTGTGTGTGTGTGTGTGTGTGTGTGTGTGTGTGTGTGTGTGTGAGCCCATGTTGTAGCATCCCACAAACATTTCACCCAGGCCGAGGTTGTATTCACTGCATTGTATGGCAATGCACTGGAGACAACCCTGCCACCTAATCCATAACTGAAGACACAGCACATCAGACAGGAATCAAAAGCACAATGTGTCTTTATTGAGGGGGCAGTTAACAGGTTGGGCCTTTCATTTTTTCTTTTTTTGGGTGGGGGGCCTTAGGCTGGGTGCCAGAGGTGGATGCCCTTGTTGATCACCTGGTCACCCTCTGCCCCCTAGGTGTGGCTTCAGGAGTAACACTGGAGGGTGTGGTGGGTGCAGTAGACCCCTCTGTGGAACGCAAGTTCTCCCTCTCCATCCTCAGGTTCTTCCTGCGGTTGTTCTCCCTGCGGTTGATCTCTCGCAACTCCTGTGTGAACATGTCCATGATCCCCGTCTGGAGCTGGTGGAGTTGTGTGTTCACCCTGGCCACCTCCGACTCCAGGGCTTGGATTCTGGTCTCCAATCTGGCTGTATTCCTCCTGGATTCCCTCTGGCTCCTGGTGATGTTGACATCTGTGCTCCTGCTCGATCGGAGTAGTCTCCTCTGCAGGACCATACACTCTGCCTCCATCCCTGTGAGGCATGCAGTGCTGGAGGTGGATGTGCCCGGTGACCCTGGTGCTACTGTTTTCTCTGCTGCTGAGGATGCTGTTTCCTCTGCTGCTGAGGGTGCTGTTTCCTCTGCTTCTGAGGGTGCTGTTTCCTCTGCTGCTGCTGAGGGTGCTGTTTCCTCTGCTGCTGCTGAGGGTGCTGTTTCCTCTGCTGCTGCTGAGGGTGCTGTTTCCTTTGCTGCTGCTGCTGGAAGTGCTGTTTCCTCTGCTGCTACTGGAGGTGCTGTTTCCTCTGCTGCTGCTGGAGGTGGTGCAGCTTGTGTTGGAGGAGATCGGTGGTTATGGTGATCACCGGCTGGTCCCCTCCTCTGTGTACTCCTCACTGGGGGGTAACATAGCCTCCTCCACGGGCTCCCGCTGGGCTTGAGGGCCGTAATCTGTGTGGAGAAAGAGATGTTGTGATTAGTGAACTTAACCATAGGTTTGAGGAGACAGTTATACTTTGATATCTGGTGAAGAAAAATATATGTGTTTGGGTTAATCCCCCTGGGTACACAAGGGTACTCCCACTGCTGAAAGGTGTTGTTTGAGTTATTACGGGTAAAGGTTTCATTTTGAGGTGCAATATCACAGTGGCCCGAAATAGTACAGTGGGGCTGTTGCAACACCCTCCCATGTAGATTTCTGGTCCCTGTACCAGAGCTGTCCATATGATAGTGTAATAACAGCACCACTGTACAATTTCAGGCCACTGGGATATTGCCCCTGACATATCCATGTTTGAGCTGTGATACCTTTTGAATTAACACACCTTTCAGCAGTGGGAATACCATTATTTTACTCGGGGGGTGAATCCTACAACATTTATTTGTCTTTACAACTTTTAGGGATGGCTATCCCTTCAAGGGGATAGCAAAGGTTAAGTCCACCTTGATGTCATATTGTAGACATTGTGAAAACAGATGTTGTTCGCTGCTAGTCCTATCCCTCCTACCCTCATGGTTATTCAGATATTACTCTATGTGACAGATGGAGATTTCAGTCATTTGTCCACACGGAGGCTCTTCAGCAGAGCCAAAATTGCCCCATTTAGAGAACAATACTTAATTGGAATGGTGACCAGAGTGTGCATGGTTTGCAAGCACACTCTGTGGACCATTCCAAAGAGGTATTTATCTCGAAATGTTGCAAATTTGGCTCTGCTGAAGAGTGTCCCTGTGGTCAAATGACAGATATCTCCACCTGTCACATAGAGCAATATCTGTATAACCATGAGGGTTGGAAGGAAAGGACTTACATCGAGACACATCTTTTTACGATGCCAATGATAGTACATCATGATGACATTACCCATTGCTATCCCATTACAGTTACACACAAGTAGAAATGGTCATATATGTATGTGGTTATGTAACCTTCATATGGATACAAAAATATCCTTCCAAGATGTGAAGCGAGAGAGCAGTTCAGTATGTGTGATTGCCTTACTGGCTATATATGTGCACCCATCCAAAAATACATTGGATTGATATGATGGATATGAACATACC
This sequence comes from Rhinophrynus dorsalis, assembly GCA_037306005.1. Classification (NCBI taxonomy): domain Eukaryota; kingdom Metazoa; phylum Chordata; class Amphibia; order Anura; family Rhinophrynidae; genus Rhinophrynus; species Rhinophrynus dorsalis. The sequence goes on along the minus strand of CM074725.1, from coordinate 96,701,150 downwards.
TCGTATATCCCATCTACGTAGAGTGTGATATACTATGTATATGTATTTGGATGGTAGCAATGTAGGTTAATTTTTGATGGGTGCACATATCTGGCCAGTAAGGCAATCACATCCAGTGAACTGATCTCTGTGTTCACATCGTGTTGGGACATATTTAGAAACATTTGAAAGGTACATATCTGACCATTTTTGTTAGTGTCCATATCTCTTGTGAATAGATCTGCAGTGGGATTCAAGTGTTATTCAACCCTATCTTCTTATTTGATCCTGTACAATGCACAATTTTGGATTACTTGACAGGTGACTCTCTGGTTGTCATGATGATATCCTATGCATTACATTGTGATGCATGGAATACCACCCTGCCAATCACAGATTGGTGAATTTGACAAGATCCTGTCCGTGTTGTATGTTCCAGTTGAATCCTAAGGGCAACAATCAAGCCAGTAGTGAGGGATATCTTTGATTGAGGGCTGTTTTTCTCTGTGCATGAGCCCATCCATCCTTCTGTGTGAGGCAACCATACTCAATCCGAGATATCCATCATTCATGGCCTGATATTTGGTTCCCATGTGTATCCTGCAAACAGCGGCTGATGTACCATCCATCCATGGCATCAACACCCCTGTGGATCCATGTGGGAATCAGATGTGGGATATGTCATTTCAAGTTAGAGTAAATGATTGCAGCACAACACCAAGGACTACTTCATCCACTTTTAATTCTGGGGAATTGTTTGCAGCCTGTGTGTTGCCCATACAAGCATTTATTCTCTGGGACACTGTGATGTGTGACCTGATCCACCCTTTTTGTGATTCAGTAAGCGGTGATGTTGAACTGATGAAGTGAACATGATGCTGACTTCTCCAGTGATCTCCTTTCCCCATTTCCAGTGTTTTCCATGGAGTCTGTACAATAGGCCCCTATCAACTTGATTCTTATTTTTGCATATTCTCCATAGACTAACACTGGTACACTGAAGTGAGGGTGTGTGAGGGTTACTTTCTCTCCACCATCTCTTTGTCACCGCTTAGTGAATGTCACCTGTGTAGCATGTGATCGTTGGCCTATTGACTTGTTTGTTGTCTGGTTAACCCTTTGAGTCCCAGAGGGGTTGCCAAAGCATTGTTGATTGATGAATTGATGATCCCTCTAGCACTCAAGGGGTTAGGTGCTATCTTCCCTGTGGGGACATGGGTGACATTGTGTGTGAACAGTGATGATATTTAACAGACGACATTTTGAACAGCATGGTTTGTGTATTGTGTGTGATGAGCACAGCGACAGGAGGGTTGTGGGCCGGGTCCCCCTCTGCCCTGTGGATCTCCCTCTCCCACCCTGCTCTGCTCAGGGATACCCTCCTGTTCTTCCTCCTCCTCCACTACTCTCCCCATCCCTCTCTCCTGTCCTCCTCTCCTGGCCATCACTCACCCACTCACACCCACGCACTCCCACAGGCCCTCACGGATCCACTCGATCCACTCACTCTCTGTCACACATTTTCACTCACAGATTCCCACTGTAAAAATAAAATGTAAAATGTGTAAGGTGTTATAAAAAAAGGACTATGTTTATGTATGTGTATGTGCTTGTATGTGTGTATGTAATATGTGCAAAGGTGTGATATGTGTCGAATTACGTGCAATGCTCACCAAACTCCAAAACTCCTCTACCTCCAATGAACGCTCCTGTCTCCCTCTCTCTGATCACTATCCTCTGCTCTGGGTCCTGATATCTAGCTCTCAAGAACTCGATAACAGACAGTGTGTGACAGTTATTTTTGGGCATATATAGGTGTATTTGAACTTTTTGGATACTTTGGGGCTTTGGGATTGGCTGTGTGTTTGAATTTGTTGTTGCATCAATCAGGGTTGCTAACCAACATCAGCCGTTAGGTTACATGTTGTTTTGAGCTATGTTATCAGCCGCATATTGTGCATTAACATGAGCGACAATGGGTTATGTGTTACGTGTTTTGGCTGTGCCTACGCTCGATAGCTATTCTTGTAGAGTACCTATGGAATCTGCCGTAACTCATGTATTATTTGCTGCGATGTGCCTTTTTCACTTAGCATCTGGTTTAACGTGAGCCTTTAAATCTAGCACCAATACTCTACTTCAGTGTTTGGGAAATGGGAGAAAGATTTAGATAAAAAAAAAATAGAAGAGAATCATTGGATTAAAACCTTTGGTAAAATTGTTAGTAGCCTGCACTGTTTGAATTTAATAGATGATCATTTTAAGTTGGTAAGTAGATGGTGTATGGTTCCAATAATGCTTAATAGAATCTATCCAGAACTGTCAAAGGTATGTTGGAGGTGTGAATTAGATGAAGGCAGTTTTTTGCATATGTGGTGGTCATGTGGTCTTGCATTAGATTACTGGAAGAAGGTGGTGCAAATAATATATATATGTACAAATGTTGAATTAAAGCTTGACCCGGTAGTATTATTGTTGAAGTTGGAGTGGCCTAATATGAGCACTAATAAGGAAATGATTATTACACACATCGTGACTGCGGTGAAGATGTGTGTAGCAAGAAACTGGAAATCTAGGATCGCCCCAGATATAAGATAAGTTATTGAGAAAACAAGATGGCAAGTAAAAATGGAAAGGGGTGTATCCTATAGCACGAAGGGGGCATATTTAAAACAAAGTATGTGGGGAAACTGGTTGAGCAGAATTGATCTTGTACTTAAGAGCGATTTTGCTGAAATTAACTAATTAGGTTTTAATTGAAATTACCCTATGCCTTCTGACCGTGGGTTTGGAATTGTATGGGATAAGATATATTGATGTTGAAGTGATATAAAAATAGAATTTATGCATGGATGTTTTGTATTGTAATTTTGGAAGTACATAAAAAAAAATAAACACAGCAGCAGCAAGAGCAGCATGTAACGGTCTTCAGTAAACTCAGAGGCAGGATGTTTGGTAAAACACAGTTTTATTGAAACCAGACAGAATAAAGTAACCCTCTCGGATCCAGCATATAGATAACACGAAATACTGACACAGGATAGGTTACAGAGGAATAATTAACCCACATGGGTCCAGTACATATATCTGAGAGCAAAATATATATTACTGACACAGGGCAGGTTACAGTTCGTGTGACTCAGCGAGACAACGATAGGAAGGTGCTATTAGGCCGGGAGGCTGCTAGGCCCTAATAGCGGAAGGCCCAAGGAACACTCTCTAAGCAGAGAGTGATACAATAGCAATTAGTCACAATGAGTGAGCGAGGCCTTTGAATGAGTAACGGACTACTGGACAACACTGGGTGACTGCAACTGGAGGTGCAGTGTAACGCCAAACTGAAATGGATAATGGCATCAGACCGCAAGGGTTAACGAATGCTCAGGCGTGATGGCGACTGCCAGGTAGTAGAGACAAACTGAGGCATCCAGGAGACCAACCTCAGTAGAGGAGCAGTGACAGGCCAAGCGTATAGTGTGCAACCAGAAATAGCTCCTACCCTGGGGTATGGAGATACAAGGCACAATAGCATGATTGGGTCGCAGTAGGTTAACGGCTAGAGCAGCAATCGAGGCAACCAATGGGTCTATGCAAGACCTGGACAGAGCACCAGAGAGATTCCCCAACTGGATAACCGGACGGAGTAGTGAACCGGGCCTGAGGGATACACAGAAAAGGAGTCCCAGCCAATCCGGGTTGAAACCCAGAGCAGGAACGTCCTCCAAACCGGGTCGGTACACAGAGCATGAATGTCAGCCAGGCCAGGTCGGTACACAAAGCAGGAACGTCAGCCAATCTGGGTCGATACACCGAGCAGGAACGTCAGCCAGGCCGGGTCGGTACACAGAGCAGGAACGTCAGCCAATCCGGGTTGATACACAGAGCAGGAACGTCAGCCAGTTCGGGTCGATACACAGAGCAGGAACGTCCGCCTGGCCGGGTTGGTATACAAAGCAGGAACGTGATCAGGCAGAGTAGTCAGGCAGTCCGGGTCATACACAGGATTCACACGATATACAGAGCAAGCACTAAACAACGGGAACACCACGAAAGGGCCCTGCAGAAGTGACTGTGCTCAGTACTTAAAGGCTAACACTGGGTGGAGCAACATCACATTTGCCAATAAAAAGGTATCAGGAAATAATACTGTCAAAATGTCGCCAGCAATACACGGGCACCGTGATACAGCAGTTGCAAATTCTGCATCTACATCGGGGCATTTGACAATGACAAGTGGCCCCTGGCCAACACAACATGACCTGCTGGCACTAGGCTACTAGGGCATTTTTTTCCATCAGGGTCTGTGCTTTAAAAAAAAAAAAAAACAACAAGCAAAAGAAGAAAACAAAACATAGGCCTACAAAAAAATTAAACAATTTCTGGGGGTTTGTTTCTAACAAGCCTAAGTCCTACAAAACACTGTTTCCTCAGGGCTTGGGCCTCTAATAGTCTAAGTCTTACAAATCAATGTTACCTCAGGGATTGGGCCTCTAACAACAAATATTACAAATCATCCTCTTCAAAATACTTTGTCATGACAACTATCAGTCTACCCCAGTGGCAGCTTACATCATGGGGTCCCTGTCTCCATCACATTACATACAAATTTCTTATTTTATTTATTTATTTTTTAATTAACTGTCCCCCCGATATCAGTCAAGAACCCCCCCAAAACTAATTTCCTGTTCAACTGATTATTTCCCAAGACTCCACCCACCAACACAGGCCTCAGACCCCTTTTATACCATGTCTTATGATTTTTTTTTAATTGTATTTTGGATTTATTTTTTATTAACTGCTCCCCAATCCCAGTAAACAACCCCCCAAAAAAATCCCCTGTTCAATTGATTCTTTCCCAACACAGGCAACCTCATTCCCCTTTTACCCTTTTATACTATTCCTTTGGGAAATAAAATAATATTTGCTATGTGCTGTATGTAAATTCAAAGTTCCCGTTGATTTCAATGGAATGAGCTAGGTGAAAAAAATGGAAAAACTGCACTTTTCGCAGGAAATTATTCTCCAAGTGGGAAGTGACGATATTCGCTGATTTCAGTTTGAGGCGAAACTTTTCACCTGTGCCTACTCTGCAGCAATGAGCATTCTGTATGCTGTAGGGAGGACAGACTTTTCTGCTGCAGAGATGCAGGGACAGTGCAACATTGAATCAGTATCCTTTCTGTCAGAGCTCCTCTGGCAATAAAAAAAAGAGTTCCACGTCAGAAACGTAAAAGAGGAAAACTTAGGTTAAGAGTAAGAAAAAAATAATAAAGTGTGTAAGCAATTTGACTTTACATACTGTGCACTTGCAGAATATGCAAAGTCAAAATGAATGTTGACTGTCAATTTAAAAGCTGCAGAAGCTCTGCTTCTCCTTTGTAATCCAGTGTCATGCAGTTTTAGAGGGATGGAAAGACAATCTAACATAAGATCAGTTACCATGGGAATTGATTCAGAGACAAGCCCTTAACATCCCATGGGTAACACAAGAGTATGAACAAAGGAACTGGATAAATCAAAGTTGTGCAAAACCATCCTGTATTAACTCCAGCTGGTACACTGTAGGAAAAGAATGGGATACAGTCTTCAAGGATGTTGCCCTTTATGTTTGCATCACAATCAATATTCATAAGTGCAATAGGAGTATTTAAGCTCTTCTGAGGCAGATGGCTGTAGGACAAGATGTGGCAAAGAATTGCATATTCACTGCCATGACAGGTTTTGAGGATAAGTGTAGTGACCCACCACTAACATGTTGTACTTATCTCTTTTATATGAAATATATAGCATTAATATGGCAGTGATGAATCAAGATGAGAACAACTACTGGATCATCCTCTTCTCTACCAGGATTGCAAGGCATTGTAGCTTTTAAATATTAATACAATGGCAATGAAGCTGTTAAATATTAATACAAATCTTTTTTTTTCAAGCCAGACAACACAGCTTCCAAATATATCCCTCCACTGTGAATACAATGAAATTATCATCCTCAAGTAAAATCTGTGTTTATCTTACATGAGTATCAGTGTGGGGTCCTCATCACAGCACCACCATTTGACATGTGGCCCTGAGATCTAACATGACAGAAATGTCAAGCAAATGACAGCTATTTTTATCTCAACTTCATCACCTCCTAATCAATTCCTTCCCACAGCAGTGTGGGGGCAGGCAACTGAAGATCTTCTGATGGATTATTATATTATATCTGACCAGACACAGTGCAGTGAAAAGTCAATGTGTGGTAACCCATATCCTAGAGAACAATGAATAGCTGTGAAAATGGGTAATGTTAATTTTAAGCTGTATATAAAGGTAAAGAGGTAAAATTCTGGAAAGAACCAAGAACACCATAGGGCTGAAATGAAAATGTTGCAAATTATCATTCATTTAAATGTGTTTTTAAAACCTGGAATGCTAAAGAAGTCTCCAAAGCATTGAAAAGCAAGCATTCAGAGGTTTAAAGCCTATCTAAATCAATATAAATTATAATTTCAAACCTATAGAAAAATAGTTTTCCTCCAGAATTGCATTACGTTAGCTTGTTTTATAGGATCCACCTACATATTTTCTTATGTGAAGAGATATGTTTATATACATGGTTATGTAGACAACATTTTGTTGTTTTTCCCATTAGATTGATGTGCTATTCACACTTTTTGAAAGGTGAATGTGTGTAATAATATTAAATGGAATAATATAAACAGTGTGCTGTTTTACCTTGTTATATAATACAATGGTAAGACAACTACTCCCAGGGTATTTTTTCAGATATATCAAAAAAATATTTATTTAACACAGCACAAATTTAATCCAAATTTGACATGTATGATTTTCATGAGCATGTGGGTAAATGTTTAATTAAGCACGGGCAAGTTATGGCTTAATTTTTAGTGGATGAAGCAATATTCTCTGGGTTGAAAAATTGATCTAATTCTAATGGTAGCTTTGTTCCAGTAATGGAATCTCCTTTTTACGTACCCAGTATATGCAGTAAAGACAGAAGAGAGCTCCATTCCAACAGCTATCCAAATTTGATAGGGACTGTATCAATGGTATGCATGAGACCAGCATATCTATCTGTGGTATTCAAGAATAAATTGGACTTAATGCGTCCACTTTAAAGACAAACATGAATCCAATTCAAAAGGTCTACCCACATGGGATCTACAGAGGATAAGTCTAGGTATAAGAGGTAGAGATCAGGATACCAGTCTGTTACACTGGGAAAACAAATGGATCTTTTTATTAACCCATTAATGACCTGCCACATGGCCGGCAGATAAGGACCATGGGGATTTTTTTTCTTTTCGCACTAATAGTTTCAGGGGTCCCCGAGTGGCATGCAGCTGTGCGGGGACCCCTGAATTTCATTACGTGCCAGGACTGTCATGTGTTCTTAACGCTAGTTTCCCATGATAGTCCTGGCATGTCATGGGTCTTTAATGGGTTTAAATACCCTCATTGGGATTAAATGAATAATGGAATTTGGTGGTCAGTCTTTGATGAAATTATGAATGGAGTTTGTGTAGTCTGTCCTAAACAGATTATTTATACCTGTTTCACTGATGAGGTATGTGGCTAGCTAGAACAGCATCTTTGTTTTCCCTTTAGTGGGACATTTACCTTATTGTAACTGATTAGTTTGTCCCTAAGGGTTTACAATTAATCTAACTTTGTTTTGACAGCACTTATGGATATATTAGATTCCGCTGTCTTAAATGTTAGAATACTGTAATACCTTATCTTACATTTAATGCCATAATCTTAGGCATGGCCTTTTAGACCATTGATGACACTGTGTGTATGCTGTGCAATGCGATTGAGACCATTACTCTTTGAAAATCGAGTAACATAAGAATAATGACTCTTTACAAATTTCTCATTATTATATCAATTACTTAAGACTATCCAGCCTCCTTTTTGAATACGTTTTCAAAATATAACCTTGTTATATTCAAGACTGCATTAACTACATTCATGATTGGATGAATGAGACAGTGCCTTCGTTTTTGACTGAGACCACACCTATATATAAAGGCACTGCCCCTTAGCAATGGCGTTCTATATGTTGCCTTTGAAGAACGCTTTAGAAACGTGCGTCAAGCTAGCAACTTGCTCTTATTAATTAACTCTGGCAAGCCAGTATATACCCCGGCATTATTAGGGAAAATATCAGCATTAGTCAGTTTATAACGTAATTCTCTGCCTACTCTGTGCATATCAGGTTTTTAGCTCCACTTTAGTGTCGATACATTTTTATTACAAATTTTCAATAGAAGTACAGAAGATTAAAAAGAATAGAAAGACATGAAAATAATCTACAGAGTCCAGAAAAAGGGGTACAAAATCCATAGGGAAAGGTAGTGGTACATGTAAAGCAGCACAGCATATACATCATACAACAAATCCTCTGAAACAAATTTAAGGTACATTTCAATCAGCACATATACAATGTCACTAAACGACACCCACCCTAGCCAAATCAAGCCAAAAGTGAGTGTTCTGCGCATTTTGCCAGCACAAACACTCACACAGAGCTCAATCCAGCATCCTTTCCCCAGGTTAGAGACAGAAGTTAGGAGGTCAGAGAAAGGAAATCAGGGTTCTCAAGGAATTGGATCCAATGAAGCCATGTTGCAGTGTGCCTGGCCACTGCACCTGCCGTGGTGGAGGCAAGATCCGCCATCCTCCGAAGATCCTCCACCTGGTCCACCTAAACAGCTAGAGAAGGTGGCTCCACCCCCTCCTCCAACCCAGCAGTATCAGGCCATTCGCAGCTGCAAGCAGTTGGGGCACAAACGATTTTTTGTATTTAAGCGGACTCATAGCAGTGTGATGCTACAAGAGATGTTCAGGTCTAAACTCGGGGCATGCATCAGAGAGGTGCGTGATTATCCTATATATCACCATCCAGTATGGCTTAATCACATCACAGTCCCACCACAGATGAAGCAGGATGCCAGGGGCCCACTGGCATCTACAACAAAGACCATCATGGTTGGGGTTAATTTTCTGCAGAGTCACTGGGGTAATGTTCACCTGGACAACAACTTATAGGCTGATTCCTGCAATTCCAAGACAATTCACTCAGTAAAATGCAAATCAATTTATAACTTTTTTGAAATGCGTTTTTCAGGATTGTTTTGTTGTTATTCTGTATCTCACTGTTTAAAGAAACCTACCATTAAAATTATAGACTGATCATTTCTTTGTCAGTGGGCAAACGTACAAAATCAACAGGGGATCAAATAATTTTTTCCCTAACTGTAATCACAGCATTAGAAAGAAGGTTGAGCTATTTCTTTGACTTTATCGGTTCTCAGTAAAGCTGTGAGACGCTACATTTATTACTCTGGAAAGCCGGTATGTGCCCCGAATTCTTAGGGAAATTTCAGCATTAGTCTGTAAATGATTTAAAGGGATAGTAATACTTCGGTTTAACTTTATTTTATTTTGTAGGCATTAAAAAAACATGAAGAACAATATAAGTCTTATCTCTCAAACCTTTATGGTTTATGAGATATTCACAAGTAAAGTTTCCCCCTCCCGCCCCTTTTACCTAGTGTAAGCAATCTCTTCTCAGATGTGGAATGCAGTCCATAGACTGGACAGATAACAGAAGGGGACACTCTTATTCCTATGAAAACAATGAAATCCCTGCCCCCCTTGACAAGCTTTTCAGGTTTTTCCCTTATCTTAATTGAAGATTGTCCCTCTCTGCAGTCTACCTGGGCACCTCCCTTCTGCTGTGGCTGAACAGTGTGACATCAGTAAAAGGGGCGGGAGGGGGGTACTTTGTCATTGAATTACTCTGGAACTACAACTCTGACAGAATTGAAATAACACTCTCCAAAGTCCAAATACTATGATGATTAATTAGAGCTGCTTTTATTATGAAACATTACTATCCTTTTAATTGTTTATTCTTTGCTTATACCTGATTTCCAGCTCCTCTTTAATAGCTTAGGTTTGCAGTGATTGATTTAACCGATTCTAAGTAACTGCAGTACCAGAAAGAAAGTTGAGCTGTTTCTCTGACTTCATCTTGTTCCCAAAATAGCTGTGAGAAGCTACCTCATGAGGGTTAATTAATTCTTTGGCAAGCTGATTTATGCCCCGCTACTTGTCGGGATCCTATGTGTCTGTCAGCTTTTAGTCTTTTATTCATCTAATAGCTGATTTGTCGCTTCTCTCTGATATGGAACCTAGTTACTAGCTTTATTGGTTCTATTTTGAGACATATTACCTTATTAGACCATCAACTCACAATCCCTGAATTCTGTGAGACGTTCCGACTTAACTTATTGATCCACAGATTGTAACTGCATTATGATACTTTGTCAGTCACAAGTATCAAGTGCATATACAAGAAGTGATTTGCTCATTTTTAGATACTTGCATAGGCAACATTTGTCATTTATCTATTATCTTTTAGGTAAGCCGGTCTATGCCCCGGCACAATAAGAAATCCAAGATTATCACATTCTTTTAATATCATAGATCACATTATTTTAATTTTTCCCGCATTTAGGGCTTTTGAAAAAGGGAACATTTACTTACCAATATTTTGTTTTCCTCTGTGTCATTCCACGGCATAAAAAATGGGTTAACTCCACCTCCCAGCTGGTAGGACCAATTAGCACACACATAAAGGAGCATGCTGCAGGAATGAAGGCCAGTTAGACTACTGTCCACCCTGTAAAGAGAGAAAAGGTTAGTAATGCTCAGAAAAATCAATCAATATATTTATAGAACTAAGTCCAAGTACATAAACGGGTTACTGATATACGCATACATACATTATATATATATATATATATTTATACACACACACACACAGATACATATGCAGCACATACCTACTAAAAGATTTTACATTTTAAAGAGCAGATTCCTCGGGAGTGACTGCAGTGGAAGGACACAGAGGAAAACAAAATATTAGTAAGTAAATTTTACCTTTTCCACTGTGTCCTTCCCACAGCATAAAAAAATGGGACTTTCCAAAGCAGTACCATAACAAAGGGTGGGGTGAGGAAGGCTTAGATCCTACCCTTAATCTTGGATCACTGCTTCCCATACTTTCTGACAAAATCTTGCGTCCGCTGAACCCATAATATCTAGTCTGTAGTACTTAATAAATGTTGAAACTGAGGCTCATGTTGCAGCTTAGCAGATTTCCTTTGGGGTAGCAACAGCTTTCTGAACCCAGGAGGTTGATACTAATCTTGTTGAATTAGCTTTAATGACCAATGAAGGGGAGTTCTTAGCAGACACATATGCTATTTTTATGCAATCTCTAATCCATCTGGCGATGGAAGCCTTAGAGGCTGCTGAGTCTTTGACCTTGCCAACGAAATGCACGAAAAGTGTTTCTGACTTCCTACAGTCATTAGTCCTGTCCAAATATATTGAAAGACATCATACCAAGTTTAGATTATGTAGCTCCTTTTCCTTATCATTCTGGGGATTCGCACAGAAGGAAGGCAGGACAATCTCCTGGCTGAGATGAAACTCAGAAACAACTTTGGACCTAAATGAAGGTTTAGTCCTCAGGACAACCTTGTCCTGGTGAAATGTTAAATAGGGTAAACTGCAAGAATGCTTCTTCTAGCAGATTCTTCTAGCAGAAATGACTGCCGTAAGAAAAATAGCCTTAAAAGTAAGATTCTTTAAAGGGATAGTAATACTTTGTTTAATCTTTATTTTATTTTTTAGGCATTAAAAAAACATGAAGAATGATATAAGTCTTATCTCTCAAATCTTTATGGTTGGGAGATATTCACAAGCAAAGTTTCTCTCCTGCCCCTTTTACCTAGTATAAGCCATCTCTTCTCAGATGTGAAATCTGGTTGCTAGACCGACAGATAACAGAAGGGGACAATCTCCTTCCTATGAGAACAATGAAAGCCCTGCCCCCTTAACAAGTTTTTCAGGTTTTTCCCTTATCTTAATTGAACAGTGTCCATCTCTGCAGTCTACCTGGGCACCTCCCTTCTGATCTGGCTGAACAGTGTTACATCAGTAAAAGGGGAGAGAGGGGGATACTTTGTCATTGAATTACTCTTGAACTACAACTCTGACAGAACTGAAATAACACTCTCCAAAGTCCAAATACTATGATGATTAATTAGAGCTGCTTTTATTATGAAACATTAATATCCCTTTAAAGAAATAGACTGTAAAGGCTCAAACATATCACCTGAAGCCAATTGTTTGAGGTGTAGATTAAGATCCCATGCAGGTATAATGTCTCTTACCGTGGGTTTAATTTTTGTCACAGCTTCAACATATCTTTTGACCAGATAGTCATCTGCGTATAGTTAATACTGCTGATAGGGCAGAAAGTTGAACTTTTAAGATTCAATCCCTTGGGAAAACCCTCCTGAAGGAATTCCAGAATTTTTTGAACAGAAATATCAGAACTATCCATATTCTTATTGATGCACCATGTCCGAAAGGCATGCCAGACTCTATAGTATATTTTAGAAGAGGAAGCATTGGTGACTTCCTCGGAAATACCCTTCATATACCTTTCATTCTTAAAGACCTCCGTTCAACCTCCATGCCTTCAAGCTCAAGAAGGCTGGTTTTGGATGACAAACTGGACCTTGAACTAGAAGATCTTGAGTGTTTGGAAGTGGTAATGGAGGTTGTATTGACATCCTCACTAGATCCGCATATCATATCTTCCTTGGCCAATTTGGTGTTATGAAGATCACATTCGCCTTGTCCCTTCTGATTTTTCTGACTACTTCCTACAGAAGAGGAATGGGAGGAAATATGCAAGTTAGGGAGAAATCCAACTTGATTTTAAGAGCATCCTGGCTTAGAGCTTTGTTGGTCTTCCATCTTGATATGAAGAGACAACATTTTGTGTTGTGCTCCAGAGCCATCAGGTCTATTACTGGCTTGCCGAGTCGTAATATGATGTCTTGAAACACACTTTGTTTTAGGGACCATTCGCCCTGGTCCAGGGTGTGTCGACTTAGAAAGTCCACTTGCCTGTTTGTTTCCCCTGATATGTGGGAAGCAGAGAGAGCCAAAATGTTCTTTTCTTCCAATCTGAATATTTTTTGGGCAATACTGTTGATTGATGGACTCCTTATGCCTCCTTGGTTTAGAATGTAGGATGCCATTGTCATGTTCTCGGATATGATCCAGACAGCCTTTCCCACTAGATCTCTCATTAGGGAATTTAAACACTTCCAAACTGCTTTCAGCTCCAATCTGTTGATGTGGAATGCTGACTCCTGGGTGGACCAAACACCCTGTATTGCCTTCTGATTTTAAGTTCCTCCCCAGTCTGTCTTGCTGACCTCTGATGTCACTATCTGTCAGTTGTGATCCTGCATGAATTTCCCTTTGGAAAGGTATGCTTCTTTTAGCTACCAAACACCTTGAGAGGATTTACTTGAGAAAAGTCCCAGGGTTTCTTTTTCCAAATGTTTAGGAAATTGTACTGAGTTTGCCTCATTTGGGCTCTTGCCCAGGGTAGTTACTATCTGGACAGCTGAGGACATGTTGCCCAGTAGACTGGAGAATTCCCTGGCTGAATGAGTCCTCTTCCTTAAAAAATGTTTAACTTTCTGAAGTATCCTCAGTTTCCTTTCATTCAAAAGACAAGCAATCTCTTGGATAGTATTGAAGGTTGTTCTGGGATGGAAATAGCTGACTCCTGTCCCAGTTGATCATCCATCCTAAACTTAAAAGGAACTGTAGACATAACTGAGTGGTCTGCCGGGACTTGACCTCTGAATCCTGTATAATCAATATGTCGTCTAAGTATGGAATGAGACAAACTCCTCTTGATCTGAGATGAGCCATGACAGGGGCCAACACCTTTGTCAAGACTCTTGGAGCTGTGGCAAGGTCAAACAAAAGAAGCCTGTATTGGAAATGGTGTCCAAAAATCACAAATCTTGGGAACTTCCTGTGTGATGGTCTTATCAGAAAAGCTTAATAAACGTGTGTTAAAAAATACAAAATAAAAAATATACAGTTTAAAATATTTCCCATACACCCTCAACGCGTTTCATGATCCACAGACCATTTCATCAGGAGGCCTCCTGATGAAATGGTCTGTGGATCATGAAACATGTTGAGGGTGTACAGGAAATATTTTAAACAGTATATTTTTTATTTTGTATTTTTTAACACAAGTTTATCGTATTTTGGAATAAAACAATATTCGCATTGATCCAATACATTTAGACTTGGGTTATTTAAATTATTGGAGTGAGTAATCATCTGCAGTGCCGACCGTTGTGAGGTGTGTGTGGGGAGGACCAGCATGATTTGTCCCCATAAACTTTAAGACCGGTAGTATATCCATCCACTCCGGTCTCTATGTGTCTCAAGTAAGTACACGGATTATTACCGGTCTGCATTGATGTTACAGAGATTATTATAAGATATACATCAGCGCTCTCCTATTGTGTGTTTTTTTTCTAGATTCATCAATCAGTTCACCTTCTTCGGCAGATGAGATGACTGATTCAAATCCCATCAAACTATTATCTTCCTGACCATGCAAACCAGAAGGGCTTTCTTCAGGCTCTGCCAGTCTTTGCCTCTTCCTGAGAGACTCTTGCATAACTGAAAAGGTATCTTGCATAGAAGCCCTCATCCAGCCCAAGAAATACTAGAACTGAGATGGTACTTCACTACCAACTGCTTTCTTTAAACAGTCCTGGCATAGTTTTGATGAATATGCTGGAGATAGTTTGTTGTCACATCCAGCACAGATCTTAGGCTTCTGGGCACTTTTCTCCTCTTTGGATGGGCCAGGACCAGAGGGCTGCTTTGATTTATCACCCTGCACGTTCTTAGGTGGAGCAGATATTATAAACTGTATGCCAGTAAGAAGATTATGCAGAGCTGAACATGAAAATAATAAGACAAAATATCATCAAACATAAATAAGAGCTTACTGTATTCATAAGCTGCTTCTGTCTTCATTTATACCTTGCCAGTGCCTCACTTGCAGTTTGCTTTCCAGCAGTGGAACGCATCCCACCGTGCCTCGGGAGCCAATAAATTCTTGATCTACTTCCTGGCGCCCGCTTGGCCCAAGGTCATGATACCGGCTGCCCGATGGAATAGGAAGGATGGGGAAGGAAAATGACATATGGCCGCATAGGTAAGATACTTGCAGGCCTTTTAGAAATAATACTTAAAAAGGTCCCATGCGACCTTATACAGGGTATGTGAACCGGGTGCCCAGATAATAATGTATCCTGTGGTTGCCGACAGGATAAATAATCTTTGAAGAAAAGCCGCAAAATAAGATAAATTAATGCTCAACTTCAGGAGGTGAGAGCACCTCCATCCTCCAGCTTGGTAGGGCCAATACTAACTGGCCTTCATTCCTGCAGCATGCTCCTTTATGCATTTGCTAATAGGTCCTACCATCTGGGAGGCAGAGTTAACCCATTTTTTATACTCTGGGAAGGACACAGTGTAAATATTATTTTGCAACATACTGATCTAACTGGATCATCGACTGTGCCCCAACTTAGCCTATGAATCCCAATGTGCAGAAACCCTACTAATCAGCATTGAATGTGCTGAGTGTAACATAGTAACATACTAAATTAGGTTGAAAAAAGACACAAGTCCATCAAGTTCAACCTTCTCCTCATACCCTAGTGACTGAGAATTTCCTAGCTTTCCCGCTACCAATTAAGTTAGTCTTTATCAGACCTTCCTGACCTGCCTACTAAAAAACACCAGTATAACTCTGTATGTTCCCTTTTGAAAGAAATGTATCTAATCTTCTCTTAAGTGTATCCATTGTATCTGCCATAACTACCTTCTTGGGCAAGGAATTCCACAATTTAACAGACTTTACTGTAAAAAACCCCTTCCTCTGCTGAAGTCTAAACTGCCTTTCCTTTAATCTCATGGGGTGTCCCTTGGTCACCTGATCAGGCCTTGGAATTAATAGTTCACGCAGAGATCCTTGTATTGGCCTCTCATATACTTGTACAATGTGATAAGGTGTCATCTTTTCTCTAGAGTAATTAAGCCAAGTTTGTCTAGTCATTCCTCATACATAGAAGAAATAAAATTCACAGTGCTAATTCACATTAATTTATACATTTAATCTACAGATATAAATTGAGAACCCAAATGAATAAATACAGATAGCAGCAAGAAATGAGGGAGTTCTCCAAGCTCTCCGAGATTAGGCTGGAGCCTAAACAGAAACCCAAAACCGTACCAAATCTGCGCTCCTCCATATAAGCTATCCAAGTTTGATCCCTGTGTAAAGCATATTGCATACCACTTTAATAAATATGGGGTCTCTATTGCATAGTTTAGCCAAGGTATGTTTAAGCCCGCCTGCCACGTCAAGGCTCCCCAATATAAGGCAAGTGCCTAACTTCACACAATCATCCTATCTAAATTAAGAACACCCCTGAAGAAGCATTTCTTATAAGCTGGGATTTCTTGTACATAACACACTGGGCATATTTTAAAAACATTTACCATATTTAGGACTCACATTCAGTGATCTGTAGAGAGTGAGCAGCAGGCCAAGAAGACTGGACCTCCATCAGTCCCCTTTGTAACTCCCATCCACCCACTCCCACAAGTCACATGGGGTTTTGTTGCTGCCTTAAAGGCAATGATCCGGACAGCCCAAACATTAGGCCAACACCATGCCTTTAAACCCCTGTACAAGTGGCAACAACTCTGCAGATACATATTTAAGTGTTAAACATTTATTAATCTTACAGAATAAAGTGAAGAGCAGCTTGAATAAGAAAGAGAAAAAGTGTGCAAAGAGAGAAGAAACAAAATTCACACGCTAATTCACATTATTTTATACATTTAATCTACAAATATAAGTTGAGAACCCAAGTGAATAAATACAGATAGCAGCAAGAAATGAGAGAGTTCTCCAAGCTCCCCAAGATTAGGCTGAAGCCTAAACAGAAACCCAAAACCAGACCAAGTCTGCGCTCCTCCATATAAGCTATCCAAGTGTTCCTTTCTCTTTCTTATTCAAGCTGCTCTTCACTTTATGCTGTAAGATTAATAAAAGTCCGATCGTAAAAAAAAAAAAATGCTCCGTGGTCCTTTAGTGACCGTCACGTGCCTGCACGGCTGGTCGTTAAGGGGTTAATTAATTTTGTTGCTCTTCTCTGTACCATCTCTAATTCTAGTACATCCTTTTTCAGAACTGGTGCCCAAAACTGCACTGCATACTCAAGGTGAGGTCTTACCAATGATTTGTATAATGGCAAAATAATATTATCCTCTCTTGCTTCAATACCTCTTTTTATGCAAGACAGGATTTTGTTTGCCTTTGCTACTGCCGTTTGACACTGGTCACTGTTTCCAAGTTTGTAGTTGACAAGGATACCCAGGTCTTTCTCTAGCAATGAGTCCCCTAAAATGATTCCATTAAGTTCATAAGTGGCCTTGGGATTATTTCCTCCCAAATGCATGACTTTACACTTCCTCACTTCCATTTGTTTGCCCAATCTGACATTGTATGTAAGTCCCCCCGTAGAGAGAAAATATCCTGTTCTGAATTAATTACCCTGCATAATTTAGTGTCATCTGCAAATATTGATATTTTGCTTTCTATATCTATTTCCAGGTCATTTATAAACATGTTAAAAAGCAATGGACCTAATACTGAACCCTGAGGTACACCACTCTCCACTTTAACTGAATTGGAGAATTTTCCATTTACAACCACACACTGTTCCCTATACTTTAACCAGTTTTGTATCCAATTGCAAAGGTTATCTCCTAGCCCCAATTTCCTTATTTTATACACCAGCCTTCTGTGTGGCACTAAAACCAAAGTTGGAGATATAATGGCGCCCAAATGGTTAATACCTCAGATATGCCTCTAATACTTCAACTGGAGACTAGCTCTAAACGACCAGCTGCTACCAAAACCCCAGACTGGTGTGAACACAATCAACAGGAACAAGAAAATCAAAATGGGGGAGCGCTAAAAATAAATAAAAATAAACCAAAATTTTACACCCCTGTAATAATACTTCCTATAATAAATAAAATGACCATGCAGTGGCTATAAAATGCACAACCAATATTTATTCACATGAATACACACATAAATGACAATAAAAATATATACTTATATAGTGTATACAAGTGTGCAAGCATATATAGAGAATAAAAAATAAAATAACATAGAGGTAGCAGAAACTATGTGTCCTAAACTGAGGTAACCCCTAAGAAATAGTCCGTATTGCCTCGTCTGTATAGATGATTCAAATCTTCTCCTCCACCACTATATCTCCCGTCTATCTAGATCAATGATATGATGTACGGTACATCCCTCCGGCGGCTACCGCTACACAAACATACAGGCGGCTTGATGCACTCACCGGATCCCGTAATACATCAGCGGGCAGATCGTGGGAGGTGTAGATGAAATGGCAAGCGTCCAACTATGTCGCAGGTAGAGTGTAACAAACACTATGTAGCAATAGCCCCTCCGGCGGCAGCCGCCTCTAATGATGTCCCAACGGCCAGCTGCAATCACCGGGTCCTATTCCCAGGGCTTCTACCGCAATGTATATCAGTCAATCGCTGGAAAACTTGCTCACAGGATAAATCCAAGCAAACAGACAGGCGTATAACGGACAACTCACAGGGAACCTCCTCTCAGACGCACTCCAAACAAGGAGACCAAAACTGATCAATATATGTATCTCAAGTCTTCAACGTACTGACACAGAGTTAACTGACTCCTTCTATAAGTAATCTCATCCAACGCGTTTCTTGCCTCTTACTCTCTCTCATAGGGGGTCTACTATAGTTACAGAGACCTATATGAAGGAGACTTGTGTCAATAGTTATCTCCATTATACTAGCTGTCATAAGCATAGTTGGCTCTATAGCATTCCTAGGGGACAATTCCAGAGAATGCGTAGGAACTGTTCGGATTTAGAGCAGTTTAGGAAACACTCTCTGGAATTAAGAAAGAGGTTCATTGACAAACAGTACCCCATGGAAGTTATAGACAATTCTCTTTTGGAAGTAGAAGAGATGAATAGAGACAGCCCTTTGAGGGAAGTGGAAAAACAAGATAATAGAGAGATAAAATATGGGAATCAGGCTATGTTTATCACTAGATATAATGTGGCACATAGAAAAATAGAAAATATTTTAAAAAAACATTGGCCGTTACTAACTGCGGATCCACTTCTGAATAAGGCAGTCCCTGTTAAACCACAGATTATATATAGGAGAAATACTAACCTAAAAAATATGTTGGGGAAGAACAAACCCACTAGGGATAGTATGAGTCTGCAGGTGGAGAGAAAGGGGGCATTTAAGTGTAGTTCTAGACGTTGCATTACATGTAAATTTATAGAACATGGAGTTAACAGCTTTCAGGATAGTAGAGGGCATGATCATGATATTAATTTTCATATTACTTGTGAGACCACTTATGTGGTCTATTGTATTAGATGTCCATGTGGTTTGATTTATATAGGAAGAACCAAGAGACGCCTCAAGGATAGATTCTTAGAACATAGAAGGAATATATTTAAGGGTGATGATAAGTATCCATTAGGTAGGCACTTTAAGGAAGCTCATAATAGAGATCTGGGACCCACTTGCATATTACCCTTGGAGCATATAACCTCCAGTATTATAGGAGGAGACAGATTTAGGACTCTCTGTAATAGAGAGTCCTATTGGATATATATGTGCGATAGTTTAAAGCCTAATGGACTTAACGATAAATTGGATGTCCATACATTTTTGTAGTGGTATATATGCTCCATGAGATAAGTGTGGTGAGTAAATACTATTATTACATTTTTTAGTTTTTTATTTTATTTTTTATTATTTTTTTTCATTATTATTTTTTTTCCTCTCCTTTGAAACACTAGTGTATGCCAGGGTATGTATGCATGTGCTAGTATGTGCCAGGGTGTGTATGTGTGTTCCATAGTGTGTATGTGGGTGCTAGTTTGTGTCAGGGTGTGTATATGTGTGTGCTAATGTGTGACAGGGTGTATATGTTTGTGCCAGGGTGTGTATGTGTGTGCTTGTGTGTACCAGGGTGTGTATGTGCATGCTAATATTTCACAAGTTGTGTATGTGTGTGTTCCAGGGTGTGTTTGTATGCTAGTTTGTGCCAGGGTGTGTATGTAGGCTGTGTGTGTGTGTGTGTGTGTATGCTAATGTTTGACAGGGTGTGTATGTGTATGCCAGGATGTGTGCTAATGTGTGACAGGGTGTATATATGTGTGCCAGGGTGTGTGTATGTGTGCTAATATGTGTGCCAGGGTGTGTATGTGTGCACTAGTATATCCCAAGGTGTGTATGTGTGTGCCAGGGTGTGTATGCACCTGCTAGTGTGTGCCAGGGTTTATATGTATGTGTGCTTGTAAGTACAGGAGTGTGGATGTGTGTGACAGTTTCTATGCATGTGCTAATGTTTGACAGGGTGTGAATGTGTGTGCTAGTGTGTGCCAGGATGTGTATGTGCATGCTAATATTTGACACTGTGTGTATGTGTGTGTTCCAGGGTGCGTTTGTGTGCTATTGTGTGCCAGGATGTGTATGTAGGGTGTGTGCATGTGTGTGTGTGCTAATGTTTGACAGGGTGTGTATGTGTATGCCAGGGTGTGTGCTAATGTGTGACAGGATGTATATGTGTATGCCAGGGTGTGTGTATGTGTGCTAATATGTGTGCCAGGGTGTGTATGAGTGCACTAGTATATCCCAAGGTGTGTATGTGTGTGCCAGGGTGTGTATGCACGTGCTAGTGTGTGCCAGGGTGTATATGTGTGTGCCAGTTTCTATGCATGTACTAATGTTTGACAGGGTGTGAATGTGTGTGCTAGTGTTTGCCACGGTGTGTATGTGTGTGTGTTAATGTGTGACAGGGTGGATATGTGTATACCAGTGTGTGTACGTGTGCTACTGTGTGCCAGGATGTGTATGTGTGTGCTAATGTGTGATAGTGTGTGTGCTTGAGTGTACTGGGGTAGGGTTGTCTGGAGTAGGAGTGGAGTTTTGCATGGTCGATAGATATTGTTTGAAAAATCACTGAAAATCTTAGCACTGTGGCCCAGAACTATAAAGGCATACAGTGAAGTATAGTATTTGTCTGCATTAGGGGCAATTAACAAAAATGGGATTTTATGTATTTTATTTATTTTATTTTAGGAAAGAAAAATAGTCCTGTAAAGCTCCTAATCTCCTACCTGATGAAGTACAACATTGGGGTTGAATAATGAAATGCTGTGGGACAGTGGCCCAACCATTAAATCTTGTCCTGGGCCCCATTAATTTTTGGTAGGGGCCCTAGTTGGGGGGGGGGCAAACCTTGAAAACATTTATGAATGTTATATGGTCCAGCATTAATGCTCTCTGCGCTATTCATGTTTAACACATTTCATGTAACCTCAAGACAGATCACAAGATGAAAAGAAGAAAACAGCACATAAGAGATCTAAGTGTAGTTTTTATTGATAAATGATAAATCAAGACACAAATAAAATCAATAGGAAACAAAGGTAAAAAATATTCCTGAATAAAACAGCTTGATAGATGTGCTAAAATACTGTCCCCATAGAGGGCAGTGCTTAAAAAGTATATGTGTACTTCACAATTAGTGATTATAATACCCAGCAAAAAAAACTTAAAATCCTTAGCGTAGCTAAGGTATGATAAATCAAATACTACATTGGAAAATAAAAAAGGCAAACAAGGATAAAAATAAGTGTGACATTTTTGTTGTTAAAACAAATAGAACAACCAAAGATGTAGGACTATAATTGTCTCTGAAGTTTGGATACAGTGAAGCTGCAAGCATCTCCACTCAAAGCTGATTGGCTGGGAGGTGCGTAAGCACACATCCCATCCAATGGCTGTGAGGAAACTGAGGATCTGCTGCAAATCAGTTTCTCTGCCGCCACCACCTTGGCCACACACAGCTGTGGAGAAGTAGAAAGGCCACGGTTATTTTATTTTTAAAAATTTGGATTTTTAAGAAAACATGGGCACAAGTTGTTCATCACTTGGAGCATGTTATGTGCTTTTAAACTGCACCTAACATGCCCCAGTTCGTTACGTACCCCTCTGGCACTCAAGGGGTTAAACTATGCATAGCTGTGCTTATTATTGTTAGGGAACATGTATTCATGGATCTTGTTTGTTTTACAGCAACAAGAAAAGAAGACAGAGGAAGAGAGAATGAGAAAGAAGGAAAAGAGAAGAAAGAAGACGGACAGTAGTTGACCAAGATAATGAAGACTCGACTGGACATCTGAATTAATGGTGTTTGTTCTCAGGGGCTGTTGTTTTTTACTTAGGTTAACCCTATGAGTGCCAGCGTGGTAATTTTACACTGATATGGTTAATTCTACTAACATTGGACAGATTTTGTGTGTACTTTGTATATAGTGGTATTGGGCTTAGGGCCCCATATCAATAAATCTACTGGTAACGTAGGTTTTTGTCACTTTTTTTATAATTTCAATTTCTGCGTCGGCTGATTAAAGACCCAATAAGGGACTTTAGTAAAAAAAACAAAAAAACTAGGTCTTAAATTTCCAGCAATAAAGTGAGTCCCTTATTGTATCTTAACCCCTTCAGTGCCAGAGGCTTGGGCTATTTCCTTTACCCTGCAGGCCAGACACTTTTTCAACATTTTTGCTATCCTTCTGTTTAGGCTTGATTTCCTCTGGGGATTTTTAGTTACATGTGGAAAACTATATATTGTTTTTTTCAGAACGAATTGAGCTTTCTCGTGGTACCTTACATGAAGAGAATTTACATCGTGCAAAAAGCTATGATGTCATAATGACAAAAAAAGTGAAAATTTACTCATTTTGCTAAAATCACATTCTATGTATCAAAAACATTTACCTTGATTGAAAAAGTTTCAATTATTTGAAAAAGCCTTGAGTCCCCCGAGTAAAAAAATACCAAATTTGTATAGTTTTACCTACGTCCATGGCTAGCGTACAGACCTAATCACCAGCAGCGCAAAATGACATTTTCAACTTTATGAGCTAATATGTGCATTCTAGTGTTTTTGTGGTAAATCTACCCTAAAACAGTGGAATAACTATATAAAACTATATATTTCTGGAAAGTAGACAACCTGCTGCATCTAATGAGGGGTGACTTGCCTTGTTACCCCAAGCCTGGTGTGCACAAATGCCTCCAGAAGATGGCACTAATTAAAAAAAAAGGCATTTTCTTACATTTCTGCCCCTTCAAATGTACTAAAATATGTGAAAACTATGGCATTTCAAACTGTATTCATTAGCTAGTGCTCTTAGGAGAAAAATGACACCCCATTGGTATGAGTTTAACTACCTCAGGGGGTGCTAGAAGTGCAAAACGACACCTACTACAACCTCAAATTTTTCTAACATTTTCTCAAACATTACTTGTCTGTACACAAATCGTTATAACAACTACAGAAGTGAAGAAAGGGTACACAAACCATACCATTTTGAAAAGAAGACACCTTGACGCATCTAATGGTGGGTGACTTGCCTTGTTACCCAAAGCCTGGAGTGCACAAATGCCTCCAGAAGGTGGCGCTAATGAAAAAAAAAGGCATTTTCTTACATTTCTGTCCCTTCAAATGTACTGAAATTTGTGAAAACCATGGCATTTCCAACTGTATTCATTAGCTAGTGCTCTTAGGAGAAAAATGACACCCCATTATATGAGTTTAACTACCTCAGGGGGCGCTAGAAGTGCAAAACGACACCTACTACAACCTCAAATTTTTCTAACATTTTCTCAAACATTACTTGTCTGTACACAAATCGTTATAACAACTACAGAAGTGAAGAAAGGGTACACAAACCATACCATTTTGAAAAGAAGACACCTTGACGCATCTAATGGTGGGTGACTTGCCTTGTTACCCAAAGCCTGGAGTGCACAAATGCCTCCAGAAGGTGGCGCTAATGAAAAAAAAAGGCATTTTCTTACATTTCTGTCCCTTCAAATGTACTGAAATTTGTGAAAACCATGGCATTTCCAACTGTATTCATTAGCTAGTGCTCTTAGGAGAAAAATGACACCCCATTATATGAGTTTAACTACCTCAGGGGGCGCTAGAAGTGCAAAACGACACCTACTACAACCTCAAATTTTTCTAACATTTTCTGAAACATTACTTGTCTGTACCCAAATGGTTATAACAACTACAGAAGTGAAGAAAGGGTACACAAACCATACCATTTTGGAAAGAAGACAACCTGCCGCATCAAATGAGGGGTGAATTGCCTTCTTACATCAAGCCTGTTGTGCCCAAATGTTTCCAGAAGGTGGCACTATAGGAAAAAAATGGCATTTTCTTACATTTCTGCCCCTTCATCTGTATGGAAATCTGTGAAAACCATGGAATTTCCAACTGTATTCATTAGCTAGTGCTCTTAGAAGAAAAATGACACCCCAATGGAATGAGCCGACCTACCTTAGGGGTGCCAGAAGCACATAAATGCATCTACCTGTTTGCTTCTTCGAAAATGGCAGCTTGTACTAAAATGTAGATAAATGTTAGAGAAATTAAGGAAAGGTATAAAAGGTATACCATTTTGGAAAGTAGACATTCTCCCGCATCAAGTGAGGGGTCACTTGCCTTTCTACCCCCTGGGCTGAAGTGCACAAATATTTCCAAAAGGTGGCGCTATGGGAATAAATACATATTTTTTTACATTTCCACCACTTCAAAGATACTAAAATCTTTGAAAACCATAACATTTCCTGCTGTATTCAGTACTTGCTACCAACATGAGAAAAATCGTAGCCCATTTGTGGGTGCTAGGAACACGTATGTAAACCTGACATTTTTGTTTTTTAAATTATCTGCTTGCACTAAAATGGTTATAACCATAATAGATATGCAGGAAAGGTAGAGAAACAATGCCATTTTGAAAAGAAAACAACCTGCCGCATCTAATGAGGGGTCACTTGCCTTCTTACCCAAAGGCTGGTACGCACAAATGCTTCCAGGAGGTGGCGCTAATGAAAAAAAAAAAAGCATTTTCTTACATTTCTGCCCCTTCAAATGTATGGAGCTCTGTGAAAACCATGGAATTTTCAACTGCATTTGTTTGCTAGTGCTCTTAGGAGTCAAACGACACCCCATTGGTATGAGTTGAACTACCTTAGGGGGTGCTAGAAGTAGAAAACTACACCTACTACAAACTCTGATGTTTCTAACATTTTATCAAACCTGACTTGCCTATACAAAAATGGCTATAATACCTTCAGAATTGAAGAAAAGGTAGATAAACCATATCATTTTGGAAAGAAGACAACCTACCGCATCTAATGAGGGGTCACTTGCCTTTTTACCCCTAAGTTAGTTGGCACAACTATTTCCAGAATGTAGGGCTACAGGAAAAAAAACCAAACATTTGTTTTACACATCAGTCACTTCAAAGATACTAAAATGGTTCAATGGCGTGGGATTTCCTAGGAGGACTTCTTGCCAGCCTAAAAAATTGGTACCCCACTGCTGTGGGTTGACATACCAATTTATGCTACAGGAACGTAGCTACCAGTGAAACAGGAATGGGAAAGCAAACAGTGTATGTGTGATTTTATGGCTAACAGATGAAAGAAGATAGGACATCAGCCGGTGTATGTGCGGACCTGTGACTACAAGTGTAACAAAGTGTGTGGGAGGGTGAGGGATTAGGCAGTGTGTGTGGGCATGAGCAGAGGAGCAAGGATGGTGGTGATGGTGGGGCAGTGTCTGATAGTGTGTATGGGAGATCTGTGACTATCAGTGTGCACTGTATGTCCCCTCATACAAAGCACTGTGTTGGACCCCCCCTCCTGTGGCACGTGCATTTTTTGGGGCTTTTTCCCCCAGTATTTTTGTGTACACCTCATTGGGGGCATCAGAACCCATACAATGAGGCCTAAATAAAAAATAAAGGGGGAAAAAATCCTTTGTGTGCCACAGGGGTGTCCAGTGGATTGCAAAACAATGCATTTGGGCCCCTGTGGCACACAAAGGGTTAATTTTTTTAATCGTTACTTTGTATTCAGATGGCCACCAAACAAGCTCTGATCACAAAGTAATGATAAGAAGTCTTGTGTGTGCCACAGGAAGGGGGTCTGCATTGAACCCCCCTCCCAGTGGCACACACAGGGGTAATTTGTGTTTTAATTTTTTTTATTATATACCTCATTGAAGGGCATCAGGACCCCCTGATCCCTCCCCAATGAGGTCTTAGTAAAAAAATATATATATGTCCACAAACGGAGTGACCCTGTGAGTGCCACAGGGGTCTCTAGCGCATTGCAAAGCAATGCATTGGATCCTTGTGGCACTCAGAGGGTTAATTTTTTTATCATTATTTTGTAATCAGAGCTTGTTGGGGGGCCATCAGGACCAATCCTGATGGCCTCCCAACAATCTCTGATAACAAAGTAATGATAAAATCCCTGTGTGTGCCGCAGAAGGGGGGCTGCATTGGCCCCCACTGTGGCACACACAGGGTTAATTTTTTTTTATTTCCTTTTTTTTCATTATAGACCTCATTGGGGAGTATCAGGACCCCTCTGATTCCCCCCAATGAGGTCTTACAAAAAAAATAAAAAAAGGAATAAAAATAAGTGTCCCTGTGAGTGCCACAGGGGTCTCCAGCGCATTGCAAAGCAATGCATTGGACCCTTGCGGCACTCATAGGGTTAATTTTTTTTTAAAATTATTATTACTCTGTAATCAGAGCTTGTTGAGGGGCCATCAGGACCAATCCTGATGGCCCCCCAACAATCTCTGGTAACAAAGAAATGATAAAAGCCCTGTGTGTGCCACAGGAGGGGGGGTGCATTGGACCCCCCTGTGGCACACACAGGGTTAATTTTTTTTTTTTTTTTTTACCATAGATCTCATTGAGGGACATCAGGACCCCCCCTGATCCCCCTCAATGAGGTCTTGCACAAAAAAAAATCCCCCCAAAATAAGTGACCCTGTGAGTGCCGCAGGGGTCTCCAGCACATTGCAAAGCAAAGTGCTGAGGACCCCTGCGACACTCACAGGGTTACTTAGCCTTTTTTTAAATTTTATTTTATTTATTTATTTTTTTAAATTTCAGACCTCGTGGGGGACATCAGGACCCCTCCTGGTGTTCCCCCAGTTATTGATCTCCCAGCCGATCAGCTGGGAGATCAATAGGCGACCACAGGAGAGCAAAAGCTCTCCTGCCCTTCACTCCTACCACCGGTAGGAGTGAACGGAACCGGGGAAACTTCTCTAACGTCATCGGTGACCATGTCACCAATGACGTTGGGAGGCTTCCCCCGGTCCCGCCCACTCCTACCTGGAAGTTCGGGTAGGAGAGACGGGAGAGGAGAAGCTGCGCTTCTCCTCTTGCGTTATTGATCTCCCAGCGCGATAGGCTGGGAGATCAATAACAGGGGGGCATGAGGAGTGATCCTCATGTCCCCCCACGAGTGCCAGGCTCTTTTTTTTTTTTAAATGCAGCCACTGCATGCCGGTTATACCCGCTTGTGCAGTGACCGCATTTTAGTGGGTACATTGTACGAGCTTGGCACAGCGGGTACAGCTGTTCAAACTCGTACATTGTACCCACCTGGCACTCTAGGGGTTAATGGCTAACGCAGTTAAGTGAATTGCAACTTGTAGAGTTTGTTTTATATTTCATTGGGCTAAAACTCCTCTTACTTTATCGCAGGCGTTTTTTGCAGGCATTTTTTCATAGTACAGGTAAAATGCTAATGGGTTTTTTTTGCCCATCAGAAATCTTTAAATCGAGCCCTATATCTCTATTATAGGGTCCACTCAAATGCATTGTGACATACCCATGATATCAACGGTACTGTGGGACATACTGGCACCCCGTACGACACTTCCTGCTCATTAAGTGTTAGCCTTGAGCTCAAGAGGTGATTTCACGGTTTGTGTCGACAGGTGGTCCCAATGCCAAGCAGGGTGTGTACAGTAGTTTAAGCGGTACCTAATACGTGGTATGATTATGAGGCCACAGAAGTACCAACGAAATAGAGGTCATGCATCAGCAGGGCACGCTTTCTTAGGGTGTATTTTATGGCCCCCTTCTAGGGATATATCTGGCCCAGCAGTTCGTTAACCTGCTCCTCTTCCTATTTCGTATTCCCACTTTAGACTAGTTTTTATTGTTTTCCATATTCATTAACGTGTTTCATGCCATATAATCACATCTTCCCGGTAATTTGGTAAGATGGGATGATGCGATTACATAAAGAGCATCCTATACTTATGTCTGGGAGGCAACTTTATAGGGGACTTATAACTGCATTATCTATTCAACTATTTGTATTTTCCTATATGTTTCCTTGTATATATTATTTTGAATGTACTGTCATTTGGATATGATGCAGTAGTGTACATACATTAGCACTTCTCTCTGTTTGTCTGATGGGGACACGCGCCATTTTTGGCGTTCTCTGTTACCAAGCATCCTGATGAAGGGTGAAGAGTTATCCCAAAATGCGTGGATCAGCTAACAGAACTATTGAAATAATTACCAGAACTTTTGAAGGGAGATCACTTAAGATAAATTGTAGAGTACTGGAGAACTTGTATTGGAAAGAAATGTCTGGGATCCAGCCACCACATACATAGTTATTTCACTTATGTGCTATCAAAAAAGAAAATATCTGGCAAGCAGATTGGATGAGTGGCACTGTATTAAACTGTACATTTCCTATGCATTAATAAGCAATTTAACATCTGGCGAGCAGATTGGATGAATGACCTTGTACCACATTGTGTATTTCCTGTGTGACATTAAGCAAGTGAACATCTGGGGCTAGATTCTATTGCAGGAGATAAATATTACCTCCGGTTTTAACAAACATTTTCCTATTGAAATCTATGGGAAATCTGGAGATAAATGCAGTGATAAAATTAGCACCTGCAATAGAATCCAGCCACTGGTGAGCAGATTAAATGAATTGCTGTTGAATTGGTTTTACAGCAGGCCGTAATTCTGATAATCTGGGTGGTCTGCTAAATGTGCGTTCTGACCCAGAATTGATCTAGTTAGTAGCAAGCTAACAGAGGATTGAGGAGGCAGACCTCCCAGTAACAGCTTACCTTATATCCAATGCCGCCGCTTCGGCTGACGCTGGGAATGTATGGCACGAAATGACACTTTGGTGTCATCCCGCACCTCGCTTTGGGCATTGGGCCTGGGCATGCTTGGGTCCTGTAGCGGATGCCCATGTCCTCTGGCCAGGCGGTTCGGCTGCTCAAAGTGATGCAGGAGAGGTGCACCTCGCTGAGATGCGTCAGTTACGGGCACGAGGCTGCGTATTGACACAGGCCTCAACTTTATACACGAAGGCCTGTTCAGTTTCCTCCTATCCACTTCCTGGCTCTTAGTATTTAAGGGAACTGGATTCCTTTCCAGTTACCCTTACATTGTTGTTTCTGTGCAGTTGTATTTAGCTTGTATCTGGAGTTCCTGTGTATGACCCTGGCTTGTCTGACCATTCATCCTGGTGCTGACCTGTGGCTCTGTCTGACTACCCCCTGTGTATGACCCTGGCCTGTCTGACTATCCAGTCTGGTTCTGACCTGGTGCTCTGTCCAGCTATTTCCTCTGTGTTGCCTCCTGACTAGTGGACATCCTATCTGGTGCTGACCTGGGGCTCTGTCCAGCTATCTCCTCTGTGTTGCCTCCTGACTAGTGGACATCCTATCTAGTGCAGACCTGTGGCTCTGGCTGACTACCCGCTCCGTGTTTGACACTGGCTTGTCATACTACCCAGTCTGGTGCTGACCTGTGGCTCTGTCTGACTACCCTTCTGTATTGTTCCTTTACCAGCAGATGTCCTGTCAGGTGCAGACCTGTGGCTCTAGTGGACTCCAGCCTTACTGACTGCAGGTGTGAGCCAGTAGTCTCCCTTGTTGCCATCCTATGGGAGAGTGGCCTCTTCTGACTGACTGCAGGCATGAGTCAAGAGTCTCCCTAGTTGCGATCCTTTTTGGGAGACTGTAGGGTCTGTTCTGTGTTCCTTCCAGGGCGATTGAGACTACCAGTTGGCTCCGGCCTAGTCTCTAGCAGGTGTATTTGACCTTTAGCCGCTCTTATTGCTGATAGAGTCTAGCCTCTCTTGTCACCCTCTGCTTGTTATATTTCATTACTGTTATCATTCTAATAAAGGTGGTTTTACTATACTGTCTGACTCCTGTCTTCGCGTGACAACCGTGACAATCCCTCTGCCTATATCTTTCACCCGTTGACCCCTATTTCAGTATCTACTAGACATTCCATTGTTGTTTTTTTAATCCCATCTACTTACTCCCTATATCTATTGGGCTCCTTCACTTTATCCAGTTTACAGAAACAATTATAGTCCTACATCTTTGTTCTATTTATTTTAACAACATTTTCACACTTATTTTTATCCTTGTTAGCCTTTTTTATAGTCCAATTTAGTATTTGATTTATCAAAAAGCTAAGGATTTTAAGTTTGTTTAGCTGGGTACTTAGATAACTAATTGTAAAGAACACATAGACTTTTTAAGCACTGCCCTCTATATAGGCAGTATTTTAGCACATCTATCAAGCTGTTTTATTCCTGAACCCTTTCTTCCTTTATTTCTTATTGATTTTATTTGTGTCTTGAGTTATCATTTATCAGTAAAAACTGCACTTAGATCTCTTGTGTGCTGTTTTCTTCTTTTTTCTTTTGCATACATTTGTCCAAGTGGACTCCTGGCCAAAGACAGTAGCACAGGGAACTAAGCAAAGGACAGTGCATGTGCAGACGAACCTTTAGAAGTGACCTCTCTGACTAATTTTATCTAATCATCAATCCATTAACTTACAAATCGTTCATTCATATCATCATCTCCATTTATCATAATTTTCATCCTAGACTATTTCATCTCATCAACATACCACTGATCTACCATAGACTGTATGTACCACCTCATTTTATCTCATCATTTTTTTTTATATACATTAGAGACTGTATGCATATACTTTTCCTCATTTGAGTGTTAGACTGTTGTACTACTATTATGTCCAATATTTATCTTTTTGGGTTCACTGATACTATTTTCTGATTTATTTCTATGCAATATTATATGTTCTTTAGTCTGTTTTTGACAGATTGACTATTTCATATTTGGGTGCTGCGTTGTCTGGTTCTGCATGGTGGACTGGGTTGGGACTCCTTCTACCATTAGGGAGGACTCCCGTGGCAGTGTATCACGCTGAAAACTTCATCCATTCTTGATTATCAATATACATATTACCATACCTGGGAACTCTCCGGATTTGCCCCGGAGACTCCGGTTCTGACATAACTTTACCGGGTCTCCGGGGCAGAGGCTGATTCCTCCGGATGTGGAGAGTTTCTATAGAAACTTTGCCACATCCGATTTTTCTCCTGCTGATACTCAGTCCCCAGCCCTCTGAGTGCCAGAGTAGTAAGGAATGCATTGCTTTGCAATGCATTCCGTACCACTCTGGCACTCAAAGGGTTAAGCCCCCCCCACTCGCGGCAAGCCCCGCCCCTTTTTGACGCGATTAGCGTCATTTTTGTCACCCCCTGGTGAACAGAGGACTATCCTCCGGGTAGCCCTCGACTGGAAGTTCCCAGGTATGCATATTACCCACTACGGTTCCAATTCACTGTTAGAATATATTTGTTTATCATTACAACTGTGGTACAAACAGACCTTGTTCTATACGACCATTTCTATTCAGTCAGATTGTTGAGGGCTCACTAGTAGAATATTATAGTAGCGTGCCACCTCACAACTGTATATATCCTATAATATAATTTGCTAGGATACGTCGCTCCTTGTGTACATAACACGCACATGCGCAGTAGAGACTGCCCAAATGATGCAGTCATGCGCAGTAGAGATTGGCTGGCTGAATGCACCAACCTCCAGTCCAAGTGCGAGACAAGA
The DNA here is from genome assembly GCA_037306005.1 of Rhinophrynus dorsalis. Lineage (NCBI taxonomy): Eukaryota > Metazoa > Chordata > Amphibia > Anura > Rhinophrynidae > Rhinophrynus > Rhinophrynus dorsalis. The sequence continues at coordinate 96,669,238 of CM074725.1, read as the reverse complement.
AACAAGATGGTGGCATGGCTGGTCCGGAGCAGGGCGCTCCGAACAGCCCACCGCCTGTCTCCGCTCCCGGCTCCAGGGCAGCAGCTGAGGTCGCTGGGTGGCACTTTGTCCTGTGTACACAGGCTTTTATACTTGTACTAGCAGTGTGGGACGGCATTGCCCATCTGTTTTTGTTTATGAAAGTTCAGTAAAATGCATGTGATCACGTTATGTTTTAGCTGTCCGCCCCCCCTAGCTGACTTGAACTGCCATTGTGTCCCCATAGTGAGAGACACACACATCCTATACTGAGACAAACATACACCTATAGTGAGACATACACACACACACATCCCATAGTGAGACACACATGCCATAGAGACACACATATACACATCCCGTAGTGAGACACACACATGCCATGGTGAGACACACACATAGGGATAAACTTAATAGCAACTCTTTTATTTAACTCTTTTCATCTCTTCAGTCAAGCTCACTAACTGTCTGTTTTCAACTGTCACTCCTCCATTTCCTGCTTCCTGATTCCAGCCCTTTATCCTTAAAGGGAGAGAGATGCTTTGCTGTATGTTACAGAGGGCAAGCCTCAAACACCACTTTCTGCTTGTTCCCTCAGCATATTGCTATGCTGCCTCAACTGAAGAGCCACCGTGTGTTATATTGCTATGTTACCTCAACTTAACCCTTTGAGTGCCAGAGGGGTACGCATTTGCTTTGCAATGCGTTGCGTACCCCTCTGGCACTCAAAGGGTTAAGAAAGGAGGAGTTACTGCTCCCATTGGGTGATTCAGTGGGGGAGTGATTTAAATAATGCAGGGAGTTGGCCTTCCCCCACTATCCAGCCCGCCCACCACTATCCAAGTAACTGAAAAAAAAAAATGCCTGCCACTCGCTCCTACACCACAGACACAAACACATCAGACAAAAAAAAAACACACACACTCACAATCATTCACACACTCACTCACACTCTCACTCACACACACACACACTCTACTCTCTCATCTTCCTGCAAATGCCCACTGTGCAATTTACAATCATCAAATGTTAATTTACTCTAATTCAAAAGGACAGACAATTATGTTACCTTGCATAAGTTCCATAAAAACTATATCTGAACAACAGTGAATATACACAAACACATATACACACATTACTTACTGAACTCCTTCATACTGTCATACTGCTTGAATGCCACTCACTCACACCCCTGGAGCCAGCACTATCCACCTTCCACCATAGTATGTGCAATTACCACATGCATTTCAACTATATGAATGAATGCCACAGTGGAGACATAAGTACAAACACAAACTCATTACAATGACACATACGTCACCCCCTTATGACTTACTTCTGTGTGTGTATGTGTCTCTGTGTGTTCCTCACTGTGTGTGTTGCATGTCTGTATCACACTCTATGTGTCTGCATGTTGTGTATTGCATGTATGTGTGGATGACCGTGTCGCTCTTTATGCATCTCAGTGCATGTGTGTGCATTTGCGTGTGTGTCTTTGTGTGTGTTTGTCTAGCATCCATGTGTGTATTAATTCCCTACATATCCTGACGGGCAGCTCCGTCCCACATTGCTAGTATATATATATATATATATATATATATATATATATATATATATATATATATATATATATATATATATATACTAGCAGTGTGAGACGGCGTTGCCCGTCTGTTTTTGTTTATGAAAGTTCAGTAAAATGCATGTGATCACGTTCTGTTTTAGCTGTCCGTCCCCTCCCAGCTGTCTTGAACTGCCATTATGTCCCCATAGTGAGAGACACACACATCTCATACTGAGACAAACATACACCTATAGTGAGACATACACACAAACATCCCATAGTGAGACACACATGCCATAGAGACACACATATACACATCCCGTAGTGAGACACACACATGCCATGGTGAGACACACATATACACAAACCATACATAGACACACACATATGCATGCCATAAAGAGACACACACACACACGCCATAGTGAGACACACACACATCCCATACAGAGACACACACACATACACAGGCCATACAGAGACACACACACATGCCTATGTGAAACACACACATATACACATCCCATACAGACACACCCACCCACAATAGTAAGACACACAAATATATACATCCCACAGTGAGAGACACACATGCACACCCTATAGTGAGACAGACAGATACACATCCCATGCAGAGACACACACCCATACACATGGCATAGTGATAGACACACACAAACACATCCCATAGTGAGATACACACACATATACACATCTCATAGTGAGGCATACACACATATACCCATCCATAAGTGTATATTTGTTATTAATTTGCAATGCATTGCCTACCCCTCTGGCAGTGAAACAGTTAATGCAATGTACTCTTTTTTCCCCCACTGGGCTTCAAGGGTTAATATCAGATCTGTGAGTGATGGTATTTCAAAAGTTCCCAGCTATGGCCATAGTGAGAGACACACACAGCCACACACACACACACACACATACAGATCTCACAGTGAGACACACACAGCCACACACACATACATACATACATACAGATCTCACAGTGAGACACACACAGCCACACACACATACATACATACAGATCTCATAGTGAGACACAGACACATTCCATACTGAGACACACATACAGATGTCATAGTGAGACACACATACACATGTCTTACTTAGACACACATACACAACCCATAGTGACACATACATACATATTCCATACTGAGACTTACACAGTGTCCCCATAGTGTGAGACATACATACACAACAGTGGTCTTGAGTCCTATGTGATGACACACAGAGCAGGTCAAGGTATTTCTCCCCTCAGCAAAAACAGGTTTTGGTTCCTCCCAACATCCTGTATAGTGGAGGAGGTAGGGTGGTTGCTAGGCAACCAGCAGACATAGCTCTGGGCAGGTAGGAAAGTTTATAGGGAGGAGAATCAAGTGAAGTAAAAGTTATTTGACTGTTATTTTGTTGGAGGAGATCACAAATGTGTGGTGTAAACCTGTAGTCATTAGTAGGAGTGCAGCAGTGTGTCAGTAGGGAAGCAGAAACACAGTGACAGCCTTAACCCTTTGACTGCCAGAATGGAATCCCATGCATTGGGTTGCAATGTATGGGATCCCTTTATGGCACTGTGTGTTTGATGCTGTGTGTGTGTGTGTGTCTTTGAAGCTGTGTGTGTGTGTTTTATAGCTGTGTGTGTTTGGGGTGTGTGTGTTTGGTGGTATGTGTATTTGTTTGGTGCTGTGTGACTGGAGCATGTGTGTATTAGGGTGGTGTAGGAGCAAGTGGCAGCCATTTTGTTTTTGTCCTCAGTTGAATAGTGGTGGTTGGGCTGGAGAGTGGGGGTGGGCCAACTCCCTGCAGTACTGCAACTCCTGTGAAAATCACGCCCCCATTGAATTACCCAGTGGGAGCTGTAAGTTCTCCCTATTACCACCCCTGGGTAGTGTTGCCACCCAGCCGGTATTTTACCGGCAGGCCGGTAAAAAATTGGCTTCTGTCCAATGTTAAGTCTATGGAGGGAATGCCATGGCCGTTATTTTTTTGAAGAAAAAGTGGCAACCCTACCCCTGGGTGTGTGTGTCTCCTGAGGAGACATAAATTATGCATTTTATATATATCGATATACCTATATTTATATATGTATATATATATATATATATACTAGCAATGTGGGACGGCATTGCCCGTCAGGATGTATAGGGAATTAATGCGCACACACAAGGATGCAAGACAAACACATACAGAGACACACACGCACATGCACACGCATAAAGATCGACACAGTCATACATACATACATACATACATGCAGTGCACAACATGCAGACACATAGAGTGTGATACAGACATGCAACACACACAGTGAGGAACACACAGGCACACACAGAGACACACATGCACACACAGAGGTGAGTCATAAGGGGGTGACTTATGTGTCATTGTAATGAGTTTGTGTTTGTACTTATGCCTCCACTGTGGCATTCATTCATATAGCTGAAATGCATGTGGTAATTGCACATACTATGGTGGAAGGTGGATCATGCTGGCTCCCGGGGTGTGAGTGAGTGTGTGTGAGTGAGTAGCATTCATTTATGTAGTTGAAATGCATGTGGGAATTGCAAATACTATGGTAGAAGGTGGATCGTACTGGCTCCTGGGGTGTGAGTACGAGAGTGAGTATGTGTGATTGAGTGAGAGTGTGTGAGTGTGAGGATGTATGAGTGTGAGGGTGTATGAGGGTGAGTGAGAGAGTGTGAGTGAGAGAGTGTGTGAGTGTGATTGAGTGCGAGTGTGAGAGTGTGAGTGAGAGAGAGTGAGTGTGTGAGAGAGTGTGAGTGTGTGGGATTGAGTGTGGGATTGTGTGTGAGTGTGAGAATGTGAGTGTGTGAATTATTGTGTGTATGATTGAGTGTGTGTGAGTGTGTATGACTGAGTGTGTGTGTGAGAGTGTGTGTAAGAGTGTGTGTGAGAGTGTGAGTGTGTGATTGAGTGTGTGTGAGTGTGTGTTTTTTGTCTGATGTGTTTGTGTCTGTGGTGTAGGAGCGAGTGGCAGCCATTTTGTTTTTTTAGTTACTTAGATAGTGGTGAGCGGGCTGGATAGTGGGGGCAGGCCAACTCCCTGCATGATTTAAATCACTCCCCCATTGAATCACCAAATAGGAGCAGTAACTCCTCCTTACTTAACCCTTTGAGTGCCAGAGGGGTACGCAACGCATTGCTTTTGCAATGCGTTGTGTACCCCAGGGGCATCGCTAGGGGTGAGCTAAGGAGGCTGAAGCCCCGAGTGTGTCAGTGGGCAGCCCAGAATGTCAGACAATCAGCAGACTCACTCCTCCTGCTGTTTATCCTGAGGCTGGCTGGCTGGCTGCTGCCCAGCAACTTGTGGGCATATATAGTTTGGAACAGCAGGCTGCTGCCTTACTCTGTTCTCAGCTTCAGCCCACTGCCATCCGTTCCACACTGGCTCTTCTAGCACTTCCTGGTGCTTTGCGATGAGGTCATCAACATGCACCTGAAGTACCAGAGGAGGCAGTGTGGAGCCCATGGCTCTACACTGAAACAGAAAGCAGAATGGGGCAGAGCAGAAGAGAAGGTATGAGGGACAGTATAGATGGGGGAAATATCTGGCTACCAGTGGCAGGTAAACAAGGCTGGAGGGTGTCACATTGTATATGTGGAGAATTTGTGGGCTGGCTACCAGAGGGCAGGGGAAAAAGGCTGGTGGGGTCACACAGTTTATGTAGGGAATCAGTGGCTACCAGTGGGTATTGGAATAAGGTTGGTGGTGGTCATATAGTGTATGTGTAAAATCTGTGGCTTTCAGTGGGCAGGATAATATGGCTGGTGGGGTCCACAGTGTATATGGGGAATCAGTGGCTACCAGTGGACAAGGTAATAAGGCTGGGGGAGGTCACACAGTGTATGTAAGGAATCTGTGGCTACCAGTGGGCAGGAGAGCAAGGCTAGGGGGTTATATAGTTTATGTAGAGAATCTGTGGATACCAGTGGTTAGGGGAATAACGTTGTTGGGGGGGTCACATAATATATATATGGAATATGTGGCTATCAGTGGGCAGGGGTAAAATGCAGTTGGGAATCACATTGTGTATGTGAGGAATCTGTGTATACCGGTGGGCGGGGGGGCACATGCAGTGTATGTGGGGAATCTGTGGCTTCCAGTGGGCAGGAGAACAAGGCTGGTGGGGATGCACAATGTATGAGGGGAATCTGTGGCAACCAGTAGGCAGTTGTAGAAGGCTGGTGGGGTAACACAGTGTATTTGGGGAATCTGGGCAGAGAAACATGGCTATGGCTACCAGTGGCCAGTGGAACAAGGCTGTGGTATCATAAAGTTTATGTGCATTGTTCTGTGGCTACCAGCGGTCAATGGAAAAATGCAGGCAATCAGACAGTGTATGACTGGCTACAGGTAACCAGTGGAACAGTGATGGGGTATCACACAGTGTATGTATGGTTCTATGGATACCAGTTGCCAGTAGAAAAAGACTGAGATATCAGTTCATGTGTGGGCCTGGTGCTACCGGTGGCAAACCACTGGAGTATCAGACAGTGGATGTGTGGCTAATAGGGGCTAGAAGCGCAAGGTTATCAGGCAGTGTATGAGGGGTTCTATGGCTACCAGTGGGCAATGGAACAATGCTGGGTATAAGCATACCTCCCAAGTGTCCCTCTTCAAGCCCCAAATTCCTCTGTCCCTCTTTCACACCCTGGTGTCCCTCTTTTTAGGACATCAGACTGTGTGGTGGGTACATAAATGTATCACATTGCTCCACAGCAATAAAACTCACATGAATGTTTGTTTAAACATTGTTATATTTGTTTATACATTATCTGTGTAAATAAAATACTTTGGTGTTGCTCTTGATAATTTATTCAGTTACATCAATGGCTCATATGTATTAAAGCAACCTGGTTTTATTCTGGAGTAAACCAACTGCACAATAGGGGACAAATAAAAGTTCTTAAAATCCACTGTACTTGAATAGAGTTTTTAACCTCTTGAATGCTAGAGAGGTCTCCAATGCATTGCTTTACAATGTATTGAAGACCGCTCTAGCATTCAAGGAGTTAAAACCCCTATTTAATGTGACAGGAATTTTGATTTGTTCCCTGTGGTACAGTTGGTTTACACCACAATAACTTAAGTTAGTTAGAACAAAAAACAATGGCATATCTCCCTCTTCTCTTCGTCCAGTGGTAAAGATACATACTTTATTAACACCTGATAAGGGGAACTGGGAGACGCAACGCGTTGATTGGGAGTCGGAATTGGGTGTTGACATACCCCAGGATGCCTGGGAGGGAGTTCTGAGAACAGCACTTACCTCTTCTAGGAATGCTACTGCGGCTGAGACTAATTATAAGCTTTTAACACGGTGGTACAGGGTTCCGTTATCCATTCATCGTTTCTACCCGAGTATTGCACCTACATGTTGGAGGTGTAATGCGGCTGTAGGATCTATGGAACACATATGGTGGTCCTTCCCTGCAGATTATCCCTTTTTGGGATGCGATTCATAGGGAGATTACTTCGTCTTTATCTGTTAATTTACCCTTTGCACCCTCTTTGTACTTGTTGTCCCTCGGTTTATCGGATGCTGGACAATCTAGCTCCTTGAGAACTCTTCTTTCCCACCATTTTACTGCGGCCAGGATGTGTATTCCATTGTTGTGGAAGTCTCCTGCACCGCCTTCACTCCGTACATGGATTCAGAAGGTGGGAGATATCCTGACCCTTGAGAAGATGACTATGCTTTTGCAGGGGAAAGGCGCAGGTTTTGCTAAGATCTGGTCCCCCTGGTGTAGTTTGCATAATATAACGATCTGAATTATAATACTTGTGTTGTGGTGTCATGATCAGTTGGATCCTAGCTCTTTTTCTTTCTTTTTTCATACCGGATGATGTTCTCCTTACTCAGGGGGTGTGGTCTGGCATTCTCAGGAGCACTGATCCCCACACTCTCTTCCCCCCCCTCCCTTACCTTCCTCCCCCTTTTTTTTTTTCTTTTCTTTCTGCCCTTGTTGTCTTCCTCTAGTCTTCTTTTCTCGTGCTTTTGTATCTCTTTTTCACTGCTACTCCTTGTTATCACTGCGTCTGACAGCAATGCATTTTTTGTGATTTAGTGTTAGTCACCAACAATATCATGTGATAAGAATATCTTGGAATGTTCTATCCACATTTTGGACTAACACATTTATAGTGTCTATTTGGACTAGATAGCCCATATACTCTCGGACCCTATTTGATATCACAGTGTTTTTATTTGCTATTATATTTCTTTTGTGTTATGTCATCTTTGTATGGATGATTTTTATACTTTACTAATATTAAGTTTTATTTTCTCACCTTCATCCATGCTAGGTATGGATAACTGAAGAGGTGAAAATGGGAAAGTGTGCTAATTTATGCAGGGTTTCTTTCCTCTACAACTACACTTAGTAATACCATAGAGCTTGCACTCTATGGTATGGCCTTATGTTCAACAAATGTTTAACGTTTGTGTAACCCCTTCTTTGCCAGACCGGTTGGATTTCATTGATTGCAATGTGTTTCCATCTACTCCAGCAATGGAGGGCTTAATGGCTGGTCCAGTTAGGGGTTAGTATGTATTGTTGCATGGCTACAAGTGTAGTGGGACAAGGCTGGGGTTCATTATGTGTCTTTCTGTGGCTACTTTGGGACAAGGATAGGGAATTAGTACGTGTGATTGTATGGCTATAGTGGAATAAGACTTGGGGGCTGGTATGGTTCCATGGCTACCAGTTTAGTTGGACAAAACTAGGGGTCAGTATGTGTGTTTCTGTGGGACAAGCGTTGAGGTTTTGGGGGGAAAACAGAGGAAAAACAGCACTTTTTACAAGAATTCCCACAGGAGGTGAAATGTGATGTTTTATCTCAATTTTTTTCCTTTTTGGATAGATGTATTTGCTCATCCCTAGTCACTAAAGAATGAGATTCCTGATGGTGGAGAGTCATGGGTTGCTTCAGGCATAGTCTCAGGAGTTTTGAGGACCAGGCACTTCTTAGCCCACATGGGGCTATGAAGATCAGATGTGTCTTGTCCTCTCCATTTTTAGTTTCCTTAGGAAACTATGGAGGAAACACATATGTTATAGCAAAATACTAGTCCTGGCACATCCATCTACTCCTAGAGGGTTGTCTGATACATGGGAAAAGAATATGTCCACCTTTCTTTTCTTTGCAGTAGACACTGGGATCTATTTCTTGAATGCCCCTAAGCTTCTGTTAAATGAAAGGAGACATCCTTTTAGGTTCCTTTGAACTGGGTGGATCTGATGACTATTGATGAAATCTGCTTGAATGATCAGGACTTTCCTTTGTTCCTGAGATAGTCTGAACAGATCTTATTGGTTAGAAAGAACATGGATGAACTCTTGGTACCACACTGCTTGTTCATAAATGAAATGCCAAACACTTGTCCATCTGGATTTTTACAGCCTTCCCTCTGATCACCTTTGCCACCTTCTTTATGATATTCACATTGCTATCAGTTCCAGGCTGTTTGATTAACTGAGGGCTTTACTGAGGGCTTTAACCCTGCATTCGGGAGGTATCTACTTGTGCGCTGACATCTGTAGTAATTATTACCCAAACAGGGATGTTCCAGTTAGCCTGTTGTGTATATTGTTCTTTCTCAGCCACCATGATCCCTCTCCTCCTCCACCTGGAGGAGGAGAGAGGTCATGGAATCCAGACATTTTTTTTTGCCCCAGATCTGTAAGCTTAGCTCTGATGTGGCCTTGTATGCAATATGGCCGAAGAACAACATTTACTGAGAAAGAAGGAAGGCCTATGAGAGACATGGCTAATCTAATAGAACGATACTGATCAGTATTCTCAGACTAAGGGCTCGATCCAAATGATGGCGTCGGCAGAAAAAATTGGCGACGGTGGTTTTGTGCCGCCAGTAAGCAATGCCAATGTTCCCACTAGTAAGAAATAACGGCAGTTCTAAAACACACGTTGCCCATCCCCAGAACAGCAAGATCTCGCCCATAGAGGACAATGTACAAGCGAAGCCAAGAGCCATTCAAATGTTGAAGTTAGGGCTAACGTGAGTTAAATTGCAACATTTCTCTCCAGAAATCTAATCCCATTTTTTTCTGGTGATCATTACACAACTCACAGTAGAAAATCACCGTTGAAGAAAATAAAACAGGGAAGCAGGTCATCCAAGGACATAAGCCAAGCATACAGAGGTCAGATATTAACTCCTGCAATGCCTAGCAACTACAGCAAGGCCTACAACAGTGCTTCACAACTCTTCCACCTAAGACACCCCCAATATGCAATCTGGATATTCCAGGGCCCCCCTTGAGGGCACAAGGAATACCCAAATGAAAATAACATATGCCCAACATCAGGTCCCACTGTGTCAATGGCTATGAGGAGAATATAGTGCCTCAAATGTCCCATACACACATCTCCCCAAAATATATGCAAAAACAATATCATCAATCACCAATGCAGAACATAGCAACATGGGAAAAGTGACGCACCCTGAGCTGGTACACATGGTGCACCAACATCACATGACACCCTGGTTGTGAACCACTGGCCTACACAGACAAACAATAAGAATCCAGCAACCCCACAGGAACAAGGGGAACACAAAGCAGTAGAACATAAGCCATCCCAAAACACCTTTGACCAACAGGGGTTAACACACAACACGACATGCACACCTGTCACTCCAACAACAAATCAAGCTCACATATGTAGCCTCAGCAGTCCATGGAGACAAAACACACAACTGACCGGTACATACCAATTACAAATAATCACACCACTAACCACAGACACACCAGAAAACAATTACCTGGATAACACACACCATACCATTAGTCCATTATGACCACATGACTGCTCATGGACAACACCCCACTGCTGTTCAAAAATGACAGCCCACCCTCCTCAGATGTAGTGTGTGAGAGAGAGAGAGAGAGAGAGAGAGAGAGAGACTGATAGAGGACAGACCAACAGCAGTATGTACACATACTTGTACTTGAGATGACAGCGGAGGCAAAGGCATGAGAGGGCTAGGGCTCACCATCCTCCTCCAAGCACCCCTGTCCAACAGCCGTCACCTCCTGCAACTGTTCATGCTCCAGCTGAAGAGCCATCCCCACCTGGAGGACAGCACCTGCTAGCAGCACCCCAGCTGCAACAACAGGATGCCCCCCAGCTGCCACAGGGACCTGTGGAGCAGCAGAGGGATGGCAGACAAATGTCCAGTCCTAGGATATACCGCACCAGGGTCACACTGCTGGGAATGACAGCGGAAGAAGTCAGAGACCAATACAGACTGACATCTGAAAGCATAATAAACCTATATGAGGTGATAAAGGATGACATAGACCTTGTTTACAGTGCAAACCGTGCTCTGACAGGATTGCAGAAACTGATGTGTGCCGTCCACTTCATGACAAGTGGATCATTTCAGTCCACAGAAGGATACGTGTCTGGCATGTCCCAGTCCACCTGCTCCAGGGCACTGACACAGGTGTTGACAGCACTGAAGAGGAAGGCAAGTGCCTATGTCCACTTCCCCACAACAAACATGGAGTGGGCATGGGTTGAACAGGCCTTCTATGCCAGGGGTGGAATGCCCAGGGTCATGGGTGCCATTGACTGCACACACGTCCGATTAAGAGCCCCTGCACTTGATCCACATCTCTACGTCAACAGGAGGAGTTTCCACTCAATAAATGTCCAGATGGTGTGTGATGCCGGGATGAAGATCACCAACGTGTGTGCCAAATTCCCTGGGAGTTGCCACGACTCACATATCCTCAACAACTCCTCTATACACAGGGATTTTGAGAACAGGACACATACAGGAGGATGGCTGCTGGGTGAGTCAACAGAGAACACACACCACCACATCCACAGGTGCACGCACATGACGCATGTACACATACACCTCAGTATGTGAAAGACACAAAAGGGGGGGGATCCACCAAGCAGTGACGAAGAGGTGATGAAGAGCAGATGACTCCACCATGTCATCATGTCTCCACCTTCCATATAATGACATGTAGATCATGTGCCTAGGTCCCTTCAACTGTGGACATCTCTGTGCATAGGCTCCGTAGAATAACATGGGAATTGGAGAAGTGATGGACAGGAGAAGTCATCTCCATCACATCACCTCTACAGCACTGCTTTGTGAATATCCCCCATGAATACATCATCCATGTAACATGTGATTCACATGACACCATGTCACTACTCATCTACAGGTGATGCTGGCTATGGGTGCAAGTCCTGGCTGCTCACGCCAATCGCCAATCCACACACACCTGCTGTGGAGCGCTACAATGAGGCACATGTCCGGACCAGGAATGTCATTTAGCACACTTTTGGGCAGCTCAAATCCAGGTTCCGCTGCCTGGATCACTCTGGGGGCGCCCTGCAGTATTCACCTGCTAAAGTGTGTGATATCATCCAGGCATGTGCCGTTACACAACATAGCTGTGGACACACGTCTTGTGGAGGATGTGCAGCCATACCAGCCTGTGGAGGTCCCTGTTCCCATTGATGGAGGGGAGGATCTGTTGAATGGGACAGAGATACAAACCAGGCTCATCAGAGACTACTTCATCTGTGAGTACCATGCATGTGTGATTGTGGATGTGCTTGTGGAATGCATGCGAACATGCAAACCAACAATAATTATCTGTCATCCGCAAGATGACCCAACAACATAGTCCTAGCATGTCCAGGACATCATCCTTTATCCTGGGATCAAAGGTAAACCATATTGTTCATGTACATCACATACTGAGTCGTACTGATGTAAAACTACATCTACCAAGTTGAACATAGCCATGACACATGTCGAACCCTTTGAGTCACAGAGGAATACCCAATGCAATGACATGCAATGGATGCCACATAGAATGCCATGTTGTAACCCCTTGAGTGTCATAGGGGCACACAAAACATTGCAAGGCAATCAGTTGTGTACCCCTCTGGCACTCAATTGGTTCAGGGGATAATGGATCAGACTTAGCTAGCATGTGAGCAATGTCTAATGGAGCTGAATGGGGATGGTGGTTGTGTGTGATGTTGGCTAAGGTATGGCAGTAACGATCCGTTAGTCAGGTTGCAAGGCCTGCCATGCTGACTTGTTTGTGTGTGTGTATAGCACAATGAATATTCCACTTCATTGCTTGACAATGTGTTGTCCAGGCGTCATGACCATATGAGCTGTTCATCAAGGGGATGTCAAGCAGACATATGTCTGTGTGTGACACGGACCCTGAGCACACACACCTCATCAGTATGTAGATCGAGATCCATGAAATAGCTCCTCTGTTCCAGGGGGCTTGGTTTCCGATATGATGTGTGCGCCCACTCACATATACATATGTCTGCTTGCCAACCCCTTGATACAAAAACCATAAGGTCATGATGGCTAGACAACACCTTGACAAGCAATGGATTGTTCACTCTGTCACATAACAAAGCTGTCCCCGTGGAGCGCCAGTAAGGTCTCCAAAGCATTGTTGAGCAATGTGTTGTATACATCAAGGCCATGATGATGGTAAAGCAATAGCACAACTGTTGTGTTCATATTGCACCTTCAAATCTCGTTTTCACTCTCTGCGGGCATCTATGGTATGATCCCTCATGGTCCAGAAGTTTGTTCCAGTGACATGTTTACTCCACGTCCATGAGGATCATCTGTTAGTGTTGATGTCAATAAAACATATCTTGTGTCATTGATTACCTTTCCCTCATCAGGGTTTTTAAACAGATGATAGTAATACTTTGAATGTTTGAAAATCCATGTAGTAGGGTTTATCACCCTGAGTGAAACAAGTGAACTACCACTGCTGACAGGTGTTTGATTCCAAAGTTGTTCCAGCTCAAAGTTTACATTCATAAATCGAATATCACAGTGGCCTGAAAGTGTCAAATGGAGCTGTTGCCACACCATCCTATGGACAGCTTTGGTCCCTGCACCATGGATCCCCATAGGATGATGTAGCCACAGTGCCATTTGACACCTTCAGGCCACTGTGATATTTGATCTATGACTTCAAGCTATGAGCTGGGATAACCTTGGAATTAAACACCTTTCAGCAGTGGGAGTTCCCTTGTTCCAATCAGGGGGGTGAACCCAACTATATATGTCTTGACACATCCTAAGCATTACTATGCCCTTAATTGTGATCTTGTTGTTGATCTGTTGATATACCTAATGTGTTCATGTTGTTTAAGTTCAAGTCACATCATGGAACAACACCCTGATGTTGTTTAGCTTTCAAATGTCTGTGAGTTGAACTTGGACAAACATGTCTGTATGTGATGTGTGTGTTCACCCCTGCTGTAAAAGCTTGTGACTCCATTCAACGTGCATGAGTTGTGTTCACTGCATAGCTTTGCAATGCATTGGAGACAACTCATTACCTGACACCCATGTTAGATGTGCATGAGTTGTGTTCACTGCATAGCTTTGCAATGCATTGGAGACAACTCTGCCAAACAAACAACATCTTGAATAAGAAACATGCATGGACACAGATGTTATGAAGAAGTTCAAACATTTATTGAACGGGCCTGAATTAGGTTGGCCCTACTTCTTTTTCTTGGGAGGGTCGGGGGATGGGGGGCTGCAGAGGTGGATTCCCTCTGACTGCGGCGGGTTACCTGTGGGTGTCTGGTGGGTGGTGGTGTTGGTGGTGGTGGTGGATCACTGCTGGCTGGAGATGCGTTACTGGACCCCTCTTGTGATGTCTGGCCCATGTTGTGGCGTTGGTTTTCCCGCCGGTTTGCTTCACACATCTCCACCAGCATGTGGCCGAGGACATCCATCATGCCAGTATTGAATTTGCACCTGCCTGGTGTTGGCTACTACCTGTTGTGCCTCCATGGACCAGAGGCACCCCATGATCCACCCTATGTTCAGCTCGATCCTCTGCAGGGATTGGGCACACCTCCGTACCTCTGTGAGCTGCTCCCCCTGGGCAGCCACATGTCGCGCCAAGGACTGCTGTGGGCACGGGTGACATGGGCGTGGAGGGCATGGAGGCTGGCGGAGGCGTTGTGGGAGAGGACGACCATGGGGTGCCTCAGGAGAGACTGCAACATGGAGGCTGTGGGGGAATATGGCGAACTGATCCCCGGACCCCTCACTACCCTCTGTTACTGCAGCATCAGGGTGGGGCACATCTTTGGTGTGCTTGGGGGTGATGGCGTTGGTGGGGGTGGGGGGGGTGAAGTCTGTGTGCCCCTGTGGCTGCTCTGGCTCCCCGATCAGCCCGAGGTGTTGGCAGTCCAGGGGCCACATCACGGATGCCTCCTGGCTTCCTGATCTCCTCAGGGGTGGCTGAGGCCTAGCCCAAGTGCTGGACTCTGCAGGTCCTGGCATCTGTACAGCCTGCGGCATTCTGTGCCTCGCCATAGGCTGCAGTGGTGGAGACACATGGACGGCAGGATCATGCTGGGTCCACTACTGGTGTGGCTGCTGGGGGCCTTGCTGGGGCCACTGCGGCTACTGGGGGCCTTGCTGGGGCCACTGCTGCTACTGGGGGCCTTGTTGGGGCCACTGCTGCTGCTGGGGGCCTTGCTGGGGCTGCTGCTGCTGGGGGCCTTGCTGGCGCCACTGATGCTGTGGTTGCTGCTGTGGTGGTGGTGGTGGTGGCAGCGCCCTTGAGGTGGTGGCCTCCTCAGAGGAGGTTTCACCTGACTCCTCTGTTCTTGATGACTGGTATGCTGTGGGGGCAAATGACATGATGGAATTAGTGATGTGAGCCATGACAGGAGTGCTGCAAGACTGTTACAATGACATGTGAACCGTTGAGTGGCAGGATGGTATCCATTGCATTGCTTTGCAATGCATTGGTTACCATCCTGACACACATTGCTTAGCTTGACGTGATCCCACACATTGATTCTACTAACCTACAGTGGTGTAGATTTGGTCATCATGTGTATCCTGAGCAGTGGGGATGGCAAGGCATACTTGCTATCCCTATTCATCAGGATACATTTGGTGACCAAAACTAAAACATCACACCTTGAGTGACACAAACACTTTGCATGTCATACACTTAGGCCTCAACAACGGAAACACTGTGATCTCTTAACACAACAATGCACCAGTGATGAACGATGACTACAAAGTCCAACCGATGCTGTCAGCAACATGAACAGACACACCAAGCACACCAACCAACATAATCTGTTGAACCCAACAACCCAATCAGCTGGAGGACACACAAACACACCCAAGGACAGCTATAATCATAATACACAGCAAACATGTGCTTAGTTATGCTGTTCTATTAGGGGTTACTTCTACGTTTTCCTATATCATGCTGTGGAGCCTAAGCACTGATGTATCATGTTGATTAGATCTCAGTGCATTGGCTCCACAGGATAACACAGGGGTTGCAGGTGTGATGACACTTTTGTTGTCATGTACACATTGTCACCTCTTTCTGACACCCTAGTGAATGCCCCCGCCCCATCAGGATTGAGCCTTGTGAATCACATATGTCCTGCAGAGTGGTGATGGTGGGGAATGTCCCCTGGCCAGCCACACTCTGCAGGCTACATATGATGCAGAATGCTGAACCTTCCACTTGGACTACCTACATGTACAACACCTAGCCCTGACATGCAGTAACAATACAATAGGAAACACACCAATTCCCCTCCTTGCTATTCTCTGATAACCCTTTGGGTGCCAGGGGACTAGCCAATGTTTTGTCGAACAATGCATTAGTCATCCCTGTGGCACTTCAGGGGTTGTGTGCTGACCTCTTTGTCACTCTATGTATGACATTGTGATACACATAACAGATCTGTGACTGACACATGACAGTGGGCATTGTATTTGTGCTGTGCATGATGTTGTTTTGGACAGCATGAAGGGGGTTCAACAGGGACTTGACCATTACCATTCTGGCTGGGTTGGTCAAGTATTCTGTCCTTGTTTGACTTCCCTCCAAACTGTGCGGCTGAATTGTGGTGGGGAATGCTGTCCATGTGTTCAGGTGTCACTGTGTTAGCCTCTGTCTTTTAGGTGTCAGTTTTGTGTGATGTGTGTGTGGGCCTTGATGCACGTACCAGTGGACTGGAGGCTCCTTTCATCCTCAGTGTCGCTCCATCCAGGGATCCCACGCACTGTGACGGAGCAGATTGTCCTGCGCACAACCTCCTCCCACTGGCTATATTCCACACGCAGGGGTGGACCCCCCTCCCCGTGCCAGCAGCGTGCAAGGACTGCTCGCTCATCTTCCTCTTCACCTTCACAATGGTAGACATAAATGGGAAAAGGGTTGAACTAGATGTACACAAGTGTTTTCTCAACATAGATTACTGTGTTACTATGTTACTATCTTACCTTGGCCTTGCAGTCTGTCCACCTTTTCTTCACAGACTCCATCGACCAGCTGCAGCTGTATACGGCATTGACCGCAGCCACGACCTCCTTCCAGGCTGCCTTCCTCCTGGAGCCCATCCCAACAACAGGTCCCTTGGGGAACAGGACCCTCTCTCTTGCAACCACAGCCTCACAGAGGACAAGGTTCTCGTCCTCTGTGAACCTGGGCTCTCTCGCCCTCTCCTCCTCCTCACCACCAAAGGTTTGTTGAGCGCCCTGGCTGTGTCTCTCCAGCCCTGTCTGCACTGGCCCTGGCTGTGTGTGGTACAGGGGGACTACCCCTCGTCCCACTCTCTCTGCCCCTGCACTGGATGTGCCTGCTCTGGGGTGGCTGCCCCTCCGCCCCAGGGATCTCCCTCTCCTACCCTGACCAGGGATGCCCACCTGCATCTCCTCCTCCTCTCCTCCTACACTCCCCACCCCTCTCTCCTCTCCTCTCCATTGCTCTCACCCACTCACACCCAGGCACTCACTCAGGCCCTCACACACTCACTCTCTGTCACTCACTTGCACTCACAGACTCACACTGTAAAAAAAAATATAAAAGTGTGATGTGTTATCAAAATAAAAATGATCTACGTGTGTGTATGTGTGTTGGTGTTTGGATGTGTGTGATGGATATGTGCAAAAGTGTTTTATGTGTATATTTTATGTAGTGCTAATACTCTCCAACTGTGTGCTGTGCTCCTCTCTACCTCACTCTCTATAACTAACCTCCGCTCCTTGGGTCCTGAGATCTAGCTCTTTGAGCTTGATAACAGACAAAGGCGCGTAGGTGATTTTGGGTCTATTTATAGTTTATTCGACTCAACTTGATACTTTGGGGTTCTGTGATTGTCTGGGGCACTTGGTAACATTGGACGTTTTGCTTGTTTGTTTTTTTTGGACACGTTTCTCGTGCTTATCGTGTGTTTTACGTCGACGCTGAGGTCAAATTGTAGGTGACTCCAGCTTTGTAGTTTTTGTGTGTTTTGAAGGCCGTCACGCGTTAACTCTTCTGGGTAAGGATGATTTGAATCTCACGTTACCCAGTCTTGTTTAACTCGCCACCTAGTAGATACGAAACAGAAGAAAAAAAGGGCGCTCCTAGTGTAATATATACCAATATAGAACCTCCACCAATACACCACTTCACTTACAATGTAAATGACCACTAGAAGTGATCAGCATGCGTCTATGAGGGATTTCAACTGCCCTCACTCAGTTCAAAGTGCGATGGATGCTGCGTCTTGAGGACTCCCACAATCCTTCAGGATCCTTGGAACAAAAGAGAAAAGACGAACAGAAAGAGCGCAAACCACCACACTATTAGACCTGGACTCTGATGACAACAATACTCACACAAAAAAGATGTGGTAGCTGGGTGAAATATCCAGCTAGAACAAACGGGGATACATAGACCGCCCCGTAACGGTCGCCTTGGTGTACCGATTGAATCCACAAATCCTTATCTTCGTTAAAAACACAATTTATTTAGAATTTCAAAAAAAGCATATTGCTATTGTATGCCCAATAACGCGTTTCGAGATATCAATCTCTTTTTCAAATTTATAGGCAAAGAACAATACAATAAAAAGCAATTTGCTCAGAAAAATAAACAAACAAATAAACAACCAGCAAATTGCTTTTTATTGTATTGTTCTTTGCCTATAAATTTGAAAAAGAGATTGATATCTCGAAACGCGTTATTGGGCATACAATAGCAATATGCTTTTTTTGAAATTCTAAATAAATTGTGTTTTTAACGAAGATAAGGATTTGTGGATTCAATCGGTACACCAAGGCGACCGTTACGGGGCGGTCTATGTATCCCCGTTTGTTCTAGCTGGATATTTCACCCAGCTACCACATCTTTTTTGTGTGAGTATTGTTGTCATCAGAGTCCAGGTCTAATAGTGTGGTGGTTTGCGCTCTTTCTGTTCGTCTTTTCTTGTTTAACTCGCGAAGGCAGTTTTTTTCTTCACACTGGTTTTAACTCCAACATTTGGATCGAGCCCTAAGCCCTTTATGCTGCCATATCTGTCAATTGTGAGGAATGCCTTCTCAACTACAGAATAGTATTTTGATGAAGAGTGTGAATGGGGATGCATCCTACAAATCTACCATGGACATGAAGTCCATTGGGGAAGGTAGTTCTATGGTAAGGTTTACTCTCTCCATTTTCAAGTGGATGTGATGAATAAAGTTCCACAAAGAGTTTGGTACTGTGAATAGGGAGTAATATGTTCATTTTCCTTTCTCTCTCTTCTAAAAAGCTGAGCTGGAAGATTTGTGGCTCTGAATCTTTGAGGCAGAAGTCTGGTGAACTCTAACAGATAGTTTAATACCCAGGGGTCAGATGCTTATTCTCTCCAAACTTGAGCAAATGTAGAGATTATGCTGGCCAGAGGAATCAGATCCCATTTTGTCCTGAAAACTGGGAAGGAGCTTTTCCTTTGGCCTTATATAATCCTCTTCTCCTCTAATTTAACCCTTTGAGTGCCAGAGAGCTATCCAGAGCATTGCAAGGCATTCTTGATCTTTTACCTGAGTTGTGGAGGATTGAACAGAGCTTCTATTGAACTTCAGGAGGTTTTTTTTAGTGGTAGAGTTTTCTCATTGTCAGAGAGTTTCTCATCCAAAGTTTCAACTATTTTGCAAAATAATTGACCACCTTCATAGAGCATTCTGCTGAGCCAAACCACACCATCAGCAGAAGGCTCTTTTAGAGGAGACAACTAAGACTCCTGCTCTTGTTGAGATTCTAATGATGAAGGTAGTCCTGGCTGAGGCCAGGTTCTTAAGAATTTCCACCTAAAAAGATGTTCTAGTACTAATGGGCTATGTAGCTATAATACATGATCCACCAGTATGTTAATTTTTATAGTCTCCAAAGATAATTGATTCCAAATACACTTACAGATCTTTATGTAAATAACTGAACTCAAAGTCATATAATAAAAGTAATACTACTAATGGTAAAAAACTGTATGAACTCTTTGATGTCCTTATTAGTTGCTTTTCAGACTGTTTCTGGATGACTTAAAGGGGAAATAACTAGTCTCTTCTTTGAGGAGTTTCCTTTTATTTCACAGAAGGCTCATATGATCTGCTGCCCTTCACACACTAGTGGATGGTGTGTACTTCAGAAAACTACAGACAATGACAAAAGAAACAAAGGTGCAGGACCTTCTAAGAGCATCAATTGTTTCACCACTACAAGTAAAGCCCTTTGTAATATACAAATAAATCACCTACGATTAACTTTAAAATTGTATTATCCCTGATAGCCCTTGAAAACGTATCACTATAGGTACGAAACGCGTTGGGTAGATTATACAATTTTTTGTATATTTTATTTACTAATAAATGGTATAACTGGAACCTTTGAGTCCTGGAATTCCTGGAAACTGTTGAAGATTAATGATTGGAATACTCCATTGAAGGATGACTATTGATATAATGTTTGATCTATTTACTGCCTGGTAAGCAGATATTTATTGGGGGCTTTACATGTAGAGTGAAACAGTTTGTGCTCTTAGAGGGTCCTGCACCCTTGTTTCTCTTGTCATTGTCTACAGTCTTAAGAAATTCCTCTTTGGAAGCCTTAAAGAGGATGTCCCCTTCTATTTGGTATAGCCATACCTTTACTGCTCTAGAAATTGGTATTTCTGCAATGCTGGGGTCACGTCTTGTAGCTATAGCTTCACAAATGGTCTTGATTGTTTTCTTGGTCTTCCTTTCCATAGTATTCAAGAAACCTGAGTAATCCTCTAAGGGTATTACTGTCGGCTCTAGATACAAATGTATCTACCTTAGTGATTTCCCAGAATTTAGAATCCATGGAATTGAAAGGATAACGTTTTTGACAGAGACCAACATTTAACAGGGTTAAGGCTAATCTTCAAAATAGCATTGTGGACTGGAGAAACAATGGGTTTCTTTAAGTAGGTCTTGAAAAAAGAGGGGTCTTCATTCTTATCTTCTATTTTCATGAATGCACTGACACGTGTAACAAGGCCATCTACATCAATTTTAAACATAATTTTCATTGATTTAAATGTAGATTTTAGCCCATAAAATTCCAGAGAGGTTTTGCATGCATTACAAAGCAATAATTTGAAGACCTCTCCAACATTCAAGGAGCAAACATTCCTAGTTAAATCAAAGAAATGAGTGGAATGTTCCCACTGTGATGCACAAAAGGGATCTATTGCCTTAATACTGACTTAACCGTCTTCAGTGGCTCTTTCAAAAACTGTTTGGAGAAATACATGGTTAAAACACACACACACACACACACACACACACATATATATATATATATATATATATATATATATATATATATATATACTAGCAGTGTGGGAAGGCGTTGCTCGTCTGTTTTTGTGTATGAAAGTTCTGTAAAATGCATGTGATCACGTTCTGTTTTAGCTCTCCGCCCCCCCCAGCTGACTTGAACTGCCATTGTGTCCCCATAGTGAGAGACACACACATCCCATACTGAGACACACATACACCTATAGTGAGACACAAATGCCATAGTGACACACGCACATATACACATCCTGTAATTAAACAGACACATACACATCCCATAGAGACACACACACTTACACATACACATCCCATAGTGAGACAGACACATACACATCCCATACAGAGACACACACACACATATGCATCCCATAATGAGACACACAGAAATACACATCACATACTGCGACACACACACATACACAACCCATAGTGAGACAGACACATATACACATCCCATACAGAGACACACACATACACATCCCATACAGAGAGACACACACACAGGGCCGGATTTGCCATTAGGCAAAGTAGGCACCTGCCTACAGGCGCACGCCAACGAGGGGCGTCTGCCATTTATATATATATATATATTTTTTTAAATATTCTTTAAAAAAAAAAAAAAAAATAGCCGCCTCACTGGTGGCACCCACTCACATTGCCCGCCCCCCCAGTCTTGTACCTGATGGAGCTCCCTCGTCGCCTCTTTAGGAATGCAAAGCACTAGGAGATGACATCATCTCCCAGAGCTCTGCATTCCTGAATAGGAGACCGAGCGGGAGCTCCATCAGGTACAAGACTGTGCCAAAGGAGGCACATACAGATCTCCTACCAGGGAGGTAGGAAACAGACAATGGGGGGAGGCAATGTGAGGGCAAGTTGGAGACTAATGGGGGGCAAGTTGGAGCTAATGGGGGGCAATGTGGAGATGGTGGGGGGCAATGTGGAGCTGATGGGGGGCATTGTGAGGGCAATTTGGAGCTGATGGGGCAATATGGAGCTGATGGGGGCATTGTGAGGGCAATATGTAGCTGATGGGGGGCAGTGTGAAGGCAGTATGGTATATGGAGATGAAGGGGGCAGTATGGAGTTGATGGGGGCAATGTGAGGGCAATATGGCATATGGAGATGATGGGGGCAATGTGTGGGCGATATATGACATGATGGTGGCAAGCTGGAGCTAATGGGGGGCAATGTGGCGATGATGGGGGCAATGTGAGGGCAATATGGAGATGATGGGGGGGGCAACGTGGAGATTAGGAGCACTGTGGAGGTATCCAGTGCAGATGGCCCACAGGGGGGGGGGGAGCTTCAAATTTCTGTGCCTACAGGCTCCTGAGATGTAAATCCAGCCCTACACACACACGTGCCATAGTGAGACACACACATACACAATATCCCATACAGACATACACACACACACGCTCATATCCCATACAGAGACACAAACACATGCCATAGTGACACACACACACACACATCCCATACAGAGACACACACATGACATGGTGAGACACACATAGAAACATAGAAACATAGAAACATAGAAGATTGACGGCAGAAAAAGGCCACCTGGTCCATCTAGTCTGCCCTTTAGTATTCCTTTATTGTTATCTTAGGATAGATACATGTTTATCCCAGGCATGTTTAAACTGTGTTACTGTGGATTTATCAACCACCTCTGCTGGAAGTTTGTTCCAAGTTTCTACTACTCTTTCAGTGAAATAATATTTTCTAATGTTTTTCTTGATTTTTCCTCCAACTAGCCTCAGATTGTGCCCCCTTGTTCTTGTATTCAGATTCTTATTAATCACACTTCCCTCCTGAACCTTGTTCAGTCCTTTAACATATTTAAAGGTTTCAATCATGTCCCCCCTTTCTCTTCTTTCCTCCAGACTATACATATTTAGATCTCTGAGTCGTTCTTGATAAGTTCTATGCTTTAGACTTTCCACCATTTTTGTAGCTCTTCTTTGAACCCGCTCAATTTTAGTTATATCCTTTTGCAGATGAGGCCTCCAGAACTGTACACAGTATTCCAGATGTGGTCTCACTAGAGCTCTATACAGAGGGATCACAATCTCCCTCTTCCTGCTTGTTATACCTCTAGCTATGCAGCCAAGCATACGATTTGCTTTCCCCACCGCCTGGTTGCATTGGTTACTCATCTTGAGGCTGTCAGAGATGACCACCCCCAAATCCTTCTCTTCTGAAGTCTTTGCTACCACAGAACTGCCAATACGATAGTCAGATTGAGGGTTTCTTTTCCCCAAGTGCATTATTTTACATTTGGAAACATTGAACTGAAGTTTCCATTGTTTTGACCACTTATCTAATAGTGCCAAATCATTCTCCATATTACAGACACCTCCTGGAACATCAACCCTATTACACACTTTTGTGTCATCAGCAAACAAGCAAACCTTCCCTGCCAAGCCTTCCCTTATGTCACTTACAAATATGTTGAACAGAACAGGGCCCAGAACAGATCCTTGTGGCACTCCACTTGTAACCAGTCTCTGCTCAGAATACACTCCATTAACAACAACCCTCTGGTTTCTGTCCTTCAGCCAACTGCAGATCCACTGAACTATCCAGGGGTTAAGTCCAATTCTTGATAATTTATCTATCAGCTCTTTATGGGGAACTGTATCGAAAGCTTTACTGAAATCCAGGTAGGCGATATCCACAGCACCACCTTCATCCAGCACTTTAGTTACATAGTCAAAGAAATCAATGAGATTAGTCTGACAGGATCGGCCCTCAGTGAAGCCATGCTGGTTTGGGTCCATCAGGTTGTTTTTTGTTAGATGGTCAATTATCTTCTTCTTTAGAAGAGTCTCCATCATTTTTACCACTACAGATGTCAGGCTGACTGGCCTGTAGTTACTAGCTTCTTCTTTACTACCCTTCTTGTGAATGGGTACAACATTGGCCATTCTCCAATCATCAGGAACTTCTCCCGTAAGAAGGGACTGGTTATACAGATTAGTCAGGGGGCCAACTATGACAGATCGGAGTTCTTTAAGAACTCTAGGGTGGATTCCATCCGGACCCATCGCTTTATTTGACTTTAGCCGGACAAGTTCCTCTAGAACATCGGCCTCTGAAAACACTGGGGCTAAAATTATACAACTAGAGGCAATGCTGTGTTCAGCCATTTTCTGATTATGAGGGCCGCTGTCTGAAAAAACTGAGCAGAAGTAGTTATTCAGATGGTCAGCGACCGCCTTTTCCTCTTCTATATACTGATTTTTTCCGTTGTTAATTTTTGTAATCCCGCAGTTTTTCTTCTTCCTGTCACTGATATATCTGAAGAAGGTTTTATTCCCCTTCTTAACAGATTTGGCCATTTCTTCCTCTTTTGAGGCTTTAGCAGCATTTATCATCTGTTTAGTCTTCTTCTGTATAGTTTTATACCCTTCTCTGTCCGCTTCACTTCCAGTCTCTTTATATCTCTTATAGGCAGACTTTTTATCTTTCACTATAGCTCTTACCTCTCTAGTAAACCATAGTGGATTTCTCTTTCTTTTCCTCTTGCTAATTTGTCTAACATGTAATCTTGTTGCCTTTAAGAGGACTTCTTTGAGTGTCTTCCACTGAGTACTCACTCTCGGTGTTTTATCCCACCCTTTTAATTCTTTCTTTACATATTCAATTCTTTCTTTACATATTCAATATACATATACACACATATACACATCCCATACATAGACACACACACATACACATCCAATAAAGAGACACACACACACACACACACACGCCATAGTGAGACACACACACATATTGTCGGGCTATTTCTATGAAGGTATCCAAAGGGTTAAAACAGAGAACCACTCAGGTTGGATTTCTTCACTTAAATAGGCAATTGACAATAAAATAATTTGAGAACTTTATCTTTAATATGTACTGACACGCTACTTCACAGTAACGAATTGATCACAAGAATCAATCCTTCATATTTGTGCAAAAATATATATATTTTATTAAAATACAATATATATACAAGTATCAGCAACTATGAAAAATATAAGTGATTAGCAATTATAAAAAGTACATAGAAAATCAAACCACACTTATTATCATAAAGATTACCAGCGGTGCAAGGGTTAACCACACATAGGTATATTCAGAGGTATAATAACAATAATTGCATTAAGCAGCATAGAACAGGTTAATTGATTGTTACAATTAATATAATACAGTTGGCCGCAGTGTCTCTTAATACCTCTGCCCCAGAAACTGTATAGACTATGCCAATTATGATGTAAGGGGTATTGTGAGATGAATTAAATAATTCCTCTAACAATTCCTTGTATCATATATCAATAATAATCAAATTTAGAGAATAACTGGAATAAAATCCCAAATTTAAATCACTATAACTTAATTATCTACTGAATTCAATATTGAATACCTCTGAATAAAATATATAAATTGCAATTAATATAGTCAATCAAAATCACACAAATAATCTACTTAAAATTACTTCATGCAGCATTTATCATAATTTTGACTACAGCAACATATATATAAAACCTATAGGCACTCCAAGGGTTAATCCACACGTTTAAAATAGATACCACACCCAGCAGTTATTTTGTCTATTGAGTTAATACCTTCAATTACAAAATATAAGCCTAGTACATATACAGAGAATTCCAAAGAAAACACCACTAACAACAGATAAATAGCGGTTAAAGGGTTAATAACTGGATTCAAAGAATATCCTATATCAAATATTAACTATTATAATCTTCCCAGAACCACGAAATATTACTCTAGGAATACCAAGATTAATATTAGCTAATATAGATAACCCACGCTATATACTGTATTACACTGATTGACAATTTATAACATTTCCCAATAAATATATATATAGATTTTATTACTTCCAGAATTTAAGAGCTAAATCTAGCTTATTATAAATTATCCCAAATGGTTGGCCAGTCCACTTAAGACAATTATAAGACTATTTAAGTTTCTTCAAACAGAAGAAAAATGATGAAATTCTGGATTAAATGAATCTAAATGAATAAATGATGTAGTTACCAATCAAAGTTTCTTTGTATTTCTCTGTGAGATGGCAGGATCAGGAATTTAATCAGCAGCCAAGAGAGTCCAGGAACCCAGAGTTTTCTTTCAGGAAGTGAAGCCTTTTCTTTTTCAGAAGGTGCAGTCCCTGAACCAACAGTATCTTGCATTATATTGACAAATTTTGCCTTATCAGTAATCCCCACCTTTTTCTGATGATTGGACAAAGATCCATCTCATTATACTGTGACATCACCAGTCAGACCTGATTGGATACTCATATCTTATGCTAATCAAATATAAACAAGAACATTTTGAGTATTTAATAATATAAAGGCTGCAGGTGGCGCTATTACTCTATATTAGAATTTTACATGTGGCAGATCAGATGGCTTTCATCAGAATTAAGAAAGAGTTCAAAGTTTATCAGAGATCCCATAAACCAGTCATTTTGCTATGTCTTTCACATAAGGAGTCCATCTCTCTCAGCCATTTTGTCTCCAACTGACTATCAATCTGCCATTAAACTGACATTCAGTTATTTTCACTCCCTACCTTGGACCAATGGTCCATTGTTCGAACATGAGGTAATTTGAACACCTCCTCAACAGAATTTCAGTTAAATTCTAGTATTAAAGTTAACCCTATATGCTCCCCCAGGACAAAGTCTCTGACATAATCCCCTTTTAGCAAAAATTTTTCTAACTTGATAAAAGTTCTAAAATATTATTGCTAAACTGGAGGAGACTGTTGTCATCTTCTTCCTGTGACTGGGATCGTCACTGACGTTAATACAGTTCGCTTCAGTTCATCAACTACTTAATGGCATCGGCTTGTTCCCAAAAGAGGAGGCACTTATTGCTCTCTTCAATAATTGGAACAATCTCTCTGATTAGGGAATCCATATACCAATTTTGTTGATAGGAAGACGTTGTGTCTAATACGAATAGTTGCTTGGCCTACTCAAGGATCTCCATAGTTTTGGCTTGAGCTGAAAAGGCACACAGATCATATCAGACTCCCAGTTTTGGAAACAGGTGGTGGGAGAAATTTCAGATTCTTCTTAGATGGTGACTTATGTAAACAGGTTGGCAGAACTCCTTTAGGATCCAAATTCTTCTCTGTTAGGATGGTCTCCGGCATCTCTTTCCCAAGGATTCTTGATAAAAACACTGGAACCACGCTTGGCTGTGTCCTGAACTCCTGTTACAGAAGAATGATGATTCACATCACGGTATCTGGCTTTGGCTGGAACTCCTGTTATCGAAAGAGGCTGATCCACATCATGGCCTTGGTCTTGACGTCCATAACCATGGTAACTGTCAATTGACCTCACTCTCTTAAGGACTCTTTGGTCTAAAAGAAATGACACATGAGTGATCTCATATTGATACATTTGTTGCATGCATACATACATGACAATACAGTTCCAATCAGTATCCCTATGATCATGGTACTGTTATGATTACTGTATATTATTTTGCACCAGTTTGCTTGTGGCCCTTGCTAACCTTAAGCTAAACTATCATAAACTAACACTCTCTGTCTTTACTCTTCCCCCTTTTATAGAGGAATGACCCTCAGCTGTATGCTACAAACAAAACCTTACCAAAAGGAAAAATAAAATTAGCATAACAACATGTTCAGAGAATCATAGCATCAAACCATTTGTTGACGAGATATGTTAGATTGTTAGTGGGGAACATACATGCCACACAGACAGACAAAAGAGAGAGCGACGTTTCACTGAAACAAAAGAAGACAAGAGAACCAAATATGACAGTCATTTTGTACAATCAAGGATACTCATCCATCCGATTATTAAATTATGATCCTTGTTCTTCTTCCGCTTCTCCTTCTATAATCTGTAACTGAGATTTAGGGTGACAAGCACGCAATTGGTTTATATGAACCCACTTCTCTACAATTTCACCATTAATAGGGATAGAAACCTTATAGGCCACTGGAGATAATTTATCAATAATGATATATGGCCCTCTCCAGAGGGTAAGAATTTCTTTTCTCTTACCTGGTTTCTTGCAAAACTGTACAGATAAACACGATCGTTTACCTCATACTCCCTTTTGGTGGTTTTTAGGTCATAGTAAGTTTTATTACTTACCACTGCTTTCTCCAAATTTTTCTGTGCAAACGCAAATGCATGTTGTAAATGCTTGCGTAACTGGTCTATGTATTGGTGTGTTGTGGAGGCATTAATTAGATTTTGATCGGACGTACGGTATAGCAAGTGCTGGGGAAGGACCATCTTTCTACCTGTCATTAGTTCAAATGGTGACATTTTCGTGGCTGCACTTGGAGTAGCCCGAATAGCTATGAGAACTAGGGGTAGTTTAAGATCCCAATCCTTACCTGATTCCTTAACAAACTTCTTGAGAATGTTAACAATGGATTGATTATATCGCTCCACCCCACCACTGGACGCAGGACGGTAAGCCATATGTAATTTACGTTTTACCCCCAATAGTTTCCAGAGCTTGTTCATCACTTCGCTGGTGAAATGACTACCTCTGTCAGATTCAATCCTCTGTGGTAGGCCAAACCTGGAGAACACATGGTTAATTAACAAAGCAGCAGCGGTTTCTGCCGTATTATTGTTTGCGGGGAAACATTCAACCCATTTGGTGAACATACAAGTAACCGTTAGCATATACTTGTTCCCCCTTGCCGTCCTAGTAACCGGTCCTATAAAATCTATTTGAATATCCGACCACGGTAATGACATCCCCCTCTTCTGTAATGGTGCATGATGAGTGGGGCCAGATGGTTGGAATTGGGAACACACCAAAAAACCTTGACAATAGGTTTTTACATCTTTAAGCATACGAGGCCAATATGCATAATCACGGAGAATCTCATAGGTGATTTTGTCACCTAGATGCCCTGAAGTAGGTGCATCATGAGAGTGTTGGAGCATTAAACCTCTAAATGCAGTAGGTAAAACCCATTGTTGTATTCCATTCTTAGAAGTTCTGATTAACAGACCATCTTGTATATGGAATTGGGCCTTGGACCTCATCAAGATCCTTAAGTCTTCTTTTCCCACCCAATCCTCCTCAGAAATTGGGTGGTTTAAGGGGTGTTCTATGTGCTTATAGAATAGCCCTATGATAGGGTCCCCCTTTTGACTTGCTCTGGGATGTTACCCTCATCATCACACTTCAGCAAGACATGTGACTTCTGAGGACTGACAGCTCCCTCCTCCCCAGGTGAGTAATCCTGGTGACTGCTAGGTATAGCTGGTTGGGCCTGAACTACCTTGTCAGGACTAATATCCTGTCCCATCTCAGAGGGGATATGGTCAGAATCAGAAGCAGTAAGGGCCTGCATTCTTTCTGACAATTCCTGGATCTGGCTGGACAAGACATTAAACGTATCTAGATCCACTGATTTATCCCCTTTAGGGGCATTATCACTGGCCTGATATACCAACACTTGCTCTCGCAATTTTATATTGTCCTGAACCCGCTTGTCTAAATGGGATTGGAGTTGCCTAATGTGTTCTTGCAAAATGTATATCTCACCTTGTAGATCATACATTTTAGCACTAATGGCAGTATTCTGTGCTTTTGTAGACCACATTTCCTCAAGAGCTGTTTTACGCCTGCTCTCTAGCCCATTTACCTAGTGCTGGAGAGACTCAATGTGCTCTTCCTGTGCGTTTGCAATTTTAACATATTTATGCACCTCTTCCTCTAACTTAGAGATCTTTTCAGTCTGAGCCTTTAGTGCTTGTTTTAGTGGCTCAATACCCTTTTGCTTAGCCTCCAATTTGTTTCTCTGGAAGCCTATAATAGTTAACAATTCGGGCACAATTAATAAAATCTGGATGTCCAAATCCCTTGCCTTAGTTTGATCTATACACCTATTCAATGCTCAATAATAGAAGCTATCAGGCTGCCACATTTTATCAAATTGGGATACCACCCTTAGCTCTATATCATTACACCATTGCTGTGCATCACTTTTAATTTTGAGGCGAGAATGGATGGCATAAATTAACCTCCCTTCTACAGCCCATTTCATGTCTTCTTCTGGTCTCTGTTCCATTGGATCAGACACTGAAGAAGTTGCCTGAGACATGTTTAAGCACAAATATGTTACTGTGTAATATATCTGCCAATAAAATTATTTAACAAATGTGTCAATCCTATATAAAGATCTCGGTGGGACCTCCAAAAATCTGTCGGGCTATTTATATGAAGGTATCCAAAGGGTTAAAATAGAGAACCACTCAGGTTGGATTTCTTCACTTAAATAGGCAATTGACAATAAAATAATTTGAGAACTTTATCTTTAATATGTACTGACACGCTACTTCACAGTAACGAATTGATCACAAGAATCAATCCTTCATATTTGTGCAAAAATATATATATTTTATTAAAATACAATATATATACAAGTATCAGCAACTATGAAAAATATAAGTGATTAGCAATTATAAAAAGTACATAGAAAATCAAACCACACTTATTATCATAAAGATTACCAGCAGTGCAAGGGTTAACCACACATAGGTATATTCAGAGGTATAATAACAATAATTGCATTAAGCAGCATAGAACAGGTTAATTGATTGTTACAATTAATATAATACAGTTGGCCGCAGTGTCTCTTAATACCTCTGCCCCAGAAACTGTATAGACTATGCCAATTATGACGTAAGGGGTATTGTGAGATGAATTAAATAATTCCTCTAACAATTCCTTGTATCATATATCAATAATAATCAAATTTAGAGAATAACTGGAATAAAATCCCAGATTTAAATCACTATAATTTAATTATCTACTGAATTCAATATTGAATACCTCTGAATAAAATATATAAATTGCAATTAATATAGTCAATCAAAATCACACAAATAATCTACTTAAAATTACTTCATGCAACATTTATCATAATTTTGACTACAGCAACATATATATAAAACCTATAGGCACTCCAAGGGTTAATCCACACGTTTAAAATAGATACCACACCCAGAAGTTATTTTGTCTATTGAGTTAATACCTTCAATTACAAAATATAAGCCTAGTACATATACAGAGAATTCCAAAGAAAACACCACTAACAACAGATTAATAGCGGTTAAAGGGTTAATAACTGGATTCAAAGACTATCCTATATCAAATATTAACTATTATAATCTTCCCAGAACCACGAAATATTACTCTAGGAATACCAAGATTAATATTAGCTAATATAGATAACCCACGCTATATACTGTATTGCACTGATTGGCAATTTATAACATTTCCCAATAAATATATATATAGATTCTATTACTTCCAGAATTTAAGAGCTAAATCTAGCTTATTACAATTTATCCCAAATGGTTGGCCAGTCCACTTAAGACAATTATAAGACTATTTAAGTTTCTTCAAACAGAAGAAAAATTATGAAATTCTGGATTAAATGAATCTAAATGAATAAATGATATAGTTACCAATCAAAGTTTCTTTGTATTTGTCTGTGAGATGGCAGGATCAGGAATTTAATCAGCAGCCAAGAGAGTCCAGGAACCCAGAGTTTTCTTTCAGGAAGTGAAGCCTTTTCTTTTTCAGAAGGTGCAGTCCCTGAACCAACAGTATCTTGCATTATATTGACATTATACTGTGACATCACCAGTCAGACCTGATTGGATACTCATATCTTATGCTAATCAAATATAAACAAGAACAGTATGCGTATTTAATAATATAAAGGCTGCAGGTAGCGCTATTACTCTATATTAGAATTTTACATGTGGCAGATCAGATGGCTTTCATCAGAATTAAGAAAGAGTTCAAAGTTTATCAGAGATCCCATAAACCAGTCATTTTGCAATGTCTTTCACATAAGGAGTCCATCTCTCTCAGCCATTTTGTCTCCAACTGACTATCAATCTGCCATTAAACTGACATTCAGTTATTTTCACTCCCTA
Organism: Rhinophrynus dorsalis; assembly: GCA_037306005.1. NCBI lineage: Eukaryota > Metazoa > Chordata > Amphibia > Anura > Rhinophrynidae > Rhinophrynus > Rhinophrynus dorsalis. Next base: position 96,636,963 of record CM074725.1, on the reverse strand, counting down.
CCTTGGACCAATGGCCCATTTTTCGAACATGATGTAATTTGAACACCTCCTCAACAGAATTTCAGTTAAATTCTAGTATTAAAGTTAACCCTATATGCTCCCCCAGGACAAAGTCTCTGACAATATACACATCCCATACAGATACACACACATGCACATGCCATAGTGAGACACACACACACACATACACATCCCATACAGAGACATACACATCCCAAACTGAGACACACACAAACATCCCATACAGAGACATACACATTCCATAGTGAACACACACATACACATCCCATACAGAGACACACACACACACACACACATGCCATAGTGAGACTCACACATATACACATCCCATACAGACACACACACCCACCATAGTGAGACACACACATATACACATCCCATACACAGACACACACATCCCATAGTGAGAGACACACACGCACACCCTATAGTGAGACAGAGAGATACACATCCCTTGCAGAGACACACACCCATACACAGGGCATATCAACACACACATCCCATAGTGAGATACACACATATACACATCTCATAGTGAGGCATACACACACATATACCCATCCATAAGTGTATATTTGTTATTAATTTGCAATGCATTGCCTACCCCTCTGGCAGTGAAACGGTTAATGTAATGTACTCTTTTTTTTCCCCACTGGGCTTCAAGGGTTAATATCAGATCTGTGAGTGATGGTATTTCAAAAGTTCCCAGCTATGGCCATAGTGAGAGACACACACAGCCACACACACATACATACATACACATGCCATAGTGAGACAGACACACACTACACATCCACATCCCATAGTGAGACAGACACACGCCATAAAGAGACACACATATCCCATAATGAGATACACACATTCCATACTGAGACACACATACAGATCTCATAGTGAGACACACATACACATTCGATACTTAGATACACATACAGATCTCATAGAGAAACACACACACATAACACATATGCAGATCTCATAGTGAGACACACACACACATTTCATACTGAGACACACATACAGATGTCATAGTGAGACACACACACACATATAGATCTCATAGTGAGACACACACACACACATTCCATACTGAGACACACATACAGATGTCAAAGTGAGACACACACACACACAAATACAGATCTAATAGTGAGACATACACACACATTCCATACTGATACACAAATACAGATCTCATAGTGAGACACACACACACAAACACATTCCGTACTGAGACACACATACAGATCTCATCGTGAGACACACACACATATTCCATACTAAGTCACACACAAACACATTCCATACTGAGACACACATACAGATCTCATAGTGAGAGACACGCACACACATATTCCATACTGAGACACACATACATTCCATACTGAGACACACATACAGATCTCATAGTGAGACACACGCACACACATATTCCATACCGAGACACACATACAGATCTCATAGTGAGACACACACATACACATTCCGTACTTACACATACAGATCTCATAGTGAAACACACACACATAACACGTATACAGATCTCATAGTGAGACACACACACACATTCCATACTGAGACACACATAGAGATGTCATAGTGAGACACACACAAATATACAGATCTCATAGTGAGACGCACATACAGATGTCATAGTGAGACACACACACACATACAGATCTCATAGTGAGACATACACACACATTCCATACTGAGACACACATACAGATGTCATAGTGAGACACACACACACAAACACATTCCATACTGAGACACACATACAGATCTCATCGTGAGAGACACACTGTCACGGTTTTATTGAACACTCAGACAATTGAGTAGGATAAAATAGAAAAGCTTTATTAGGCAGAATAAAGCGCATAAGGCCCCTCACGGGTCCAAACTCTACAAACAGTAGTAATAAAGTTTGACACAGGACTGGGTATGCAAAATAGCAATACAATACCGGCCTTAACGAATACCGGGTAAGGCAGCCTAATTACTAATACAACAAGGAACAGAGGAGGCTCTACCGGCCTTACCGAATACCGGGTAAGGCAGCCTGATATCTGGTGCAACAAGGAACTGAGGAGGCTCTACCGGCCTTACCGAATACCGGGTAAGGCAGCCTGATATCTGGTGCAACAAGGAACTGAGGAGGCTCTACCGGCCTTACCGAATACCGGGTAAGGCAGCCTAATTACTAATGCATCAAGGAACAGAGGAGGCTCTACCGGCCTTACCAAATACCGGGTAAGGCAGCCTGGTATCTGGTGCAACAAGGAACTGAGGAGACTCTACCGGCCTTACCAAATACCAGGTAAGGCAGCCTGATATCTGGTGCAACAAGGAACCGAGGAGACTCTACCGGCCTTACCGAATACCGGGTAAGGCAGACTGATATCTGGTGCAACAAGGAACTGAGGAGGCTCTACCGGGTCACAGGCTGAGCGTATAGTGGGAAGGCAACGGTAACCGATTAGTGACCGGATAGCACTGACTGGATGTGCTTAACGGAGGCCACAGATAGTCACAGGCTGAACGTATAGTGGGAAGGCAACAGTAACCGCTTAGTGACCGGATAGCACTGACTGGATATGTTTAACGGAGGCCACAGATAGTCACAGGCTGAGCGTATAGTGGGAAGGCAACAGTAACCGCTTAGTGACTGGATAGCACTGACTGGATATGCTTAACGGAGGCCACAGATAGTCACAGGCTGAGCGTATAGTGGGAAGGCAACAGTAACCGCTTAGTGACCAGATAGCACTGACTGGGTGTGCTTAACGGAGGCCACAGATAGTCACAGGCTGAGAGTAGCGCAACCGGAGGCAACAAATCAGAGAGAACTGACAATAATAGCGAGGGCAACAAGATAGCGTAAGTCAGTTAATGCCTGGATCAGTATATGGAGAGCGGAAGTCAGCCACAGCCTGGATCGGTACACAGAGAGCAGTTGATAGCCAAAGCCTGGGTCGGTACACAGAGAGTGGTAGTCAGCCACAGCCTGGATCGGTACACGGAGAGCAGTTGATAGCCAAAGCCTGGGTCGGTACACAGAGAGTGGTAGTCAGCCAAAGCCTGGGTCGGTACACAGAGAGCGGTAGTCAACCAAAGCCTGGATCGGTACGCAGGAGCAGAACAGGAGCAAGGTCAGATGGAAACCAGATCAACACGGAACAGGAGCACTGAATAACGTAAGGTCAGGAACACCACGAAAGGGCACCGGCCTAGTGACAGGAGGGCGTATATAAAGGCTAGCCCTGGGAGGGGCTAGCCAGCTAGCACCAATAAAAGACAGCAAAGCACAAACCCGGAAGTCAGAATGTCGCACAAGAATCACGGGCACCATGATACACACACACACATATTCCATACTGAGTCACAGACACACATTCCATACTGAGACACACATACAGATCTCATAGTGAGAGACACGCACACACACATTCCATACTGAGACACACATACAGATCTCATAGTGAGACACATGCACACACATATTCCATACCGAGACACACATACAGATCTGATAGTGAGACACACATACACATTCCATACTTACACATACAGATCTGAGGAAGGCCAGCTGCGTCTGGCCGAAACGTTGATATATCGATGATATATGATATAAAATAAAACTCTTTTCTCTAAGCCCTGTGAGTGATTTATGTTTGAACTTTATTACATCTTTCAGCCTAAATGCACCCAGGCTCCCACTCATGGAATGAGAGTGCTTCCAATCAAGACTATAGATATATAATAGATATATATATATATATATATATATATATATATATATACAGTTAGGTCTGGAAATATTTGAACACTGACACAAGTTTTGTTATTTTGGCTTTTTACCAAAATAAATTCAGGTTACAGTTAAACAATGTGGGCTTCAAGTGCACTCTCTCAGCTTTAATTTGAGGGTATTTACATCCAAATTGGAGGAAGGGTTTAGGAATTACAGCTCTTTAAGATTTAGCTCCCTCTTTCTCAAGAGACCAATTAGACAATTGACTCAAAAGCTGTTTCATGGACAGGTGTGGGATATTCCTTCATTATTTCTTCATCAATTAAGCAGGTAAAAGGTCTGGAGTTGATTCCAGGTGTGGCATTCACATTTGGAAGCTGTTGCTGTGAACCCACAACGTGCGGTCAAAAGAGTTCTCAATGCAAGTGAAACAGGCCATCCATTAGAGAGACAGCAGGAACATTAGGAGTGGTCAAATCAACAATTTGGTAATTCTGAGAAAAAAGAACTCACTGTTGAGCTCCGCAACACAAAAAAGGCCCGGACGTCCACGGAAGACAACAGTGGTGGATGATCGTAGGATCCTTTCCATTGTAAAGTAAAACCCCTTCACAACATCCAGCCAAGTGAAGAACACTCTCTAGGAGGTAGGCATATCATTATCCAAGTCTACCATAAAGAGAAGACTTCAGGAGAGCAAATACAGAGGTTCACCACAAGGTGCAAACCATTCATAAGCCTCAAGAATAGAAAGGCCAGATTAGACTTTGCCAAAAAACATCTAAAAAAGCAAGCAGTTCTGGAACAGAATTCTTTAGACAGATGAAACTAAGATCAACATGTACAAAAATGATGGGAAGAAAAAAGTATGGAGAAGGCTTGGAACGGCTCATGATCTGAAGCATACCACATCATCTGTAAAACATGGTAGAGGCAGTCTGCTGGCATGGGCATGCATGGCTTCCAATGACACTGGGTAACTAGTGTTTATTGATGACAGAAGACAGAAGCAGCCGGATGAATTCTGAAGTGAATAGGGATATATTGTCTGCTCAGATTCAGCCAAATTCAGTGAAGTTGTTTAGACAGGGCTTCACTTTACAGATGGACAATGACCCAAAATATACTGCAAAAGCAACCCAGGAGTTTTTTAAGGCAAAGAAGTGGAATATTCTGCAATGGCCGAGTCAATCACTTGATCTCAACTGATCGAGCATGCATTTCACTTGTTGAAGACAAAACTTAAGGCAGAAAGACCCACGAACAAACAACAACTGAAGACAGCTGCAGTAAAGGTCTGGCAAAGCATCACAAAGGAGGAAACCCAGTGTTTGGTGATGACCATGCGTTCCAGACTTCAAATGGTCATTGCCTGCAAAGGTTTTTTGACAAAGTATTAAGAATGAACATTTTATTTATGATTGCGTTATTTTGTCCAATTACATTTGAGCCCCTGAAAAAGGGGATTGTATATGAAAATGGTTGCAATTCCTAAACTTTTCATACAATCTTTTTGTTCAACCCCTTGAATTAAAGCTGAAAGTCTGCACTTCAGCTGCAACTCAGTTGTTTCATTTTAAATCCAATATGGTGGCATACAGATCCAAAATTATTAAAATTGTGTCATATATATAGATAGATAGTAATGTGCAAAAGTTTTAGGCAGGTATGAAAAAATGCTGTAAAATAAGAATGCTTTCAAAAATAGACATGTTAATCATTTATTTTCACCAATTCACAAAATGCATAGTGAGTGAACAGAAGAAAAATCTAGATCAAGTCATTATTTGGTGTGACCACCCTTTCAAAACAGCATCAATTCTTCTAGTTACACTTGAACAAAGTCAGAGATTTTGTAGGCATATAGGGCTCGATCAAAATGTTGGAGTAGAAAAATGTTGGTAGGGCAAAATGGATACCGACTGACAAAATAAAATGTCTTGGTAGGTATTCAAATGTCCTACCGACGACATTTAGCACAATGGATGTTAGGACACAAAACTGGTGTTGTGTCCAAACGTCCATTTTGTGCGATAACGTCCCAAAACACTGCTAAATAACTCCAGTTTTGGGAAATGAACTAAAAAAACTTATGATTGGTGCATGACATACTGTCAAGCACCGATTGTTAAAAAGTCTGTGTTAAACTTACCTGTCATCCACTGTCTGTCTCCATTCTTTCTTCTATCTACTCTTGTATCTTCTGTCTTCTTTCTTCTCTTCTGTCTTCTTGCTGTAAAAGAAAAAGATAAGTTTGAGTTTAAAGCATACATACATACTTTAATCCCTTGAGTGCCAGATGGGTACGCAATGCATCGCAAAGCAATGTGTTGCGTACCTCTCTGGGGCCCAAAGGGTTAAAGTATATAGTAGTGTGCAGCACGTCTTAAAATAAAAATCCCCCATATAATAATAAAAATGTTACGAAATGTTTGCTGTATATCTAAATGACATGGAATTTCTATAATAAATAAAAATCAAACTTAGTGTTTAATCGTTGCGGTCTCCACCACTGTGTGAGGAGCTGAGGCGGCAGGGACAGAATAAGGCGGCACACCCCACCCCTTTTCTTCGCCACAGGCTGATGCCCGTTCCGGTATGAGGCAACCTCACTTCTAATTCTCTCAAAGCCATTGGCTGGGATATGCTTGCTCACTTCCCAGCCAATCAGTTTAAAGCACAGCCACTCAAAGCTGATTGGCTGGGAGGTGCGTAAGCATATCCCAACCAATGGCTGTGAGAGAATTAGAAGTGAGGTTGCCCATATATAAGGGTAGCCTGAATTCTAATTCCCTCATACCGGAGCGGGCGTCAGCCCGTGAAGAAGAGGGGAAGGGTGTACTACCTTATTCTGTCTCCGCGCCTCACACAGTGGTGGAGATAGCAGCGATTAAACGATAAGTGTCATTTTTATTTACTTATAGAAATACCATGTCATTGAGATATATAGCAAACATTTCGTAACATTTTTATGATTATATGGGGGATTTTTATATTAAGATATGGCACACTACTATATTCTTTAACCTTTTAGGCCCTAGAGAGGTACACAATGCATTGCATACCCCTCTGGCACTCAAGGGGTTAAAATATGTATGCTTTAAACTCAAACTTATCTTTTTCTTTTACAACAAGAAGATAAAAGAAAGAAGACAGAAGATAGAAAAGAAGGACAGAAGATGACCAGGAAGCTGAGGACTCCGTTGGAGTGTTACTTGTAAGTGTTACTTGTAATTTGATGTTTTTTTTTAACTTAGTCGGGTTAACCCTATGAATGCCGGCGAGGTAATTATACCCCACTGGCACTCATAGGGTTAATTCTACTAACATCTGACACATTTTTTATACTGAGGACTTAGGTTTTTTTTTTTACTTCAAATGTCTGTGTTGGCTGTTTAAACAGGAGATAAGGGACTCAAGTTTAAAAAAAAAAAAAAAAAATTGCTATTTACAGTGTTTTCATCCTTTTCAATGGATGAAAACACCTCTTAACTTTAACTCACAACGGCTCTTTTTTTGCTGGATATTTTTTGACATTTGAATAGCTTACTGTGCTGTAAAAAATGCCGTTGGCAGAAAAAACAGCCGTCTCCAACATTTGGATCGAGGCCATAGTCAGGTGTATTATTAAACAATTATACCAAACAGGTGCTAATGATCATCAATTTAATATTTAGGTTAAAACAGAATCATTAACTGAAACAGAAACAGTTGTGTAGGAGGAATAAAACTGGGTGAGAAACAGCAAAAATCAGCTAACAAATTGAGGTTGCTGAAGATAGTTTAATGTCAAAAGTCATACACCATGGCAAGACTGAGCACGGCAACAAGACACAAGGAAGTTATACTGCATCAGCAAGGTCTCTCCCAGTCAGAAATTTCAAGGCAGACAGGGGTTTCCAGATATGCTATCCAAGCTCTTTTGAAGAAACACAAAGAAACGGGCAACGCTGAGGACCGTAGATGCAGTGGTCGGCCAAGGAAACTTAGTGAGGTAGATGAAAGACACATCTTGCTTACTTCCCTTCATAATCGGAAGATTGTCCAGCAGTGCCATCAGGTCAGAATTGGCAGAAAGCAATGGGACCCTGGTACGCCCATCTACTGTCCGGAGACGTCTGGTCAGAAGTGGTCTTCATGGAAGACTTATGGCCAAAAAGCCATACGTCCGACATGAGAACAAGGCCAAGCAACTTAAACCGATGAGTTAAAATTCTAAATATTTAGCTGCAGCAGAAGGCAGTTTGTTTGCTGACTGCTGGAGAGCGGTACAAGAATGAATGTCTGCAGCAACAGTGAAGTGGAGGTTCCTTGCAAGTTTGGTGCTGCATTTCTGTAAATGGAGTTGAGAATTTGGCTCTCCTCAGTGCTGAGAAGTACAGGAAGATACTTATTCATCTGTCATGGGCTGGTCAGGAAGAGGTGCTGACCACAGCAGCAAACGTAAATAAAGCAAGAAAACCAGCACACACACAAATTAAAGCGAGCACAAGTGTATTATATCTATATGCATGAAACATGATAGAATAATGCACAACAGAACACTCAATATAAACAAAAGGAGAAGGGCCTCTGGATACAGGGATAAAGCTAGCTCAGGAACACAAGAGGGAGGCACAGTGAAACAGCCAGCTCAGGAACCCAGGGATACAGCCAGCTCAGGAACTCAGGGGTGCAGCTTAGCTCAAGCAACTCAGGGGTGTAGCTTAGCTCAAGCAACACAGGGGTGTAGCTTAGCTTAAGAAACTCAGGGTGCAGCTTGGCTCAAGCAACTCAGGGTGCAGCTAGCGCAAACAAATCAGGGTCCAGGCCTAAAAGAATCTGAACTGAAACTGATCTGAAATGATCATCATAATCTGTCCCAGAGGAAGGGGAGAGACTGAACTAAATATAGAGGAGGTGATTGCAAGATAGGGCCAGCTGGGAACCAAATCAGATCTCTTTAGTCTGAATGCAGCAACCTACAACAGCACCAGTGAAAGACAGTGGCACTGTGAGGTACTGCACTAGACTGAGGAGAGAATGGAATCATGACAGTAAACCCCCCCTCAAGGAGCGACTCCGGGCACTCAAGCAATAGAAAAGAACCAGGAGATATGGGTTGCCCATTCCACTCAAAGAAAGAAAGAGGAGGAGGAGGTTCAGGAGGAACAGAAAGTGGCATAGACCAAAGAACAAATCAGAGTAACAAGGAACTGTTGGAGAAAAGATGGGTGGCATAGAAAATCATACATGGCAGACCAACAAGTGAGGTTTTATAATTACCCTTACAGAGAAGATGCAGTTTCTCAAACAGCACATGAGTACTATTGGGAATAGAGTCCATATACCGTAGTTCTGGGTCAGACAGAGATACTGGCATGTGTGATCCTCTAGATAGGAACTGAGAAACAGGTGAAGCAAAAACAGACAGGATAAGATCTTTGGGAACAAGAGAGGTCTCATCAGAAGAGACAGGTATAACCTCAGCAGTAGGTAGTACAAATACAGTGCATACATCCATTTTGGTTTCCGATTCCAGTGATGCATTTGAGATGACTGGTTTGAATTCAGCGTACCACAGGTGTATCAAGAATGCAAGGATAGATAGAATGGTACCTTCAGGAAAAGGAGAGGTTTCATAATTTGAAGAACAAGTATAGATTCATTAGTAGGTAGCACAGATGCGGTGCATAAGTCCATTATGGTTTCAGACTCCAGCTATACATTTGAAATGACTGGTTTGAATTTAGCATACCACAGCTGTATCAGCAACACAAGACTAGATAGTACAGTACCTTCAGGCATAAGAGAGGTTCATTTCATCATCTGAAGGGACAAGTATACTGCATCTCACAGATGCAGGACATAAGTCTATTATGGTTTCAGACTCCGCTGATACATTTGAAATGACTGGTTCAAATTCAGCATACCACAGCTGTACCAGGAACTCAAAGGTAGACAGAACAGTACCTTCAGGAAAAGGAGAGATCTCATCATTTGAAAGGACAGGATCCTCTGATTCACACAGCAGGGGCTTCAACCTGTCCTTTGCTAGTGCAGGAGTGAGAACGAATTCTCCTACAGCAAAGTCCTCCTTCATTGCTGCCGGCCTGGTAAATTCTATAGAGGCAGGAATGGGCTCAAGACTTGGCACCATGGGCAATGTCTCTTGAATAGGAGACACCCTTGGCATAGACAGAGGAGGCTTCACCTTTGACTCTGTCATCGTGGGTGCTGTCTGCAGAGTATTCTTTATCACAGGTAGCAGAAGCAAAGAGTCTGAAACCAGTTCCGGAGTTGGACTCTTAGGGGAGTGCAAGTTAACTGCAGCCTTGGTCTGGTGTTTTGTCACGGTTTACCAATAACGTTTAGGAGTCAGTACGGTATAGTTAAATGCAAAATTTATTAATAATAGAAAAGTAGAGCACACAATATATACAGCAAGCACTGCTATCAGGAATAGTAGGCTGCCAAGCCTGACCACTCTGCTGGAGACTAGGCCTCAGCCACTGGTAGTCTCTGCAGGAACCAGGAGCAGGAACAGGAACACTGGATCTTGATCCGATGAAGCGAGAGTACTGACTCACATCTGCAGTCAGTAGGGAGCGATATCTGACTCACGCCTGCAGTCAGTATGAGGAAATGGATAACTGACTCACACCTGCAGTCAGTATAAGGAAAGGGATACCTGACTCATGCTGTCATGGAGTGACTAGGAATTGAACACACTGACAAGTACAAATTAACTTAATATAAAACTTTATTAAGTAATATGAAAGGCAGGAGATAAGGCAACAGGTAAATGGCAATAAATGACACACAGTAGTATGAAAATGACACAAGTGGCAGTAGATAGTGGCACGTCTTTCTGATGACAAAAGTGGCAGTGGATAGTGGCACACCTTCACGAGACCAGATAGGAACAATGGAGGTGCTTCCTTACCCTTCACAGGACAGGTGGTCAGAAACGAAATGGCCCTGGGACTACATGGTAATGTGAGGGCAGTGCAGAGCACTCCCATACACAAATGGAATGGCACACCTTCACGAGACCAGAGAAGAACAGTGCAGGCACTTTCCTCACCCTTCACAGGACAGGTGGTCAGAAACGGAATGGCCCTTGGACTACATGGTAGGTGTGGGTACAGTGCAGAGCACTCCCTTACCCGGATCTAATGGCACACTTTCACTAGACCAGAGAGGAACAGTGTAGGCACTTTCCTCACCCTTTACAGGACAGGTGGTCAGAACGGAATGGCCCTGGGACTACACGTTAGATGTGAGGGCAGTGCAGAGCACTCCCAAACCCAAAGTCGGCAAATAAGTGGAGTAGACCAGTATCCCCACAGGGGATACACTAGGCGGTAGCCAGATGGAGATAGGCTAGGCAACACAGGCCGTTACGGTCACGGGAGGTCAGACACACGGAATTACAGACAAGCGCCGCTTAATGGAAAAGAGCGCAAAGCGGAAGACACAGGGCAGCACGGAAACCAAACCGTAAAACGGAATGCTCACGGAGCGCAATACAGAGAGATAACCAGGAGGCAGCCAAAGGTCAAAACCGGATCGGATAGTCAGACGTCGCCCCAATGGTCATAACCGGAAAAGGTAGTCAGTCAAGCCAGAGGTCAGAGCCAGAACGGGTAGTCAGACGAGCCAGGAGTCAGAACCAGAAAGGGTAGTCAGACGAGCCAGGAGTCAGAACCAGAAAGGGTAGTCAGACGAGCCAGGAGTCAGAACCGGAACGGGTAGTCAGACATAGCCAGGTAATACACAAGAACAGTAATGCAGCAACACAGAAATAAGCTCAGGTACACCACGAAAGGGCACTGGAAGTGACACAGGCTGGGGTTTAAAAACCCTGATGGGTAGGTGGAGCATTGACCTCATCAGCGCGGTGCCCTATAAGAACAGTGACTCAGAAAGAGCGACAGTTAGATAGTAAACAATGTTGCTCCAGGGCAATGTCAGTCACAGGCAATCACGGGGCACCTTGATAGTACCTCCCCCTCAATGATTTTCCCCCCGTGAAGGAGCCCATATCTTATTGGGAAATTTCATGTGGAAACTGCGTAATAGTCTAGGAGCGTGAACATCACCCTGGTCCACCTATGAATGCTCTTCAGGACCATAACCTTTCCAGTGGACAAAATATTGGATGCACCCCCGCACCCTACGGGAATCCAGGATGCTCTGGATTTCATATTCATATTGACTCTGAATGCGCACTGGACCTGGGGCTGCCTGGGTGGAAGTGTAACGGTTACAGACAAGTGGTTTCAGGAGAGATACATGGAATACGTTGTGTATACGCATATTCCTCTGGAGGTCTAAGGCATATGACACAGGGTTAATTCTATGGAGTACCCGGAAGGGTCCTATGAATTGTGGAGCCATTTTGTGACATGGTACTTGGAGGTGCAGGTTCTTGGTGGCCAACCAGACTCTCTCCCCCACCTGAAAGACTGGAGCAAGACGCCTCCTGCTATCTGCGTGTCTCTGATATCGCAAATTATTCTGAACCTGTGCCCATGTGGAGCGGAGCTGCTCCATATGCTCATCCAGAGCCGGAATGTCCTGTGCCTGAAATGTATCTGGGAGCAGAGAGAGTTGGAACCTATAATTGATCAGGAAAGGGGAGTTCCCGGACGAAGCATTTATGGCACAATTCCTTGCAAACTCTGCCTACAGAAAAGATCAACCCAATTATCATGATGGTCAGAAGCAAAACAGCGCAGGAATTGCTCCAGTCCTTGGTTAGCTATTTCTGCAGCACCATTGGTCTGGGGGTGATAGGCGGAAGAAAATAGCAGTTTGATACCCATCTGGTCACAAAAGGCCTTCCAAAACCTTGATACAAACTGACTCCTACGATCAGAGACCACAACTCGAGGTACTCGGTGGAGCCTGAATACCTCTTTAGCAAATACCACAGCCAATTCCTTAGAGGAGGGTAGACTGGGAAGTGGAACAAAATGTGCCATTTTAGAGAATCTGTCTACAATCATTAGTATGACTGTGCAGCCCTTGGATCTAGGCAACTCTACCATAAAGTCCAATGAGATGTGTGACCACGGGCGTTCCCCATTCGGAACAGTCTGGAGTAGTCCTAGAGGTAGATGCCTAGGAGTCTTGGAACGGACGCATTCGGAATAGGCTTCCACAAAGGCTGCACAATCTTAGCTCTTAGGCTAGGCCACCAAAATAGCTGTGAGATTGACCAAATTAATTGGTCTCGACCAATATGCCTGGCTGTTTTGGATGAATGGTAGGTCTCAAGTAGCTTAGTGCGGAGATTGTCAGCTACGAAACACTTCCCACTGGGTTTCTCAACTGGGGCATTGCCTTGTGAAGCCAGGATCTCCTCACCCAGAGGAGAGGTAATGCTTGTATGAATAGTCGCTAAAATGCGATCAGGAGGGATAATTGGAGCAGGTTCACTGTCAGACTCACGCTCTGGACCAAACTGTCTAGACAAGGCGTCAGCTCGTGTGTTTTGGAACCAGGGAGGTACGAAACTACAAAGTTAAATCTAGACAGGAATATCGCCCATCTGGCTTGTCTTGGGGACAGTCTCTTGGCCTCTGATAAGTACGTTAGATTATTATGATCCGTTAAAATTAATTCAGGTGCCTTAGTCCCCTCCAGGAGGTGATGCCACTCCTGGAGGGCAAGGATGATGGCCAGCAACTCACGGTCCCCTGTGTCATATAAGCTTTGAGCCTTAGTCATCTTTTTGGAAAAGAAACCGCATGGCCTCAGGGGTTTACCAGGTTCTGCTCCCTGTGATAGAACTGCCTCTACCCCTGTCTCAGAAGCATCTACCTCAAGGGTGAAGGGCAGAGCCGTGTTAGGATGCACCAATATAGGAGCCGTCGAGAAGGCAGACTTCAAAGCTTCAAAAGCATTGTTGGCCTCGGGGGACCATACTGATGGGTTAGCGCACTTATGTGTCATGTCAATCAAGGGTTTGACCAAGGATGAGAAATTATGAATGAACTTCCTATAATAACTTGCAAACCCGAGGAATCTTTGTATGGCCTTCAGGCCTATAGGACGTGGCCATTGTAATACTGCCGACAGTTTTTCAGTATCCGTAGCAATTCCGTTAGTTGAGATAACATAACCCAGGAAGGGTACCTGGTCCTTATGAAATTCGCACTTCTCAAGTTTGCAGTAAAGCTTGTTCTCCCTCAGTATTTGCAATACTGAAATGACATCTCTCCTATGTGTCTCGATATCAGGAGAGTGTATCAAAATATCGTCCAGGTATACTACTACACAGGACTGTAGCAAGCTTCGTAGAACATCATTAATGAACTCCTGGAAGACCGCTGGCGCATTGCACAGCCCAAAAGGCATAACCAGATATTCGTAATGGCCACTACGAGTATTAAAAGCGGTCTTCCACTCATCGCCCTCCTTGATTCTAATCAAGTTGTATGCCGCACGTAAATCGAGTTTCGTAAATACGGAGGAGTCCTTCAACCGGGCAAACAATTCCTTAATAAGAGGGATGGGGTAAGCATTCTTTACCATTAGTTTGTTTAGCCCTCTATAATCGATACAGGTCCTGAGCTCCCCATTCTTTTTCTTTACAAAAAAAAATTCAGCTCCCGCGGGCGAGGAAGATTTCCTTATAATGCCTCTGGATAACGCATCTGAAATGTATTCCTCCATGACCTTGTTCTGTTCTTCTGATAGAGGATATGTGCGGCCTTTGGGAGGTATTGAACCTGGCGTTAGATTAATAGCACAGTCATACGGCCTATGCTCTGGTAATGTGCTAGCCTCCCCCTTGCTAAAGACCTCACTGAAAGACTGGTACTCTGAGGGCAACGAGGGGGAGGTACACAAAATTTTAATAGGATGCTGCAGACAAGTCCCCTTACAATATTCCGACAATGATATTATGTCACACTTCTCCCAATCCACTCTGGGATTATGTTTCTGAAGCCATGGGAACCCCAAAATGACAGCGTGGTGTGGTGACTGGATCACCTGAAATTGTAGAGTCTCCACATGGAGAGCTCCTACTCTTAGGGTCAGTGGACAGGTCTCATGTGTGACATGGGAGGGCTCAAGAAGACAACCGTCAATAGCCTCCACCGCCAATGGAGACTAATGAGGTGTCACTGGAATATTGTGTTTGTTCACAAAATCACCATCAGTAAAATAACCGGCCGCACCAGAATCAATCAAGACTGGAGTGGACACAGAGGAATCGACCCAGGAAATTGTCACCTGAATGATGGGTTTACTCGCATCAAGCTCTGGGGACCGACTGACTCCACCTGGGATCTGTCCCCTTAGAGATCCTAGGTGCGTGCGTTTCCCAGACGCACCGGACAACCTCATAGCATATGCCCAGCCTTCCCACAATACAGACACAGGCCTTCTCTGCTTCGGAAGGACCGTTCCTCCCGAGACAATCGTGTAAAGCCAGCCTGCATGGGTTCAGCTCTACTGGCCTCTGAACTGGGTGGCAAGGGAGGTGAGGGAGGTACGGGTGGGAGCTCCCTGTTAGGTATTGGGCGCAACTCTTGTCTTGGCCTGTTATTTTTAAATGTGTCTCTTATACAGGTGTCAATTAGGATGACAAAAGAGATTAGTTGATCCAAGTCACTTGGCAAATCACGAGCAGCTATCTCATCTTTGATTGTATCATTTAGTCCCTGCGAGAAGGCTGTCACCAGAGCCTCATTATTCCGTCCCACCTCTGCCGCAAATGTGCGAAATTCGATAGCATACTCAGCTACCGTACGGGTGCCCTGCTGAATTGTCATTAGTTTTTTGCAGCAGAGATGGATCTACCAGGGACATCAAAGACCCTTCAGAATGCTTTAACGAATTGGGAGAAATCTGAAGTGATAGGTTTTGCCGTCTCCCATAACGGATTGGCCCAAGCCAGGGCTTTGCCGGTCAACAGAGAAATCATAAAACCTAGTGTTGAGCGAGCACCCCGATGCTCGGGTGCTCGGGTGCTCTGACCGAGCACCCCCTGAGGCTCGAGTGCTCGGCCGAGCACCCGAGCCCCATTGAATATAATGGGGCGACACGAGCATTACACCAGGCACCCCCTGCTCTGATGAGGGGAGGGTGCCTGGTCAATGCCCCCCTTCATCTCCGCTATGCCCCCTTCATCTCCGAATGCCCCCTTCATCTCCGCAATGTCCCCCTTCATCTCCGCTATGCCCCCTTCATCTCCGCTATGCCCCCTTCATCTCCGCTATGCCCCTCTTCCACAATGTCCCCCTTCATCTCCGCTATGCCCCTCTTCCACAATGTCCCCCTTCATCTCCGCTATGCCCCTCTTCCACAATGTCCCCCTTCATCTCCTCTATGGCATAGAGGAGATGAAGGGGGACATTGTGGAAGAGGGGCATAGCGGAGATGAAGGGGGACATTGTGGAAGAGGGGCATAGAGGAGATGAAGGGGGACATTGTGGAAGAGGGGCATAGCGGAGATGAAGGGGGACATTGTGGAAGAGGGGCATAGAGGAGATGAAGGGGGACATTGTGGAAGAGGGGCATAGCGGAGATGAAGGGGGACATTGTGGAAGAGGGGCATAGAGTCTATGCCCCTCTTCCACAATGTCCCCCTTCATCTCCGCAATGCCCCCTTCATCTCCGCAATGCCCCCGTACCTCCAGTCCCTGGTGGTCCAGCGGAGCGTCTTCAGATCTGTGCCTCTTCCGGCACAGATCCCCGCCACCCGAACATGGCGGGCGAGCACATGGTGGTACTCGACGAGTACCGCCATGTGCCGAGCAGAGCGATGCTCGAGCCGATCCGAGCATCGGCCGAGCACGCTCGCTCAACACTAATAAAACCCACTTTGCTTCTCTCAGATTAGAAAGCGTGAGGGACCAGTTCCAAAAAAATCCTGAGCTGATTAATGAAACCACGGCATAATGTGGGATCCCCATCGTATCTTAGGGTCAGAGGAGCGGACCCAGACAAGCCCTTGTAACATATATTCTCCACATGAGTGGTTGTCACTGATGCCGATACTGAGGAGGCCATCAGTGGTTGTCCAACTTTGTCGAAATGCACGGTACGGTCTAGCAGTGTTTGCAACACTACTGACAACTGATCAAGTTGTTGTTCCTGCATGTCCATCCTGGACATAATACTCAGCGCCTGCCCGCAACTGGTGACAGTACTGTCAGTGTTCATGGCCCTTTTGTACTGTCACGGAGTGACTAGGAATTGAACACACTGACAAGTACAAATTAACTTAATATAAAACTTTATTAAGTAATATGAAAGGCAGGAGGTAAGGCAACAGGCAAATGGCAATAAATGACACAGTAGTATGAAAATGACACAAGTGGCAGTAGATAGTGGCACGTCTTTCTGATGACAAAAGTGGCAGTGGATAGTGGCACACCTTCACGAGACCAGATAGGAACAATGGAGGCGCTTCCTTACCCTTCACAGGACAGGTGGTCAGAAACGGAATGGCCCTGGGACTACACGGTAATGTGAGGGCAGTGCAGAGCACTCCCATACACAAATGGAATGGCACACCTTCACGAGACCAGAGAAGAACAGTGCAGACACTTTCCTCATCCTTCACAGGACAGATGGTCAGAAACGGAATGGCCCTTGGACTACACGGTAGGTGTGGGTACAGTGCAGAGCAATCCCGTACCCGGATCTAATGGCACACCTTCACGAGACCAGAGAGGAACAGTGTAGGCACTTTCCTCACCCTTCACAGGACAGGTGGTCAGAACGGAATGGCCCTGGGACTACGCTTTAGATGTGAGAGCAGTGCAGAACACTCCCAAAACCAAAGTCAGCAAATTAGTGGAGTAGACCAGTATCCCCACAGGGGATACACTAGGCGGTAGCCAGATGGAGATAGGCTAGGCAACACAGGCCGGTATGGCCACGGGAGGTCAGACACATGGAATGACCGACAAGCGCCGCTTAGCGGAAACGAGTGCAAAGTGGAAGACACAGGGCAGCACGGAAACCAAACCGTAAAATGGAATGGTCACGGAGCGCAACACAGAGGGATAACCAGGAGGCAGCCAAAGGTCAAAACCGGATCGGATAGTCAGACGTCGCCAATGGTCGTAACCGGAACGGGTAGTCAGTCATGCCAGAGGTCAGAACTGGAACTGGTAGTCAGACGAGCCAGGAGTCAGAACCAGAAAGGGTAGTCAGACGAGCCAGGAGTCAGTACCGGAACAGGTAGTCAGATGTAACCAGGTAATACACAGGAACGGTAATGCACCAACACAGAAATAAGCTCAGGTGCTCCACGAAAGGGCACTGGAAGTGACACAGGCTGAGGTTTAAAAACCCTGATGGGTAGGTAGAGCAATGACCTCATCAGCGCGGTGCCCTATAAGAACAGCGACTCAGCAAGAGCGACAGTTAGATAGTAAACAATGTCGCTCCAGGGCAATGTCAGTCACTTGCAATCACGGGGCACCGCAATACATGCCTACAGTAAGTATCGGAGCTAGTCTACCAGAACCCCAGGTCCGCACTAGATTAGACAAAGAAAAAACGTAAGAATAGTCAGACAGAGCCACAAGTCAGCACCAGAGGGGGTAATCAGACAAGCCAGGTCATACACAGTTCAGGTAGTCAGCCAGAGGCACAGGTCTGCACCAGGTTGGGTGTCCACTATAGGGATAGGCAAAAGAATAGTCAGACAGAGCCACAGGTCAGCACCAGGTTGGATGGAATACTAGCCAGGTCATACACAGAGCCCAAGGTAATAGAACTGCTATGAACAACAACGCAAGGGCAACTGAGTCAGTACTCAGAGTGCTCTTTAAACCCCTCCTCAGGAAGTAGATAGGAGGAGCAGCTCAGAGGAAGGAAGTAGGTAGGAGGGGACTACAGGAAGCATGGCACATAAAACAGAGGCCTGCTGCATGCTTGAAGCCTCGCGCCTGCAGATGACGATGAAAACAAGGTAAGCTGTAACATGTTTAAACCCTGATACCGGAGCAAATGGGGTTTTCACAGAAGCTGATGTTTTAACTGTAGGCACTGGAGAAAAAGTTTTGCAAATGAGAGACTGCTGCTCTAGAATGCAGTATGAACACAAAGTGAACTGGAGTTCAGCTGCAATGTGTGACTGTAAAGTAGGGAGCACTTCCCCTTTAATTTGAGAGTCAGCCTGAAAAGAACATTTTGCAGTAACAGATTTCTTACAGGTCTTTTTTCCCAAGAGTCTTATTAGAGACATAGTTCTGGGGCCCTTTAGTCCATACTGCAGTCTGGAGTTCTATACATTCCACTGAGTCTGGGGGGTAATCATCCTGTGACTGTGAAGAAGGGAGCACTTCCCCTTTAAATTGAGAGTCAGCCTGAAAATAACATTTTGCAGTAACAGATTTCTTACAGGTCATTTTTTTCCAAGAATTTTATTAGAAACACAGTTCTGGGACCCTTTAGACCTTACTGCAGTCTGGAGTTCTATACATTCCTCTGAGTCTGAGAGATAATCATCCAGTGAGGCTAAATACTGAGCCCCATAAAGATTATGGATACAATCCATTTTGCTGTCCCCAGTGCTATATACAAATTCATCCTCTGATTCTCAATCAGTAAAGTATACAGATTGCTGGGTATGAATAGGATGTTTAGTATCCCAATCAGGAAGATCAACAAGCCAGTTCTCTGAAGCAGAGAAATCTGTGGCAGAGTCAAGAGAACATGATATATCATCTGTAGTGTGAATACTCTGAAGTTTGGGGTGCTGTGGGTTTGCTTTATTCCCAACAGTACTCAGGGCTGAAACAAAACAGATCTCAGAATGAGCCACAGAAGGGTTAACAGGTACATGGGTGTGGTTCTGTAAGAGAGAGTTTACTGCAGAATCTGCAGTCTGGGAATCTACTGAAGCAAGTGATAAAGGAGTTTTACAAAGGGCTACAATGGAATCAATATGTTTAATCCTACCCAGCAACACATCCACCAAAACAGGTAAGGACAAGAATATACAATTTTAAAACATGACAGGAGGCCCATATTTGCTTAAACTCTCTTTACTACCACCTCCAATAGCAGCAGAGAAAACAGAACAAATTAACCAATCAGCAAAAAGTTACACTAACAAGTAGCTGAGTAAACATATTACTTCCTCTTTCTTGCTGCTCACCTACAACTGAACAGATCAGGTATTTTGTGCTCATTTTTTAATTGCTTCATTTTCTGTGGTTTTTCTTATCCAATAATCTTATTTTATTCAACTTTTAATAAATATCGTTTTTTACCCTTTTTCTATTGTATTTGCATTCGTTTTTCCTATCTTTTGCCTCAACTTCCTAACTTCCCTTTGTAGTCCCCATTTAAGAATTCCTTTGTACTTCTTTGTTTTCCCTACAGTGAACTTTCACTTACTTTTCTCAGTTTGATGCGTTTTTTGTCCGTTTTACTAGTTTTGCTTCTCTCCCAGCCTTTGATGGCCATCTGACGAGATCTCGCGAGATTTCGTCATCCATTTTATTTACTCGCGTCTTCTCCGTATGCCTCATTACGGAGCTGAGCTTCAAGCTGTTAACATCTCTGTGCAACTTTCTTCAACTGCAAGTACCCCTTACAAGTTGGATATATTATTTTATTTTTGAGAGTGAGCCTCTCTAATTATTCTACTTATTTTGAAATTTCCCCTTGGTTGGCTTTCCCTTTTTTCCTAATCACACGCTGGCTATTATTTACCTTGAGAGTGAGCCTCTCTGCAATCACCCTTCTTTTTATTACATATATTAGTGGGATTTCTTGGTGAGAGTGAGCCTCTCCTTTCCATAGCCTTTTCTTCACTTGTTCTTTTTCACTATTGTTAAAAAAATAAAAAATAAAAAAAAATAAGTTTATAAAAGGCTATATTTGTGGGTGAGCCCCACATATTTTCCTTTATTCAAAAATAAATAAATAAATAAATAAATAATTTCATAAATAGATATACAAATTGTACTTTCTCCTATCATTATGGAGGGTTCTCAGAAAACTAGTCTTAGTTCTGATAGCCTGCAAGACATTATTAATGCTGCAGTACAGGCTTCCATTGAGAAATATTTTCAAGCCAGTTATTCCTGATAAAGTTGCTGTCACTCCAGAATTTGACTCTACCCTGGTCACCTTCATGGCCAGATCCGGTAGAGACCCGAGAAAAGGGTTAGAGAAAGGCCTTAAATTGGCACAAGATAAACCTTTAGATGTTACCGGTCCTATGGCCCAAATTTTTTATCTGGCAGATTCAGCTTTATCCTCTGGTACAACTTTAGATCCCTTCACCATTCGTGAATGGATCCAACATTGCATTTGCCTCATTGGAAATGCTAACGTAGCAATTTCAAGCGAGTGGAGAAAAGATGCGCTTCTACGTATTGATCCAAAGCTAATAGACCTTCGGTTAATGGCATGTTATTTGGTGAGCCATTTTTGAAGCAGCTTCAAAGTCACATAAATATTTTTTCTTCCCTAAATAAGGCACAGATTTCTCTCAAAAAAGTATTCAAATCCTTCCCACAAAGGAGTGTTTTTGGCAGGGCTGGACGACAGCGGGGCCGTGTCTCCAGCCGTTTCTGGACTTCAGGCCCCAGAAGCTACACTTCACAACCTTTCTACCCCTCATCTACGAGACCGCAGTTCCAGCCCCAGAGAGACAATCACGGAGTTCGAGGGTTCTGTTCCCGTGGACACTCCAGACTTCATCCAGGTGAGTCCAATTGCTTCAGACCCTTTTTTCCCTCTGTTTTCAGCAGGCAGACTTCCCTTTTTCTTTCAGACTTGGAGGTCCCTGTCGTCAGACTCTTGGATTCTCCAAACAGTAAAAGGTTACAGAATAGACTTTATCTCCATTCCTCATCAACTTTCTCTCCCAAATCCTGCTTTCCTGTCTCCTCATCAACGTGACATTCTTCATACAGAACTGATGTCCCTGAAAAACAAAGGTGCAACTCAAAGAGCTCCAGACTTCAGCGTTTTTTTCAGCAACGTCTTTCTAGTGACGAAGAAGTCAGGTGAATCCAGACCTATTATCAATTTAAAATTCCTCAATCCGTTCATACGGTATCATCATCTCAAACTGGAAGGCATACATCTTCTTCAAGACCTGTTACTTCAAAATGACTGGTTTACCCGTCTGGATTTGAAAGATGCTTACCTTTCCGTTTCCATACACCCTCTTTGTCGACGTTTTCTCAGATTCCAGTGGAACAACGAACCTTGGCAGTTCACGTGTCTCCCATTCGTGCTGAGCTCAGCCCCTTGGTGTTTCACGAAACTGCTCAAACCGATTTTGGCTCATCTTCGAGCTTTGGGCACAAGAAGCATTGTCTACCTGGACGACATCCTGTTCTTCGGTTCGGACAAACTTCGTCTTATATCTCAGACTACGTACGCCGTTCATCTTTTGGAAAATCTCGGTTTCTTGATCAACCACGAGAAATCTATTCTAGTGCCTTCTCAGACCATTCAGTTTCTCAGGTTTGAAATAGATTCCATTTCCTGCACTATCAAGTTACCTCGAACAAAAATTCTCTTGATCAGGAGGGAGATCAAGCGAGTTCTTCTTTTGACAGCAATTCCTTTGCGTCTCTTAGCTTGGATTGTGGGACTTTTGTCCTCTTCCATTCAGGCTATTTTTCCCAGCCCGCTCTACTACAGGGCAATGCAGAGTCTCAAAGCTCAGTTTCTTCAGATCCTTCTTACGATCAATTAGTCCCTCTCTCTCCAGACGTTCGAACAGAGCTGAACTGGTGGCTCCTTCATATGCAGGCGTGGAACGGTCAAGCGAATGTTGGTACTGTTCCGGATTTCATCATCAGTTCCGACGCCAGTCTGTGGGGATGGGGAGCAACTTGCACAGAAATATCCACAGGGGGTCTCTGGACCCACTCGGAATCAGGTTTGCACATAAATTGTTTAGAGCTCTTAGCTGGCTCTTTTGCCATCCACAGTCTAGCCAAGGACTTGACAGACTGCTGCATATTGCTTCGCATGAACAACATCTCTGCGGTCCAATATATCAATCGCTTGGGAGGCGCCCGTTCCAAGATCCTTTCGGACGTCACCAAAGACATTTATCCCTTCTGCCTCCAACTCAACATATCTCTGCAGGCAGAATATATCCCAGGCGAAACCAACTTGGAAGCAGATTGGTATTCCAGGTTTTGGAGAGATGCCAGCGATTGGATGCTCAACCGCGACATCTTTCTTTTACATGCGGAAGTACGAGGCCCTCTAGTTCTGGATCTTTTCGCTTCCTGAGTGAATCATCAGACTCCGGATTACTTCAGCTGGCTCCTGGATCCAGACTCAAAAGCAGTGGACGCTTTTCTACAATCATGGCCTCTAGACGGGGCGTATGCTTTTCCCCCTTTCGCAATGATTACGAGAATACTTCATTACCTCCAAACACTTCGAACAAATCTCATCTTGGTTACTCCCCTTTGGGCGAGCCAACCATGGTTTCCAGATCTTCTTTGCCTGTCCTTCAGAGACCCTCTTCTCCTTCCTCATTTTCCGAATCTTCTCACAGATCCGAAAGGGAACCTACACCCTTTTGTTCTTCAGCATCATTTGAGGCTAGTGGCTTGGTCTCTTTCAGGGGATCTTGGGATGTCCACGGGCTATCGAACTCGGCTCGCCAACTCCTTTGGGATTCATGGGCTCCTGGAACAAGACGTTGCTACATGTCTGCTTGGGGATCCTGGTCTCGCTGGTGTGTGGGACGGAATATTGATCCCTTTACGGCCCCTGTGATCTTCATTCTTAATTTTTTGTCTCATTTGTGCGATTCCGGTAAATCTTATAGGACAATTAATGTTTATAGATCTGCCATTTCTGCGTCCCACTCACCTATTCAGGGTCTTCCTGCGGGCAAGAACCCTCTCGTCTGTCGCTTAATGCGTGGTATCAGATTGGCTTTTCCCCCACAACCTAGGTATTCCTCTTTGTGGGACGTTTCCAGTGTACTGAGGTTTATCCAGACTTGGCCTGAGAATGAACTCAACTCCTCTCACTCTGCCATTTGTCTGCTAAACTTACACTACTCTTATGTTTAGTTTCTTTCCGTAGAGTGTCTGATGTCAGAGCCTTCGATCTCCAGGGCATTTCTTTTTCCCCTGAGGGAGTCACTTTCTCTATTTTTCGACGTACTAAGTGTGATTCCAGGTCTATTTCTTATCCCTTTTTTCCCTCCGAACCTAAACTTTGTGTCATTAACATGATTCGTTGCTACATTGACAAGACTGCTCCTTTTCGCTCTTCGAATTCCGGTCAATTATTGATCTCCCATGTCAAACCTCACAAACCTGTTTCTTCCCCTTCCTTAACCCGCTGGGTGCGTTGGCTACTTACCTCAGCCGGTATTGATTCCTCTTTTGGTGCTCACTCTGTGTGTGGCGCCGCGGCGTCTGCAGCTTTTTCTTCTGGGGTTTCTCTTTCAGACATTCTCCTCTCTGCAGATTGGTACCGCGAGTCGACCTATCGTACCTTCTATTTCCGCCCTTTGGATCATCCAGGTTCATCAGTACTGTCTGAGCGTTAAAACCGCAAATATGAGCCTCCTGTCATGTTTTAAAATTGTGGATTAATATAGCTTTAGTGCAGAGATAATCTGAATTTTAATAATGACAGGAGGCGAATATTTCCCTCCCTATCATCTTGTTTCATCCCTCCCTTTTTTCCTTACATTTTCTTTTTCCACAGTTTTATTCATATATTTTATGTTTCTTTTACAGTTTTTAATCATTTATGTTCTTTTTATTATTCTTTTATTAAGATAACAATTTCACGGTGTTAATTATTATTTTATTCTTTAACTTTTAACAGGTTTCTCCTGCTACTATAATGTTACTATGACCTTTTTCTATTTATGTCTTTCAGCTTAACCTGGACCGACTGCTCCTTCTTCAGATTTCCACTTTTGATTCCTGGTTGACCTTCTTGTCTTCGTTTGACATCTCATTCTCCATTGTCCTGTTGCAAGTTCTGTCCTGATGGATCCTTCTCCGCTGTTCAAAATCTATACTGGGACTTTCCCGTCTTCTTTTTTCATGTTCTGTTTTTTTGTTCGCCTCAAGAAAGAGGAAGTAATATGTTTACTCAGCTACTTGTTAGTGTAACTTTTTGCTGATTGGTTAATTTGTTCTGTTTTCTCTGCTGCTTTTGGAGGTGGTAGTAAAGAGAGTTTAAGCAAATATTTGCCTCCTGTCATTATTAAAATTCAGATTATCTCTGCACTAAAGCAAGGATAATCCACAATTGCAGTTGTCTTGAATAGTTTGCAGTTGAGTTTTCATGTGAGACACAGAATATTTAACGAAAATGTTTCTTAAAGGAACAGAAACAATATTATTCACCTGAAGCAAAACAGGGAGTCTACCTAAAAAACATTCAATGGTAGAAAAAAAGCAAAGGCCAAACATTACACATCTCTTTATAGACCACTTGCATCACAGAAACTACCTCAGAGATAGAAAGCTTAGAGGTTTTGCAAGGAAACTCCAGAGTAGAGGAGCACATTTTAAACCTACTGGAAACAACTTCTTGTAATTTAAATACTTGACTATAGTAGGCATTCAGTGTAATATGCTCATGTTGTAATTCAGGATCATTATTATCAAAAGAACAGGATATTGAGTGTATAGGAGTTTTCTTTACGGGTTCCATAAGGAATGGCCAGATTATTCTGTCATGGGGGCCTGTTCTGGAAGAGGTGCTGACCATAGTAAACAACATAAATAAAATGGAACCCATAAAGCAAGAAAACTAACACACACACAAATTAAAGGGAACACAAGTGTATTATATCTATATGCAAGAAACATGAAAGACTAATGCACAATAGAACACTCAATATAAATGAAAGGAGCAGGGCCTCTGGGTACAAGGAGCAGGGCCTCTCGGTAAAGGGAGCAGGGCCTCTCTGTACAGGGATAAAGCTAGTTCAGGAATACAGGAGGGAGGAACAGGAATGCAGCCAGCTCAGGAACACAGGATGGCAGCCAGCTCAGGAACACAGGATGGC
This sequence comes from Rhinophrynus dorsalis, assembly GCA_037306005.1. Taxonomy (NCBI): domain Eukaryota; kingdom Metazoa; phylum Chordata; class Amphibia; order Anura; family Rhinophrynidae; genus Rhinophrynus; species Rhinophrynus dorsalis. The sequence continues at coordinate 96,611,194 of CM074725.1, read as the reverse complement.
AGCCAGCTTAGGAACTCAGGGGTGCAGCTTAGCTCAAGCAACTCAGGGGTGCAGCTTAGCTCAAGCAACTCGGGTGCAGCTTAGCTCAAGCAGCTCGGGTGCAGCTTAGCTCAAGCAACTCAGGGGTGCAGCTTAGTTCAAGCAACTCAGGGTGCAGCTTAGCTCAAGCAACTCAGGGTCCAGGCCTAAAAGAAACTGAACTGGCACTGATCACTGATCACTATAATCTGGTGAAGAGGAAGGGGAGAGACTGAACTAAATACAGAGGAGTTAATTGCAAGGTAGGGCCGTCTGGGAACAGAATCCGATCTCTTTAGTCTGACTGCAGCAACCTACAACAGCACCAGAGAAAGATAGTGGCACTGTGAGGTACTGCATCACACTGAGGAGAGAAGGGAAACATGACACCATCATGCCATACCATCAGGGAGGCCCCACATTTATTCTGCAGCCAAAGTTGTTAAGAACTATCTTCAGCATAAAGAAGAACTAGGAGTCCTGGGACTGATGGTATTGCCCCCACAGAGCCATGATCTTAACATCACTGAGCCTGTCTGGGATAACATAAAGTCAGAGAAGCGACAGAGGCTGCTGAAATCCACAGAAGATCTGTGGTTAGTTTTCCAAGACCTACCTGCCGAGTTCCTTAAAAAACTGTGTGTAAGTGTACCTACAAGAATGTATGTTTATTTTTGTGGTACCTCACACACAGAACATAATTTATGTCTCCTCAGTAAACAAATACACATTGAACAGAATGCCTCATTACATAATTTATGTCTCATAAGGAGCAACAACTCCTATTGGGTGATTCAATGGGGACTTTACTGCTCCCATTGGGTGATTCAATGGGGGCATGTTTATGATACAGGGAGTTGGCCCACCCCCTCCAGCCCGCCCACCACTATCCAACTGACAAAAAAAAAATATAGCTGCCACTCTCACCTGAAGTAGGGGATATCAATAACTTCTCCCGGTCCACACACACTCTCACACAGGATCATGACCCCACAAACACACTGTTTCACCTCCCACAGATAATTGTAACCCTCCATACACTCTGTTTCAGTACCAGGGTGTAATGTTTCCATAAAATACAAACTCGGGGATAAACTTAATAGCAACTATTTTATTTAACTCTTTTCATCTCTTCAGTCAACCTCACTAACTTTCTGTTTTCAACTGTCACTCCTCCACTTCCTGCTTCCTGATTCCAGTCCTTGATCCTTAAAGGGAGAGAGATGCTTTGCTGTATGTTAAAGAGGGCAAGCCTCAAACACCACTTTCTATTTATTCCCTCAGCATATTGCTACGCTGCCTCAACTGAAGAGCCACCGTGTGTTATATTGCTATGTTACCTCAACTTAACCCTTTGAGTGCCAGAGGGGTACACAACGCATTGCAAAGCAATGCGTTACGTACCCCTCTGCCACTCAAAGGGTTAAGTAAGGAGGAGTTACTGCTCCCATTGGGTGATTCAATGGGGGAGTGATTTAAATCATGCAGGTAGTTGTCCTGCCCCCACTATCCAGCCCGCCCACCACTATCCAAGTAACTGAAAAAACAAAATGGCTGCCACCCGCTCCTACACCACAGACACAAAACACACACACACTTTCACACACTCACACTCTCTCACACTCACACACACTCTCTCACACACTCTCACTCACACACTCACACTCTCACTCACACACACTCTCACACTCAATCACACACACTCACACTCTCAATCACACACACACTCACACACACACTCTCTCACTCACACTCTCTCAGTCACACTCTCTCACTCTCATACACCCTCTCACTCACACTCTCTCACACTCTCACTCAATCACACACACTCACTAACACACTCACATGCAATCACTCACACACACTCACTCACACGCACTCACACCCCGGGAGCCAGCACGATCCACCTTCCACCATAGTCTCACTCACACTCACTCACACCCCGGGAGCCAGCACGATCCACCTTCTACCATAGTATGTGCAATTACCACATGCATTTCAACTACATGAATGAATGCCATTCACTCACACTCACTCACTCACTCACTCACACCCCAGGAGCCAGCACGATCCACCTTCCACCATAGTATGTGCAATTGCTACATGCATTTCAACTAAATGAATGAATGCAACAGTGGAGGCATAAGTACAAACACAAACTCATTACAATGACACATAAGTCACCCCCTTATGTCTCACTTCTGTGTGTGTGTGTCTCTGTGTGTGCCTGTGTGTTCCTCACTGTGTGTGTTGCATGTCTGTATCAAACTCTATGTGACTGTATGTTGTGCATTGCATGTATGTGTGTATGACTGTGTCGCTCTTTATGCATCTCAGTGCATGTGTGTGTGTGTCTCTGTGTGTGCGTCTTGCATCCGTGTGTGTGCATTAATTCCCTATATAGCCTGACGGGCAGCGCCATCCCACATTGCTAGTATATATATATATACAACATTTTAAGGACAAGCTTTCTAGAGTAATGCTCCCTTTTTCAAGTCAGAAGCTTACTGGTTTTAAAACAATGAAAGATATACATCAAAAACCATGCCAAAGAAATCACAAACTGATGAGTAATAAATCACCTAACAGAGGAATGCAGGAGTTGGGGGGAGAGAAGGATGGGCAAGATAGACTGAAAGAGAGAGAGACAGATCCATAGTATATGATAAATAGAAAACTGTGAGAAAGATTGGGAAACGTACTAAAATAAAATAAATATGTAAAGTTAGGAGATATGCAAGGAATTCCAATTCCTTATTTAAAAACACAAAACACAAATTGGGTTCTCTGACTGCTACAATGTATCATGCGCCAGCATTAGGTATATATATATAGAGAGAGTGAGAGTAAGAGGACACTTACGTTTTGTTACATGCCGACTTTGTAGTCAATTTAGCTGGCGTACGCAGGATCACAAAGCCTTCCTGCTGGGGAAACTCCCATGTATCTGGAGATTCTTCCAAATCAAAAAGCAATGCCAAGTGTTTGAAAAAGTATCAAAACTCCTTTATTAGAAGTTTGTTCAAATCAAAAAAATAATTTTCTTACAAATGGTTGTCACGGTAATCAGGCAAATAAGGACAGGCACGAATATAAAATATAAATCCACCTTTATTAATAAGTACAGTAATAATAGTATAGCTCACAAAACCCCAGAACAGAGGATGATAGGACCAAGGCTCCCATCTGGAGCTTCACACTGTGCTGTGCACTGCACTACTGCGAGATACCGGAGACTAGGACCATGGTTCGGGTGGACCACCAGAGGAAACAGTAACAGAGGCACAAGTCTCCACCCTGGGTAATGCGACCAGAGGCAACAGAGAGCGAGAGCAGACCTGAACTATGAAACACCGAGACTGATGGTCAGGCAAGTTGGGTATAGAGCCATTAGTCAGCAGTAGCCACAGGTCAGACGAGCCGGGGACTAGACGGATCGATAGGCAGCAAGAGCCAGAGGTCAGACAAACCGGGGACTACACGAAGCAAGCAAGTCAGCCAGAGCCACAGGTCAGAACAGATGTGGGTAGTCAGACAAGCCGGGGTCATATACTGAGCGAGTTAGTCAGCCAGAGCCACAGGTCAGAACTGATGTGGGTAGTCAGACAAGCCGGGGTCATACACAGAGTGAATACTCAGACAGGCATGGATCACAACGGAGCAAGCAGGAACGTTCCTCAGGTCCAAATCCTTTCCATTGAAGTAGATATTGTAGCTGGCCTCTGACCCTACAAGAGTCCAGGATACTCTGTACCTCATACTCCTCATAGTCCCCTACTTGAACAGGTCTGGGATGGACTGGAGTCCTAGTATAATGGTTACAAACCAGGGGCTTGAGGAGCGACACATGAAACACACTGGAAATGCACATGCTAGTGGGAAGCTCAAGGGCATATTTCACAGGGTTAATCTTGCAAAGAACCCGAAAGAGACCCATAAATCTGGGAGACAGCTTTTTACAAGGCACCTGGAGATGGATATTACGAGAGGACAGCCATACTCTCTCCCCCATCTGAAAAAATGGAGCTGGTAATTGCCTACTGTCTGCTTGTCTCTTATAGTGCATCATGGAACTCTGCAGGGATGTCTGAACCCGTACCCACGTGGAGCGGAGCACCCTCAAGTGCTCCTCCAGAGCAGTAATGTTCTGTGCCTCAAAGGTATCAGGCAGAAGAGAAGGCTGGAAACCATAATTAATCACAAAGGGAGAGTTCCTAGAGGAGGAATTAACTGCACTGTTTCTAGCCAGCTCCGCCCACGGTAACAAGTTCGCCCAGTTGTCAAGATGGTCAAAAATGAAACAACGGAGAAACTGTTCTAGCGCATGATTAGACCTTTCAGCAGTACTGTTTGACTGTGGGTGGTAAGCTGAGGAGAACGAGAGTTGGATCCCCATCTGAACGCAAAAAGCTCTCCAGAAACCTGACACAAACTGGCTCCCATGATCTGAGACCACCACCTTGGGTATACCCTGGAGACGAACTATCTGTTTCGCAAAGATCTCGGCCAACTCCTTAGAAGAGGGGAGTCCCTTAAGCGGCACGAAATGGGCCATTTTGGAAAATCTATCCACGATCATAAGAATGACCATGTAACCCTCAGAGATCTGCAACTCAACCATAAAGACAATTGACAAGTGAGACCATGGACGCTCCCCATTCGGCATGGGCTACAGGAGGCCGACCAGCAGGTGATGAGGAATCTTAGTCCGTGCACAAGAGGAACATGCTGAAACAAAAGCAGAACAGTCTGCCCTCATGCTGGGCCACAAAAGTGTCTGGACATCGACCATATCAGTTGGTCTGTATCAACATGTCCTGCAGCCTTTGAGGAATGGTATGTCTCCAGAAGTCTGGCACAGTGGGATTCGGGCAGAAAACATCTCCCATTAGATCTCTCCTCCGGGGCGGAAGCTTGGGCAGCCAAAATCTCCTCGCCCAGCGGAGATGTTATACTGGTGCGTATCGTAGCCAAGATGGGGTTGTGAAGAATAACAGGCACCGGAGGAGACTCCTCCTGGGACTGGGACCCAAATTGTCGAGAGAGCGCATCCACTCTAATATTTTTGGTACCAGGGAGGTAGGAAACCACAAAATTAAACCTCAAAAGGAACAGGGCCCATCTGGCCTGACTTGAAGACAACCTCTTAGCCTCAGATAAATATGTGAGGTTTTTGTGATCCGTCAGTATCAGGATCGGAACCACTGTGCCCTCCAACAGATAACGCCATTCTTTCAAAGCCAGGATGATGGTGAGTAATTCCCGATCGCCCACATCATATAGACTCTCAGGCTTCAACAGTTTTTTTAGAGAAAAAAGCTGCATGGTAGCAATTGTTTACCAAGGCCTGCTCACTGGGATAGCAACGTGCCTACACCGGACCCCGAGGCATCCACCTCCAGTGTAAATGGCAGGGAGGGGTTCGGGTGGGACATTATCGGGGCCTTCGCAAAGGCGGACTTCAAGTCTTTAAAAGCCTGAAGTGCTTCAGGTGCTCAGTCTGAAGGATTAGCGCCCTTCTGAGTCATGTCAGTGAGTGGTTTCACGACTGAGGAAAAGTTTAGTATAAACTTCCTGTAATAATTAGTGAAGCCCAGGAACCTTTGTATGTATTTTAGCCCCACAGGAAGTGGCCACTGTAAGACAGCAGACAGATTTTGCGGATCCATGGCTAGACCAGTGGATGAAATCACGTATCCCAAGAAGGTCACCTGGGATTTGTGGAATTCACACTTCTCTAATTTGCAGAACAACTTTTTGTAGAACTCAGTCTACATCTGCTCTATGTGTCTCCAAGGTAGGAGAATGGATGAGTATATCGTCCAAATATACTACAACACAGCTCTGGAGTAGGTCTCTTAAAAAATCATTAATGAACTCCTGGAAGACAGCGGGAGCGTTGCACAATCCGAAAGGCATAACCAAAAACTTATAGTGCCCGCTCCGAGTGTTAAACACTGTCTTCCATTCATCGCCCTCTCTTATTCGTATCAAGTTGTATGTGGCCCTCAAGTCAAGTTTCGTGAAAATTGTCGAGCCTTTGATACGATCAAACAGCTCCGTGATCAATGGTATAGGATACGCTTTCTTTACTGTTAGCTTATTTAGGCCCCTGAGGTCTGAGTTTCCCATTTTTTTTCTTAAAGAAAAAAGGAGCCTACGCCTGCAGGGGAGGAAGACTTCCTAATAATGCCCCTAGCTAGGGAGTCCTCCACATAGTCCTCCACGACCTTGTTCTCCTCCACCAACAAGGGATAAACTTGGCCCCTAGGAGGTCTGGCCCCTGGTACCAGATCAACAATACAATCATAGGGCCTATGTGGCAGCAATGTACTGGCCTCTACCTTTTTAAATGCCTCTTTGTAGGCCTGATACTCAGCAGGTAACAAGGTAGAGGTACACAATATTCTCTTAGGCTGCTGGAGGCAAGACCTCGAACATAGAGATGACCACGACAGGATGTCACAGGTTTGCCAATCAATTTTAGGGTTGTGAGTCTGCAGCCATGGAAACCCCAGAATGATGGCATAATGGGGGGAATGTATCACCTGGAACTGTTGTCTCCACATGGAGTGCCCCTATCCTCAGAAACAAGGGATGAGTCTTATGAGTAACTTATGCCGGCTGTAGAGGTCTACCGTCAATAGCCTCAATGGCCAACAGAGCGGATTGAGGCAACAGCGGAATAGCGCGTTTGGCCGTGAAATCTGCATCAATGAAAAACCCAGAGGTCCCTGAGTCCAGTAGTGCCGGAGCCACCACAGAAGACTCAGCCAAATATAGTACGACTTCAAAATAGGCTTGTCCATTACTTTGTGAAATTTCACCCAGGGTCTGTCCCCTACTTGACCCTAGGTGCGGGCGTTTTCCCAGCCGAATAGGACAAGCACGCAACAAATGGCCAGGTTTCCCACAGTATAAGCAAAGGCTCCTCCTCCTACGCTGAGCCCTCTCCTCCTCAGAAAGGTGTGTGAAGCCTAGCTGCATAGGTTTCCCCTGGCGGGGTCAGAAATAGAAGGTGTGGGTGGTGAGGGAGGACAGGGTGGGAGTGAGAAACTAGGTGCCAACTGGGGTAAAATTTTACGCCCATGTTCTTTGAATGAAGGCCTCTCACGGATTCTCGTGTCTAACAGGATGGTGACTGAGATCAACTCCTCCAGATCAGCAGGTAGTTCCCGGGCTGCCGTCTCATCCTTATTTGTGTCAGACAAGCCCTGGGACAATGCGGCAACTAGGGCTTCATTGTTCCAACCAAACTCTGCCACCAGAGTGCGGAACTCAATAGCTTAGTCCGCTACAGTACGTGCACCCTGCTGTATTGTTCATAAGTCGTTTATCAGCGGAGGTAGCATGCCCAGGAACGTCAAAGACTCTCTGAAATGAGGCTACAAATTCCAAGAAACTGTGGATTATGGGCTTCTCTGTCTGCCATAGTGGATTGGCCCAGGCCAATGCCTTGCCAGACAGAATGGAGATCAGGAGTCCCACCTTACTTCACTCAGTAGGGAATGCGTGGGGTACCATCTCTAAAAAAATTCCCAGCTGATTAAGGAACCCCCAACACATAGCAGGTTCCCCATCATCTCTTTGGGGTAGAGGAGCGGAGCCAGACAATCCTCTACATATGCTCACCTCAAGGGCAGTGGCCACAAGCGGTGCAGGTGCTGGGGAAGCCACCAGTTGCGAAGCAAATCGGTCTAGGTGAGCCGTGTGATTAAACAGTGTCTGCATAGCAAATGACAATTGGTCAATTCTATGATCCTGAGAATCCATCCAGGACAGGATGCTCTGATTAGGTAGACTGCCTGTACCTTCAGTAGACATGGCCCTTACAACTGTCATGGTAATCAGGCACCTTTATTAATAAGTACAGTAATAATAGTATAGCCCACAAAACCCCAGAACAGAGGATGATAGATCCAAGGTTCCCACCCGGAGCTGCACACTGTGCTGCGCACTGCACTACTGCGAGGTACCGGAGACTAGGACTACGGTGTGGTTGGAACACCAGAGGGAAAAGTAACTGAGGCACAAATCTCCACCCTGGGTCATGTGACCAGAGGCAACAGGGAGCGAGAGCAGACCTGAACCATGAAACACTGAGACTGATGGTCAGGCAAGTTTGGAGAGTATAGAGCCAGTAGTCAACCAGAGCCACAGGTCAGACAAGCTGGGGACTAGCGATAGGCAGCAAGATCCAGAGGTCAGACAAACAGGGGACTACATCGAGAGATTAAGTCAGCCAGAGACACAAGTCAGAACCGATGTGGGTAGTCAGACAAGCTGGGGTCAAACACGGAGCGAGTTAGTCAGCCAGACCCACAGGTCAGAACCGATGTGGGTAGTCAGACAAGCTGGGGTCATACACAGAGTGAATACTCAGACAGGCACGGATAACAACAGAGCAAGCAGAAGCTATCAGAATCACCATGTAAGGGCAATGACTCCCAGGCCCAGGGAGGTTTATCAAGGAGCAGGAGAAGATGAAGCAAATTAGGCCACACAGAATAGGCCCATAAACAGGTGTCCTAGCCAGTCCCTGTTTCATGATGTCAGCAATGCGGAGGTGGCCGCAACTATGCCAGCCAACACACCACAGAGGAAGGAAGCACAGGAAAACTAGACTTCTGAGGTAGACTGTGGTAGTGGTTCTACCTGTTTCTAAGCAACACGCTTTTTCTTCAGGAACCAACAATTGAACGAAACAATGTACCAACAAATTTAGAGAGGAAAATCCGGCATTTGTATATTCCTTTGTTCAATTGTTGGTTTCTGAAGAAAGAGCGTGTTGCTTAGAAATGCGTAGAACCACTTGTAACAAAATTATTTTTTGATTTGAATGAACTTCTAATAAAGGATTTTTTATACTTTTTTAAACACTTGGCATCACTTTTTGATTTGGAAGAACCTTCATATACACAGGAGTTTCCTCAGCAGAACGGGTTTGTGATCCTGCAAACAAATTGCGATCTAAATGGACTACAGAGCCGGCATGGAACAAAAGGTAAGTGTCCTCTTACTATCTCCATATTCCTAATGCTGGCACATGATACATTGTAGCAGTCATCACCCCCAGTTTGTGTTTTGTGTTTCTACTTTTTGAGGAGCCTGTGGCAGTCTCGTTTTGGTGGGGAGCAAGGACTCTGATATCTAGACTGAGTGTAGGCAGTCTGAATCCTTCATCCGCAATTTCAGTCCATTGTTAATGGACTGGAATCTAGTAAGTGCTTTGGAATCTGGATGGGAGCCTCTTTACCAGTTGATATCATGCACTATTAGTGCTCCTTCTCCAGGGGAGGGCTGGTCTGGGTGGCAGGGGGGAAATTGCCCCCTGGGCTGGTCGTATGTCTGGGCTGGTGGGCCACTCATGCTTGTTGCTGCAAATATAGCTACACTAGTGATACCACAGAGCTTACAATTGAAATGGAGCTACAATCCAAGTAGAGCTACACTAGTAGCATAACCCAATTCTCTTGTACGTTATATGGTATCACTATTGCAGATTTACTTAAATTGTAAGCACTGTAGTTGCACCAGTGTAACCTCATTTCAATTGTAAGCTTCGTGGTATTGTTTGCCTTACTTCACAACACTAACCCTTTGAGTGCCAGAGGGGTACTGCGTGGCATACCCCTCTGGCACTCAAAGGGTTAACGACAACTTTAAAATTAACAAAAGGGTGTGGGCTGGAACGATAGTAGAACTGGGCCACTTGATTGTGGTTGCCCTTCAGGCCACAAGTTGCCAGCCCTCCCCTGTCCTTCTCTTTCTTTGTGTGAAGTCCTTATTTAGTCCAGTGTGTTTGGTGTAGTTTTTAAGTTCCCTCTTATTATATTGATTTTAAGGTTATGGATGAAGTGGTTCCTCTAGGTGAAATGTTGGAAGACTGGAGTATGGTTCTTTGTTTTACGGCTTTTATCAGTAGATTGTCTGTGTGTATCCATTCTTAGATTAAGTGGTAGGCCTGGTTCTCCAATGTAACATCCAGTTTCACATTCAGTGAATTATATCATATATCCAGTATTTGCTGATGTACATGAATATAATCCTATAATGTTGTATAATATGTTTCTGTGTTGTGCAGCATTGTTTCCACAGATGTGTTGACATGATTTGCAGCATGATGTTTTGCGATGTTTGGTCCCATTATCAGTGTTTTTCTGTCCATTGGTCAGTTTTTTATTTGTGGTCAGGGCTTCCAGCGATTTTGGACAAGTAATGTATGCCAAACCCCGAGCTTACGCCAGCTCGGGTGCTGTTCGACGAGGTAGGCCTGAATGGAGGCCTCCTCTAGATTTAAAATGGGGGTGCTGGAGGGGGGGGCACGCTGATGGCGCGTCCCGTGGGAGAGACTGCTGGCTGCTTATGAACCTGCAGCCCCTCCCACAATTGCAGGCCCGGCCTTTTATTTGTGGTCAGGGCTTCCAGCGATTTTGGACAAGTAATGTATGCCAAACCCCGAGCTTACGCCAGCTCGGGTGCTGTTCGACGAGGTAGGCCTGAATGGAGGCAAAAAAGACAGTTTGATACAAGCAGTTTATTACATTAATACAGAAAAATACATTACTTTGCTAATTCGGTAATAGCTTTCCGAATTTCTTCTGATGGATTATGGACATAGCGTGAGTAACAAGAAGACTGCCACCTGCCTAAGCGTTGAATGATGTGGACCGGGACACCATTCTTAGATGCTGAGGAAGCTGCCCCTATCCTGAAGGAGTGCCCAGAAAATTTGTTCGGGTTTAACCCTAAGCGGGTAAGGATAGTGCGAACATATGACATGAATTCAGGTGTGGTGAGAGGGCCCGAGTGTAGAGGAAGAAGGGGACTGTCCGCGGTTTCATGCTGATGAAGAGTAGTGAGATCAACCAAAGCTTGGTAGGGACACCAGGGATCGTGAGTTGCAAAGTATGGAATGTGAACGCCTTCTTGAGCTTGGTCAGTTTTGGAATGTGCCAAAAAGAGGGTGAAGTGACTAGTGTGCCGGACGAGTTGATCCCGGCGCACAAAGATATCGGACTTAGAGCGGCAGGAGAACTCGCCCGGCCTTAGAAAGCCGAAGAAGGCAAGGCAGATAGCAGCTAGGATTGTGGTATTAGTATGGAGTGAAAAAGGTGCTAATTTCAACAGGTTATACATATCCTTAAATATCTCTCCCGTAATAGGCAGCCTAGCACGAGTAGCCGAAGGTTGCAGGCGGGTCAAGCCTCTAAGAAAAAGCTTCACGCTATACAGTGAGAGAATAGAAGGAGACAAGGGGTGCATTAGTGCGTGATGGTGCTGAATACCTGCTAAATATGTTTTGATAGTGGTTGGTGACAACTTAAGACCTACATGGCAGTGAGACGCGAAAGCTAGAATAGTGGATTGTGAGAAAGAGAGCGGTGAATTGGTGAGGATTAAGAACGATTGAAAGGTTTTCCAGGCTTTGTCATAGGACCTCCTAGTATTGGGGGCTAGGCCATTCTGCATAACAGACGAGGCTTCGGCAAGCAGGAAACTTAAATTGTAGTTAGTTCCGTAAATGACAGAGGAACTGTAGCCTTCTGATGTGATTCGAAGGGGTTCTGTAATTGAAGTTGGGAAAGGTAATTAGAGGCTGCGTTTTCTTGACTAGAGGAATATGAGGGATGTATAGTAAACTTGTTTATGAGAGACAGCCAATTTAATTTCTTTAACAATTTATTGATGGTAGGTGATGGGGATCTACCTTTTTGAATAAGTTTAACGATGTCAGAAGAGGTATAGAACCTAACCGCCTGTCCTACCCATAAGTGGGACCAAGAGGCTGCCGCAGCTACCATGGGGAAAATGTCAGATAGACCTATGGTGGTCGACAAGTCGGCCGAAGAACTAATTTCTTCTGGCCACCTGTCGCACAACCATTTCGGACCCCAAGAAGCGGCAAAGCCAAGATTTACTTTGGCCACCGTAAACACCGCTGGACTAGATGAGGAAGGGGAGGGGGGGAACATAGTCCTGCCATTCCAGTTAGACAGGAATTTAGCCCACATAGATAATTCCTCTCTGGCTTCATCGTGGATCTGAATGAGTGAATGAGACTTCGGGGCGGAAGGGAGAAGAGAGAGTAATTGGGAAAGGAAAGCCCTACCTTGGGGCAAGATTCTCATGGCGAAACTTAAATACCCAATCAATGATTGCAGTTCTGTTTTGGTCAAGAATTCAGAATTAGCCCCATTACTTACAATAGGGATAATTCTATCCAATTTTGCTTTAGGGATCCTGGCTTCCAATAGTACCGTATCTAGAACGATACCCAGAAACTCTAACTCTTTGGTAGGGCCAAGTGACTTACCCGGGGATAATGGGATATTGAGATATTCAAACAATTCCTGGAGTTTGCGAAGGCTATTAGGAATAGAACAGGTATTTTCAATGAGGAGAAAATCGTCCAAGTAGTGTAGAACTCCTGGACAATGGCAATAATTCAATAATAGCCAACACAAAATTTCCGCGAAACTGTCGAAAATTTTTGGGCTGCTACGGGATCCAAATGTCAAAGAAGTGGCGAAGTAATACTGTCCTGCCCATTTCAAGCCTTGTAGATGCCATAGCGATGGGTGAACGGGAAGTAACTTAAAGGCATCCTTAATATCAGATTTGGAGAGCCAGCAGTACGGGAGTGATTGTTGGATAAGGCAAATGGCGTCATCTATCGTAGCATACTGGAGAGAATACGATTCGGGTGGAATTAGGGAGTTTATGCTTGGCAAGCGCGTAGAGTGGGGCGCTGATAGGTCAAGGATCAATCTTTTCTTATCTGAGAATTTATGCTTAGCTAATCCAATGGGGTTTATACGCCATACGGGAAAGGGAGGGGAAGGGAATGGGCCAATAATAAATTTTTTCTCAGCTTCTTTAGCCAGCAAGGAAGAGACCATTTCAGGGTCGCTCAAAGCCGAAACTAAATTAGGACATTCCAGAGATGTTGCCGGGTAGGCTACAACACCTGTGTGGAATCCTTCAGAAAGACCCTTAACAATATAATTCACTAAAGACCTGTCGTGATGATTAGTAAGAAGACTCTGGAGTCCCGGCACATAGATTCCACCGTGTTTTTTATTAAAGGATCCAAGCTTTGGACAAATGACCCTGGAATGGGAATCCCTGCAGTTAGTGCAGATATGCAACATCCTACATCCGCCAAAAAAACAACCCCTAGAATTGAAATTGTTACAAATAGGGGAGTTCCCTTGATAGTAAATTGGCCTCCCTTGCTTATCATAGGCCGGGCGGGATGAGGCTCTAACTGGGGGAGCCGACTGGGGGGAAGCCTCAGCTTGTTGTATACCCGAAGGGCCGGCCACAGGGGGGGCAGTAGGACATAAACCTGTTGAATGAAAGGATGATTGACAGTTTTGGCACACAGGGGCCTTAAGTCCGGCGAAGTGCCGGCAGAACAGCTCCATATCCAAACAGCTCCAATCAGTCACGAAATTGAATTGTGCCAGCGCGGCGGCTGCCTTGGCTGAAAAGGACCGGTGGTAATCATAGAAAGTATGACCGCCGTACTTATGCGCTAGATCTACCACCAGATGTAAATAAAGATCCAACTCCTGGCGTCTATGCGGGAAAGCCGAGCAGATGATGTCCCGATAGACACCAAAAGCTAGCACAAATTCCGTGACTGAAAGCTTTTTATTGAGCCGTGGATCTTTAGACTTGAGAGTAACCGACACTTCGCCGCAGTTAATGACTTTACTTTCTGCCAGATCCTGTGATGCGATGAGCAGTGAAACTAAATTAACATCCTTGCCTTCTATAATGTCTCTGCGGATGTTTGCCGGAATGAGATGAGCAGGTGAAACTCTGGGGGCTGCAACTAGTGTGTTACCTGGAAGAGGAGCATTTGGCATCATAACGGCAGGTGTAAGTGGACGAGGAGCGTTTTCAAGTGAAGCTACTCTGGCTTGAATGTCGGCCAGCATATGTGTGATTTGGGCGAACTGGTCTGACGCAGTGTTGGCCGGGAGAGGGGGAGATAAGGATAAAGAATGAGGGGATGATTGGGCTGAGGAGGGGTTGGGGAACAGGAGCTTGAACAGCTCTGCCTTCCTTGCTGATGCGGGAAAGGGGATGTGCAGGCGGTTTAGTTCAGCCATCAGCTTCCCCACCGTCCAGCTTCTTAAAGAAGGGCTCCTGGGTGTAGGGGCTGGAACGGCCGCTTGAGGAGTCTCATTGCCAGACTGGGCCACTTGATCGTTATTCTCCATGGTATTCTAGAAGAGAAATAGATAATAAAGGCCTAAGATTCCATTCTGAGTGAGAGTAATAGGGACTGCCTCAGTCACTTCTACTAGTAAAAGGGGCCAATCTAGAGTTCCTATGTTCCCTACTACAGGGGGTGAGCTGGGAACGAACCTTCGGCCTCTTCGAAGAGGTAAGGCGTAATACTAGAGTGTCTTCAGCCTCCACGAAGAGTTAAGGCAACAATCTACGGGAGCCTACAGTCTCCGCAAGGAGGCAAAGCTGAAACTAAAGGTCGTCTTCTACAAAGAGGTACGGGTGATTACTGCCTGTACGAAGAGTTAAAGACTTGACCAAGGGTACCTTGGCTTCTATGAAGGGGTCGTGGAGGAGGCTAAGGGTACCTTTATCTACTGATGAGGTAGGCACGAAACTAAGGGTGCCTTCGGCCTCTACGAAGAGGTAAGGCATGAACTAAGGGAGTCTTCGGCCTCAACGAAGAGGTAAGACATGAAACTAAGGGAGCCTTCGGCCTCAACGAAGAGGTAAGGCATGGGCTAATGGAGTCTAAGACCTCTAAAAGAGATCAGGCCTGTAATCAAGGGAGTCTTCGGCCTCTACGAAGAGGTAAGACATGAGACTAAGGGGGGGGGGGCCTTCGGCCTCAACGAAGAGGTAAGGCAAGAACTAAAAGGAGCCTTCGGCCTCTACGAAGAGGTAAGGCAAGAACTAAAGGAGCCTTCGACCTCAACGAAGAGGTAAGGCATAACTAAGGGAGCCTTTGGCTTCTACAAAGAGGTAAGGCATGAACTACAGGAGCCTTCGACCTCTATGAAGAAGAAAAGGCACGAAACTGAGAGAGCCCTCAACCTCATGATGAGGAAAGGCATTTGACCGAGGGGCCTTCGGCCTCTACGAAGAGGTAAGGCGTGAAACTAAGAGGGCCTTCGGCCTCTGTGCAGAGGTAAGGCATGAAGCTAAAGGGAGCCTTCGGCCTCTACGAAGAGGTAAGGCAAATACTAAAATATCGAAAAGTAACAAACAAGGAGAGGTAGAAAGCATGCATGATACTTGGATTACCAAATTACAGAGTGCCGTGGACCTGCCACTTGTCGTACTGGGGCCTTTGCCTTTACTGGGAGACAGTACCACCAACTGGATTCTGCCACCCAGCGGAGGCACCAAGACCGTGCCTGGTGTGTATAAACCCAAATTGAGAGGGAAGCAACCTAAAGTCCTAATGGGGTGCAAGAGAAAGCAAAGTGCGCCCCGGGCGCGAGAAAAGCACGAAAATAGGCCCCTTAGCATACCACAGTGATGGAAAGGTGGGGACCGGAGCAGGACTCAGCATGGGGAAGAAGTTTCCCTAGGAAGAACCTTTAAATGCAGATCCTGAGGCGGTGTGTCAGTGAAATTGAGAGAAGAAACTGGACACTTGTGCAGGGTGACTTATACCAGAACTTACCTTTGAGTGAGCTTGACGGACTATTACAGAGAACATAGGATATAATTAGGACCTGACCAAAAACCGAACTGCCAGAAAACAAATGATAGTGGTAGCGGGTCCTACCTGGCTGAGAATTAATCTTGCCAGATGGTTTCTTAAAGAAGTAGGGAAATAATTTCGAGATACCCCAAGTAAGCCTGGACTGATTGGCTGCTGAAATAACAGAACCTGCTAGGGAAAATCAGGTCAGGGAAAAGAAGGAAGGGAAATATGAGGACAGAGGAGTTACTTTTTTTTTTTTTTTTTTTTTTTAAATTGAGCACTTGGAAGTAGATTACTGTGCTGAACCTAGAACATGCACCTGTTTATCATGACTGTAGAATGAGACTAAGACCTAAAGCATGAATGGTTCAAGCATGCTTGGGAATGATAGACAGGCACTGGAAGGGTCAATTAAGCACTTGTTTTAAGAGTAAACACTCACACAACCTTAACAGCATTATAATTAAATTGTTATATAAGCTGAAAGTGTCCAAAACCCAATCCTTCAGAGATGTTCAGCAATCAAAGGGTTAATATTACCATTTATATGACATTGATCTGAGGACAGTAATAAAAGCAAAGAGAGGGTATAACATAAACATTTTAATAGCATAAACTATGACATGAATGAGCAGCCTTCTGAATTTGGAGTATAACTTCCTGAATCCTGACATGGACCAGACAGCTGGATGTGAGGTTAGAATATAAGACAAACAATCTAGCTGATGAAAATGACTCTATAAGGGTTTCAGTTCTGTGAAGTGCTTTATCAGAGCCCAAAAGCATGCTGACAGGAAGGACTTCGTCTCTCTCTCTCCCCAAGTACCCAGACACATGTAAAACAATTGGATACATATATATTTGTGGCTCAGTAGCTCGTTTGCCCCCACGCTTACCCGCATTGACTGGTACTCCCACATTGACTGGTAGTAGGATCGGAGGAGGATTCACTTACCTTCCTCGTGGCGATCGAAACCGGAAGTGACGAAACGGCTTAACCGGAAGTGAGGAATGAATGCTTACCGGTGATGACCGAACACGAGGAACTGCTCGCACGCTGATGGCGCGTCCCGTGGGAGAGACTGCTGGCTGCTTATGAACCTGCAGCCCCTCCCACAATTGCAGGCCCGGCCTTTTATTAATCAATTTTTTTCAGTTTTTCTGGTTGCCTGAATGCAAGACTATGTGATTGGGGGATATGTCTTTTAAAGCAGAACTTTCATCACATGAATATAGAGCCTGCCGAAAAGATTCTATTTTTCTTTAATGCAGCAATTATTATTGAAACGACAACTATGTCTATGCATATAGCTAATGTAATTATGATTTATGGCTCTATCTTCATCTGATGAAAGTTCCACTTTAACACTAAATCACCTGTTAGCCAGGGCTGTACCTCTTTGATGATGCTGTGTATTTCTTATAGTGCAGGGTTGTATGTAGTCACTAGTGATATGCGTGTAGTGACTTCTTTCTCTTTGTATTGCAACTTATGCTCTCATGGCGTTCTCAATGCAGATGTTATTTTCTTTGAGATTGTCCTTGTTTTGTAGCCTTTCTAATTGAATGATTCAGACAGTGATTTTAGATGATTATTGAGGTCGTTGGTTTCATAGCATATGTGGTGGTATCTGATAGTACTTGATGGATGGATGCAAACTGGATTTATGAAGATAACTGCACCTGCCCTTCATTTTCTGTGTACAGATAAGCTTAGGTTTCCCTTGGTGAAAGTTATGGTTGTGTCCAGTAAATGTTCATCCATCCAATAAACTTAGTATGGATTTCTCTACAAAAAGTGTACAAAGACATATTCCCCAAACTGCCTATTCTTGCATTCAGTCAACACTGAATCTGAAACAAAATGTGATTAATAGAAAACTCAACAATGAATGGACAAACACTGATAATGGGACCAAACTTTCAACAACTCATGCTGCTTATCAACAAATTTATTAAAAAAATACTGCACAAGACAACATCAAGATATACATCATTAAAGGATTATATTCATGTATATATATCAAGGCAGTGGTGCTCTGCACTCAGTCAGTCATCCATCAAAAATATCAATCATGTTAGCGATCACACTGGGGGCAAAATTGTACTATACTTGTACACCCTCTCTGACGCATTTCGCACCTACTGGGTGCTTACTCATAGATAGTTACGTTATCTGAGTAACGGATATTTAAACCCTCTGTTGGAAACCATCAATTATTTTAATTGGATAAAAACAAATTATTGGACGTGTACAGAAAAGTTCTCAATACGGATACTCCCATAGGACAAACATACAATATAATAATAAACACAGCACTAATACCAACCAGATCACAGTAATATGGAGATCAGTTTACCGCGGGGGGAGAAAGAAAAATATTAAACTATGTTACTGATATCCCACTCTGAGTTGAGACCATAAGGTACTCTCGTATTAAGTTTAAAGATCCAATAAGCCTCTCTGCGGGTGATCAATTCTATGATATTTCCACCCCTCGGTGAAACCACAACGCGTTCAATGCCTATAAACGTGACAAGTGACAAATCCCCATTATGCTTATCCAAAATATGTCGTGATACTGCAGAATCTCGATTATGAACATCTGTCTTGTAAAGATGTTCCTGCAGGCGTACCTTTAAAGGATGAATAGTATGCCCTACATATTGCATATGGCAATCCTTGCATGTAAATAGATATATAATAGATGTGGAGTTGCAGTTCACATAAGCAGTAATAGGAAACGTCCCCAGTCACAGTAGATTTAAAAGCCTGACTGATTTGAATATAGGTACATACTCTACATACCCGATTACCACACCTATAGCAACCCACTTGCTTCAACCAAGTTGGTTGACAAGATTTTCAACTTTGGAGCAGCTGTACGGGTTTAGATCTAACCGTGAGTTACTTGTTTGTACTTATTATCCTATATACATGTATATATATCAGCAAGTATTGTATATTATATAATATAATGCACTGAATGTGAAGCTGGATGTTATATTGGTGAAGCAGGCCTACCACTTAATCTAAGAATAAATACAGACAGACAATCTATTGAAAAATACCATAAAACAAAGAACCATACCCAGGATGGTCATCATTTCATCCAGAGATACCACTTCATCCATAACCCTAAAATCAAAAATATATTTGAAATCAAGATGATCAGTGTTTTCAGCACCAAACACCCTGGACTAAATAAGGACTTAAATAATATTTGACTTGTATGGTTTGTCAACCAGGGCAGCTGGACCTTACAGTGTCTGTCTCTGATTGTCGGAGGGTTATCCAACACATTGTTTGCCAATGCATTTAGTACCCCCGGCAAAGAGAGTGTTACCTCTTTGAGTATCACAGAGATATTCAGAGAATTGAGTTGCAATGCATTGGATATATCTTTGGCATTCAATGGGTTGAAACACAATCCCTCATATTTGGTAGTACTCCCCCCCCAAAAAAAAAAAAACCCCTAAAAAAACACAGGCTCACACACTGTAAATGCTCTTGAGATGAGGAAATGATTATGAAAAATTGATGGTGGTAGGAAAGAGCCAGTGAACCCGTAAGAATGGGAGAGCATGGCAATGCTGCAAATCGGATGGCACAAAGCAGCAAGCAAGAGAAACAGTAGGGTGGACATGATGAGGAGAGTGAACGCAAGGGATGGAGGACATGATGAGGAGGTGAATGGAAGAGAGGGGGCACATGATGAGACAGTGAAAGGGAGAGAGGGAAGTCATGATGAAAGGGTGGAGGAAGAGGCTAAGATGATGTTGCATTGAATGTGAAAGTAAGGTGGTGCTGGGATTGAGGGATGGAGAACATGACAAGGAGGTGAATGGAGGGAGCACATGGTGAGAAAGTCAATGGGAGAGAAGAAAGACATGATGAGGCAGTGAAAGGGAGAGAGAGAAGTCAAGATGGAAGGTTGAAGGAAAAGGCTAAGTTGATGATGTATTGAAAATGAAAATAAGGTGGTGCTGGAATGGAGGGAAGGAGGACATGATGAGGGGCGAATGTGATGGACAGGGGACATGATGATAAAACATTGAGTAATTCGTGAACCACTGGCACTTCCTGCATAAATTTTCACAGGAGTGGGCAGGGGGGCTTTCTCATCCTGCCCACTCCTGTGAAAATACCACCCCCACATGTATTGTAAGCAGTGCTGCATAATATTCCCTTGAAATTTGAAAGTGCCAGTTCCTGCGAGATTTTGACAGGAGTGGGCAGGAGGGCAAAGTCCCCTGCTCATTCCTGTATTGCACCCCCCACATAGTGGAGGAGATTTCCATCAGTCCTTCTTACTTCCACTCCTATGTGTGTCCATGGAAAAAGAATTGTAGTCACATGACTCTTCCTCTTTTATATATATATATATATATATATATATATATATATATATATATATATAGCTATGTAACATGTCATTGCAACCTGTTGTTGAACTGTAAGTGTAATCTTGCCATTGATCAACTAAGGGTGATATGATCTTTAGTCCAACAACTTGGGAGACAACGTTTACTGACTCCTACTTTAGGGTTGCAATTAGTCATATGCAAACCTGCAGAAGTCTTGTTTAATAAACAATAGTGTTGAGCGAGCGTGCTCGGCCGATGCTCGGATCGGCTCGAGCATCGCTCTGCTCGGCACATGGCGGTACTCGTCGAGTACCGCCATGTGCTCTCCCGCCATGTTCGGGTGGCGGGGATCTGTGCCGGAAGAGGCACAGATCAGAAGACGCTCCGCTGGACCACCAGGGACTGGAGGTACGGGGGCATTGCGGAGATGAAGGGGGCATTGCGGAGATGAAGGGGGACATTGTGGAAGAGGGGCATAGACTCTATGCCCCTCTTCCACAATGTCCCCCTTCATCTCCGCTATGCCCCTCTTCCACAATGTCCCCCTTCATCTCCGCTATGCCCCTCTTCCACAATGTCCCCCTTCATCTCCTTTATGCCATAGAGGAGATGAAGGGGGACATTGTGGAAGAGGGGCATAGCGGAGATGAAGGGGGACATTGTGGAAGAGGGGCATAGCGGAGATGAAGGGGGACATTGTGGAAGAGGGGCATAGCGGAGATGAAGGGGGACATTGCGGAGATGAAGGGGGACATTGCAGAGATGAAGGGGGCATACAGAGATGAAGGGGGCATAGCGGAGATGAAGGGGGGCATTGACCAGGCACCCTCCCCTCATCAGAGCAGGGGGTGCCTGGTGTAATGCTCGTGTCGCCCCATTGAAGTCAATGGGGCTCGGGTGCTCGGCCGAGCACTCGAGCCTCAGGGGGTGCTCGGTCAGAGCACCCGAGCACCCGAGCATCGGGGTGCTCGCTCAACACTAATAAACAAGTATGTTACTTATCCAGCTCTGAGTCTTTTATGCTGCTGTCTTTAGTGGGTATCACTGACCCAACCCACGTCACTAAATATATTAAAGGAACACACAAAAAAGAAGAAAAACAGCACAAAGGACTCTTCTAAGCGCAGTAGTATTTTAACAACATATAGCAAATATTGTTTCTACCCCCTTCCCATGTAGTCTCACTCACTGATTCTGGAGGCTTCCCCTGCCTCCCAGTAAATGTGCTTTCAACGACGATGGTAATAGGTCTCCAGTTTAACTTGTCAGAAGGAACGTAATTCCCAAAACAATGTATGTCAGATCATATATATAAAGAAATACAGAGACTGTATACTATGAATCTTTTACTGGGAATTCCTTAGTATTAAAATAAACACAAATATGTATGGGGAATACATCATGATGTATACAAATACAGAGGACTACAAAGAGGGTAAGTGATAGAAATATATAGAAAAACACAATGGTATAAAACAAAATGTAAACAAAAAAGGCTAGATTAAATGGTAAATTATACAACAATATGGTCTGGCGCACAGGTGCAGGGTTTAAACAATATGCACAAATCAATCTGTTATTTCAAGTGTCCAAAATCTGAATTTATTCCAAAATCATATAAGTATACAGAATACATAAGCAGACAAATATCACAAACAGTATAAAAAATTAAAAATCACAGGATTCCCAACATTCTTGTTATGGGTATACAATTTTACAATCTAAGTTAAAAATCACCAACGAGATACAGAAACTACGAGTGTTTACCCAATGTATACTTTGTTAACCCTATTCAGTACAAGAGACCTGCTCTATGTATATCATAGGTAATGAACTATGCACAAACAACACATGACATCCTATACTCACTATATACCCATAAAATCCCTATCTAACTAAACGATCGATCGTTCAAAACCCAAAAAAAGGAAAAATAAAAATAAGTTAAAACATAGGCCTTAGCGAATGTACTTCCTTGTGGACATTAGGAGTTAAAATCTCTCAATCAGTTGTTGATTCGTCTAACAAGTGACTACTTTCTCAATATTCACCATTCAACAAACTAGTATATTTAGCATATCTCCATGTCGTTCCGTATGGGTGTGCTACAATGTGTCTATGCACAGGCACTGCCTTTAATTCGATGATATCCTGTATTGTTACGTTACAATGTATCTGTGCATGAAAACCACACAATCACTGGCTAAAACAATGGAATAAGGACCAGTATAATGGATGGACACCGTTATTCACTGGCTTTTAGTACGTATATGATAAACATTCTCACTGGTGTCTTTCAGTATCATAATCACCAGACTCAAGCTCGCCTTCACGTCCTAGTCAGTTCTTCCTCTACCCTTCCAGCCGATCTTTTGCAATTGACGTCACACAACTTGATATCCGGAACTAACACCATACATGTGTACTGATTGCTATAGGTGCCAGTCTTCAGTATTACACATGTATGGTGTTAGTTCCGGATATCAAGTTGTGTGACGTCAATTGCAAAAGATCGGCTGGAAGGGTAGAGGAAGAACTGACTTTTGCGCCACTTTAACTATATTACTAAATGATAAATGAGTTTGTATAGCCCATAGAGGCTTAAAAACAAAAATTAAATATGAAAAAGGATCATATGATGTATAAAAACAACATCATCAATATATAAAAAACGTACCACCATTACCAAAATGCTAGACGGTAACCCACTGTAAAGCTTTTGCCACTGAGATCCATTCCCTTCCTTTCGGGTGCTGATGTGCTCCACTCTTGGAACACATTCTTTGTGCACATGTCGTTGCCTCCTCCTCACGACCCTAACGACCAATCAGGGACCTTTTCACGTGGTATGTCACATATTTTTTTTTCTCTCACGTATGAATAGTAAGGCCATCTTTGTGATCCGGCCTTCTGACAGGTGCAATAGGGCGCATCTTGTGCTTCACCATACATCCATTGTTACATAGGGGACTATTTCTTAGTGTGGTATAGCATGTGGGACTTCCGGGAACGATACTGTCACAGTGGTATCTTACCTCGTGGCCGGCAGCGGGGAGCCGGCCGCATTTGTGCCTCCTTGCGTCTCTGGGGGCGCTACAGTGCCTCCTTGCATCTCGGGCCACGTATTTGCCTCCTCACGTCTCAGTAGGTGGATTATTTCCGTGTTCTTTGCCCCTCGAGCGGGCGCTCGTCAGAGGAAGCCTGTGTGACGCGCACATCGCTTTTACCATTGGGGCTTGTTTATTGCTCCTCCTCTTAGCCTGGGCAGTAGGGTTTATTAGCTGCCTGGACACCGGGCTCAGTCGCCCTTACTTTGCTGTCCATTGCAGTAGTTTTTGGTTCCTGTGGTTGATCTTGTGCTGATCCTTGCCTGGCTGACTCTCTGCTCCGTGTATGACCCTTGCCTGGCTGACTCTCTGCTCCTTGTATGACTCTTGACTGTCTGACTATCCATTCTGATGCAGACCTGTGGCTCTGGCTGACTACCTGCTCAGTGTTTGACCCCTGGCATAGTATGACTATCCATTCTGGTGCTGACCTGTGGCTGTGGCTGACTAAATACTTCATGTATGACCCTTGGCTACGTCTGACTATCCATTCTGGTGCAGACCCGTGGCTCTGGCTGACTGGCTACTCCTGTTGCCTTAAGGTATTGCCATTACCGGTTCCTGTCCTAGTTCTACTGGGTCATATCCCCGGTTCTCAGCTATCTCCAGTGAGATCCCCTTGGAGCAGTCTCCTATTTCTGGTAGGAGCCACTTGCTCAGGCTTTGGTTTCATTCTCACCCTAGGATTTGGTCTGCCAGCTTCTGTTTACCTGTGCTTAATTAATAAAGGTGGAGTTCATTATATGTACTTGTCATTTTTATTGAGTACCATGACAGATACTGCAGGATGGCACATCGGAATAGTATTAAGATTTTTTCTCATCCTGGGGATGTGCATTGATTCACTCTGTCAACACCATTAGTCTGGAGACATACTGAGTGAAAAGGTCCATGATTGGTCATTCGGGACGTGAGGAGGAGGCGACGACATGCGCACAAAAGATGCGTTTCATGAGTGGAGAGCATCAGCACCCAGAAGGAAGGGAACAGATCACAGTGGTGAGAGCTTTCCAGCGAGTTACCTTCTAGCATTTTGGAGCATTTTTTGAGCATAAAATTGGAGTAATGGAGGTACATGTTTATTCTTAGTAAATCTCCTGAAGAAGTGACATCTCAAATGCGACAGTCACGAAACACGTTGAGCGGCTATTTCTATGTCACTACCTGGTCCTGACCACTGTATTTTTTATTATCATATTGTTTTATATATTTGTGGTGTTGTTTTTATACATCATATCATACTATTGTGTTTTTCTAAATATATATATCTATCCCTTCCCCTTTTTGTAGTCCTCTGTATTTGTATACATCAGGATTTATTCCCCATACATATTTGTGTTTATTTTAATACTAAGGAATTCCCAGTAAAAGATTCATAGTATACAGTCTCTGTATATCTTTATATATATGATCTGACATACATTGTTTTGGGAATTACATTCCTTCTGACAAGTTAAACTGGAGACCTATTGCCATCGTCGTTGAAAGCACATTTACTGGGAGGCAGGGGAAGCCTCCAGAATCAGTGAGTGAAACTACATGGGAAGGGGGTAGAAACAATATTTGCTATATGTTGTTAAAATACTACTGCGCTTAGAAGAGTCCTTTGTGCTGTTTTTCTTCTTTTTTGTTTAATATACAACCATTATTAGAAAGATGAGGCAGCAACCCTATCCTTAGATTAAGCTCATTTTGAAAAATGCTAGGTATGTACATTACACATCAGTATGGTGTTCCCTCAAAATTAAAATGCCATTTTTAAATAGGTTTGAATAACACTAACCAATGCCTTCTGAACACAGTATTAGCACATGGTAAAAAATGCAAACAGATCAGCAGTTCATATACACTGTATGGCTTTATGTTCCGTATCTGCATAGGCTGAAGCAAACCCGAGATCTCATGCTAACATAGAAGGATGTTAAGTAGAATCTTCAGTCCATGAGTTAACAGTCCATGTATATATTCAACCCTCTGGCAGTGAGTTGGTTACACTGTGTCATCTTGCTAAATTCTAAAATGTTTACATATTTTTTAATTACTTAATAACTCTAAACAAAGCAATTTTTAGATAACCTAAATGTTAACATGAAAATAAAGTCTACACTGTTCTTAGATTTGAATAAGCTAAAAAAAATATAACTATGAAGACTAATTTACCAATCAGAAATGTATTTTCTGTTAAACAACAACCAATTAGTAATTAGTCCTAAGGCACCATCTTGCTTTCATGGTTATATAAATGGCTCATTGACTGTTCTGTAAGTTTTTGCTGTAGTATACATGTATGGTTTTACTTGTTACTGGAGTTTTTCTGATGATTTTATGGGATGAGCCTTTTTAAAGCACAAATTAATAATATAGTCTTTAATATATGGATAGGTTCCTTCAAATGAGGATTTTTTTTAACATTTGCGCATCAAGCCATCACAATGTAGATTATTCTGTGTTTTTTTTCATTATTGAACCAAGCCTATCACTTGTGGCAAATAAGTATTATCTAAAGATCAATTAGTATTTGCTAGTTCTGACTTCTGACATTGACCTTGTAAGTTCTGATGATACTCATCTGGACTGTAGGGATACATCTAATTTCTGATGTATAGCTTTGCTCGCTTGTTTCAGGCATCAGCCTAATATTTTATAAACAATGTATGCAGTGCTCTAAGAAAGATGAATACCTTGAGACTTCTCATGTCATATAAAGCTGTGCTACACTGTCTTTATTGAAGCATTTGGCTTTACCTTTATTAGTTTGCTAATTTGCTTTTCTAATTTTATTTTGCCTTGTTTTTAATCTATTGTGTGCTCCTTTGTATTTGTGTATTTTTCTCCTAGAAGATATATATATATATATATATATATATATATATATATATATATATATATATATATATATATATATCCTTTTTACATATAATATAAAGAGGCAATCTATGTGTCATAACTTGAGCAGACATGCTGTGTATGGTTTTAAGAATCTACAAAACAAGATAATGACCTCTAAAATAATCAGTCTTCACATGTCAAGGTTGTTCTCATTGGTAATTGCAAAATGTTATCACTCAGAACAGTGTTGCCCCTCAGACATTTGTATGGCACATATATTTTTCTGGCTGTGTTATATAGTAACACAATTAATTAAAACAGTAATTCAGTAGATAGCCCCAAGATCATATTTCAGATTCTCTTCTATAAGACCGCTGATCCAGTGCTATTGTGGCCTGTAGCATATTGAACTCATGTCTGCTGTCTGGGCTCAGGCCATCCATAACTCTGCTGTCTTCCTCATCATCATCCTCATCACGGCTCATAAAGGCCAACTCATTCTCATAGCAGAAAGAGTTGGTATTAGGAAGCATGAATTTGTTCTCCACTAGATCCTTGGCACTGCATTGTGGAGTTGATGGAACTTCATAGGTTTTGTTGAAGTGAGAATAGTCCACCTTGTACTGATGTCTCTCCTCAAAAAGCACAGGCTCAAAGCGGTGACCCCACAGAATCTCATTAGCTAAGTAGGAGCTCCGTGCCTGTGTTGTCATTGCTGTAGCTTCCACCATGCCCTCCAGTATGACAACAATCTCAAAGTCAGATGACTCTAGGTCTTGTTTGCTAATCCCAAAGAGTGGGCTCTCTTCATCTATCTCATGAAGAATTGTAATAGGGGCAACCAAGAAAATGCGGTCCAATCCTTTATCAAATCCAACATTTATATCTATTTGATCAAGGGGTATATATTCACCTTCTTCTGTGATTCTAGGCTTCATTAACTGAGCCCTCACATGAGCTTCCACTATGTGACTTTTACGGAGGTTTCCAACTCTCCACATCAAGCTAAGTTTTCCATCTCTCATCGCAATAACTGCATTGTGGCTAAACAGTAACGTCTGGGCCCTTTTCTTGGGTCTTGCCATTTTTGCCATAATAGCACCAATCATAAATGAGTCTATAATACAGCCCACAATTGACTGAAACACAACCATGAAGACTGCAATGGGGCATTCTTCTGTGACACAACGGAAACCATAACCAATAGTAGTTTGTGTTTCAATGGAAAACAGAAATGCTGCCATGAAGCCATTTACTTGGACAACACATGGTTTAAAATCTGTGTCTCCTGTTGGATTTTCTAAATCTCCATGCACAAAGGCAATTAGCCAAAATATCAACCCAAAGACAAGCCATGACACCAGGAATGCCAGAGAGAAGATGAGCAGCATATATCTCCAGCGAATGTCTACACATGTGGTGAACATATCTGCAATATACCGTTGAGATTTGTCATCCATATTTGCAAACTGTACATTACATTGACCGTTCTTCTTCACAAATCGATTCCGGCACTTCCTCCTAGTGCGAATTTTGCCACTCCCAAATCCATTGATACCGGGCATGGTGGTCAGTCTCAGTCCTTCGTCATCAGAGGACACAATGCTGTAAGGATTTATCCTGCTTGTTTCCATACCTGAATGCTTGAAAGAGGATGCTGGAGGTATCTTATGAGGGTTTTTTTTACTTTTCAGATCTCATCTCCAACCTTCTGAATGCTTTGACCAGGAAAAGGATCTCAAGAATACACAATTTTTCACACCAGGCAAATGAGGTGAGATGATCTGAAACACAAAGAAGGATATCTAAGATTTAAACTCAGGATTGCATTCTCATACCATAGCAGCATTAAAAAAGCAGATAAAGTTACCAAGAATCATCTTTCCACCTTTGCTACACACCAGGGTGCATGCCCATTATGAGTGGTCTGTAATATTTTTGCTTTTTCTCTGAGATTGTTAGAGAAAATGGTCTCTATTTGATTAGTCAGGTTATTTGGTGTAATAGTGAAAAAGTGTTTTTTTTTTCAACTAGTTCAATCCCAGGTGAGATTTTTGACACCTCATCTGAAAAGTGACTCTTGTTGGTTCATTTTTTACAGTGTAGATTTTGTGAAACCTTAGAGAAAAGTGCCTTGTTTTAGTATTTATAGTACTATGCAGGCAACATTAAAATCCCCACCATACTACTGAACAATGCCACCCCTACCCCACCCAGGCAAGCAGAGATATCCTACATTCTTCTGGCACTTTTGCTGTAACCACTGCTTCTCTGCATCTTCTACAGGCCTTGAGGAAGCACTAACCCTTAGAGTACAGGTGTGACATGCAATGTGACGTATTTTACAACAATCCAGTTTAAAATAATGAAATAAATAAAGGAGGGGATCTTCTGACTCCACTTCCATTCAAAAATATGTTTTAAAATAAAACAGTTCTAATAGGTTTCTCATCACCTGAGCTCTCCATTTTGGTCTTAAAATACTCCTACTATTCCCTATCTTTTGGCCAGTGTGGTGGAGAGTTTGAAATAAATATTAGCAATAAGCTCCCCAAGACCTCAGTTTATCCCACCACTATTCAGTGTGGTTTGAGCTTATATGTGAATATGGAGGGGGCTTTTACTCCTTTGTATTTCCACCCCTTACCTGTAGGGTGAGGGAGAAATGAAATTAAATATAGAGGTTCCTAAATAACTTAACAGGGCAGGGAAGGGGGGAGCAGATGCCCATACCCCTTTAAGCTCCACCCATCTAATTAGGCGAAGAGGAATGCTAAATTATTAGCCAGAGCCCCTTTCAGGGATTAGATTTGGTCAAAAAGAGGGTCTTCCTTCATGCCAAAAAGGAATGTTAACAAAATGTTTAAAAATACCACCTCACAAAGAAATAAATCTTTTATTAAAAAAACAAAACATTTGTCATACCTTTTTAAATGCCCTTCCCCAGTTACTGAAGTAAATATTCTCTCTTCTCAAAAAAACAATATGGGTGCTGAAGATAAAAATCCCCTAACTTTTAAAAAATGCCTTTTAAAAATAATTCATATTAAAAATATAAACATCTCTTTTTCAGAGCCAGAAGAAAACTACAGAATGAGGGACATGCACTAAGAACAGGCATGTCTGAACATACAATAGACACATTGGTCCACCTCTCTTTGCACCATGTCCTGCTGTATGCCTAGGTACTAAAGACTTCCTTGGAGCCGTAGTACATAGATGGATTTCCTGATCAATGCTTGTCGAACCACCCTGCTGTGCCTTTCATTTAAATTTGCTTAGAAATAATATGGGGGTAAACTTATATATGTACTTATGTGTACATATATATATATATATATATATATATACAAACACACAACAGAACTACTGTCCTCTGGGGGGGATAGTCCCAAGAATAAGGTCAATTGCACAATCTGAAGCCCCATGGGGGCGGGGCAAGGTATGAGACTGACCAAAGGAAAAAAATCACAAAAATCTTGAACCAGGACCTCTCGACCCACAGACTTGATGGAAGTGGTGGCAAGCAGCGTTTTACAGGGACGTATACAAATATGAAGACAGATAGGACTCCAGGCCTTGATCTGAGGCAGGATTATGGATCCTAAGCCAAGGGAGACATAGGTTAACTGGAATATGAGGTGCCAATATCACATTGAAGAGCGCAATCTCTGAAGTTTCCCTGTAGTGAGAAGGATTGGTATGATCTCTAGGTGTCTAGGAGTCTTGCAATCAATAGTGGAGACTAACAATGCAGCATTCTTAGGTTGCATAGAGTATGAAGTTGAGAAGTCCATCCCTGAACAACAAGCAATCCAGCAGCTCCAGAATCAAGAAACACAGATAACACAGCAGTTCCTGTGGCCCACTGAAGAAGAATAGGGACCAAGAAACGAGAAGGGGTGAGAGGGCAGGCAGGAATTATGCTTAGGGATTTACCACCTACAAATCCTAAGCAAGAGAGTTTCCCAGACGTGGTACATTAGGTCTGGTTGGGCATTGTCAAAGGAAGTGCCCCTTGGATCAACAATACAGACACAGCTCCAGAGAGTGCTGTTGTTGCTTCTCAGCATCTGAAAATTTGTATATACTCCCAACTCTGGACTAACTGCATCAGAAGACGGGGGGCGGGGGGGTTTGAATGTTGGTAGTGCTCTCGTTCCGTTTGTCTTTCCACCATCCATCGGTCTAATTCCAGACAAAGGGAAACTAAGTGTTCTAATGACTCTTGAATCTCATAGCATGTTAACACATCCTTAATTCTTTTGTTTAGACCTCCATGAAAGGCTGCTTTGAATGCCCTTTCATTCCAGTCGGTCTCATAGACAAGTATTCAGAATTCTATTGCGAACTGGCTGATCGAACATGGACCTTGACGAACTTCTAACAGGGAGGACTCTGTGATGAATTTCTTCCTGGGACGTCAAAAACCAAACAAAAGGTTTTCAAGAATTCTACTGAAACCTGGAGAAGAGGAGAAATCTACTGTACAAGCAGAGAAGCCCATGCTAAGGCTTTATCTTTTAATAGAGAAATAATAAAAGAAACTTGAGTAGCATGGGTGTAAAAACACTGATGCAATGTGTAAAAGTGTAAGGATTTGACCTTAGATCCTTTTTGTCTGCCTGATCGCCCCTTACATTTCTGCTCCTCCTCCTCCTCCACTGTCTGGTGATTGGAGCACATTAGTTTATCTACTAAGCTGACCAAGCCTTCATCGCTTGATAATTCCTGCTGTCTCAGTGAAGTGTCGTTGGTGTGCACCCACTGATTTCCCTGTTTGTTCCTGGCGACCTCTGGCTATCTGCAACTTTGGCTTTTTGTGATTGTCCAGTGTCTTATTTCTCTCCGGAGCCCCTCTGATACGTCATACCTTAGTGGCCTTCCACCTACTGCCACTCCTGCCCTTTGGGGCTGGCACCTTCCAGCCAGGGAGGCATCTCGGACAGTTTCTAGCCCTCAGCGTCTCTCTCCATGCTCCCTGTCGGTTTTGGTCCTTGCACAGTATTGGCCTGGGTTGTGGATTACCTCTCCAGTCTATGACCAAACACAGGATCAGGCTGGTTAGGTGGATTGGGTGGAGCTAAAGGTTCCACATGGATAAATGGTTTTGTCTAAAGCAGTCGATTTCCTGCGGGTTCCATCTCTGGTTCCTCCCTCTGTGATGTAGGACACTGAGGTTGGTCATTGGTGAATCCTGTGTGCTCCTCCTAGTGGGGCCATTGGTTGCCAGCTGATGTAAGATTATCCCTATTATCCTGGTGGTATTCTGTGAGGTTACAGCATTTAGGTTGGTGCATCAGTTGAATTGCTTTGTTCCAGGCTACACTGTGGTTATATGGTATTCTCCCCTTTGTGGTGGTCTTACTCAACCTTCAGGATTTGCCTCCCCAGGTCCATTCAGTGAGTTTTTCGTTTTAGAGGTTTTACTCTTCAGCGCTGCTGGTGGTCTTACCCTGCTTTCCACATTCAGGCTGTCAGATTTGGAAGGCTGCTCCTCTACTTATGCCATATTCTCTCCCCAGGGTTGTCATTTATAGTAGCCATCTGAGCCCTGAGGTATCCTAGCATCCTACTTCTTTATCAAGCATTCCTATGCATTCGGGGTCCTTTTTTTCTTGCCAGGTCTTGTTTTTTTTTTTACAGTCGTCACTTACGGCCATCCGGATCAGGGACCTAGCTCAACTGGGATTGGACGTCTGGGTTCGCGGCCAGCACCTTTACTCCTGTCGTTAACAAAGCAAGGGTTATGTGTTGATGTCTCCATTCCCGAGCATCTCAATCTAGCATCAGTCTCAAGCTCCCAGGCCTGGTCTACCTGTTTTCCCATGACAGAGATGATAATACATTTTGATTAATAAAATAAATCCCCTGGCATCTCCTGAATAATGCTAAAGTAATGGAAGTTTCAGGGCTAAACTGGATCCTAAATCACTAAATTAGGGTTAACCATGGTTTAAGACCACTTAGAAAGTGCCAAGGACTAACTACAAAGCCAAGGGGAAAGGCCTAAGAAATAGACCAAAGAGACACGCTAGGGCTAGCCAAAGGGACCACTGGAGTGACGGCTAAGACCACAAAGGAAATGGACAACAAGGCACCGAGCCCTAGGAAGCTAGAGTCCAGAGAGGAAAGCTGAGGGTGGGATAGGTCTGCCTATGAAGTGAAACCTGCCAACTCCCAGCCATACCCAAATTGTTTTCTGGGCTCCCAGACAAGAATGGTCTATACAGGCTGCCCTTAAAGACAGCAGACTAAGACCACTGCAGTAATGGCCTCTGACTACTGTAGGGCCGGCAGGCTAAGACTGCCACCAAAATCGCTACTGGAGACACTGCTGAAGTCAGTGGAAAGGGCCACCACTGGTATAGCCCCATACAGACTCAGTGACCAGTGAACAAAGCCAAAATTAGGTTATGGGTGCTTGGCAAGAACCGACTGAGCCACAAAAGAACCTTGCCCTGCACACGAGAAAGATACGACAGCACAAAATAACCCCTACGTGGGTAGCAGTGAGAGGAGATCGACAAGCCCAAGAGTAAAGGGGCTCCAGAGAGGGGGGCAACCCCAGCTGTGGCTGATCCAAAACAAGTAGGAGGCTTGCCCGAGGCAGATGGCCAGTCCAACTGCCGTACAAGCGGGGTGAGCAGCCCACAGGGGAAGCAACAGCGCAGCAAGGGGATGGTGACTACCGGACTCCATACAGATAAGGAGCCACCCATTGAGAATGGGAAGGACAGGGCAAGAAAATCAACATACCCAGAGAGGAAGTAGTGGAGGAAGCCTGGCAGGCAAAATATCAGTACGTCAAAGTCAAGGGGAGAAACAAGCAGTAATCAGAAGGAAGGCAAAAATCACTGGGGGCACCAAGAACCATAGAGAGCAGCAAGCCAAAAGTAAAAAAACGGAGCAAAGTGGTCAAAAATCAGACAAGAAAAGTTAAAATGGAACAGACCGACAAGCTCGAATAATCGGGCAAGGAACATGGGGTACAGCCGATTATAAATGGAATTGTCCCAATGGGAATGTAGGGAGGAGACAAAAGATAAGTACAGCCTGACTCAAAGATACAAAAAGGAAAAACAATGCTGAAAAGAGGTACGTAATGCAAGCATAGCAGTGCAAGAAAGGAGTAGTGCTTACAACAACCCATAACTGACTGAAATGCAACCATGAAGAGTCCAATGGTACATTATTCAGTGACACAGTAGAAATTATAAGCAGCAGTGTTTGAAACACAAACAATTATTGCTTTACAGTGGAAAAAATAAATGCTACCAGGAAGCCATTTACTTGGATGACACATAGCATAAAATTTGTGCCCCTGGCAATTAGATAAAACATCAACCCATAGTGTAAACATGACACTAGGAATGCCAGAGAGATGATGAGCAGCATATATCTCCAGTAAATGTTTACACATATGGTGAATATATCTGCAAAATTCATTTTTAGCCAGTCACATTCTGAACATCCCATCAGTGACCTCATGTGGAAAACATACAAATGTTCTTTCTTCATAGAGTATTGTTTTTTTAGAGCAATACACTTGGATGATTATAATGCATGGCATTTTTAATTCTTTTGGTTTTCTTGGTGCATAGAGTGGGGCAAGGCATCAGTAAATGGGTACGCAAAATGTTTTTGTTTGTTTTTAAGTAAAAATTTTGTTTTATACTGTGTTAGCCTCCTTTCTCAGAGAGAGGTAATATAGCTGATGAGGCTGAAAAAAGAAATGTCTAGCTCAGCTTTGTATATAGTGTTTGTTTCTGCAATAAAAATGCAGAACCTTACCTTTATTATGGAAGCCCTAGAGCAGAGGTTCTCAACAAGTGTGTCGTTTCACTTTGGTGTGCCTTGGGCATCAACTCAGGGTGCCCTACTTTTTCCACAAAGGTTTAAAAAAAACTTTAAAATTGAGTTTCTAATGTATATTTATGAACATTATTATGCACATTATGTTCTTTGTTGTCATTATGATTGTGAAACCTAAAAATAACTGTACCATTATGAATTGTTCTCTTTATTAAGCTCTTGAGAAATTACCTATAAAATGTGAGGGGTTCACAGAAAATTCCTGACTGAAAGTGAGGGTCGCCTTGAATGATGAGAACCATTGTCCTAGTGGGCTTCCATACTTAACATTGAAAGAAGGTTCTATGTTATTTGACATTTCTAATTTGCCTATTAGTGATGATCGAGCACCCCAATGCTCGGGTGTTCGGGTGCTCTGACCGAGCGCCCCCGGAGGCTCGAGTGCTCGGCCGAGCACCCGAGCCCCATTGAAGTCAATGGGAGGACTCGAGCATTACACCAGGCACCCCCTGCTCTGATGAGGGGAGGGTGCCTGGTCCATAGGAAAAGGGCAGAAAATGATGGAAACACCACAGAAATGGTTCAGGGACAGCATAGGGAGGATGTCTGGATGCATCTTGGACTCCAACGTCGCTGCTGTGAACGATCTTTCGCCCGTAGTACGCCATTATTACAGACTGACCGTAAAACACACAAAAAGGAAGATAAAAACGACTTTAGGCGAAAAATTGTTACCAAACAGTATTTGCTGTATATTTACTTGTATATCATCTGCAAATTCTGCAAAAAATTTCATCGATTTTTCTGAACTGGGGCCATGATTAAGAGGGAAACGTGCGCAGAGGCAAATTCTCCCAAAAATTTCCTCGATTTTTCTGAACTGGGGCCATGATTAAGAGGGAAACGTGCGCAGAGGCAAATTCTCCCAAAAATGTCCTCGATTTTTCTGAACTGGGGCCATGATTAAGAGGGAAACGTGCGCAGAGGCAAATTCTCCCAAAAATTTCCTCGATTTTTCTGAACTGGGGCCATGATTAAGAGGGAAACGTGCGCTGAGCCGACCATCTAAAACATTATGGGTGAGGGTCTGCTGCGGAGCTGACCATCCTAAACATTATATGCGAAGGCCCGCTAGTGAGCTGACGCTATAAAACATTATATGAGAGGGCCCGCTAGAGAGCTGACCCAATAAAACATTATATGAGAAGGCCCGCTGGTGAGCTGACCTATACAAAAATTGTCAAACAGGGCCCGCTGGTGAGCTGGCCCTATATAAAAATTATATCACAGGGCCCGCTGGTGAGCTGGCCCTATATAAAAATTATATCACAGGGCATATGGAAGAGGAGGAGGAGGATGAGAAGATTAAGAGTCAACCATATACCCGTTTTTTGGGTGGAAGGGGTGAATGGGAATACAGAGTATTCCCATCATTGTAAATAACATATTTAAAGTGACTTTATGTTCACCCGGGGCTTTCCTCCAGTGGAGTGGAGAAGTCAGGGGAAATCCAGGCCTTGTTCATTTTTATAAGTGTCAACCTATCAGCATTTTCGGTGGAAAGGCGGATACGCTTATCTGTTATGATGCCACCAGCAGCACTAAACACCCGCTCAGACAGAACGCTGGCGGCAGGGCAGGCCAGCACCTCCAAGGCGTAGAGTGCCAGTTCATACCACGTGTCCAGCTTGGACACCCAGTAGTTGTAAGGCACAGAGGGATCATTGAGGACGCTGACACGGTCTGCTACGTACTCCTTCACCATCTTCCAAAACTTTTCCCTCCTTGTGACACTAGGCTGCGCATCAGGGTGAGGGTGCTGGCGGGGTGTCATGAAGGTGTCCCACGCCTTGGAGAGTGTTGCCCTGCCTTTGTCGGAACTGCTGTGTGCTCCCCTTTTCTCCCCTTCTCGGTTGGCCAAGGTAGCACGTACTCTGCCGCCAGCATTGTCAGATGGAAAATTTTGGAGCAATTTTTCAACAAGAACCTTCTGGTATTGCACCATTTTGCTTGTCCTCTCCACCGGAGGAATGAGAGATGAGAAATTCTCTTTGTAGCGGGGGTCCAGAAGGGTGAACACCCAGTAATCCGTGTTGTCTAAAATGCGTATAACGCGAGGGTCACGGGAAAGGCAGCCTAACATAAAGTCAGCCATGTGTGCCAGAGTACCAACAGGCAAGATTTCGCTGTCCTCACCAGGAGGATGACTCTCAATCTCCTCATCCTCTTCCTCCTCTTCTGCCCACCCACGCTGAAGAGATGGAACTAAAGTTCCATGGCTACCCTCTGTAGCGGAGGCAACAGTGTATTCCTCCTCCTCCTCCTCCTCCTCCGCCTCCTCCAATTGTCGCTGAGAAGACGAAGTGAGGGTGCTCTGGCTATCGCCTTGTGTAAGCTCTTCCTCCCGCATTTCCACCTCTTCCACATGCAAAGCGTCGGTTTTAATTGTGAGCAGCGAGCGTTTCAGTAGACACAGAAGTGGGATGGTTACACTGATAATAGCGTTATCGCCGCTCACCATCTGTGTCGATTCCTCAAAATTGCGTAAAACCTCACAGAGGTCTGACATCCATTCCCACTCCTCACTTCTGATTAGAGGAAGTTGAACGGAGAGGCGACGACCATGTAACAGCTGGTACTCCACTACTGCCCTCTGCTGCTCACAAAACCGGGCCAACATGTGGAAGGTGGAGTTCCAGCGCGTGCTCACGTCACACAGCAGCCGGTGAGCTGGCAATTGTAAGCGCTGCTGCAGCTTCAACAGGCCGGCTGAAGCTGTTGATGACTTACGGAAATGTGCACACACGCGGCGCACCTTGGTCAAGAGATCATGCAAATTGGGGTAGGTTTTTAGAAATCGCTGAACCACTAAATTAAATACATGCGCTAGGCATGGTACGTGTGTGAGCTTGCCGAGCTCCAAAGCCGCCACCAAGTTACGCCCATTATCACACACAACCATGCCTGGTTGCAGGTTGAGTGGCGAGAGCCACTGCTCGGTCTGGTGACTAATCCCCTGCAACAGCTCTGAGGCCGTGTGCTGTTTGTCCCCAAGGCAGATCAGCTTCAGCACGGCCTGT
Organism: Rhinophrynus dorsalis; assembly: GCA_037306005.1. Classification (NCBI taxonomy): domain Eukaryota; kingdom Metazoa; phylum Chordata; class Amphibia; order Anura; family Rhinophrynidae; genus Rhinophrynus; species Rhinophrynus dorsalis. The sequence goes on along the minus strand of CM074725.1, from coordinate 96,574,280 downwards.
TGACGCTTCCCCACTGCAGTGCTACACTGCTTCCAGCTACCGGCTGATGGGTGAGTGGCGCTGCGCGCAGAGAATTCGGAGGTGGAAACGGAGGAGGAGCCAATAACGTAGGTGCTGGCGGAAACCCTGATGGAGGTAGGGCCCGCAATCCTCGGCGTGGGTAGCACCTGTGCCATCCCAGGGTCCGAGTCGCTCCCAGCCTCCACGACATTCACCCAGTGTGCCGTCAGGGAAATGTAGCGTCCCTGGCCACAAGCACTTGTCCATGTGTCAGTCGTTAAGTGGACCTTCCCAGTAACTGCGTTGGTCAGGGCACGGGTTATGTTACGGGACACATGGTGGTGTAAGGCGGGGACGGCACACCGGGAAAAGTAGTGTCGGCTGGGGACTGCGTACCGAGGGACAGCTGCTGCCATCAGGCTGCGGAAGGACTCAGTCTCCACAAGCCTAAATGGCAGCATTTCGATGGCCAGTAATTTGGAAAGGTGTGAGGTTAGTGCTATGGCCTGTGGGTGGGTGGCTGGGTATTTTCGCTTGCGCTCAAATGCCTGGGGTAACGACATTTGGACGCTGCGCTGGGACAGGGAAGTGGATGTGGTCACTGATGGTGCTTCAGATGGTACAGGTGCAGGGCGGGAGGTATGCAGGCCTGCGCCTTCGACAGGCGATTGGCCGGCACCGAAAACAGGGGAAGAGGAGGCAGTGGTGTGGCCTGCAGACACAGATTGGCGATCCGGGCGTTCCTCCCACTTATTACGGTGCTTGGATGCCATGTGTCGGATCATGCTGGTGGTGGTGAGGTTTCTAGTGTTCATGCCTCGGCTCATTCTGGTGTGGCACAGGTTGCAAACTACAATTCTTTTATCGTCCGCACTTTCCTTAAAAAAACGCCATACCGCGGAACACCTACCCCTTGGCAAGGGAGATTTACGCAAGGGGGTGCTCCGTGGAACATTTGCGGGCCGGTTTGGTGCGGTCCGACTTCTTTCTGTAGCCACACCACTGCCTCTTCCAGCCTGTTGCGGTGCTGCAGATGGCTCACCCTCAGGAATGCTGTCATCGCTCGGCTCTCCACCTTCCCAGGTGGGGTCAGTCACCTCATCGTCCACCAAGTCCTCCTCCACTTCCTCACTCTGATCATCCTCCTCATGTCTTGCTCCCACCACATACTCAGTCATTGACAACTGTATATCATCCTCCTCATCAAGGTCTTGAGACAGTAAAAGTGGTTGATTTGATGGCAACTGTGTCTCATCATCATCATCATCCACTTCCTTTGACCTTAAATGCTGTTCCCCTCTGTCATCTTCTTGTGATTGGGTACCCTCTAGAGGTTGTGAATCAGGGCACAAGATTTCATGTTCCTCTGCAAGCGTGCTTGGAGAGAGGGTCAAATGAAGGATTGGTGATGAGACGAGCTCCTCACTATATCCCAGTGTGGGATCACTTCTTTGACCAGACCCTCTATGGTGGGAGGAAGGATGATCAGGGTGAGGATTATGTTGACCAGACTCTTGGCTACTGAGAGTGGACTTGGTGGAAGACAGGGTGGTGCTTAACCGACTGGAAGCAGTATCACCTGAAATCCAACCGACCACCTGTTCGCAGTGGTCTGACCTCGAGAGTGATGTCCTGCGACGCCCTGTAAACTGAGACATGAAGCTAGGTATGGTGGATGTCTTTCTTTCTTGTGCTCTGGCACCAGGCACAGTTTCTACGCGTCCTGACCCGCGCCCTGAACTATCAGGATCACGTCCACTTCCCCGTCCCTTTTTACCCGCCTTCTTCATATTACACGGAATATGTGCTGCAAATCTGCAACTTTGCACACTAAACAGAATGTGCTGCTTATCTGCGGCTAGACACAGTGAATGGAATATGTGACTTTGATATTTTACACTTTGCACACTAAACAGAATGTTCTCCTAATCTGCAACTTTGCACACTAAACAGAATGATCTGCTTATCTGCGGCTAGACACAGTGAATGGAATATGTGACTTTGATATTTTACACTTTGCACACTAAACAGAATGTTCTCCTAATCTGCAACTTTGCACACTAAACAGAATGTGCTGCTTATCTGCGGCTAGACACAGTGAATGGAATATGTGACTTTGATATTTTACACTTTGCACACTAAACAGAATGTTCTCCTAATCTGCAACTTTGCACACTAAACAGAATGTGCTGCTTATCTGCGGCTCGGCACAGTGAATGGAATATGTGACTTTGATATTTTACACTTTGCACACTAAACAGAATGTTCTCCTAATCTGCAACTTTGCACACTAAACAGAATGTGCTGCTTATCTGCGGCTAGACACAGTGAATGGAATATGTGACTTTGATATTTTACACTTTGCACACTAAACAGAATGTTCTCCTAATCTGCAACTTTGCACACTAAACAGAATGTGCTGCTTATCTGCGGCTCGGCACAGTGAATGGAATATGTGACTTTGATATTTTACACTTTGCACACTAAACAGAATGTTCTCCTAATCTGAAACTTTGCACACTAAACAGAATGTGCTGCTTATCTGCGGCTAGACACAGTGAATGGAATATGTGACTTTGATATTTTATACTTTGCACACTAAACAGAATGTTCTCCTAATCTGCAACTTTGCACACTAAACAGAATGTGCTGCTTATCTGCGGCTCGGCACAGTGAATGGAATATGTGACTTTGATATTTTACACTTTGCACACTAAACAGAATGTTCTCCTAATCTGCAACTTTGCACACTAAACAGAATGTGCTGCTTATCTGCGGCTAGACACAGTGAATGGAATATGTGACTTTGATATTTTATACTTTGCACACTAAACAGAATGTTCTCCTAATCTGCAACTTTGCACACTAAACAGAATGTGCTGCTTATCTGCGGCTCGGCACAGTGAATGGAATATGTGACTTTGATATTTTACACTTTGCACACTAAACAGAATGTTCTCCTAATCTGCAACTTTGCACACTAAACAGAATGTGCTGCTTATCTGCGGCTAGACACAGTGAATGGAATATGTGACTTTGATATTTTACACTTTGCACACTAAACAGAATGTTCTCCTAATCTGCAACTTTGCACACTAAACAGAATGTGCTGCTTATCTGCGGCTCGGCACAGTGAATGGAATATGTGACTTTGATATTTTACACTTTGCACACTAAACAGAATGTTCTCCTAATCTGAAACTTTGCACACTAAACAGAATGTGCTGCTTATCTGTGGCTAGACACAGTGAATGGAATATGTGACTTTGATATTTTACACTTTGCACACTAAACAGAATGTTCTCCTAATCTGCAACTTTGCACACTAAACAGAATGTGCTGCTTATCTGCGGCTCGGCACAGTGAATGGAATATGTGACTTTGATATTTTACACTTTGCACACTAAACAGAATGTTCTCCTAATCTGCAACTTTGCACACTAAACAGAATGTGCTGCTTATCTGCGGCTAGACACAGTGAATAGAATATGTGACTTTGATATTTTACACTTTGCACACTAAACAGAATGTTCTCCTAATCTGCAACTTTGCACACTAAACAGAATGTGCTGCTTATCTGCGGCTCGGCACAGTGAATGGAATATGTGACTTTGATATTTTACACTTTGCACACTAAACAAAATGTTCTCCTAATCTGCAACTTTGCACACTAAACAGAATGTGCTGCTTATCTGCGGCTAGACACAGTGAATGGAATATGTGAGTTTGATATTTTACACTTTGCACACTAAACAGAATGTTCTCCTAATCTGCAACTTTGCACACTAAACAGAATGTGCTGCTTATCTGCGGCTCGGCACAGTGAATGGAATATGTGACTTTGATATTTTACACTTTGCACACTAAACAGAATGTTCTCCTAATCTGAAACTTTGCACACTAAACAGAATGTGCTGCTTATCTGCGGCTACGCACAGTGAATGGAATATGTGACTTTGATATTTTACACTTTGCACACTAAACAGAATGTTCTCCTAATCTGAAACTTTGCACACTAAACAGAATGTGCTGCTAATCTGCAACTTTGCACACTAAATAGAATGTGCTGCTAATCTCCAACTTTGCACACTAAACAGAATGTTCTCCTAATCTGAAACTTTGCACACTAAACAGAATGTGCTGCTAATCTGCGGCTAGGCACAGTAAACGGAATATGTGACGTTTTTTTTTAAAACTCTGCCCCCCAAAACAAAATATATCTGCTGCCCCCACACACAGTAGTCCTAAAAAGGACTTTTGGGTCTTTTTTTTTTCAACTCGCTTTTCTTCTCCCTACACTGACTTTCCCTTCCTATCCTCATCTCTCCCTGGCTAAGACTGAGCCGAACTCGCTGGTCAGGTGCTATACAGCACCCGATCACGGGTTCTGGCCAGCCAATCAGTGTAATGCCAGCAGCCAACATGGCTGCTGGCATTACACTGATGTCAAAGCCTCCCCGCACGTTTATTGGCTGCGCAGCAGCCGCGAAACGTGCGGGGAGGAGACCCGAACATGGCGGGCGAGCACATGCGGTACTCGTACGAGTACCGCCATGTTCCGAGCAGAGCGATGCTCGAGCCGAACCGAGCTTCGGCCGAGCATGCTCGCTCATCACTATTGCCCATACCTTTTGAATACAGCAGCAAAATTAGCTGAAATTTTGGATTCTAAGCTGCATAAGCAGTCTCATCAAACCATGCTAATTTCGTAAAAATTGGTTGTGTAGTTTTTGAGTACTAAAATGCTTATATAAATACATCTTTCCCTTTTGGCTCTATGAGATACATATGGATATTCATGAAAAAAAATGACATGGAGAAGTGTCCTGATTGCAAATGCATTCTTTTTAAAGGCAATAAATTGGATCAGTAGAACTGTAGATATTAGCTTTTAAGGTTTAAAACAGCAAGAAAACGTATGCTCATAACATAATGTATGCACATGTCCAGTAGAGAGCAGTGGTGGACAAGGAGAGGTTCATTAAAAACGCTAACTGCATATTTTAACCATTTCGGAGCTAGAGTGGTAGCCAAATGAACTGGAGACCTCTCTCACAAACAGGTTTAAGAAGTTGGGCTGGAAGTGGTAATCCACATTAAAGTAGCACTACACTTTTTTGAGAACCCACAGCACAATTGCTTCCTGAAAGGTCACACTGGTAGCTGACACAGCAATTTCTGTCACGTTCTAATGAGAACTGCAACAGCATAACTAATTGAAATCTGACTAGTAGAGGGCATTGTTAATATAAGAAACCAATAGTTTAAACTGGAATAACTCCGGAGAAATTAATCTCTCAGCAGTGGGAATACTTTTATTTTACTCAGCAGTAAAAACCTTGCTATATATTTTTTTTTTTATACAAAAAACATTTACTGCTCTTTTAACCACCTTTATTATCAGACCTATCATGCACCCTAGGGGTTAATAGTTATGATGAGAAATATAAATACAACCAGAAGGTCTCAGTGCTTTTTATCCTATGGCTACCTCACTTCCTTCTTTTGTTGGGGCTCTTCCTTTGTTAGAGGGACATATATTGTATTATTTTGAGTGGAGGGGCTGCTCTTTTACTGTACTGTCAGTGGGGGGAGGGCATAGGCACTGGTTTTATACAACAAAAGGCAGCCTGTGGCCTGTGAGTTTGTACCAGTATTCTGTGGATTGAATGAAATGAACATGGATAAAGTGGAAGTCAGAGACACTCAACTAGGAACGAGCCTGCAATACAAATTTGCAGGCTTTCTATGGATGGTGTCCTACCCAGGGTGCAGTCTCTTTTAGCCCACTAGTGCATTTCACATAGAGGAAATATCCTAAAGCATATCATATTGGTCCTGCCCTAACAGCAGTCCAACCACGAAATGCCAGGTAATTCCTCGCTGAACAAGAGAAGCAGCCAACCCCAGACATACATTTTTACCTTGTTGGGCCTCGTCAGTGAGGTGTAGCTGATCTCTCTAGGTGCTGTGAGCAAGTGGTGCAGTTCTGGATTCCCCTATTACCCTTGACATGACAAATCTCAAGGGCAATTTGCATATGTAAAGTGGAATTCAGAGACGCTCAACTAGGAATGAGCCTGTAATACAAATTTGCAGGCTCTCATATTCATGAAATGAACATGGCTTGGTTTGCAGCCAGTGGCTAGCAGCACATGTAACAACTATTCTAAAACATAAATGCAACTAGTCAGGAGGGGGCACTGCTTTCATTCAGTGCTTTCTGCTGGGGTCACTGCTTTTATATTGCATGGTTTTGGTGGGACTGCTCTTATGTATATGTATGTATCACTGTAATCAAGCGATGTGTAGAGTCTCATATATATATAGCAAATCTGAATTCTTCAGATTTCCACCACATCTGTTAGTTTTCAGAGGCACATTGCCTTGCTGCCAGATGTGCAGACTTTTGTACAAGGGGTGGTCATGTCTATCCTGTCTTTTAGGTTCTCATTCATCCATCCATTCATCAACCTGGTCTTGGTAGTGCTTTAGAAGGATCAGTTTGAGCCTTTGGCTTTTATCTTTTAATTTCCTGACTTTCCAGGTAGCTTTTCTTCTTGTGATTGTATCTGCTCAACACATGGCCAAACTCCAGGTGTTATCTTGTAGACCCCCCTTTCTGATTTTTTTTTTTCATGCATATAGGTGGTTTTGCAAATTCCCTTTGGGTTTCTTCCTAAGGTGATTTATGATTTTCATATGAGGAAATTGTTCTTCAGTCTCTTTGTCTGGCTCCATCTAACAGATGGGAGCATAGGCATCACTGCTTGGACATATTTAGGTGGCTAAAACATTCTTTGTTGTTTCTAAGGGCCCACATGTGGGCCAAACTGCATCTAAGGTGGCAGTGGCTTCCTGGATCAAGGCACCCTTTCATCATTACTATGTCCTTGGGAAAAGGCCTGTGCCTTTTACAGAATTAATGTCCTTGCCTTGGCTGAAGACAGTTTGGATGGAAGGTCCTACTACAGGCCATATAGTGCCTGTGTAGGAGCCTTTCTTAACTTTATTTCTTGTAACGTTTCCACCATTTCTTGCCCTTGGTGTGCCGTGTCCATAGATACCTAAGGTTCATACTTGTTTCTGGTTTGTCTCCTAGACTAGTTTGCATTTGAGGCATTTTCTCTCCATCCCTGGAATCCTGATGGTATAACTTTGGTATATCACCATTGTTCCTGTATTCTACAAAGGAAAATAAGTCATTTTCTCTTAGTCCTTGAAGAACATAAGGCATCCACCTGGAGAAATATGGGTTGTTTCAGTTGCGGGCATGTGACCCCCTTCCTTCCCTACTTCCCATCTTTTTCCAACTAGGGTATACATTGAAACTGAGGCTGCTAGTTGGTGGAAATAGAGATGGAAGGGAACTGCTTTCTAGAGGAAGTGACTTTTCCCCATGGTTCCTCTGTTCCATAAGGACTAAAAGAAATTATTAATAAATACACAATATTGACTTTTCTTTTTGTTTAATGTTTGGCAGAAATGTAAAAAGGTATATTCAGTTGTACCCTATGTCCAAGGAGCCACCTGGGACCAAAATTTGTTGCCATGGATATGGGACAAGTTTTGTATCAAAAAAGTATTTGTGACCCTTTAGTTACACATAACAAGAGCTGGAGGTTTTAAGGGCAGGGATCTCTCCCTGTGTAGCATTTAACAAATGTTGTAAATGAGATTTCTTAGAATTTAGAATTTCCTCCAGAAAAATGTAAGCACTGAACAGGACCACTAGATGTGAAGCAAGGTGTCCTTATTTGTTTTTTTTTATCTCCAGCATTGTGAGAAAGCAGTTGTAAAGATTTTTGCAAGAATGTCCAGAGTCAGTTTTAAAATTGGTTTCAAGCAAGAAGATGTTCTGAGAGGATTTAAGTATTCTTCTATGAATACTATACCATCTTTTAGCTGTTAGAGAGCTGTCTACAGCCTTCTCCCATGAAAACACAAGAGAACAAACAAAACAAAACAGAGCGACCCTGTCTAAGTGTAGTAAATTAGAGATACTTCATGGAACACAAAATCCAAAGGGTAGTCACATTTGAGAAAGGCCATACCTGCCTCAAAGTTGGATGGCTTTGACTGTGTCTGACTCCCAGTCTAGATCTTTTTCCAATTCTCTCCAATCCTTTTCTTGCAGATAACTCCTTCTCCCCACATAAACAGATATCTTACCTCTTGTCTGGAACAGAATATTGAAGAAAATGGATGAGAATCTCTATGACTATTGTTTGAAAATCTATAAATGCCTGAAGTTAACTTTGTTTCAATTTGTTCCCCTGACGAAGTAGCAGTAGTAGTACTTAACACGTAGGGTGTTTTTATATGTATATGTTTTAACTTTATTGGGCATTGGCCTATATCCAATAAATATACATTTTTATATTATTGAATAGTCTCTATTAGTCTCCCATTCTATGTTATAGCTTACATAGTAACATACATAGTAACATAGTAATTTAGGTTGAAAAAAGACTTGCGTCCATCTAGTTCAACCCTTTTCCTATTCCTGTTTACCATCGTTGATCCAAAAGAAGAGATTTCTCCCTGGATCAACAAGCCCTAACTAAATATTAATCCCAATACTAACGTACATAGCCCTCTATGTTATGCTCTTTTAAATAAGTATCCAGGCCCCTTTTAAAGGCATCTAATGTATTTGATAGCACCACCTCCTCAGGAAGTGAATCTCATACCTTTATTGTCCTTACTGTAAAGAAACCCTTCCGCTGTTGTAGATTAAATCTCCTTTCCTCAAGTCTAAGCGGGTGGCCCCTTGTCCTTTGTACTGTTCTGTTAATGAACAGGTCTTTGGAGAGCCCTGTGTATGGGCCCTGAACATATTTATATAGTGTTATCATATCCCCTCTAAGACGCCGTTTCTCTAGTGTGTACAAGTTTAACTTTTCTAGTCTTTCTTCATAACTAAAACTTTCCATTCCCCTTAATAGTTTTTAGCCCTCCTCTGCACTCTCTCTAGTTCCATAATGTCCTTTTTCAGAAAGGGCGCCCAGAATTGAACAGCATATTCTAGGTGGGGTCTTACCATGGACCTGTAAAGAGGCATAATTATATCTTCCTCCCTTGAGTCCATACCCCTTTTAATACATGCCAATATCTTATTGGCCTTTGCAGCTGCCAGCTGGCACTGCACGCTACAGCTAAGTCTATTGTCTACCATTACTCCCAAATCCTTTTCATTAGTAGATTTCCCCAGAGAAACACCATTTAAACTATATGTTGCATTTTTATTATTATACCCAAAATGCATAACTTTACACTTGTCTATATTGAATCTCATTTGCCATTTGCCTGCCCAGTTACTCAATTTGTCCAAATCCTCTTGTAATGAAGACACATCCAGTTCAGACTTTATTACCTTACTTAATTTTGTGTCATCAGCAAACACTGATACATGGCTCCCTATGCCCTCTGGGAGGTCATTAATAAACAAATTAAAAAGAAGAGGACCCAGGACAGATCCCTGAGGTACTCCACTTATCACTTTTATCCAACTGGAGAACTTGCCATTTACTACCACTCTTTGCATTCTATCTTTCAGCCAATTTCCGATCCACACACAAACATTTTCCCCTAGGCCTATTTCATTCAATTTGTACAGTAACCTCTTGTGCGGAACTGTATCAAATGCCTTGGTAAAGTCTAAATAGATCACATCAACTGCCGCTCCCTCATCTATATTATTACTCACTTTTTCATAAAATGCGATCAAGTTCGTTTGACAAGACCTGTCTTTCACAAAGTCATGTTGGCTATTGCTAATGATATTCCTGTTCCAGCAGAATTCTTGAATATATTCCCTTAGCAACCTTTCAAACAGCTTCCCTACCACAGATGTCAAGCTTACAGGTCTGTAATTTCCTGTCTGTGACTTTGATCCCTTTTTAAATATGGGCACCACATCTGCTTTATGCCAATCCATGGGCACCATACCTGAAATAAAAGAATCCCTGAAAATCAAATATAACAGTCTGGCCAGGGTCTGGCTTAGCTCTTTAAGTACCCGTGGGTGTATACCATCTGGCCCTGGAGCTTTGTCTACCTTAACAGCTTGCTACACTTCCTTAAAATGGTACCAGCTGGTTGGGACAATAGATGTTTCAGATGAGATGGAAGATTTCTGTGGGAAGAATGAGTCATCTGCAATAGGAGGATTGGAGAGTGTTGGATTGGGGGGGGGGGTCAGACCCAGTCAAAGCCATCCAACATAGAGGCAGGTCTCTCTCATATGTGAGTACCTTTCGGTACTCTTTGGTGGGGATTTTGTCTTCCACAAAGTATCTCTAATTTATTAAACTTAGAGGGGACCACATTGTTCTGTTTTGTTTGTTCTTTCATGTACCATACAAGAGCCTTTGAGAAACTAGCTGCATGTCTAGCTGGTGTGATTCTCAGGGGAATTTTTTGAGGAACATAAAGATTTGAAGTATGACAGTTTAAAGGGATAGTAATACTTAAAATGTAAAAAAAAATATGTTGTAGGGTTTATCCCCCTGGGTAAAACAAGAGTACTCCCACTGCTGAGAGGTCTTTCATTCAAAAGTTATTAATTTTCAAAGTTGAATTTTTTAGGTGCAATATCACAGTGGCCTGAAATTGCACAGTGGCGCTGTTGCTACACGATCCTATGGACAACTCTGGTCAGTTGACCATAAATCTCCATAGGATGGTGTAGCAACAGCGCCACTGTACAATTTCAGGCCACTGTGATATTGCACCTAAAAAATTCAACTTTGAAAATTAATAACTTTTGAATGAAAGACCTCTCAGCAGTGGGAGTACTCTTGTTTTACTCAGGGGCATAAACCCTACAACATATTTTTTTTACATTTTAAGTATTACTATCCCTTTAATGAGTTTTCTCCCTATTCATGATATATGATGAAAATGACAACATTTAAGATCTGTCAATGTGTATTTCATTAAACAATTAAAAAGGAGCTAATTTTAAAAATCATGTGCTTCTATCTTTATTCCAAGATAAGTGATGGACTTATTGACCCAATTAAAATCTTAATGTGAATGTAGAAGATTAACTCTGGTCCTGTGAAGATTTAGGTTTAAGACTTCAGTCTCGGAATGATTCATTTTAAGAAAGTTAGAAAGGCCACTACATTTCTAAACTTCCTGCAAAACTTTAGATAAGGAATTGTTTTGATTTTCAGAATTTTGCCCACTACACTAACCACCTGCATGTACAACTTTGGCACAGCCATCCTTGAAAAATAATTTAGGTTAGGAATATGCCAGCTAGGTGCAACACATGACATACATTCTAAAAAAATCTTCTGTTTTATACAAATTAAATGGCAGCATGTCAATATCAAAATATTGGAAACTTCCAAAGGCATACTTTGTGATGAATTTTGTGTTTTTTTTATGTTTTAATCCTTCCCAAGAACTCAGAAAGTGTGGGTTGACAGTACATGGTAGAAGAACAGTGTAACTTTATTTCTTTTAAATCATGACCTGAGGAGGTAATGGGGTGGAGGCGGCATGTGTGAGCAGTCTATGACTCTTGTCATCTCCTACAACAAACTCAGAGATTGATTACTTAGTGTGTGCCTGGGTAGGGGATGGACATGGAAAAAGTGATGATGCTGATGATGAATGACAGGATGATTGTGTATATTAAGGCATCTTTATTGACCAGAGTCAGACTTTCCAATTGATCTCTCAAACAGTTTATAAACAGGCACAGTGCCCCTTTTCAATGTTGGAAGATTGAACCTTTGCTTTTAAGCTGCTTTTCTGGCCATGACATCATCTCTCACCCTCAGCTTCATCACTGTCTGAAGAAGAAGAAGAGGGTGCTGGACGGATGTGTTCTAGATCAACGTCATCAATAATTAGGTCAACCTTAGCATTGCCCTCCACTTCTTCCCCACTACTTTTATATATTCTTCTATACTTTTCAAAGTCTCAAACAACTTCTTTTTACTGTTGCCCTTAGAAAACACATTCACCAATACTTTGAAGACTGATGTTTTTACTCTCACTATCAGGCCCAGCAGCCGGTTGAACTATCACGCCTTCCTACATTTACTGGATATTACTAAACAGTGAAGCCACAACAGAACTGACTGTGTGTGTGATGTCTTGCTCTTCACAAAATATCTCTTCTAGAATCTATCTGCCCAGTCACAACTCACATCAGGGTCCCTGTCACGTTTCAAAACTATTTTTAAGTTTAAAAAAAATATTTAATAGTATTTGTTATCCTATTTTATAGTATAGCTGTGATGAAAAAATGCACTCCTTGTGCAACTGGTTCTTTTCCCCATACTCCAAACACAGAGAACTGCCAACATAAAGGAACTTGGATCACAGCTGCCTGTGTGCTCAGTCACACACAATTTTGAAGTAAATCTTCTAGCTGGAAGGAACTTGGATCAAAGCTGCCTGTGTCGACTCAGTCACACAAAATTTGGGGTTATTTGGAGTAAATCTCCTTTGCTCTTTTCACCACCCTATACTTCTTTAACACAGAGCTAACAGCAGCATCAGGAAGGAAAATTAATCACAGCTGCCTGTCTTATCCAAGATTCTGAGGTATTTGGGGTAAATCTTCTTTTTCCATTCACACTTGTCCAGAGATCCACAGATTCCACTAACACACAGAACAAATTGCCTGTTCACAGGACTCACTAAACTACACTCCAGTTTTGTTTTACTTGCTTATTCTAACTAGCCCAAAATTGTGATGCTTTCTCTACCTCCCATAAACATAGAATAACATGCTGTGGGAACCCGAAACCCCAATGATAGTATCAACGCAGGAATAGAAGGGAAAACTGCTATGTGTGTGTGTAGTTGTGTGTGTGGGTGGGGATCTAGTCTTATGAAATTAGGGACCAGGAACCAGACAGACACAAAAATGTAAAGTGAAAAACAACTTTATTAAAATAACAAAAGCAAACAAAGCAAAATTGTGATCTAGAAGCGTAAACCAAAAGACATGCTGGGGTCAGGAACCAAGACAGGTACTCAGCCAAGCTGGGGTCAGGAGACCAGCAATGTGAGGAACAAGCCAGCAGTCAGGAACCAGAAGGGATGTCAGACGAAGCCAGGTCATGCACAGGAAACCAGGTACGCAGTAGGACACTCTTGCAGACAGAAGCAAACACAAGGACACCAGGAAGTGAGCCAGGCTGCTTTAAATACCCTGGGAGGGTTGGCTGACAGTAGTCAGGTGAGAAATCACAGAGAGGTCAGCTGATTCAGCCAGACTCAGAATAGGGAAGGCAGTAGCAATAGATAACAGAGCAATAGATTAGCTCAGACCGCAGAATCAAGCAGCAGAGAAAGAGCAGCTAAGCTAAACCTTGACAGTACCCCCTTCAATGACCCCCTTCCCCACAGGGCAGGACCAGGTTTATGGGGAAAGTGTGCATGGAAAGTGCGGATGGGGCGGGGGCATGTACGTTTGTAGCTAGGGCATAAGCCACAGGGTTCACACGTTGGAGGATACGGAAAGGCCCCACAAAGAGGGGATTCAGTTCCTGAGAGGGCACTCGGAGGTGGAGATTTCTGGAGAACAACCAGACCTTCTTCCCGACCTGGTAGGAGGGTGCGGGTAAGCATTTACGATTGGCCTGGAGCTCCTGGGATTGATGTGAGCGTCGCAATGACTCTTGGACCTGCACCCATGTGGAACGGATTCGCTGGAGATGATCCTCCAATGCCGGAATCCCCTGGGGAGGGAACGAATCTGGAATCATGGAGGGTTGATACCCATAATTCACCATTAAGGGGGAGAGCCGGGTAGAAGCCGAGACAGCACTGTTATGAGCAAACTCCTCCCAAGGTAGCAGGTTGACCAATTATTTTGATGGTCTGAGATGTGGCACTGCAGGAATTGCTCCAATGTCTGATTAGCCCTTTCCACAGCCCCATTCGATTGTGGATGATAGGCAGAGGACAAGGAGAGTTGGATACCTAGTTGCGAACAGAAGGCCCTCCAGAATCTCAAGACAAACTGGCTACCCCGGTCAGAAACTATGACTTTGGGAATCCCGTGTAGCCGATAGACCTCTTTGACAAAGACCGTAGCCAACTCTTTAGTGGATGGGAGTTTTTTGAAAGGTATGCAGTTCATCATTTTAGAAAAACTGTCAACGACCATGAGGATGACTGTGTTACCATTAGACAAAGGGAGGTCGACTATGAAGACCATGGCTTCTCCCTATTAGGTATGGATTGGAGAAGGCCCACTGGAAGGTGAAGGAGTGATTTAGTCTGCGCTCAGACTGGACAGGAAGCGACAAAGGCAGCAATATCTTTGTTAAGTTCTGGCCACCAGATAAGACAGGAAACTGAGCAGAGGAACTGGTTCTTACCAGGATGCCCTGCTGACTTCGTATTATTGTAAGTGGAAAATACCTTGATACCGAGGTTACTAGGTACTAAACAGTGCCCAGAAGGCGTTTCAGCATGTGCATCTACTTGGGTGTCCCGTATTCTCTCCCCAAGGGGAGATGTAATGCTTCTATATGTGATGGCCAGTACTTGGTTCAGAAGGATAATAGGACTAGGAAGGCTCTCCTCCTCAGTGCCTGAGAACTGTCTGGATAGGGCATCAGCCCAGACATTTTTGGTGCCCGGCAGGTACGAGACCACATAATTAAAACTGGACAGAAATAAGGCCCATCGGGCCTGTCTTGGAGTCAAGCGCTTAGCTTCAGACAGGTATGTGAGGTTTTTGTGATCGGTGAGGATTAGGATTGGCACTGAAGTTCCTTCGAGCAAATGCCTACATTCTTTAAGAGTGAATATTATAGCCAGTAATTCACGGTCACCAATTTCATAGTTGCACTCCGCAGGACCTAGCTTCTTCGAGAAATACCCACACGGGTGCAACTGGTTCTCAGGAGTAGGACTTTGAGACAGTAGGGTGCCTACTCCTTTCTCAGACGCATCAACCTCAAGTATAAATGAAAGCTCGGGTTTTGAATGTGCCAAAATGGGTGCTGCAGCAAAAGCAACTTTTAATGCCTCAAATGCTTTGATGGCCTCCGGAGACCAGTGCATGGAGTTACCATCTTTTTTGGTCATGTCGGTAAGGGGTTTTACAATCGAGGAAATATTGCAGATAAATTTCCTGTAGTAATTAGCAAACCTGAGGAAGCATTGAAGGGAGTGGAGACCTACAGGTAGAGGCCACTCGAGAACAGCCAAGAGTTTCTCAGGGTCCATGATGAAACCGACCATTATGTACCCCAAGAAGGTAACCTGTTTGCGGTAGAGCTCACATTTTTCTAATTTGCAAAATAGATCTCTTAATCTCTTAATTTTTGCAGAACTCGGATTACATTTGCGTGGTGGCTTTCCATGGAGGAGGAATGGATCTGTTACGGTTTTCAGACAGTCAGACATGTATGGTTTAGTAAAACGCAGTTTTATTAAGCAAAGAACAAGTACTGTAATACATACAGAACAGTGGATAATATAAATGTAAAACAGGCAACTGATACAGGAACAGTAGCGCAGGCAAGGAAAGGTATCCATGGAATAACCCAGAGTCTGGACTAGTACAGCAGCAGAGAGAATCTAGTCCTGAAACGGAGAATACCACAGGGTGGTAGCAGAAACGTTTAGGCCAACTACCAGAGCTAGCAGGCCCTAGTTGGGAGGAGGACCCCCAACGCAATCTCCCTAGAACGCTAGGGAGTATGTCTGGAGTAGACAGATTGAAAAGGCAACAAGACCCCTAGAACGCTAGGAATAGCAGTAGGATGAACAGTCTACTGTGAGGCAACAGGATCCCTAGTACGCTAGGGAGGTCAGCAAGACTGACTGGAACTGAGGCAACAGAACACCTAGAACTCTAGGTGTGTAGCGATACTGACAGTAAGAGGCAAGGCAACCAGACCCCTAGTACGCTAGGTGGTAAAGCGATACTGACAGAAAGTGGCAAGGCAACCGGACCCCTAGTACACTAGGTGGTAAAGCGATACTGACAGTAAGTGGCAAGGCAACCAGACCAACCAAAGGGACTAAGGCAACCAGCTTGTGACCGGAGTCACTAACCCACGCACTAACCCTAGATAGGGCAATAGACGCTTCAGACCACAAACAGGCCCTAAGGCCGCACAGACAGGAACTAACGAGGAGTACAGGGAGCAGCAGCCAACCTCATAGTGATGGAGCGACAATCTGTGCTGGATCAAGTGTAACACAGGAGCAGGTATACAAGGACGCTCCCTGACACTGGAGTGTCAGGAAAGAAGTAGCACGAGATAACCGGGAAATGCCGGTACACAGGGAGGAGACACTGGGTCGGTACATGGAGCAGGATAGTCAGCCAGGCCGGGTCAGTACATAGAGCAGGATAGTCAGCCAATCCGGGTCGGTAAACAGAGCAGGATAGTCAGCCAAGCCGGGTCGGTACACAGAGCAGGATAGTCAGCCAAGCCGGGTCACAATGGAAGTCAGGTACTGGCGATCAAACAGGAACGTAGTCAGTCTAGTCAGGAACCACAGGAACAAACACAAGATACTGGTACACCACGAAAGGGTACCGCCATAATGACGGCACCAAGAATATAAAGGAAATCGATAGGAGGAGTCTGCGCTGATCACCAATAAGAATGCAGTATGGAAACAACCAGGAAGTAGCAATGTCGCAACCAGAGGAATCACGGGCACCGTGATAGGATCAGGATGCCACCATGCATTGTTGGAGCATGTCCTGGAGGACATCATTTAAGAATTCCTGGAAAACCGTGGGAGCATTGCAGAGACCAAAGGGCATTACGAGGTATTCATAATGTCCGCTCCTGGTGTTAAACACGGTTTTCCATTCGTGGCCCTCCTTCATCTGTACCAAATTGTACGCCCCTTGCAAGATGAGCTTGGTGAACACCTTGGACCCTTTTAATCAATTGAATAGCTCAGTAGTCAGAGGAATAGGGTAGGCGTTTGTGATATGGTTGAGCCTCCTGTAATTGATACAGGGTCATAGTTCTCCACTCTTTTTCTTCACAAGGAAGAATCCGGCCCCAGCGGGAGAGGAGGACTTGCGGATGAACCACCGGGACATCACATCTGCAACATACTCCTTCATGGCCTTATTCTCTGTGATAGAAAGAAGGTAGACTCGACCTTGAGGAGGTATGGCATCCGGTTGCAACTCAGTGGTACAATCATATGGGTGGCGAGGCGGGAGCTCACCAGCCCGGCTCTTATCAAATACATCCTGGAACTCTTGATACTCTTCAGGCGGAGAAGAGACCAAGGATGTGGTTAGCACCTTCACCACTTTTGCTAGGCATGCCTTGTAACAGTTAGGTGACCATGCCCTGACTTCGGCCCTTAGCCAATCGAACGTGGGATTGTGTCTGTGCAACCATGGATAACCATGACCACAGAATAGTGAGGAGAGTGGATCACCAGGAATTGTAAGGTTTCATGATGGAGAGCTACTAAAGTCATCAATCGCCTCAATGGCAAGTGGAGTGGTACGGAGCTGCAATGGACGAAGGCACTGTCGATTAAAGAGGCACGCTGCACCAGAGTCAATAAGTGCCTCTGTAATAATGGGACACTCGCCCCAAGAGAGCCCAATGGAGACTAGAGGTTTATCCTTCTGGATAGCCAGGGATGCTGAAACACCACCTAAGGTCTGTCCCTTACAGGACTTTAGGTGAAGGTGTTTTCACAGACGTGTGGGGTAAGTTTGCAGCATATGCCCTGCCTTACTGCAGTAAAGGCACTGGCCCTCCCTCATCCAAAAGGTCTTTTCAGCAACAGAAAGGTGAGTGATCCCAAGCTGCATGGGCTCTACTTCACCTGTGGTCTTGAGACTAGGAGGCGTGGGTGGAGAGGGAGGTACTGGTGGGGATGAAAAGCTTGGGACTAAACAGATGGGATGCCTCTGCAGGATCTCCCGGAAGGAAGGTCTCTCATGGATACGGGAGTCAATAAAGATGCAATATGAGACCAGTTCCTCTAAATCTATGGGGAGGTCCCGGGCTGCAATCTCATCTTTAACCCCTTCAGTGCCAGAGGCTTGGGCCATTTCCTGTACCCTGCAGGCCAGACACTTTTTCAGCATTTTTTATATCCTTCTGTTTAGGTTTGATTTCCTCTGGGGATTTTTAGTTACATATGGAAAACTATATATTGTTTTTTTCAGAATGAATTGAGCTTTCTCGTGGTACCTTACATGAAGAGAATTTTACATTGTGCAAAAAGCTATGATGTCATAATGACAAAAAAAGTGAAAACGTACTCATTTTGCGAAAATCACATACTATGTATAAAAAACATTTACCTTCATTGAAAAAGTTTCAATTATTTGAAAAAGCCCCGTGTCCCCCGAGTAAAAAAATACCAAATTTGTATAGTTTTACTTATGTCCATGGCTAGCGTAGAACCCTAATCACCAGCAGCGCAAAATGACATTTCCAACTTTATAAACTAATATGCACATTCTAGGGTTTTTGTGGTAAAGCTACCCTAAAACAGTGCAATAATTATATAAAACTATATATTTATGGAAAGTAGACAACCTGCTGCATCTAATGAGGGGTGACTTGCCTTGTTACCCCAAGCCTGGTGTGCACAAATGCCTCCAGAATGTGGCGCTAATGAAAAAGAAAGGCATTTTCTGACATTTCTGCCCCTTCAAATGTACTGAAATCTGTGAAAACCATGGCATTTCTGACTGTATTCATTAGCTAGGGCTCTTAGGAAAAAAATGACACCTCATTGGTATGAGTTTACCTACCTCAGGGGGAGCTACAAGTACAAAACTACACCTTTTGCAACCTCTAATTTTTCTAACATTTTCTCAGACATTACTTGTCTGTACAAAAATAGTTATAACAACTAAAGAAGTGAAGAAAGGCTACACAAACCATACCATTTTGAAAAGTAGACAACCTGCTGCATCTAATGAGGGGTGACTTTCCTTGTTACCCCAAGCCTGGAGTGCACAAATGCCTCCAGAAGGTGGCACTAATGAAAAAAAGGCATTTTCTTACATTTCTGCCCCTTCAAATGTACTGAAATTTGTGAAAACCATGTCATTTCCAACTGTATTCATTAGCTAGTGCTCTTAGGAGAAAAATGGCACCCCATTGGTATGAGTTAACATACTGTAGGGGTGCCAGAAGCACATAACAACACCTACCTGTTTTCTTCTTTGGAAATGGCTGCTTGTACTAAAATGTTCATAACTTTTAGATACATGAAGGAAAGGTATAAAATGTATACCATTTTGTAAAGTAGACATTCACCCACATCACATGATGGGTCAATTGCCTTTCTATCCCCTGGCTGAAATGCGCAATTATTTCCAAAACGTGGCAATATAGGAATAAATACATGTTTTTTTTACATTTCCACCACTTCAAAGATAGTAAAATCTTTGAAAACTATAACATTTCCTACTGTATTCAGTACCTGCTACCAATATGAGAAAAATGGTACCCCATTTGTGTGGGATAACATACAATATGTGGGTGGTAGGAACACTTACCTAAACCTGACACTTTTGTTTTTGAAATTATCTGCCTGCACGAGAAGTGTCATAACCGTTATAGATATGCAGGAAAGGTAGAGAAACCATACCATTTTGTAAAGAAGATAACCTGCTGCATCTAATGAGGGGTAACTTTCCATCTTACCCCAAGCCTGGTGCACAAATGCCTCCAGAATGTGGCGCTAATGGAAAAAAAAGGCATTTTCTTACATTTCTGCCCCTTGAAATGTATTGAAAACTGTGAAAACCATAGAAATTTCAACTGTATTTGTTAGCTAGTGCTTTTAGGAGTCAAATGACACTCCACTGGTATGAGTTGACATGCCTTAGACAAAACTACACCTACTACAACATCTGAATTTTCTAACATTTTCTCAAACAGGACAAACAGTACAAAAATGGTTATAACAGAAGTGAAGAAAGGGTAGACATAACATACTATTTTGGAAAGAAGATTACCTGCCATGTCTAATGAGCTGTCACTTGCCTTGTTACCCTAAGCCTGATGTGCACAAATGTTTCCAGAGGTTTGCGCTAAAGGGAAAAAATGGCATTTTCTTACATTTCTGCCCCTTGAAATGTATTGAAATCTGTGAAAACCATAGAAATTTCAACTGCATTCGTTAGCTAGTGCTCTTAGGAGTCAAATGACACCCCATTGGTATGAGTTGACATACCTTAGACAGTGCTAGAAGCACAAAACTACACCTACTACAACATCTGATTTTTCTAACATTTTCTCAAACAGGACTTGCCTGTAAAAAAATGGTTATAACAGCTACAGAAGTGAAGAAAGGGTAGACAACCCATGCCATTTTGGAAAGAAGATAACCTGCCGCATAGAATGAGGGGTCACTTGCCTTTTTACCCCTACGTTAGTTTGCACAACTATTTCCAGAATGTGGTGCTACAGGAAAACGCTGTGGGATTTCCTAGGATGACCTCTTGCCAGCCTAATAAAAATAGTACCCCACTGCTGTGGGTTGACAAACCAATTTGGGTGACAGGAGTGTGGCTACCAGTAGAACAGGGATGGGAAAGCAAACAGTGTATGTGTTATTTTATGGCTAACAGATGTAAGAAGCTAGGGAGTCAGCCGATGTATGTGCGGACCTGTGACTACCAGTGTAACAAAGTGTGAGGGGGGGATGAGGGGTTAGGCAGTGTATGTGGGTATGACTACTAATGGGGAACGGACCAAGGATGGTGGTGGTGGTGGGGTGGTGTCCGATAGTGTGTATGGGGCAATCTGTGACTACCAGTGTGCACTGTATGTCCCCGTCATACAATGTTTGATTCCCAGCCTGAATCTAGTGCATACTGGTACTTTGAGTATGCAGTAGGCAGTGGAAAAAGGCTGGGGAATGGGACTGCCAGTGGGCTGTGGAACCAGGCAGGGGGATAGGGTACGTGGGGGTGGGGGGATTGGAGGCATTTTGTGCGCATGCCACAGGGGTGCCTAATGCATTGTAAAGCAATGCATTGGACCCCCTGTTGCACACAAAGAGTTATTTTTTTTTTATTATTGTTTATTCATACCTCGTTGGGGAGGCGGTATCAGGAACACTCCTGGTGCCCCCCATCAAGGTCTTCCTGTGGCACATAAAAGGGTTAATTTTTTTTTTTATCATTACTTTGTATTCAGATGCCCACCAAACAAGCTCTGATAAAACGTGTGTGCCACAGGAAGGGGGTCTGCATTGAACCTCGCCCCGTGGCACTCACAGAGTTAATTTTTTATTGTATTTATGTTTTTATTGTATATCTCATTGAGGGGCATCAGGACCCCTCTTGATCCCCCCAGTGAGGTCTTGGTAAAAAAAAATGTCCTCAAAAGAAGTGACCCTGTGAGTGCCACAGAGGTCTCCAGTGCATTGCAAAGCAATGCATTGGACCCTTGTGGCACTCAGAGGGTTAATTTTTTTTTAATCATTACTTTGTAATCAGAGCTTGTTGAGGGGCCTTCAGGACCACTCACAGGGTTACTTTTATTTTATTTATTTATTTATTATTTATTTATTTTTTATATCAGACCTCGTGGGGGACATCAGGACCCCTCCTTGTGTCTCCCCAGTTATTGATCTCCCAGCCGATTGTGCTGGGAGATCAATAATGCAACCGCTCTCCTGCCCTGCTCTCCTACCTCCGGTAGGAGTGATCGCGATTGGGGAAAGTCACCAAAGGTCACCAGGTGACTATGTCACCGATGACGTTAGGAGGCTTCCCCGGTCCCGCCCATTCCTACCCGGAAGTTCGGGTAGGAGAGAGGGGAAAGGAGAAGCTGCGCTTCTCTTCTTGATTTATTGATCTCCCAACGCGATCGGCTGGGAGATCAATAACTGGGGGTGCATGAGGAGTGATCCTCATGCACCCCCAGAAGTGCCAGGCAGCATTTGAGCTAAAATGTTGCCACTGCAAGCTGGTTATACCGGCTTATGCAGTGACCGCATTTTAGCTGTACAACGTATGAGCGTGGCACAGCAGGTCTACTCGTACATTGTACCCACCTGGCACTCTAGGGGTTAACTTTATCCGAAAGCCCATTACAGAAAGCAACCACGAGAGCCTCATTATTCCAAACACCCTCAGCTGCCAGGGTATGAAACTCTATGGCATAATCTGAAACCGTCCTTGTACCCTTCTGGATGGACATTAGCTGCTTGGCAGCCGAGGTGGAGAGGCCCGGTACATCAAATACCCTTTTAAAGGATGCCACAAACTCAGAGTAATTGTAAACTATGGGTTTCTGCATTTCCCAAAAGGGGTTAGCCCATGCCAAAGCCCTGTCATAGAGTAAGGAAATCACAAGGCCCACCTTACTCCTATCAGATGGAAAGGACTGTGGTACCATCTCCTGATAGATACCGACCTGGTTCAGGAAACCTCTGCACTGGTTAGGGTCACCCCCATAATGCTTGGGAAGTGAGGCGGACCTAGTCATGCCTCTAGCAACATTGGAATCACCATTGGCAGTTGGAGAGGGAGTGGCAGCAGCTATAGGGGCATCCTGTGCTGGGGGTTGCTGAGGTGGTGGAGCTAGATGCGCAGGGTTAGGGCTAGCTGGAGGGCTAGCGAAAATTGGTCCATGTGCTGGTCTATCTGGTCCAGCCTGAAAGAAACATTCGGTGGATTGCCTGCGCCTTCTGAATTCATGGCCCTTGTGTACTGTTAGGGGCCAGGAACCAGACAGACACAAAAATGTAAAGTGCAAAACACCTTTATTAAAATAACAAAAGCAAACAAAGAAAAAATCGTGATCCAGAAGCGTAAACCAAAAGACAAGCCGGGGTCAGGAATAGGGAGATCAGCAATGTGAGGAACAAGCCAGCAGTCAGGAACCATTAGGGATGTCAGAGGAAGCCAGGTCATGCACAAGAAATCAGGAACGCTGTAGGACACTCTTGCAGCCAGAAGCAAACACAAGGGCACCAGGAAGCGAGCCAGGCTTCTTTAAATACCCTGGGAGGGTTGGCTGATAGTAGTCAGGTGAGCAATCACAGAGAGGTCAGCTGATTCATCCAGACTCAGTAGCAATAGATAACAGAGCACTAGATTAGCTCAGACAACAGAATCAAGCAGCAGAGAAAGAGCAGCTCAGCTAAACCTTGACATATTATTGATTTCAATGCTATGAGCTAGGTGGTAAAAAGTGGAAAATCTGTACTTTGAGAAACTTTTCCTGCTCAGCGGGAAGGACCATTTTCCTCTTGTTTGCCCCTCCCTTCTAGATACTGTAAATGCAGAAGTGGATAACACATTCAAAGCAATTCAAAATAACAAATCTGGTCCTCAATTCACTCAATCTGAAATTCATTTGAAAGAAAATACTGATAAATTAGCCGTAACAAAAGGAAATTCAAGAAATATCAGAGACAGGAAATTATTTTTTGGAAGGTATCATTTTTAGAAGTCAAAGACAACCTAAAGTTGGTAGAAGTGACACATTAACAGAATCCTGTAACTGGGATAATGAGGAAGTATGAAAAATCTAAAAACACAGGGCTGCCAATGGTATAATAATGTTAATTATGAGACAAGTTAATAGATGAACTCATGCTCACAAGTGTGATGGTCAGAATAAAATCTGAATAAACCAGCAGGTGGAGATATTCACCCATCTCACTTGGGTAACCGGGGTAGTAGAATATGTTGCATAATGTCCAAAAGTATCATCGTGTTCTTCCCACAGATTCGAATGCATAGGTGGAAAGAACAGAAAATGGCTCCAAAAGTAAAATAGTATAATTATTAAAAGTAATAGATGGTTAACCATATGTAATGTAATTAAAAATCTCAAGTCTAATATGTTTCTCAGTGTACACTCGCTGCTTCACCAGATGATCAGATGATGCACACCTGTGATTCTCGCATTGAGAACCTGGGATGCTGACTTTATCACTTTGCCTAGGATCTAGAGATTCTCACTGAACCTCCTGTACTGGGTCACCAGGTCTTGGTGCAACAACTTATACCTGTGGAACCAGTGGCTGCTGGCTGCTTCTCCTACCTTCTACTTCTAATTATGGTGGTGACCTTAGAGGTTTCTTGAACCAGTTCTCCATATAATATGAACTGATGCCCACCTTCTTCTCTTCTGATCGAGTTTGTGTGGGTTATGTTATATTTCTCCTTACTGATAAATCCTTGGCACAGGCTTCTCCTCCTTGGGAATGAAACTTGTGATTGGGAGAATAATTATTCAGACTTTATCTCTGCATCCTGTAGTGTATTTGACAAACTGTATCTGGATGTTCCACAACAGCTGACTCACCTTTACAACAGCAAATCAGATCTCTCTGTCAGACTGTGCTTTTGAGTTACACACCTTAGCTACTGAAGTAATTCGGAATAATTATGCACTTGTTGCTAATGGTCTATCTGAATGGCTGAAGGAAGAATTGGGTGTGCCGTGCTTGTGACCTTTCTACCAACCCAGAAGATTTAATTTTCTTCATTGGCCAAGATGATCTGCATATCAGGGAGTAAAAACCCCAAAGACAGAGTCAACATAGAACCACCATTCGACTGGCACCTAGATTATTAAACCGAGAATCCCTACCACTACCCTCTGAGGAACCTATGCAAGTGGGGTCTATGGGTATTACAGAGGAGAAGTGATATTGATAAAGTGGGCATGTTGCACACTTTTGTCTTAACAAGATTGGAAAAGCTCACATCTGGAGAAGATCAGCAGACCTACTCTAGGTGTAAAGTTGACCTCTCAACAACAGGCAACATTGTATGACTTTTCTAGTCAGCTGGTCTAAACATAATATTCATACCATGGCCTTGGTTGATTCTGGTGTAGCCGGGATATTTCACATCTGTATTGCAAATCGACAATTTTTCTGAGGAAAATTCTCTCAAAAGTTCTGTGAATGTCCTCCCTATTGGTTTCTTCAGGAATGAGTTTTTGCAGCATAAAATTTTCAGCTGGCCTATACTATTAATTTTTGAAAGAGGGAACTTCCTGCTGCATAAAAAACAACCTTTATTTCTTAACTGCCTATACTATAAAAGCCAAGAATTCCAGTCAGTTCAGTGTGAGGTTTGTTAGTAGCGAAAGGAGTAGAAGGGCTGTAGTAGAGAGGAACAATTAATTAAAAAAAATGTGATTACTAAAGTTTGTGAAGTGTGTGTGTTAGTGTTTGGTTAGTGAGGGTCAGTCAGATTGTGTGGGTTAGTTCTAGGGCAGTGAAGGACATTCAAACTGTGTGAGATAGTGTTAGGGCAGTGAGGTTAAATCAATAGTGTGAGTTAGTGTTAGGGCAGTGAGGGTCATTCAAATTGTCAGGGTCAGTGAAGTGTGAGTGATGCATTTTTTGTGTTGTTAGTACTTTTATTCATTGTTTTGCCTTTATAATACTTTTTAAATACATTTTTAGTATAATACGTTTTAGTATACCTATTTATCTTTCTAATGTTTTTACCTTGATAGGTTTTTAAAGACTTGTGCACAATGTCAAGCACAAACAGCAGGACATGGAGGGGATGGGGAGGATTTGGGGCATCATCCTCATCAGGGGTGCATATGGTGCCTCTACATCAGGCTGTTCTCTCACTTGACAATATGTAAAGGCAGCAATTGTTAGCAGTTTTGTCATTTCTATTGCCAGCAGCAGTAGCACTGCTTTGAAACCCTAGCCATATGCACTAAAACAATGGTGGTGAAACCAAGTGCATCACCCTTGTCAACAAGTAATTTAGATAGTGGTGATGATTCCAAATTCTCAGAGTCTTTGAGTGCACTCCAAATTTTCCTTCACCAGACAAGCATAGAGTGGCACAGAGAGGGAAAAGAATGAGGGAGTTATGATGAGAATTCAGAAGACAGACTAGTAGACTAGTAGTAGACCAGACAGTTCCTCTTTTGAGTGTGCAGTGGAACCTCCTGTGAGTGGGCAGGAAGAATTGCAGATACCTGTGAGTGGGCAGGAAGATGGGCAAACTCCTGTAAGTGAGTATGATGATATGTTGGTGGGAGTGGTGACAGCAGCCACAGAGGTTGAGGAGGAGAATGAGAGATGCAGAGCTCAATGTTCATCAGGGGCTGGGTCAGATGCAGGATCTGCAGTAGGTGTTTCAGTGACATTTTCTCCTCCTCTTTCACAAAGTCCTGGGTGAGGTAATATTTCTTATTAGGGTCTGGAACAGTGCAGGAAACTGCAGATGGTTTAGTGTTCCCACTCAGTCACAAATCCCTCGATCAATGCAATTACTCCCTACATGCAGAAATTATCTACAGGCACAAATATGCCAATACATGTCCACACATTGCATACTGTTATCACAGTGCCCGTGATCTTTGCCTGCCTGTTGGTGCCAGTCCTGTGTCCCATGGCTGATGCGGCAGGCATTGCTGTTGCCACCTTTGGCTTGTCTCTATGCTGTGGGCGCACGTCTTTTACATCGCACTCGATATTTTGTAGCATTCGGCACTAATTGGCCGATTGAGCCATGCCTCCAGCTGTGGCCTTATAGCCTGCCTGTGAACTGGGCTTAGTTGCCCTTTCATGGTGTATCAGTGAGTTACTCTTGTGTTGCTCTCATTTGATCCTAACTTGGCTTCCATGTATTCTCTGGCTTGATCCCTGGCTTCATCTGACTATCCGCACCGGTATTTGACCAGTGGATCTGTCTGATTATCTGATTTGTGTATGACCCTGGCTTGTCCGACTACCCGCTCTGATCTGACTTTGGCTGTGGCTGACTACCCAATCCGGCATCTGACTGTGGCTTGTCTGACTTACGCTCCGTGCTTGCTCCCATTCCTGTCTGACTACCACTTGTCACTATTGGTCTCCGTGGCCTCGCTCCATCAGCCTAGCACGACAGTTACCTCCCTGGTATTGTTGCATGTTGCCTTCCACTCTGCTGCCTGTGCTCTGTGCTTACCCCGGTACTATCTGACTCTGTCATATCTGCCTCCAAGGCTTCTCGCTCCATACAGCCTAGCGTGACTGTTACCTCCCTGGTATTGTTGCATGTTGCCTTCCACTCTGCTGCCTCTGCTCTGTGCTTACCCCAGTACTATCTGACTCTGTTATATCTGCCTCTGAGGCTTCTCACTCCATACAGCCTAGTGCGACATTTACCTCCCTGGTATTGTTGCCAAGCTGCCTGAGTTTAAGCAGCATTGTAGTTGTCCCTCTTCAGGGACTGCCTGGTACTCTCGCTCCAAGCTCTCCCAGGCTTGTACTAGCCTGAGGTCTCTCCTACCGGTGTACCCGGCTACACTATTGTGGCCTGGACTCCTGGCTCTCCAGGTTTCCACTCACTCTGCTTGTTAGAATCAAGTCTGGTTCTAGATTCTGTATTACCTTGGCTATCAATGGTCCGGGTACATTTCAGTGTCAGTTCCTGGGTAGTGAGCTGCACACTGTCCTCATGCCTGTTCCTAACAAGATTGAGGAGGTGCTTTGTAGGGATGAGCGAGCACCCCGATGCTCGGGTGCTCGGGTGCTCTGACCGAGCACCCCCTGATGCTCGAGTGCTCGGCCGAGCACCCGAGCCCCATTCAAATGAATGGGAGCACTCGAGCATTAAACCAGGCACCCCCTGCTCTGATGAGCGGAGGGTGCCTGGTCAATGTCCCCCTTCATCTCCGCTATGCCCCTCTTCCACAATGTCCCCCTTCATCTCCTATGCCATAGCGGAGATGAAGGGGGACATTGTGGAAGAGGGGCATAGCGGAGATGAAGGGGGACATTGTGGAAGAGGGGCATAGAGTCTATGCCCCTCTTCCACAATGTCCCCCTTCATCTCCGCTATGCCCCTCTTCCACAATGTCCCCCTTCATCTCCGCTATGGCATAGGAGATGAAGGGGGACATTGTGGAAGAGGGGCATAGCGGAGATGAAGGGGCACATTGTGGAAGACGGGCATAGCGGAGATGAAGGGGGACATTGTGGAAGAGGGGCATAGAGTCTATGCCCCTCTTCCACAATGTCCCCCTTCATCTCCGCAATGCCCCCTTCATCTCCGCAATGCCCCCGTACCTCCATTCCCTGGTGGTCCAGCGGAGCGTCTTCGGATCTGTGCCTCTTCCGGCACAGATCCTCTTCACCCGAACATGTCGGGCGAGCACATGGCGGTACTCGTACGAGTACCGCCATGTGCCGAGCAGAGCGATGCTCGAGCCGATCCGAGCATCGGCCGAGCACGCTCGCTCAACACTAGTGCTTTGCTCTTGCATATTTAATTTAAATAAACTGGTTAAGTTCATCTGTACCTGTGTTGTGTGTTTCATTTACTTAAGCCGCCCTTGACACCCTTGATATGTGGCACAAGACTACACACAGTAACATAATAAATTAGGTTGAAAAAAGACACAAGTCCATCATATTCAACCTATGCCTCATAACCCAGAGAAATGAGAATTATATAAGCTTTATTCTGCCCAAAAAGTAAGTCTTAATTGGAACTTCCTGTTTTGCCTACTAATACACAGTATAAGCTTGTATGTTCCCTCTTGAAAGAAATGTATCTAACCTTCTCTTAAATGTATCTGCCATAACCACATCCTTGGGCAAGGCATTCCACAATGTAAGTTTGTCTAGACATTCCTAATATGTCAAGTCTTTTATCCCCTTAATGTGATAGTAATGGTTTCAATTAAGTAGATCTTCTTTATTTCAAATCTAACACTTTATGCAATATTAACAACTTACTTGTATGTGGTTCTCAAGGTATTAAATGTAGAAGGATCTCCCTCCTGCCCCTTCTGACTATGTCACGCTACCTCTATCTGGTCCAGAAGGATGCAGTGAGGGACAAACTTCAGTAAGCAAAGGAAAATCATTCCCTCCTTTGTCAAGGGGGTAGGGTTTTCCTTATACTTACTGACAGAAGTTTGTCCCTCGCTGCATGTGTCTGGTCCCGGGACCGGATTGCTCATTCAGTGGGAGGTGGCCAGAAGGTGGCCAGAAGGGGTGGGAGGGGGATCTTTTTCCATTTAATATGTTGAGGACTACATACAAGTAAGTTGCTAAATATAGCGCAAAGTGTTAGATTTAAAATAAAGAAGACTCGGAGATATTCTCAATTGGTAACATTAATGTAAGGCTATTGGTTAGTCTGGAGTTGTGGGAGGGCCGGTTGGAGACATTTATACCAACCTCAATCCTTTCCTCGGGACTGCGCAGAGCTCCGACTGAGCTCTGTGTTAATCGTCAATTCTCTTAGACTAAGTCACTTTCACGTCATTACTACGCGACGACGTGTACAGCCACGCACAGTCAAGCACGCGATCTCCCCAAGTGCTCCTCTTGCAGGCTGGTTTTCCTTCCACAAGCATTGAACTTTACTGCAGTCAAGACCAGGTTTGATTTCATATATATCTACTTACTCCTCTGGTTTACTACTATGTAATCTTGCTTGTACAGCTGCTCAGGCATCCGCTACGACAGCCATTCACTTGTCTTACTGTAATGTATATATTTTGTATTTAGTTTCTGACGTTCAATTAATCGCGAGCGAGATAGGTTGTCTAGGCCAGCATATTACTTACCAGTTAAATTGGTCCGGTCTTCGGGGAAGGTTGTATGGTTCAGCAACTGTCTATCAGTACTTTGTTATAATCACTAGTCCTAGGTACAGGTTGACCGTGTAGGTACTGATGTTTTTCAGGTTTAGCATATGGGGCAATCTGTTAATCTTGCATTCTTAGGTTTGTCTTAGACACACGAAGGCGGTCTCAAGCATCAAAGGTAAGGTATTTTAATTTGAAGCTTTCATGTTGCCGTTTAGTGTGTATGAGTACGTTTACTAACTTATGTTGTCATCCAATATGTATCTGGATATAGCATGTATTTAGGACAGATCCGGTGTCCCAATCTCAGAGGTGTTAAGATATCAGAAGTTTGGGCGTTAGCTACTTCTGGGATAAGGGCAGGTATGGAGCTCCGTCATTTAGGGAGCTCCTACGTTCAGGTCACTCTCGGGGATCTATGTAGTCATTTTGCTATGATACTTCCAGATTAGGTTTATAGGGTATTTTTTTTGGTATTTCCCATAGAGATACTGTTTATCATTCAACTTAGTATCTCGTGTATCATTTCAGTCTCCTTATTTCAGAGACAGGCATACAGCTTTGAGCATGATCTTTATCCTGTTCTATAGGTCCCTATTGTGATAGTGAAATTCTACATCTTGACTTTTGGGGCTAGGGCATCTAGACCAAGCATTACTGGTTTCAAATCTCAGAGGTATCTAGTTAATCTGATGTTGGAGAAATAGCTACTTCGGTTACAGGGGCAGGAAGGAAGCTCTGGCATTTATGAAGCTGACTCTACTAAGATTAGGTAGGGCAGGCTTTTTATTTTTCTAAAGTCTGTCGGTCCCTGTCTTTTAGGGTAGGAATGGAGGAGTAGTCCAGTCCCCCGGGAAATCTCGTGTATTTCCCCTCAGCCCAACGCATAGTTAGTGTACCTCCTCCTGGTCTCTTTTAGGTAGGGCGTCACGGACAGCCAGGTTTTTATTTTGAGATAGATAACACCGCCAGTCACGTTCCCGCCTACCGCTTAGGCAATCGCCCCTCGGTCCAAATCATAGGTAGTTCTGGTTGGTGTTTATTTTAGGGCCTCACCTTCCCCACATATATAGCTCAGTTAGGTGCTTTTGATCTATCCTTTTCTCTAGTCAGTTAGGCTTTCAGGTGACCGACAGCAAATAAGTAATGTTGGCGGAACTTTTCATTTATTCCTATGTTGATAGTCGCACACGGAGATCTCTTCATGTTTTTTCATCATTATTTTTTACGGATAGGTTTCTAGGGTTTATTGGTACGTTCTCGTATGTTCTTAAACTAGGTAGTCCTCAATTAAATCTAATAGGTTTTATCTCACACCGAGATACTGTTTGTCATTAAACTCGGTATCTTGTATATCTTATTCAGTCTCCTCATTTCAGAGACACGCATACAGGCTCGAGCAAGTTACTTTCAGAGGCAAAGTTAGGTTTAGGTTATGTAAAGACTGCTGGTTCGTCTTTTAGGATAGTTAGGGGAAGGCTACAGCTTAGTCCCGTCCCACGTTTCCCTCGGCCCAACTCATAGACAGAGCCTTCTTCCTAGTTTTCTTGATAGACAGGGCTTCACCTGTCACACCCACTCTATAGACATAGGGTCTTATACTGCTTAAGATTATTTGTCACCGCGAGATCAACACCCCTCAGCCTATCGCATAGGCCTCACGCCCATCGGTCCAAACCATAGGTAGCGTCTCGCATCAGCCACTTGCCACTAGAGAGGGACTCACCAGTCACCATATACAAGTTAATTCTTTTCTCTCTTTTTCAGTAGGCAGGGGGTCACGAACCAGCAGCATTATAGGAATATATTATGTATCATGAATCAGTTTTGTTTACAGGATCATCATATGTAAGGAAGATCCCTCACAATGGAACCAGTAGCGTTACCGGAAGAATTTACATAATCAAATTCGGTAGCGGAACATGCGGGTAAGATACTGACATGACACCGCTCTATGGCTTTACAGGGTGTCTGGGGAAGAAGGATTTTATTTGCCTTATGTTCGGGGCTAAGGCAGTCAAATTGTGAATTAATTTGGCAGAGACGTTGCATTGGTGTCATGGCAAGACAGACTACCTCCTTCAGACGTACATGTGTTACATACCTGGCCCTGATGTTATGACGTGTGCCATGTTTATGAAGCTACATATGGGAGGTAGTATTTCAAGGTTCTCACCGTTTCCACCATACACGTCAACTATTGACTGGGCTAGCTGTTCTGTGGTAGGGTGCCACATGTGTTCTGCCTTTACATCTTTTTGGCCATTTATATACTAGTTATGCATATTTGATCTTATTTTGTTAATCCGTCTTGGCAGGTATCAAGCATCTTTATCAACACAACTACTACAGTAAGTTACACTGTCGCACACTCCTACGATTGATCATGTGAGGTACTGTAAGTAGTCTTTCACTTGACACCTTAGATTGTATATGTTTGGAGCAGTTGGGTAGACGGCTCACTACCCTTTGGTTATCAGCCCTCCTTTTTAGTTACATTTGCTCCACCTTTCTAATGGCTTCTGTCAGATTTCAGGGGTCACCAGACGGGGGGTTATCCAGTATCAGGTTATTTCAGTACCCATTCTTTATTCACGTTGGATATAGATCTACGGTCATGATCCCCGTGGATTCATGGTCCTTTTTTGCCCACTCTTAGGCCTACCTTACAGGTTGGAATGGGCAATAGGCATCCGACATACACCTTATCATCATAGTCTCTCCTAGGCCCGACCACAAATGTAAGGCTATTGGTTAGCCTGGAGTTGTGGGAGGGCCAGTTGGAGACATTTATACCAACCTCAATCCTTTCCTCGGGACTGCGCAGAGCTCCGACTGAGCTCTGTGTTACCCACCCAACCCATACCCCTTTCTCAGCTCTATCAATTTCATTCTTTTTCTTATACACGTGGGCCCACTCTTAGGCCTACCTTACAGGTCGGAATGGGCAATAGGCATCCGACATACACCTTATCATCATAGTCTCTCCTAGGCCCGACCACAACTATAGCTTTAATTAATTTTGTTGCTATTTGCTGTATTCTTTCCAGTTCTAGAATATCCCTTTTCAGAGCTGGTGCCCAAAACTGCACTGCATATTCAAAGTGAGGTCTTACCAATGATATGTGGTAAAATGATGGTATCCATTCTTCCTACAATATCACTTTTATGCAAGACAGGACTTTGTTTGCTTTTGTTACTGCTATTTGACACTGGTCACTGCTTCCATGTTTGTAGTTTACAAGGATTCCCAGGTTGTTTTCCAGCAACGAGTCCCCTAAAATGATTCCATTAAGTTCATAAGTAGCTCTGGGATTTTTTTTCACAATTGCTTGACTTTACACTTTCCCACATTAAACTTCATATTCCATTTGTTTGCCCAATATGCCATTTTATGTAAATCCCACTGTAGGGAACAAATATCATGTACTGAATTTATTACTCTGTGTACTTTAGTGTAATCTGATATTTTGCTTTCTATATATATTTCAAGATAAACATGTTAAAAAGCATTGGAACAAATACTGAACCCTGAGGTAGTCTACTTTCAGCTTTAACAATACTGGAGAATTTTTCATTTACAACACACTGTTCCCTATCTTTCAAATAGATTTCTATCCAATTGCAAAGGTTATCCCCTAGCCCCAATTTCATTATAGCCTTCTGTGAGACTGTTTCAAATGCCTTTGCAAAATTTAGATATACTACATCTTCATGGGAATGTGGGGGAGACAAACAGGTTATTTCTTCTAACTTCCACCCTCTCCTCCCTTCTCTGTTCACATTTCTCCTTCATTTCTCGCTTCCACCCTCACCTCTACTCATGACTCTTCCCTTTTCTCCCCTCCTGTATTCACACACCCTACACAAACAAAAAACACCATGTACACAAAACATTACTTCATCTACAGTTTCCTCCTTTTCCCTGT
Organism: Rhinophrynus dorsalis; assembly: GCA_037306005.1. NCBI lineage: Eukaryota > Metazoa > Chordata > Amphibia > Anura > Rhinophrynidae > Rhinophrynus > Rhinophrynus dorsalis. The sequence continues at coordinate 96,540,817 of CM074725.1, read as the reverse complement.
GCTTTCTGGAATGCCCATTCCCTTATTAACAAATATATCATGGTGCATGATCTGCTTTTCTTCCGCTCTCTGGAACTGTTACTCTCTAAACACTGCTGTTACAAACCACTTTATGCCCCCACCTCACTCTATTTCTACTCTTTTGAATCGCCTACCCTCCGTATTTTCACTTATGACTATCTACAGGTTGTGGTCATCTATGACCTACCTACCTTCACATGTCGACAGTCAAAATTTCTCTTCTGACTTTGAATCATGGCTTTCCTTTTTCATGTCATCAGACACAGTCTCCCTTTTTCTGGAGGGACTTCAATTGCCGTGTGGATGATCCCTCTGATTCCTGGGCAGCCTGCTTCCTCTTTATAACATCTGCTTTTGAACTACACCAGTGGATGGTGGCTAATATTCACAAGGATGGTAATTTCTTAGACCTTGTGTTCATTAGAGGCTGTATACATTCTGATTTTAATACCTCCCCTTTTCCACTATCAGATCACCACCTTGTACCATTCAGTCATGCTCATACTACTTTTGCAATCCCTGCTTTCTCTCCCTGCTTCACACACAACCTTAAGTCACTGAATCAGATTTTCTCCAATACAAATTCCTCCTTTCCTGCTTCAACTCTGCTCTGTTCCTGGCTAAAAACAATACTTTTCAGAACTAACTAACACATATAAATCCAACCCCCGCTTTCTCTTCTCTACCTTTTGACTGTCTCCCCTGCACTCCATCTGACTCCCTCCCAAACTCTGTACAACCACAATATTTTGCTGATTTCTTCAAAGCCAAGAAGGATACCATCCCGGGAAATATCCTCCTATCCTCCCCTGTTCCCCTCCTGCCATTCTGACTTTTCTCACAGTCACGATGGAGGCACTGACTAACCTGCTATCCTCCTCTCCCTCCACTATATTTGAACTTGATCCGGAGAACTATTTGACTACCAGTTGGAGTCAGGAAGGAATAATTCCCCCACACACACACACACTTGGGGCTAGATTGGAAATGGCTCCAGAGGGCTTTTTTTTTGCCTTCCTCTGGATCAACAGGGGTGTTTTTGGCATGGGCTGGACTTGATGGACGCATGTCTTTTTTCAGCCTCATCTACTATGTTACTATGGTTCTATGTTTCCCTCTTACTTCATCCAGTCCCTCACCCCCATATTAATTCATCTATTTTTACAGGTATTTAACTCCTCCTTTGCCTTTGGTACTTTTCCTGATGACTTTAAACAAGCCAAAGTGACACCAGTCCTCAAGAACAACTCCCCTGACAGCACAATACCCTCTAGCTATTAAACAGTTTCTCTCCTGCTTTTGCTTTTAAGATCTTAGAACACCTAGCCTTCTCCTGACTGCAAGACTTTCTTAATCACACCCATTTCAATCTGGCTTTTGCACAGCTCACTCCACAGAAACCGCTCTCACAAGAGTTGTCAATGATCTACACATTGCCAAATCACAAGGTCACTATTCAATATTTATCCTGCTTGATCTCTCAGCTGCTTTTGACACTGTTGATCATGCTCTCCTCCTCAAATTCTTTACTTCTTAGGCATCTGTAACTTAGCTCTGAACTGGCTGTCTAATCTAAATAATCATTCCTTCAGTGCCTCCATTGCCATGTCTTTGTCCTTTCCCATCTACCTCTCAGTTGGTGTTCTCCAAGGCTCTGTTCTAGGACTGTTTCTGTTCTCTCTCTTTACACGATAGCACTATGTGAACTTTTTAACTCATTCACACCTAAATGTGCAGATGACACACAGTTATACTTATCTGCACCTCAAAGACTCCTGTTCAGGCTAAAGATACAGAATGCCACTTGGCTATCTCAGATTGGATGGCTCATAGACACCTCAGCATGTCTGTCACGGATAACAAGGAACGGACAAGAGTCAGTACAGATTTTGAAAACACCACCTTTATTGAGCAATGAGATATTCAATGTAAACACCATAGATACTGGATAGGGTAGAGTGTAACACAAGAAGCCAGCAGTCCCTACCAGCAATAGGAGACTGCTTTTGAGTAGACGTCTCTACTGGAGACTGTGCAATAGCAGCGGCTGGGGCTGGGGCCCATGAGAGAACTCAGCGTAAAACTGGGGCTAGGACCCAGGCAAGTATCAGCGTGGTGACTGGGACTAGGACCCAGTAGAGTATGAAGCGTAAGGTCGCAACAAGGAATATCAGACTGACTTACGCCTATAGTCAATATCGGGTGGTAAAGCAGACAAGCCAGGGGTCAAATGCTAGAGTGGGTAGTCAGCCAGAGCCGATGATAAAAACCAAGTGGATAGTCAGACAATCCAGGGGTCAATGCCAGAGCGGGTAGTCAGCCAGAGCCAAAAGTCCACTACCAAGTGGGTAGTCAGACAAGCCACAAAACTGGACACCAGAGAGACAGATAGACAAGCCAAGGATCATTCATGGAAAGAAGCTAAACAGAACTGCACTGGAACACCACGAAAGGGAAACTGGTGTAGTGAATGTTATGAATGTTATGAATGCGCATATTGACATGGAGCTCCAGGGCATACACAAAAGGGTTGATCCTCTGAAGGACCCGGAAGGGACCACCGAATCCAGGAGCCAGTTTTCTACAGGGTACCTGTAAATGTAAGTTTTGTGCAGATATCCAGACTCTCTCCCCCACCTGAAACTCCGGTGCTGGTAACCTTCTATGATCAGCCCTCTTTTGCCGCTGTTTGGACCATTGTAGGGTTCTCTGAACCTGTACCCGTGTGCAGCGGAGTTCCCTTAAATGCTCCACCAGAGCTGGAATATTTTGTACCTCAAATGACTCTGGAAGTACCGAAGGCTGGTAACCATAGTTAACCATAAACGAGGAAGTCTTAGTCAACAAGTTCATGGCACAATTCCGGACAAACTCCACCCACGGTAACAGGGTCACCCAGTTGTTGTGATGGTCCGAGACATAACAAAGCAGGAACTGTTCTAAGGCCTGATTCGATCTCTCCACCGCACCACTGGACTGAGGGTTGTAGGCAGAGGAAAAAGAGACCTGGGTACCCAACTGAGCACAGAACTCTCTCCAATAAAGAGACACAAACTGGCTTCCTCGATCCAACACAATCACCTTAGGTACCCCATGGAGGCAAAAAACCTCTTTAGCGAAAATAACAGCCAATTTCTGGGCAGTCAGCAATTCTTTGAGCTGTACAAAATGGTCCAAATTCGAAAATCTGTCTACAATCATCAAGATTACTGTGAATCCATCTGACACTGGTAATTCCACCATGAAAACAATTGAAATATGAGACCATGGTTGCTTCACATTAGGAGCTGATTGAAGAAGACTAACTGGGAGGTGACTAGAAGTCTTAGTTTGAGCACATGTATGACAAGCTGCTACGAAAGCAGAAACATCTTGTCGAATACTAGGCCACCAAAACAGTCAGGATACAGTACAGAATAGTTGATCTCTTCCAATGTGCCCTGCTGCTTTGGAAGAGTGATAGATCTCTAATAGTTTGACCCTTAAGGGTTCAGACACAAAGCATCTCCCATGCGGTTTGCCGGCCGGAGCCGTTCCTTGAGCCGCCAATATCTCTGTCCCCAAAGGAGACGTAATGCTGGTGTGAATGGTTGTCAAAATACAGTCCGGAGGAATGACAGGAGTTGGATTACAAACTTCTTTAGACAAGGTACCAAACTGATGGGACAGGGCATCAGCCCTAATGTTTTTCGTACCAGGCAGATACGACAACAAAATTGAAGTGGGATAAGAACAGAGCCCATCTAGCCTGCCGTGGGGACAGATGTTTAGCTTCCGAAAGGTAGGTCAAGTTCTTATGATCCGTCAGGATAAGAATAGGCACACAAGTACCGTCAAGTAAGTGCTGCCACTCGCATAAAGCCAGGACTATGGCCAATAATTTGCGGTCCCCAATTTCGTACAGGGTCTCAGGTTTCAAAATTTCCTGGAAAAGAATCCACAAGGAAGCAAGGGCTCATCTGAGAAGACCGCTGAGACAGGAGGGCGCCTACTCCCGACTCAGATGAGTCGACCTCCAAACTGAAAGGTAATATGGGACTTGGATGTCTCATGTCTCAGAAGTGGGGCAGTGGCAAAAGCTGCTGTGAGGTTTTCAAAACCCAAAGAGCATTCGGAGACCACTCTGAAGTATTAACACCCTTGTGCATCATGTCAGTAAGAGGTTTAACAATGGTAGAGAACTGGTTTATAAATTTCTGATAATAGTTAGCAAATCCCAAGAATCGCTGTATCACCTTGAGTCCCACAGGAAGGTGCAATTGGAGTACCGCAGAAAGCTTCCCAGGGTCCATAGCCAGCCCAGAGGATGAAATCAAATAACCCAGGAAGGTGACCTGGAACTGGTGAAATTCGTACTTTTCCAACTTGCAAAACAGGTTATTGGCCCGTAAGAGTTATAACACTTTTGCCACATCAGTTCGGTGTTGTTCCAGATTCGGGGAGTGGATGAGAATGTCATCCAAATAGACAGCTACACAGCTCAGTAAAAAGTCTTGTAAGATGTTGTTAATGAACTCCTGGAAGACAGATGAGCATTGCAAGACCAAAAGGCATTATCAAATATTCGTAATGCCCGCTCCTGGTGTTCATCACACTCTCTGATTCGCACCAGATTATAAGTTGTCAGAAGATCAAGCTTAGTGAAAACAGACTAGCCCAGCAGCTGGTCGAATAACTCTGTGATCAATGGGATTGGATATGCGTTCTTGATCATGAGTATATTAAGCCCACGAAAATCAATGCATGGTCTCAATTCTCCATTCTTCTTAGTAACGAAGAAGAATCCTGCCCCAGCCGGGGAGGTGGATTTCCGAATGATACCTCTGGAGAGAGCGTCAGCCACGTACTCTTCCATGGCCCTATTCTCAGCCATAGAGAGAGGGTATACACGAACCTTAGGAGGAACAGCCCCTGGCACCAATTCAATAGAACAATCATACAGCCTCTGAGGCGGTAAGGTCGTGGCCTGCACCTTGTTGAAAACATCGCAGAAGGCCTGATACTCCTCAGGTAAGGCGCAGGAGGTGGAGGAGGAGGCAGCCATGCCCAACACTCTGGCTGGACGGAGGAGACATGACTCTGTACAACAAGAAAACCAAGACAGAATGTTGCAATTACGCCAATCCACCCTAGGGTTATGCTTTTGGAGCAAAGCAAGCCGCAAAATGACCGCATAATGTGGAGAGCTAACGACCTGGAATTGGAGTGTCTTGCGATGGGGTGCCCCTACCAACAGAGACACGGAAACAATTTCATGAGTGACCTGAGGAGGTTGTAGAGGCCTACCATCAATTGCCCGGGGCTGCAGCGGAACAGGGTGTTTAGCTGTGAAATCGGCATCAATGAAATACCCCGCCGCATTGAGTCGATCAATGCCTGGGTAATCACTAAGGAATTGGCCCATGATAGGATGACCTCAAGGGTAGGTTTATCCAGAACATTTTCTGCGGACTGTGAGACACCACCTAGAGTCTGTCCCCAATGTGACTGTAGGTGTGCCCGTTTACCAGGCCTACGGGACAGGCGGGCAGCAAGTGACCTGGTTTGCCGCAGTATAGGCAAAGTCCCTCCCACCAGCGGAATGCCCTCTCTTGTGCTGAGAGATGGGTAAATCCCAACGGCATCGGCTCCCCCCTCCCATGTCTGAACTAGGAGGCATGGGAGGTGAGGAAGGAATGGGTGGGTGACTGAAAGTCGGAGCTAAGAGCGCCGGAGGTCTCTGCAGGTGCTCCTTAAAGGAGGGTCTCTCCCTAAAACGGGTGTCAATCAAGATGGTGAATGATACCAGATCATCTAGGTCAACAGGCAACTCCCTGGCAGCAATTTCGTCCTTAATGTCGTCACTTAGCCCCAGTGAGAAGGCGGCTACCAGTGCTTCATTGTTCCATCCCATCTCCCCTGCCAACGTGCGAAACTCAACGCATACTCCGCCACCGTACGGTTACTCTGGCGGATGAACATTACGTTTTTGGCAGCAGAGGCAGAACGTGCAGACATATTGAACACCCATCTAAATGAGGCCAAAACTCCGCATAATTATAGATGATGGGTTTCTCATTTTCCCATAGTGGACTGGCCCACGCCAAAGCCTTGTCCTAAAGGAGCGAAATCATGAAACCTACTTTACTACGCTCTGTAGGGAACACATGACGTACCATTTCAAGGTATATGCCCACTTGATTTAGAAAACAGCGGCAGAGTTCCGGGTTATCCTCATACCGTTGAGGGAGTGGAGTGGATATGGACATTCCCCTGGCAACAGTGGGCTCCTGAGCAGCCGTAACAACTAGTGCCAGAACAGTATCGGCAGGGGCCACAGGCTGTCTACTGGGATGGTCCAAGTGAGCCGTATGGTTTAACAGTGTCTGCATAGCAAAGGACAGTTGTTCAATATGTTGGTCCTGACTGTCCATTCTAGCCAAAGTGCTCTGGACCTGTGGATTTCCTGTACCCTCAGTACTCATCGTGGCCCTTTCGTACTGTCACGGATAACAAGGAACGGACAAGAGTCAGTACAGATTTTGAAACACCACCTTTATTGATCAATGAGATATTCAATGTAAACACCACAGATACTGGATAGGGTAGAGTGTAACACAGGAAGCCAGCAGTTCATACCAGCAATAGGAGATTGCTTCTGAGTAGACTTCTCCACTGGAGACTGTGCAATAACACCGGCTGGGGCTGGGGCCCAGGAAAGAACTCAGCGTAAAACTGGGGCTGGGACCCAGGCAAGTATCATTGTGGTGACTGGGACTAGGACCCAGGAGAGTATGAAGTGTAAGGTCGCAACAAGGAATATCAGTCTGGCTTAGGCCTATAGTCAGTATCGGGTGGTAAAGCAGACAAGCCAGGGGTCAAATGCCAGAGTGGGTAGTCATTCAGAGCTGATGGTCAAAATCAAGCAGATAGTCAGACAAGCCAGGGGTCAATGCCACAGAGAGTAGTCAGCCAGAGCCGAAAGTCCAATACCAAGAGGATAGTCAAACAAGCCAGGGGTCAATGCCAAAGCGGGTAGCCAGCCAGAGACGAAGTCCACTACCAAGTGGGTAGTCAGACAAGCCACAAAACTGGACACCGGAGAGACAGATAGACAAGCCAAGGATCATTCATGGACACAAGCTAAACAGAACTGCACTGGAACACCACAAACGGTCAACTGGTGTAGGGTCCAGGCAGTTTAAATACTAATTCCTCCACCCCCAGGAGGTGGAGCACTTAATGAGCATGTCCCTTAAAGAGCCGGAATGCGATGTCACTAGAGGGAATCCCAGTGATGCACGCCCGACTCTTCCGGCTGGAAGTAGAAGCCATCAGACGTGGCAGGAGGCGGAAGGGGCAGATGCAGGAGACCGGTCACCCAGATATGCACCAGGGTGTCTGGCTCTCCTGAGGACACAAGATGTGGCATGACCACGAGGCTGCAATCAGAGGGGACCGGCCACCCAAACAAGCACTAGAGCAGATGGATCTCCTCTTATACCAAAGGTAAGCGCAATCGCTTACAATGTCATAAACCAAGCTAGTCCTCATTCCACCTAGACCTGTCCCAATTGTGCCCTTCCAGGTGACAGTAAATGCCACTACCATAAATCCTGTATCAGAAGCATGGTGTCTAGGGGTGATAATTGATGTTGTTTTCTTATTCTCTCCTGATATTAAAGCTATAGCCAAATGCTGCCTCTTTCTCTTGTGTAACATAGCAAAAATATGTCCCTTCCTCTGTTCCTCAACAGCTAGTACAGCATGTACTGCTGTAACCTTCTTCTCCTTGGTCTTCCTGCCTCACAACTCCATACACTTCAATCCATACACAATGCTGTAGCACGAGCTACCTTGCTGCCACTAGGTATGGACGAAATTAGTACCACGAGTATTGCTGGTAAGTGGAACCTGCCCTAGTCCTGCATCACAACTACTTCTGGACCCCTTTCCATCTGTTCCACTGTGATCTGTGGCACACTAGTCTGCTTCTCATCAGCTTGCTGCCCTTTCAACTCAGCAGCAGCAGGAATTACAGCATAAGTAAATTCCGCAATCTAACTGCTGGTAGTGGTGGTGATACCCATCCACATTTGCACATCTGTCTCCCATTCCTTCTCGCTTTCATCCAAAAAAATTTCATTATTGTCTCTTCCACCCCAGCTACTCCACCATCACCAGTCCTTCCTTGCTGCTGCTGCTGCTGCTCTATGAGAGTCTCACTGGTTGCCAATGATAACAAATGTGACAGAGGGCCACACTTGCTATCTCTACAAGTGAAGGCAGACTGGCAACACTAGCAGTAGGCACAGGCAGCTAATCTGTGCTGATGCTAATACTGCTGTTAGCCAGTTCTGCCTTCCTCAGCATCAGGTGCCAAAGGCATAATGCAGGGAGGGAGAGGAATCAAAGGGTCAGGGAGGTATTGTGGTCTCCCTTGACCTCTAGTCTGGCTGCTCAGTATCACTTCCTCGCCACCTCAGCAGGAGGATCTGCAGCGGTCACACCAGTCCCACCACCAGCTGCTTCACTATCTTAACCTTTACCATAATCACCTCTCCCACACCCCTAACACTCTTTAGCTGCTGTGTGGTAGTTGTGGGACTGCTGGGGCATGGCAAGTGTGATTTAGGGTCTACTATCACACTTCCCATTATCTCCTCCTCCTCCTCCTGAGAACCAGAAGGCACACTGGCAGTAGTAGCAGCAGGCACAAGTAGCTGACCTGTGCTGCTCACACTGCTACCCAGTTCTTCATGTGCCTTTGCTGACTAATATTCCCCCCTGATCCTAAGGGATTATGTCGGGGGCCTTGGCATCATTGGGTCTGGGAAATCAGGGCTCCCAGACTCTTCTATGCTGGTTGTAGTCACTTCCTCCTCCAACTCACTGGACGCATCCCTGTCCCCCTGTCCTTCTAGTTCCTCCTTTTTTGTCAGATGGCTGCTCATGCTGTTATCCAATAATCTGAGCTTCTGCTGTCCTTATTTCACTATATAAATAGCCTGAAAATTGCCCAGCACCCTCTCTATCTCTCTAGCTGCTTGTGTTCTGTTTCACTTCCTGGAAATATCACATTTATGATATAAAAATGCGAAGTACATGTAAGTAATGTGTCTGCAGTTCTCTCCTGTATCAAACCCTTTCCATCATTGCTCCTTATATATGGAATGTTCTACCTCCCAGCCTGTGCCACTGCACTTCTTTGTGGTGTTCATGACTTGCTTAAAATTGCACCTCCTCAACAAGGCTTCAACAAGGTAGAAGACACTGACTTCATGGGCTCGATTTAAAGGCAACCGTTAAACCAGCCGCTAAGTGAAAAAGGCACATCGCTCGCAAATAATACAGGAGTTACGGCAGATTCAATAGCTACTCTACGAGAATAGCTATCGAGCGTAGGCACACAAAAAACACGTAACACAAAACCCGTTGTCGCTCATGTTAATGCACAATGGGCGGCCAAATCACACGATAACTGAGCTCAAAACAACATCTAACATAACGGCTGCCGTTGTCAAGCAACCATGATTGATGCCAAAACAAATTCAAACACACAGCCAATCACAAAGCCCCAATGTATCAAATAACTTCAAATACACCTATATATACCCAAAAATAACCGGCACACACTGTCTGTTATCGAGTTCTTCAGAGCCAGATATCAGGACCCAGGAGCGGAGGATAGTCATTAGAGAGAGGGAGACAGGAGCGTTCATTGGAGGTAGAGGAGTTTTGGAGTTTGGAGAGAGGAGAGCATTGCACAGAATACGACACATAGCACACCTTTGCACATATTACATACACACATACAAACACAAACACATACACATACATACACATAGTCCTTTTATTTTATAACACCTCACACATTTTACTTTTATTTTTGACAGTGTGAATCTGTGAGTGAAAGTGTGTGACAGAGAGTGACTGGATCGAGTGTGTCTGTGAGGGCCTGTGTGAGTGCCTGGGTGTGACTGGGTGAGTGATGGCAAGGAGAGGAGGACAGGAGAGAGGGATGGGGAGAGTAGTGGAGGAGGAGGAAGCTCAGGAGGGGATCCCTCAGCAGAGCAGGGGTGGCAGAGGGAGATCCGCAGGGCGGAGGGGGACCCGGCCCACAAGAGCAGGAACACGCAGGACAGGGACAGAACCTGCAGTGGGACGACGGGTAGTTCCTGGGGAGCACCCCACACAGGCAGGGTCAGACCAGGCAGGGCACTCCGGCTCTGAATCCTCCCATGCCGGAGCTGATGAGGGCAGGATCAGGGATCCCAGATATAGTGAGGAGGAGAACACGGCTCTTGTGGAAGCTGTCCTGGAGAGGCAGAGTGTTCTCCACCCGACGGCAAAGGTCCCTGGCCTGGCAGCGCGGAGGAAGGCAGCCTGGAATCAGATCTGCAGCCGGGTGAACGCGGTGGCAACATGCAGGCGGGACGTGGAGTCTGTGAAGAAGAGATGGGGCGACTGCCGGAGGGTGGTCAAGAACAAGATGTCTGACATGGCCAAGCAAGCCCGAGGCACCGGAGGTGGCCCATCTGTGCCCATCACATTCTGCGGCTGGGAGGAGATAGTGCGGCAGAACATGTCCCCGACCATGATCGAGGGGGTCGTGGGAGGAACTGACACTGGGGATGAGAGGAGCCTCCACACTACCGGTAAGTGCAACACTACAGAACAACACACTACAGCAACCAACACCAGCTGCACACACAGTCACACCTCAACACATGTCCATCACTCAGCCATACAACTGCACCAACACAGCACCATGAGGGTTAAAAAAAGGACACAACACCTGGACAAATGGCAACGTCCAACTTGGGGCAAACCTGTCAAAGTCCTACTTCAACCCTCCTGTTGCTGTGCTCATTACACACAATACACAAACCTTCATTTTCAAAATGTCGACTGTCATAGATCATCACTGTTCACACACAATGTCACCCATGTCCCCACCCCCACCCTAACCCCTTGAGTGCTAGAGGGATCATCAATGCATCGATCAACAATGCATTGGCAACCCCTCTGGGACTCAAGGGGTTAACCTGACAACAAACAAGTCAATAGGACAACGATCACATGCTACACAGGGGACATTCACTAAGCGGTGACAGACAGATGGTGGACACAAAGTAACCCTCACACACCCTCACTTCACCAGTACCAGTGTTAGTCCATGGAGAATATGCCAAAACAAGAATCAAGTTCATAGGGTCCCATTGTACAGACTCCATGGAAAACACTGGAAATGGGGAAAGGAGATCACTGGAGAAGTCACCATCATGTTCATTTCATCAGTTCAACATCACCGCTTACAGAATCACAAAAGGGGGCATCAGATCACACATCACAGTGTCACACAGAATAAATGCTTGTAGGTGCAACACACAGGCCGAAAACTATTTTACAGAATTCAAGCTGGAAAAAGTAGGCACTGGTGTTGTGGCTGCAATCATTTACTCTGACTTGAAATGACATATCCCATATCTGATTCCCACATGGATCCACAGGGGTGCTGATGCCATGGATCGATGGTACACCAGCATCTCTATGCAGGATACATATGGGAAACAAATAGCAAACATTGTACCTTGGTCACCAACAGGCCATGACTGATGGATATCTAGGACTGAGTACGGTTGCCTCAAGCAGAAGGATGGATGGGCTCATACACAGAGAAAAAACAGGCCTCAATCAAAGGTATCCCTCACTACTGGCTGGATTGTTGCCCTTAGGATTCAAATGCTACTAAATATGTTCCAACATGATGTGAACACAGAGATCACTTCACTGGATGTGATTGCCGTACTGGCCAGATATGTGCACCCATCACATATCAACCTACATTGCTACCATCCAAATACACATACATAGTATATCACACTCTACGTAGATGGGATATACGAGGTATGTTCATATCCATCATATCAATACAATGTCTTGTTGGATGGGTGCACATATATAGCCAGTAAGGCAATCACACCTAATGAAATGCTCTCTGGCATCACATCTTGGAAGGATATTACTCTATCCATATGAAGGGTACATATCCACATACATATATGACCATTTCTACTTGTGTGTCACTGTAATGGGATAGCAATGGGTAATGTCATCATGATGTCATATCATTGCCATCGTTAACAGATGTGTCTTGATCTAAGTCTCATCCCTCCAACACTCATGGTTATACAGATATTGCTCCATGTGACAGGTGAAGATATCCATCATTTGACCACACGGAGGCTCTTCAGCAGAGCCAAAGTCACAACATATCGAGAGAAATACCTCTTTGGAATGGTCCACAGAGTGTGCTTGTAAATCATGCACACCCTGTACACCATTCCAATTAAGTATTGTTCTCTAAATGGGTTGATTTTGTCTCTGGTGAAAATCTCTCGTGTGGACAAATGACTGAAATCTACATCCGTCACATAGAGCAATATCTGAACAACCATGAGGGTAGGAGGGATAGGACTAACAGAGAACAACATCTGTTCCCACAATGTCTACAATCTGACATCAAGGTGGACTTAACCTTTGCCACCCCCCTGGAGGGATAGCCATCCCTACAAGTTGTGAAGACAAATATATGTTGTTGGATCCCCCCCCCCGAGTTAAACAATGGTATTCCTACTGCTGAAAGGTGTGTTGATGCAAAAGGTATCACAGCTCAGACATGGATATGTCAGGGGCAATATCCCAGTGGCCTGATATTGTACAGTGGTGCTGTTACTACACAATCATATGGACAGCTCTGGTACAGGGACCAGATATCTACATGGGAGGGTGTAGCAACAGCCCCACTGTACTATTTCTGGACACTGTGATATTGCACCTCAAAATGAAACCTTCACCCGTAATAACTCAAACAACACCTTTCAGTAGTGGGAGTACCCTTGTTTACCCAGGGGGATTAACACAAACACATATATTTTTTCTTCACCACATATCAAAGTAGAATAGAATTGTCTCCACAAACATATGGCTAAGGTCACTAATCACAACATCTTCTTCCTCCACACAGCTTACGGCCGTCAAGCCCAGCGGGAGACAGTGGAGGAGGCTATGTCACCCCCCAGTGAGGAGGACACAGAGGAGGGGACCAGACGGTGGTCACCTTACCCACCATCACCATCCCCTCCAACACAGGCTGCATCACCACCTACTGCACCACCACAGGCTGCACCACCCCTTCCAGCTGCACCACCACAGGCTGCACCACCCTTTCCAGCTGCACCACCACAGGCTGCACCACCCTTTCCAGCTGCACCACCACAGGCTGCACCACCCTTTCCAGCTGCACCACCACAGGCTGCACCACCCTTTCCAGCTGCACCACCACAGGCTTTACCACCCCTTCCAGCTGCACCTCCCCAGTACAGTGGATGGATGCCACAGGAGGAGAGGTGGACACATCCATCCACCTCCACCAGCTACTACCCTCCATCAGCAGCACCACCACCGCCAGGGAGGCAATGGCTGCCAGGGACAGTGGCCAACACCCAATATGGGCCATATGCCTCCCAGATCAACCCACCCTCCTGGATGGCTCCACAGCATGCCCCAAGGTATGACCCGAGGTGGGGTCCCACCACCTATCAGTGGCCACCATATGACCCTTGGCCACTGGACTACACACACCTGGGCCTGATTGGTGAGCCCCAGCGCCCCCTACCCAGGGACATATTCACACCTCCACCAGCACACACATCTCTGGGCAGCTCTGCATCACTTGATGTGGTGGGCATATGCCCATCATCTACACCAGCCACTCCAACAGCAGCCACAGCACCCTCAACAGCAGCAGAGAAGGAAAGAGCACCCTCAACAGCAGCAGAGGAGGAAAGAGCACCCTCAGCAGCAGCAGAGGAGGAAAGAGCACCCTCAGCAGCGGAGGAGGAGGAAAGAGCACCCTCAACAGCGGAGGAGGAGGAAAGAGCACCCTCAACAGCGGAGGAGGAGGAAAGAGCACCCTCAACAGCGGAGGAGGAAACAGCAGCACCAGGGACACCGGGCACATCCACCTCCAGCACCGCACGCCTCACAGGCATGGAGGCGGAGTGTATGGCGTGTATGGCCCTTCAAAGAAGACTACTCCGGTCCAGCAGAAGTACAGACAGCAACATCACCAGGAGCAGGAGGCAATCCAGGAGGAACATTGCCCAATTGGAGACCAGAATCCAAGCTCTGGAGTCGGAGGTGGCCAGGGGGAACACACTACTCCACCAGCTCAGGACTGGTCTCATGGACATGATGACACAGGTCCTTGTGGAGTTAAGGGAGATCAACCGCAGAGAGAACCTGAGGATGGAGAGGGCGAACTTGCGTTCCACCGAGGGGTCTACTGCTACCACCACCCCCTCCAGTGTTAGCCTTGAAGCAACACCTAGGGGGCAGAGGGTTACCAGGAGATCCACAAGGGCATCCACCTCTGGCACCCAGGCTAAGGCCCCCCACCCAAAGAAGAAAAAATAAAAGGCCCAACCTGTTAAGTTTCCCCTCAATAAAGAAAACATTTTTTTTTTAATTCAAGTCTGATCTGTTGTGTCTTCAGTTATGGATTGGGTGGCACGGTTGTCTCCAATGCATTGCCATACAATGCAGTGAACACAACCTCTGCCTGTGTGAAATGTTAGTGGGATGCTACAACATGGGTTCACACACACACCGTTGTACAAATTCAACTTGTAATACATCCCTGGAGCCATATTACACCACTGTGTTATATGGCGGTGTTGTGTGTTGAATTTGAACAACAAAACATACCCCTTAGCACAACAAATTGTCCAACACTGAACATTTGTCTGCATCATATGTTGTGTTTAACCCTTTGAGTGCCAGAGTGGTAGACAACGCATTGTAAAGAAATGCGTTGGGGACCACTCTTGCACTCAGTGGGTTAATGGGATAACCAGACAAACAGCTCTGTGATTTAGCAGGGACATTATAAGCAGGATAGATAAATGGGACATGTATCCATGTTGTCTTGGATTCACACACTCATTGTGCAACTGACTTACTGGAGAAGCCAATGTTTTTAACCTAGGATTTCAATGTGTAGCACACACATTGATATCCTGGGCTGAGCATTGGGGTCTCCTGTAAGTTGAGTTGCTGTTTCCCTAAGGGTGTAACAGACTTCACCAGTGATAACACATGTCCACTTAGTCTGGTTGTTTGTTAGCCCATATACAGAGATATGTCAAAGTGGAGCAAAATCTCAGAACATGGATTATACTGAGCAATACAGATACTGTGGACAGGTATTCACTGTGGAAGTATGTCCCCTGTATCACCTCTTCATCACTCCCACAACACATTGGTGCATCACTGCCACCATCATCTGTTTGCATGGATACATCACAGAGTCCAGTCACTGGCAAACAAGTGGTGGACTCCTGTGATGTGGGTGATGCCTTTCCATGTATGGGGCATACTCTACCCTGGGTGTGGTTACACATTGACATATGTGTTCTCAAATATATCCTCCTACAGACACAGATAGAATGGTGATGGTTCATCTTTATTGTGTCTCAAAGTACATTAGAATGTACATGTGTTTTGTGTGTGTATTGCCTATATGCATTGAACACCTGTATGAGAACACTAAATGTACTTTGAAACTAAATCGTAATACTTCAGTAACACTGCTGCCCTGCTCATGTGTTGTCCATGAGGTTTGACAACTCTGTAGCTGAGCATCCTGACTGTACAGGTTAAAACACTCAAGAATTAGTGTTTTCTGTGTCTCTATGAGAATGTTCCAGTAGAGGTTTGTGTGAACCTCAGGTCAAACTTTGCATCACCAACAACATCACCATAAACAGCAAGGGGTGATCTTCATGAAGGTGTTGTCAAGACATCAATCCAGTCACATGGAAGACCTTCAGTTCAAGGATGGATCATGTTACGGATGACTGCGGGACAAGAGGACAGGATTTGGAGCAGTAGACCTGAACTGATCATCAAGCAACAACAATTTAGTCTTTTTCATCCCCTCAGTTTTCACAGTTACAGGTGAGTGCACAAACCATTGCTTGACAATGTGTTGTGTACTCATCTGTAACCAATTCTGTGGGGAACTAAGGACATGTGCATCAGTCCTATGGATATGTGCCCCTGACATGTATACACACATTAACAAGTGTTCTGAGAGCTCCATGGAAGTAATGACATTGTGCTGCCACTGTGAAAGTGACAGTGGCAGCCCAATGTCATTTGTTCCATGGAACTGTTAGGACACATTTGTTGATGTGTGTATTCATGTCAGGGGCACATATGTCTGCACACTCACAGGTCTGCATGGAGTCCGTGGTAATCTGATCTACGTCTCATGACCTCTACATTGTGTGCCCATACCACTAAACATCCACCCCTGTGCTGCTCTTCTCAGCTGTAGCACAGTACAGGTCCCATATTGAGTCGGATGTCCCTTCTAATGCATATCATTAGATAATACTCTTTCGCTACTGGGCTAGCATGGTTGTTCAGGCTATAATCATGGCATATCCAGTTAGTTGCTGTCAATCAAGCCGTGTAAGGTGATGAACATGGGTAATATGTTGTACCTTGTTTCTCCTGGGGGTGTGCGTGATATCCTTGGGGTCTGTATGTCAACGTGGAGAGTGCAATGGAGGATGGTTGTTGAGTCCACACACACAATTTTCCACGTCCACTGCCAGTGCAGTGCTGTGTCACTGTTCCTGTGGGGTGAGACAGAACAAAATGTGCAGTGTGGTTAGTGTCACAGGACTGATGGGGGACTTGCATGGATTGTTTGCATGCATGTGTTATACTCACAGGTGAAGTATTCCGTGATGAGCCTGTCTCTGATCTGTGCCCCTCTCATGGTCTCCTCCACATGCCCGATGTCCATGGCCACTTCCTGTATGGGGGGGTCCGGGATGTGCTCCAGCAGCCTGGTGTCCACTGCGATGTTGTGCAGTATTGCGCACGCCACAATGATGTCACACACCTTAGCCGGTGCATACTGCAGTGCTCCCCCAGAGTGGTCCAGACATCGGAATCTTGACTTGAGGAGCCCAAATGTCCGCTCAATAGCATTCCTGGTTCTGACATGAGCCTGGTTGTAGCTTTCCTGGGCATGTGTTTGGGGATTGGCCAGAGGGGTCAGTAGCCAGGACTTGCATCCATAGCCAGCATCACCTGTGTAATGTGAGTGACATGGTGAAACAGGGAGCACATGTTGTGTGAATGATGTTTTGTGTGGTGGACGTAGTAGCTGTGGGTCAGGTGCATGCTGAGCTGAGTGGTGTGTACGCCTGTGTATGTGGTGTGATTTTGTTTTGTGAAATCACCCACTAGCCATCCCCCTGTAAAGGTTCCATTCTCAAAATCTCTGTGTACTGAGGAGTTTTGTAGAATGTATGCATCATCTGTGCTGCCAGGATATTTTGCACAGACATTCATGATCCTCATGTTGCTGTCACACACCATCTGCACATTGATGGAGTGGAAGTTCTTCCTGTTGATGAATATATGTGCGTCACGTGCTGGGGCCTTAATCCGGACATGGGTGCAATCTATAGCACCCATGACCCTGGGCATGCCTCCCTTTGCGTAAAAGGCCTGCTTGACGTGTATCCAGTCCATGTCGGTGGTGGGAAAATGTATATAGGTACTGGCCTTGCTTTTGAGGGCTGGCAGGACCTGGGCCAGCACTCTGGAGAATGTGGCCTGTGACATGCCAGATGCGTAACCCTCAGTGGACTGGAAGGCCCCGCTTGCCATGAAGTGTATGGCACAGAGTAGTTTCTGCAGGCCAGTTAGGGCATGGTTGTGGATGTAGATGGGATCCACCTGCTCCTTGATGACCTCATACAAGGCAATGATGCTGTCAGGCCTCAACCTGTAGTGATCAATGACCTCGTCATCAGCCATTCCAAAGAGTGTGACCCTTGGGCGGTATACCCTGGGCCTTGGTGGTCGTCTATACATCCTGTGCCCTCCAGGTGGGGATGGACTCCTGTGTGGCTGCTGAGCCAGAGCCTCCTCACTTGCAACAGGTGAAGGCTGTTGATGAGGCGTGCTTGGAGTTTGCTGATGTTCCCTAGCTCTCTCCCTTGCACGCCTTCTCCGCAGTCTTCGCAACAATATGTAACCCAACATACTGTTTGCTCTCTCTATCTGTCTCTATCTATCTGTATCTATCTATCTGTATCTATCTATCTATCTATCTATCTATCTATCTATCTATCTATCTGTCTCTCTCTCTCTCTCTCTGTCTATCTCTCTCTCTCCCTCCCTGAGTGGAAAACAAGCCACAAGTGAGTGTGTTGCGTTGTCCCTTTAAGTACTTGCTAGGGCGTTGTGTAGGGGTGGTGATGAGGTGAGTGCTGACCAATGGTGAGTTGTTTGTGTCCAGGTAAGTGTTAGCAGGTGTGTGTGTGTTATAAGATGTGGTGTGTTGTGCTTGTTCTGTGTGTGCCATTTGCGGGCGTGCAGTTGTGGGGTGCAGGTCGCGTGTTGATGTTGCCCAGGTGAGCTTGTATTTGCAGGGTCCGCTTTGTGTGATGACCCCCATTGTTCCGTGCCATGTTGTGTTGTTGTTTTTTTGTGTGTCATTGTTCCTGTGGTGTTGGTTGTTGTTGTGTGTGTAGTGATTTGTGTTGTGTGTGCATGTTTTTGTGTTGTTTTGGCATTGCACTGGTTAATTTTCCCATTTACATGGTTGTGCGGTAAGCCTTTTGTGTCTTTTCCTCTGTAACGGGTGTTTCGTTTTGGCCGTTAAGTGTCTAACGTGTGTGAAAAGTGGGTCTTAACTTTTAGCCGTTAGGTGTGTCTTTTTTTCAGCCATTATCAGTACCGCAAGCCTTTGAATAGCTCTGGGGTATGTTGTTCCATGCGTCTGAATGCACGTAAGTGTATCGGCCGTAAGGATTCTGCAACTGCCGTTAGCTGTTCTTTAGACGGATCTTTGAATTGCAACATGACACTTAACGCACCCGTTAGTGATTTTTTTGGTTAACGGCTGCCTTTAAATCGAGCCCCATGCATCCAAGGATCTAATAAGTTACTTATTTTTGTTTCCCTGTCCCGATCAGAAAATGAGCACTGTATTCATCACTCAACCTGTATGTCTCCATTTACCATTTTCGATTGAAAGCTTTCGAGCAGGGACCCTCATTTCCAGTGTTTGGTTTTCTTAAGCACTTTTCACATGGTTTTGTCCAAGCCTTTGAAATGTAAATCTTTGCATAAACCTGTGCAACTATATAAATGTGCACATCATTTATTCTTTCAGAACAACTGTGAACCATGCATCCTGCAGAATATGAACTGGAGAGAGTGAATTATTTTTTTTTTTTCTTTTAATAATTTTTCAGAATGTGGCTGCTGTCAAGCTGTCATTTTGTTTGTTTACATTATACATTTTTTTTGCTTTAAGTTTCACCCCATCCAAATAATGTTTCTTGCCATACTATTGTGTAGGCTATTAATTAACAAAACTAATTTCTAGCCTTAATTTTAGTTGGGCAATTTTTGCCTGTGAGTCAGGCAAGAAAATAATAGTGTTATTATAGTCACAGTTATTATATGTATAAATCAACAAAACACTCCTCTTTCGCTGCGCTCTCCTATCAACAAAGAAATATAATAAAACAGGTACATGAGGCAGCTATAAAAAGAATATATCAATATGTTTGAATCACCCCCAATTATATGGCATAACATAATATAAGTAGTGATGATCGAGCACCCCAATGCTCGGGTGTTCGGGTGCTCTGACCGAGCACCCCCGGAGGCTCAGGTGCTCGGCCGAGCACCCGAGCCCCATTGAAGTCAATGGGAGGACTCGAGCATTACACCAGGCACCCCCTGCTCTGATGAGGGGAGGGTGCCTGGTCCATAGGAAAAGGGCAGAAAATGATGGAAACACCACAGAAATGGTTCAGGGACAGCATAGGGAGGATGTCTGGATGCATCTTGGACTCCAACGTCGCTGCTGGGAACGATGTTTCGCCCGTAGTACGCCATTTTTACAGACTGACCGTAAAACACACAAAAAGGAAGATAAAAACGACTGTAGGCGAAAAATTGTTACCAAACAGTATTTGCTGTATATTTACTTGTATATCATCTGCAAATTCTGCAAAAAATGTCCTCGATTTTTCGGAACTGGGGCCATGATTAAGAGGGAAACGTGCGCAGAGGCAAATTCTGCAAAAAATTTCCTCGACTTTTCTGAACTGGGGCCATGATTAAGAGGGAAACGTGCGCAGAGGCAAATTCTGCAAAAAATTTCCTCGATTTTTCTGAACTGTGGCCATGATTAAGAGGGAAACGTGCGCAGAGGCAAATTCTGCAAAAAATTTCCTCAATTTTTCTGAACTGGGGCCATGATTAAGAGGGAAACGTGCGCTGAGCCGACCATCTAAAACATTATGGGTGAGGGTCTGCTGCGGAGCTGACCATCCTAAACATTATATGTGAAGGCCCGCTAGTGAGCTGACGCTATAAAACATTATATGAGAGGGCCCGCTAGAGAGCTGACCCAATAAAACATTATATGAGAAGGCCCGCTGGTGAGCTGACGCTATAAAACATTATATGAGAAGGCCCGCTGGTGAGCTGACCTATACAAAAATTGTCAAACAGCGCCCGCTGGTGAGCTGGCCCTATATAAAAATTATATCACAGGGCCCGCTGGTGAGCTGGCCCTATATAAAAATTATATCCCAGGGTATATGGAAGAGAGTCAACCATATACCCATTTTTTGGGTGGAAGGGGTGAATGGGAATACAGAGTATTCCCATCATTGTAAATAACATATATAAAGTCACTTTATGTTCACCCGGGGCTTTCCTCCAGTGGAGTGGAGAAGTCAGGGGAAATCCAGGCCTTGTTCATTTTTATAAGTGTCAACCTATCAGCATTTTCGGTGGAAAGGCGGATACGCTTATCTGTTATGATTAGTGTTGAGCGAGCGTGCTCGGCCGATGCTCGGATCGGCTCGAGCATCGCTCTGCTCGGCACATGGCGGTACTCGTACGAGTACCGCCATGTGCTCGCCCGACATGTTCGGGTGAAGAGGATCTGTGCCGGAAGAGGCACAGATCCGAAGACGCTCCGCTGGACCACCAGGGAATGGAGGTACGGGGGCATTGCGGAGATGAAGGGGGCATTGCGGAGATGAAGGGGGACATTGTGGAAGAGGGGCATAGACTCTATGCCCCTCTTCCACAATGTCCCCCTTCATCTCCGCTATGCCCGTCTTCCACAATGTGCCCCTTCATCTCCGCTATGCCCCTCTTCCACAATGTCCCCCTTCATCTCCTATGCCATAGCGGAGATGAAGGGGGACATTGTGGAAGAGGGGCATAGCGGAGATGAAGGGGGACATTGTGGAAGAGGGGCATAGACTCTATGCCCCTCTTCCACAATGTCCCCCTTCATCTCCGCTATGCCCCTCTTCCACAATGTCCCCCTTCATCTCCGCTATGGCATAGGAGATGAAGGGGGACATTGTGGAAGAGGGGCATAGCGGAGATGAAGGGGGACATTGACCAGGCACCCTCCGCTCATCAGAGCAGGGGGTGCCTGGTTTAATGCTCGAGTGCTCCCATTCATTTGAATGGGGCTCGGGTGCTCGGCCGAGCACTCGAGCATCAGGGGGTGCTCGGTCAGAGCACCCGAGCACCCGAGCATCGGGGTGCTCGCTCATCCCTAGTTATGATGCCACCAGCAGCACTAAATACCCGCTCAGACAGAACGCTGGCGGCAGGGCAGGCCAGCACCTCCAAGGCGTAGAGTGCCAGTTCATACCACGTGTCCAGCTTGGACACCCAGTAGTTGTAAGGCACAGAGGGATCATTGAGGACGCTGACACGGTCTGCTATGTACTCCTTCACCATCTTCCAAAACTTTTCCCTCCTTGTGACACTAGGCTGCGCATCAGGGTGAGGGTGCTGGCGGGGTGTCATGAAGGTGTCCCACGCCTTGGAGAGTGTTGCCCTGCCTTTGTCGGAACTGCTGTGTGCTCCCCTTTTCTCCCCTTCTCGGTTGGCCAAGGTAGCACGTACTCTGCCGCCAGCGTTGTCAGATGGAAAATTTTGGAGCAATTTTTCGACAAGAACCTTCTGGTATTGCACCATTTTGCTTGTCCTCTCCACCGGAGGAATGAGAGATGAGAAATTCTCTTTGTAGCGGGGGTCCAGAAGGGTGAACACCCAGTAATCCGTATTGTCTAAAATGCGTATAACGCGTGGGTAACGGGAAAGGCAGCCTAACATAAAGTCAGCCATGTGTGCCAGAGTACCAACAGGCAAGATTTTGCTGTCCTCACCAGGAGGATGACTCTCAATCTCCTCATCCTCTTCCTCCTCTTCTGCCCACCCACGCTGAAGAGATGGAACTAAAGTTCCATGGCTACCCTCTGTAGCGGAGGCCACCGTGTCTTCCTCCTCCTCCTCCTCCGCCTCCTCCAATTGTCGCTGAGAAGACGAAGTGAGGGTGCTCTGGCTATCACCTTGTGTAAGCTCTTCCTCCCGCATTTCCACCTCTTCCACATGCAAAGCGTCGGTTTTAATTGTGAGCAGCGAGCGTTTCAGTAGACACAGAAATGGGATGGTTACACTGATAATAGCGTTATCGCCGCTCACCATCTGTGTCGATTCCTCAAAATTGCGTAAAACCTCACAGAGGTCTGACATCCATTCCCACTCCTCACTTCTGATTAGAGGAAGTTGAACGGAGAGGCGACGACCGTGTAACAGCTGGTACTCCACTACTGCCCTCTGCTGCTCACAAAGCCGGGCCAACATGTGGAAGGTGGAGTTCCAGCGCATGCTCACGTCACACAGCAGCCGGTGAGCTGGCAATTGTAAGCGCTGCTGCAGCTTCAACAGGCCGGCTGAAGCTGTTGATGACTTAAGGAAATGTGCACACACGCGGCGCACCTTGGTCAAGAGATCATGCAAATTGGGGTAGGTTTTTAGAAATCGCTGAACCACTAAATTAAATACATGCGCTAGGCATGGTACGTGTGTGAGCTTGCCGAGCTCCAAAGCCGCCACCAAGTTACGCCCATTATCACACACAACCATGCCAGGTTGCAGGTTGAGTGGCGAGAGCCACTGCTCGGTCTGGTGACTAATTCCCTGCAACAGCTCTGAGGCCGTGTGCTGTTTGTCCCCAAGGCAGATCAGCTTCAGTACGGCCTGTTGACGCTTCCCCACTGCAGTGCTACACTGCTTCCAGCTACCGGCTGATGGGTGAGTGGCGCTGCGCGCAGAGAATTCGGAGGTGGAAACGGAGGAGGAGGAGCCAATAACGTAGGTGCTGGCGGAAACCCTGATGGAGGTAGGGCCCGCAATCCTCGGCGTGGGTAGCACCTGTGCCATCCCAGGGTCCGAGTCGCTCCCAGCCTCCACGACATTCACCCAGTGTGCCGTCAGGGAAATGTAGCGTCCCTGGCCACAAGCACTTGTCCATGTGTCAGTCGTTAAGTGGACCTTCCCAGTAACTGCGTTGGTCAGGGCACGGGTGATGTTACGGGACACATGGTGGTGTAAGGCGGGGACGGCACACCGGGAAAAGTAGTGGCGGCTGGGGACTGCGTACCGAGGGACAGCTGCTGCCATCAGGCTGCTGAAGGACTCAGTCTCCACAAGCCTAAATGGCAGCATTTCGATGGCCAGTAATTTGGAAAGGTGTGAGGTTAGTGCTATGGCCTGTGGGTGGGTGGCTGGGTATTTTCGCTTGCGCTCAAATGCCTGGGGTAACGACCTTTGGACGCTGCGCTGGGATAGGGAAGTGGATGTGGTCGCTGATGGTGCTTCAGATGGTACAGGTGCAGGGCGGGAGGTATGCGAGCCTGCGCCTTCGACAGGCGATTGGCCGGCACCGAAAACAGGGGAAGAGGAGGCAGTGGTGTGGCCTGCAGACACAGATTGGCGATCCGGGCGTTCCTCCCACTTATTACGGTGCTTGGATGCCATGTGTCGGATCATGCTGGTGGTGGTGAGGTTTCTAGTGTTCATGCCTCGGCTCATTCTGGTGTGGCACAGGTTGCAAACTACAATTCTTTTGTCGTCCGCACTTTCCTTAAAAAAACGCCATACCGCGGAACACCTAGCCCTTGGCAAGGGAGATTTACGCAAGGGGGTGCTCCGTGGAACATTTGCGGGCCGGTTTGGTGCGGTCCGCCTTCTTTCTTTAGCCACACCACTGCCTCTTCCAGCCTGTTGCGGTGCTGCAGATGGCTCACCCTCAGGACTGCTGTCATCGCTCGGCTCTCCACCTTCCCAGGTGGGGTCAGTCACCTCATCGTCCACCAAGTCCTCCTCCACTTCCTCACTCTGATCATCCTCCTCATTTCTTGATCCCACCACATACTCAGTCATTGACAACTGTATATCATCCTCCTCATCAAGGTCTTGAGACAGTAATAGTGGTTGATTTGATGGCAACTGTGTCTCATCATCATCATCATCCACTTCCTTTGACCTTAAATGCCGTTCCCCTCTGTCATCTTCTTGTGATTGGGTACCCTCTAGAGGTTGTGAATCAGGGCACAAGATTTCATGTTCCTCTGCAAGCGTGCTTGGAGAGAGGTTCAAATGAAGGATTGGTGATGAGACGAGCTCCTCACTATATCCCAGTGTGGGATCACTTCTTTGACCAGACCCTCTATGGTGGGAGGAAGGATGATCAGGGTGAGGATTATGTTGACCAGACTCTTGGCTACTGAGAGTGGACTTGGTGGAAGACAGGGTGGTGCTTAACCGACTGGAAGCAGTATCACCTGAAATCCAACCGACCACCTGTTCGCAGTGGTCTGACCTCGAGAGTGATGTCCTGCGACGCCCTGTAAACTGAGACATGAAGCTAGGTATGGTGGATGTCTTTCTTTCTTGTGCTCTGGCACCAGGCACAGTTTCTACGCGTCCTGACCCGCGCCCTGAACTATCAGGATCACGTCCACTTCCCCGTCCCTTTTTACCCGCCTTCTTCATATTACACGGAATATGTGCTGCTAATCTGCAACTTTGCACACTAAACAGAATGTGCTGCTTATCTGCGGCTAGGCACAGTGAATGGAATATGTGACTTTTATTTTTTACACTTTGCACACTAAACAGAATGTGCTGCTTATCTGCGGCTAGGCACAGTGAATGGAATATGTGACTTTTATTTTTTACACTTTGCACACTAAACAGAATGTGCTGCTTATCTGCGGCTAGGCACAGTGAATGGAATATGTGACTTTTATTTTTTACACTTTGCACACTAAACAGAATGTGCTGCTTATCTGCGGCTAGGCACAGTGAATGGAATATGTGACTTTTATTTTTTACACTTTGCACACTAAACAGAATGTGCTGCTAATCTGCAACTTTGCACACTAAACAGAATGTGCTGCTTATCTGCGGCTAGGCACAGTGAATGGAATATGTGACTTTTATTTTTTACACTTTGCACACTAAACAGAATATGCTGCTTATCTGCGGCTAGGCACAGTGAATGGAATATGTGACTTTTATTTTTTAGACTTTGCACACTAAACAGAATGTGCTGCTAATCTGCAACTTTGCACACTAAACAGAATGTGCTGCTTATCTGCGGCTAGGCACAGTGAACGGAATAAGTGACTTTTATTTTTTAGACTTTGCACACTAAACAGAATGTGCTGCTAATCTGCAACTTTGCACACTAAACAGAATGTGCTGCTTATCTGCGGCTAGGCACAGTGAACGGAATAAGTGACTTTTATTTTTTACACTTTGCACACTAAACAGAATGTGCTGCTAATCTGCAACTTTGCACACTAAACAGAATGTGCTGCTTATCTGCGGCTAGGCACAGTGAACGGAATAAGTGACTTTTGTTTTTTACACTTTGCACACTAAACAGAATGTGCTGCTAATCTGCAACTTTGCACACTAAAAAGAATATGCTGCTTATCTGCGGCTAGGCACAGTGAACGGAATAAGTGACTTTTATTTTTTACACTTTGCACACTAAACAGAATGTGCTGCTAATCTGCAACTTTGCACACTAAACAGAATGTGCTGCTAATCTGCAACTTTGCACACTAAACAGAATGTGCTGCTTATCTGCGGCTAGGCACAGTGAACGGAATAAGTGACTTTTATTTTTTACACTTTGCACACTAAACAGAATGTGCTGCTAATCTGCAACTTTGCACACTAAAAAGAATGTGCTGCTAATCTGCAACTTTGCACACTAAACAGAATGTGCTGCTAATCTGCAACTTTGCACACTAAAAAGAATGTGCTGCTAATCTGCAACTTTGCACACTAAACAGAATGTGCTGCTAATCTGCAACTTTGCACACTAAAAAGAATGTGCTGCTAATCTGCAACTTTGCACACTAAACAGAATGTGCTGCTAATCTGCAACTTTGCACACTAAACAGAATGTGCTGCTAACCTGCGGCTAGGCACAGTGAACGGAATATGTGACGTTTTTTTTTTAAACTCTGCCCCCCAAAACAAAATATAACTGCTGCCCCCACACACAATAGTCCTAAAAAGGACTTTTGGGTCTTTTTGTTGTTCAAACACACTTTTCTTCTCCCTACACTGACTTTCCCTTCCTATCCTCATCTCTCCCTGGCTAAGACTGAGCCGAACTCGCTGGTCAGGTGCTATACAGCACCCGATCACGGGTTCTGGCCAGCCAATCAGTGTAATGCCAGCAGCCAACATGGCTGCTGGCATTACACTGATGTCAGAGCCTCCCCGCACGTTTATTGGCTGCGCAGCAGCCGCGAAACGTGCGGGGAGGAGACCCGAACATGGCGGGCGAGCACATGTGGTACTCGTACGAGTACCGCCATGTGCCGAGCAGAGCGATGCTCGAGCCGAACCGAGCTTCGGCCGAGCATGCTCGCTCATCACTAAATATAAGCAATTATTTTGCTGATTGTAAAACAAAACAGATGCCATTTATGAAAATAGAAAGTATATGAAGATATAAATAAAAACATTGTTTACAGATGTAATATATATCCCTAAGAATACATATATAGATTACATATATAAGTGAATATCAACTCCAATCAGAAAAAAACACTAGTGGATCATAATTAAAAAAACAAAACAAAATAAAAACATAAACCATTGTAACATAGCAGAATAGTTGATGAGGCTCAAAAAAAGACATGCGTCCATCAAGTTCAGCCCATGGCATATCACCCCTGTTGAGCCAGAGGAAGGAAGCAACAAAAAAAAAATCACCTTTAAAGCCGTTTCCAATGAAGCCACAAGTAGGCAAATCTCCTTTCCTGTCTCTACAGGAAACTGACAACATCTTGGCAACTTTGCCATTCCACAGGTGTACTTTAGGATCATTTTTTAAAGTTTTTACTTCTTCACAATAACTCAGAATGTGTGGGTTGGCAGTACATGCAGACGAACTGTGTAAGTTTATTGCTTTTACAACATGACTTAAAGGGATAGTAACACTTCATTTTAACTTTATTTTATTTTGTAGGCATTAAAAAACATGAAGAATGATATAAGTCTTATCTCTCAAACCTTTATGGTTTATGAGATATACACAAGCAAAGTTTCCCCTCCCGCCCCTTTTTTTAGTGTAAGCCATCTCTTCTCAGATGTGAATCTGGTTGTATGACCAGACAGATAACAGAAGGGGACAATTTTCTTTGTATGAAAACAATGAAAGCCCTTCCCCCCTTGACAAGTTTTTCAGCTTTTTCCCTTATCTTAATTGAAGATTGTCCCTCTCTGCAGTCTACCTGGGCATTTCCCTTCTGATCTGATTGAACGGGGGGGGGGGGGGGTACTTTGTTTGTGAATATCTCTTAAACCATAAAGGTTTGAGAGATAAGACTTATATCATTCTTCATGTTTTTTTAATGCCTACAAAATAAAATAAAGTTAAAACGAAGTATTACTATCCCTTTAAGGAGGTGGTGGCATGTGTGTGTAGCCTATGACTCTTGTCATCTCCTACAACAAACTTGAGTAACACTTCTCTGCAGCAGGAGCCATAGGTGTTATTTTAAAGAAACAACATCCTGGTAAACTCTCTGAAACATGAATGTCACTTCTATTATATTTCCCAGAGCCACGGGAACATTTAGAAATGCTGCTGCTAGTTGTGCTACATTGGACATGTTGATGCTGTTTCCAGACTTGCGGTTGTGCTTCAGGTGGGATCTCAGTGAGGAGGTTCCTAGGTGTGAGCCTGCTTTCCCTCTTCTTACAATGACAACATACAGCAACATGTCTAGTTTTTAGATTGTGAGTGAAGTATCTTCATACTTTAGACTTCATAGACTGAAGGGTTCCTGAGGGCTACTACTGGGGCTAGATGTTGCAGTTGTACTACAAGGTGTCAAAGGTGCTGCACTTCCAAAGCATCAGAAGCATTCATCATAGATAGGGTTTGACCAGATGTTGATGGCATGTGATGCTGATGGTGACTCAACACAAGTGTGTAAGGCTGACTTTTGGTTGGACTTGAAAGCGGTGACAATGCTGATCCTTTTTAAGCACCTTTACTTGGCCAGAATCAGACTTTCCTATTGATTTCACAAACAGATTATAAACAGGCACAGCACTCCTTTTCAGTGGTGGAAGATTGAGCTTTTGCTTTCATCTACTTTTCTGGCCATGTCATCATCATCATGCTCAACTTCATCTGTATCTCAAAAAGAGGAGGATGCTGGAGGAGGGATATAATCTAGATCAACATCATCACCAATTATAAGGTCAATGCCTGCTGCTTCTTCTCCACAACGTTTATATTCCGCTAGTCTTTTTGAAGTGTCAAACAATTTATTTTTACTTTTTCCCTTACAGGGATTTTTAGCACATTCTCCACTGCTTCGAGGACTGGTGTTTTTACTCTTACTGTCAGGCATTGCAGTT
This sequence comes from Rhinophrynus dorsalis, assembly GCA_037306005.1. Lineage (NCBI taxonomy): Eukaryota > Metazoa > Chordata > Amphibia > Anura > Rhinophrynidae > Rhinophrynus > Rhinophrynus dorsalis. The sequence goes on along the minus strand of CM074725.1, from coordinate 96,511,927 downwards.
GGTTGAACTTCTACATCTTTCTCTTTTATGCCATCAACACTAGAATGTGAATTGTTGTGATTTTCAGTGTTCTTACATGGTTTATTAAAATTATTAGTGGATGTGGAACTTTTTATGTAATTGTACAAACTGGCTCCTCAGAAGGAGAAGGATCATCATCATTTGTTGTACATTCTGCAGTAACCACTTTACTAACACTTGCCTACACGCTACTGCTCCTTTTGACCTATGCCTGCCCTAGTACATTTGCTGGACATTATTAAACAGTGAAGTAAACAAAAGAACTGACTGTATGTGATTTTTCACCCTTTACTAAATACTCTTTTTTAAGTATCTGTCAGACTCAATCAACTCTCACCACATAGTTCCTGTTACCTATCAGTCAAACTATTACTTTTTAAATTTTTTTTATTAACTGTCCCTATAAGCATCAAAAAACAAAACAAAAAAAAATACTCCTCATGCAATTATATTTCCCAATGGTGTAGCAGAGGACCTCACAACCCCAGCTCTGCAGGGGCCCATGCCAGACTTGGTGGTCCTCAGAAAGTTTTGCCCCATATAGCATAATTGGAGGCTCTGCCAGACTTGTGGCCCCCAATATGACATTAAGAGGCCCCCAAGAGACAGTGACATATATATATATATATGTATATTTATACTCCCATTCTGTGCATCTGTACCCCTTTTTACACAAGACAGTGCCCTATTGGCTCTTGTAGCAGCTGAGTGACACTGCAAACTACTGTGAAGTCTATTCCCCAAGTTTCCAATTTAGTGCATATGTATAAGGTCTATTTCTGCAGCCCAATGTATAACCTTACATTAAAAAATATTGTTGAACCTTATCTGCTACCTTTCTTCCCATTCACTCAGTTTATCCAAATCTTTCTGCAGAGAGAAAAAAATCCTGCTGTCTGTATTTCCTTACACAACTTAGTGCCATCAGCAAAGTTTAGACAATACTTTCAATACCCACTTCAGAATCATTAATTTACAGCTCTCTTTGCCATTTATCATTTAACCAATTCTCTATCCATGCACGATATCACGAGGCGCAAGAATAACATAATCTTTTTCAGGCTTTGGTAATGGGCCATCTATTGAGTCATCATAACCACGGCCATAGCTCACTCCAGCACTAGGTCACACATTTCAGGGATCTTTCCCACTTGGGCATTCCTCCTTTCGATATATATTTAGATTTTCACCTCCACTTTCACTTTGCATGATTGTTTTAATGGCACTATACTCAAGAAGTATAGCCTCTGTGGCTTTCATCACCCACCCATCAGCACATGTATTAATCACCTAGATATGTTGCATGTCCACCTCGTCAGTCATAGATACTGGTTACTCATTGTTTTGTGCTGTATCATTTTGCATTCAGGTCCCTACTATGGAAGGTCAGGATCAACAACCCCCCTTCTAGCTCAGAGGATTCCTTGGCAGAAGACCCAGCCACTCCAAGATCTTGTGGCTTACATTACATGACTGGACTATTCCAAAGTAATGGCAGAGGTGTCAAGAAGACATATTCCCCACCCTGCCTTGGCCAGAAAGGCTGAGCTCTTCTATCTCCTAATCACCACTCCCCCTGCCTCATTCATCAAGAACGCTCTTCCCTCCCCTTCTGACAGAGAATGCTTCCTCATCCTCTTCTACATCACTGCAGCCAGGTATCTCCACAGCTCCTTCTTTTCATATTGCATCAGCCCATTTAGTTCCTCAACATATTTGGAGAGATATTAAAGAGGGGAAGGAAGTGAACCATGTGTCACTCCTTATAGCTCCTCAGGACCTTGAAGAGCAGAGAAAAGTCAGCTTTGGAGATGTGTCCATCACGCTCAAATCTAAAGATCCCATGCTAACCAGGAAACTGTCAGTACCTGAGTTTGTCCTGGCATTCAGTATCTTTAGGGATATCTTGTGTTCCACCTTCCCTCAACGCAAACAGGAGTATCATCTCTCATTTTCTGTGAAAGCGGCAGCCATTTTAGTTCAGTTCAGTTTTGTTACAGGTTAGAGTCAGCTGGACAATGAACTTTTTTGTCAGCACTTCACCAGTTTAAAGTCTCCCATGTGTCCAGCTTGCCAGTAAGACACATACTTAGTTTACAAAATATGACCTATATGAAAGATGATAGAAGCAGGGTAAAGATCCAAGCTGTGTTTGAAAGACTAGATAGGTATGATGGGACCTTCAGCCTCCATGAAGGGAAAAAGATGCATGTATTGGGACTTTATGGCAGCCAACATGTAGAAGGTGTGATAGCTGGGCCTTATACCTCTGCTTCGAAGTAAGGTCTGCAATGGCGAGCTTTGACATTGAGCCAGGCCACCTGACTCTAGGGAGGTGGTGGAGGAGAGGGGAGGGGGTAGAGAACCTTTGGTATCAATGTAAAGGTAAGGCTGAAGGGAGGGGAACCTGTAGCCTCTGAAGAGGTAAGAATAACATGATGGAGTTGAGCCTCTGCAAAGAGGTAAACATGACAGGACAGGAGACCTTCAGCCTCTATGAAGAGGTAAGGTAAGAAAAACTGTAAACCTTCGGCTTCTCTGAAGAAATAAGTTAAGACAAAAGGGGGCCTTTGACCACTGCAAAGATGTAAGGTAAGACGGGGGGACCTTCGGCCTCTACAAAGAGGTAAGGTAAAACAGAAGGAAACCTTTGGCCTCTGCAAAGAGTTAAGATATAATGTAAGGGACCTTTAGACCTATGTGAAGAGGAAAGGTAAACCTGAAGGAACATCCGGCCTCTACAAGGAGGCACAGAACCAAAGGAGTGAATTATTTTTTTTACATGCCATTTGCTCAGTAAGGAGACCTAATTTGACAGGTAGGGAGGCACAGCTGCAGCAAGAGGCTGTGGGCTAATGATGCTGAAATATGTGGTAGTGACATCTGGAAATGGGCCTAAAGTAAAGTAATGAAAGACAAGTGTGTATGCTACGTAAAGAATATGTGTTAAATATATATATTTAATTACCTGCTTCAGGAAATTGGACTACTGGAGTGCCTGGAACAAAATACCTGAGAACCTGAGTGTGTATATATATATAACTATATATAACTAGTGAAAAAAATTTTGTTGTCGCTTACCTTACAACCTAGAATATATGAGTCCTTCTGTTTTAAAGGGGCAGTGAAAGCTGAACTTAATGTGAGGTAGCTGCTGTGAAGCAAGAAGGATGATGAAATTAACTGGAACTGGTGGTCCTAGTTGTGTATCAAGGTCCTGAAACTGCAAGGGATAAGGAATGGGCCATAGTGATTATTGAACAGTAATGTCAGATATGACTAACCTGCAACGCTAATAGTAATAGGTCTTGCAATCTAGAATTGTATTTGAATTTGTTACAGAGATATTGCAATTTATAACTAATAGCTAGTGGTAATTAGACTAACAGCATTATATATTAACTAGTTGAACAGCCCGTTACACGGGCCACAGTGCCACTACCACCCAGTCACAGGGCAGTCACGCGCAGTAGAGACTGGCCATGCCACGGCTGATACAGAACTGGACGCTCCTTCGAAGCACCCAGTTCTGTATCAGCCGCGGCGTGGGCAGCTTCTACTGCGCATGACTGCAGCACGTGCAGCAGTGTCTATTGCGCATGTTGCGGCGTTACACACGATTTAGCGAATTATTATATAGGATAGCCGTATTTCCCCTTTAGCTTTCCAATATTTGAGGAAGCGGTTTTAGAACTTGCATACCTAATAGGATGCATAGCTCACATATTTTAATTATTAGTATATAGTAAAAATAAAGTATTTAGGTGTCTTTGTCTGTGTGTTTATTTAGATACCTATTGTGGTCCTTTACAGTACAGTACTAAACGGGTCTTTTCTTTGGGATTACCCCAGATTCTTTCTTTCCTTTTTCCTTTTTTTTCCTCTCTTTTTTTATATTACGTTAGAGATTTATGAGACCTGCGATACGATATTTTCCTCTCTGGTCTATTATATTATAATTTGCTACTGAGTCTTCCAAGCATCAAATGTCACATCACATTATCAGTCTGGTGTATCCTCTATGCCCATAGGTAGTAGTAGTAGTAGTGGTGGGAGAGGGATTGGTATTATCATCTTCCACAGACTATGGTGGTTGTAGAACAGGGCAGGCCCAAGACATGGTGCTGCCTGGGTCCAAGGATGAAATGCTGCCCCCCACCCCCACAATTAAACCACATCCACCAAAACACACCCATATCCATTATGATTAACCCTTTGAGTGCCAAGTGGGTACATTGTACGAGTTTGGACAGCTGTACCCGCTGTGCCAAGCTCGTACAATGTACCCACTAAAATGCGGTCACTGCATGAGCCGGTATAACCGGCGTGCAGTGGCCGCATTTAAAAAAAAAAAAAAGCTGGGCAATTGGGCAAACTGGGCAAATGTCCCCCCTGTTATTGATCTCCCAGCCGATCGCGCTGGGAGATCAATAAAAGAAGAGGAGAAGCGCAGCAGAAGCGCAGCTTCTCCTCTTCCGTCGCTCCTACCCGAACTTCCGGGTAGGAGTGGGCGGGACCGGGGGAAACCTCCAAACGTCATCGGTGACATGATCACCGATGACGTTAGGGAAGTTTCCCTTACCCGATTCACTCCTACCGGTGGTAGGAGTGAAAGGCAGGAGAGCTTCTGCTCTCCTGCAGTCGCCAAATTGATCTCCCAGCCTATCGGCTGGGAGATCAATTACTGGGGGGACACCAGGAGGGGTCCTGATGTCCCCCACGAGGTCTGAATAAATAAAAAAAATAAAAAAATAAATACAAAGTGCAAAAGTAACCCTGTGAGTGCCGCAGGGGTCCCCAGCACATTGCTTTGCAATGTGCTGGAGACCCCTGTGGCACTCACAGGGTCATTTCTTTGGTTTTTTTTTTTCTTTTTTGAAAGACCTCATTGGGGGGATCAGGGGGGATCCTGATGCCCCTCAATGAGGTCTATTATTAAAAATGTTTTTTTTTTTTTTTTTAACCCTGTGTGTGCCACAGGGGGGGTCCAATGCACCCCCCCTCCTGTGGCACACACAGGGCTTCTATCATTACTTTGTTACTAGAGATTGTTGGGGGGCCATCAGGATTGGTCCTGATGGCCCCCCAACAAGCTCTGATTACAAAGTAATAATAATAAAAAAAATTAACCCTCTGAGTGCCAGAAGGGTCCAATGCATTGCTTTGCAATGCGCTGGAGACCCCTTTGGCACTCACAGGGACATTTATTTTGATTCCTTTTTTTTTTTTTTTTTTTAAGACCTCATTGGGGGGAATCAGAGGGGTCCTGATACCCACCAATGAGGTCCATAATAAAAAAAAAGTAAAGAAAAAAAAATTAACCCTGTGTGTGCCACAAGGGGGGCCAATGCAGCCCCCCTTCTGCGGCGCACACACAGGGCATTTATCATTACTTCGTTATCAGAGATTGTTGGGGGGCCATCATGATTGGTCCTGATGGCCCCCCAACAAGCTCTGATTACCAAGTAATGATAAAAAAAAAAAAAATTAACCCTCTGATTGCCACAAGGATCCAATGCATTGCTTTGCAATGCGCTGGAGACCCCTGTGGCACTCTCAGGGTCCCTCTGTTTGTGGACATATATATTTTTTTTTTACTAAGACCTCATTGGGGAGGGATCAGGGGGTCCTTATGCCCCTCAATGAGGTATATAATAAAAAAAAAAAATAAAAAAGCACCCTGTGTGTGCCACTAGGAGGGGAGTTCAATGCCGACCCCCTTCCTGTGGCACACACAGGACTATTTATCATTACTTTGTGATCAGAGCTTGTTTGGTGCCCATCTGAATACAAAGTAACGATAAAAAATTTAACCCTTTGTGTGCCACAGGGGCCCAAATGCATTGCTTTGCAATCCACTGGACCACCCCCTTTATTTTTTATTTAGACCTCATTGTATGGGTTCTGATGCCCCCAACGAGGTCTACACAAAAATATTGTGGGAAAAAGCCCCAAAAAATGCACATGCCACAGGAGGGAGGGGGTCCAACGCAGTGCTTTGTATGAGGGGACATACATTGCACACTGGTAGTCACAGATCTCCCATACACACTATCAAACACTGCCCCACCATCACCACCATCCTTGCTCCTCTGCTCATACCCACACACACTGCCTAATCCCTCACCCTCCCACATACTTTGTTACACTTGTAGTCACAGGTCCGCACGTACACCGGCTGACGCCCTAGCTTCTTTCATCTGTTAGCCATAAAATCACACATACACTGTTTGCTTTACCATTTCTGTTTCACTGGTAGCTACGCTCCTGTAGCGTAAATTGGTATGTCAACCCACAGCAGTGGGGTACCATTTTTCTTAGGCTGGCAAGAAGTCCTCCTAGGAAATCCCACGCCATTGAACCATTTTAGTATCTTTGAAGTGACTGATGTGTAAAACAAATTTTTTTTTTCCTGTAGCACCACATTCTGGAAATAGTTGTGCCAACTAACTTAGGGGTAAAAAGGCAAGTGACCCCTCATTAGATGCGGCAGGTTGTCTTCTTTCCAAAATGGTATGGTTTATCTACCTTTTCTTCAATTCTGAAGGTGTTATAGTCATTTTCGTACAGGCAAGTCAGGTTTGAGAAAATGTTAGAAACATCAGAGGTTGTAGTAGGTGTAGTTTTCTACTTCTAGCACCCCCTAAGGTAGTTCAACTCATACCAATGGGGTGTCATTTGACTCCTAAGAGCACTAGCAAACAAATGCAGTTGAAAATTCCATGGTTTTCACAGCGCTCCATACATTTGAAGGGGCAGAAATGTAAAAAAATGCAATTTTTTTCCTATATCGCCTCCTTCTGGAAACATTTATGCACACCAGTATTGGGGTAAGAAGGCAAGTGACCCCTCATTAGATGCGGCAGGTTGTCTTCTTTCCAAAATGGTATGGTTTATCTACCTTTTCTTCAATTCTGAATGTGTTATAGCCATTTTTGTACAGGCAAGTCACATTTGAGAAAATGTTAGAAACATCAGAGGTTGTAGTAGGTGTAGTTTTCTACTTCTAGCACCCCCTAAGGTAGGTCAACTCATATCAGTGGGGTGTCGTTTGACTCCTAAGAGCACTAGCTAATGAATGCAGTTGAAAATTCCATGGTTTTTACAAAGTTCCATACATTTGAAGGGGCAGAAATGTAAGAAAATGCCTTTTTTTTCACTAGCGCCACCTCCTGGAAGCATTTGTGCATACCAGCCTTTGGGTAAGAAGGCAAGTGACCCCTCATTAGATGCGGAAGGATGTTTTCTTTCCAAAATGGCATTGTTTCTCTACCTTTTCTGCATATCTATTATGGTTATAACCATTTTAGTGCAAGCAGATAATTTCAAAAACAAAAGTGTCAGGTTTATGTACGTGTTCCTAGCACCCACATATTGTATGTTAACCCACACAAATAGGCTACCATTTTTCTCATGTTGGTAGCAGGTACTGAATACAGCAGGAAATGTTATGGTTTTCAAAGATTTTAGTATCTTTGAAGTGGTGGAAATGTAAAAAAACATGTATTTATTCCCATAGCGCCACCTTTTGGAAATATTTGTGCACTTCAGCCCAGGGGGTAGAAAGGCAAGTGACCCCTCAATTGATGCGGGAGAATGTCTACTTTCCAAAATGGTATACCTTTTATACCTTTCCTTCATGTCTCTAACAGTTATGGACATTTTAGTACAAGCCGCCATTTTCGAAGAAGCAAACAGGTAGGTGTAGTGATGTGCTTCTGGCACCCCTAAGGTAGGTCGACTCATTCCAGTGGGGTGTCATATTTCTCCTAAGAGCACTAGCTAATGAATACAGTAGGAAATGCCATGGTTTTCACAAATTTCAGTACATTTGAAGGGGCAGAAATGTAAGAAAATGCCTTTTTTTTTCCATTAGCGCCACCTTCTGGAGGCATTTGTGCACTCCAGGCTTGGGGTAACAAGGCAAGTAACCCATCATTAGATGCGACAGGGTGTCTTCTTTTCAAAATGGTATGGTTTGTGTACCCTTTCTTCACTTCTGTAGTTGTTATAACCATTTGGGTACAGACAAGTAATGTTTGAGAAAATGTTAGAAACATTTGAGGTTGTAGTAGGTGTCGTTTTGCACTTCTAGCGCCCTCTGAGGTAGTTGAACTCATACCAATGGGGTGTCATTTTTCTCCTAAGAGCGCTAGCTAATGAATACAGTTGGAAATGCCATTGTTTGCACAAATTTCAGTACATTTGAAGGGGCAGAAATGTAAGAAAATGCCTTTTTTTTTCATTAGCGCCACCTTCTAGAGGCATTTGTGCACTCCTGGCTTGGGGTAACAAAGCAAGTCACCCATCAATAGATGCGTCAGGGTGTCTTCTTTTCAAAATGGTATGGTTTGTGTACCCTTTCTTTACTTCTGTAGTTATTATAACCATTTGTGTACAGACAAGTAATATTTGAGAAAATGTTAGAAAAATTTGAGGTTGTAGTAGGTGTCGTTTTGCACTTCTAGCGCCCCCTGAGGTAGTTAAACTCATACCAATGGGGTGTCATTTTTCTCCTAAGAGCGCTAGCTAATGAATACAGTTGGAAATGCCATTGTTTGCACAAATTTCAGTACATTTGAAGGGGCAGAAATGTAAGAAAATGCCTTTTTTTTTCATTAGCGCCACCTTCTGGAGGCATTTGTGCACTCCAGGCTTGGGGTAACAAAGCAAGTCACCCATCAATAGATGCGTCAGGGTGTCTTCTTTTCAAAATGGTATGGTTTGTGTACCTTTTCTTTACTTCTGTAGTTATTATAACCATTTGTGTACAGACAAGTAATATTTGAGAAAATGTTAGAAAAATTTGAGGTTGTAGTAGGTGTCGTTTTGCACTTCTAGCGCCCCCTGAGGTAGTTGAACTCATACCAATGGGGTGTCATTTTTCTCCTAAGAGCACTAGCTAATGAATACAGTTGGGAATGCCATGGTTTGCACAAATTTCAGTACATTTGAAGGGGCAGAAATGTAAGAAAATGCCTTTTTTTTTCATTAGCGCCACCTTCTGGAGGCATTTGTGCTCTCCAGGCTTGGGGTAACAAGGCAAGTCACCCATCATTAGATGCGGTAGGGTGTCTTCTTTTCAAAATGGTATGGTTTGTGTACCCTTTCTTCACTTCTGTAGTTGTTATAACCATTTGTGTACAGACAAGTAACGTTTGAGAAAATGTTAGAAACATTTGAGGTTGTAGTAGGTGTCGTTTTGCACTTCTAGCGCCCCCTGAGGTAGTTGAACTCATACCAATGGGGTGTCATTTTTCTCCTAAGAGCGCTAGCTAATGAATACAGTTGGAAATGCCATTGTTTGCACAAATTTCAGTACATTTGAAGGGGCAGAAATGTAAGAAAATGCCTTTTTTTTTCATTAGCGCCACCTTCTGGAGGCATTTGTGCACTCCAGGCTTGGGGTAACAAAGCAAGTCACCCATCAATAGATGCGTTAGGGTGTCTTCTTTTCAAAATGGTATGGTTTGTGTACCCTTTCTTTACTTCTGTAGTTATTAAAACCATTTGTGTACAGACAAGTAATATTTGAGAAAATGTTAGAAAAATTTGAGGTTGTAGTAGGTGTCATTTTGCACTTCTAGCGCCCCCTGAGGTAGTTGAACTCATACCAATGGGGTGTCATTTTTCTCCTAAGAGCGCTAGCTAATGAATGCAGTTGGAAATTCCATGGTTTTCACAAATTTCAGTACATTTGAAGGGGCAGAAATGTAAGAAAATGCCTTTTTTTTTCATTAGCGCCACCTTCTGGAGGCATTTGTGCACTCCAGGCTTGAGGTAACAAGGCAAGTCACCCATCATTAGATGCGTCAGGGTGTCTTCTTTTCAAAATGGTATGGTTTGTGTACCCTTTCTTCACTTCTGTAGTTGTTATAACCATTTGTGTACAGACAAGTAATGTTTGAGAAAATGTTAGAAAAATTTGAGGTTGTAGTAGGTGTCATTTTGCACTTCTAACGCCCCCTGAGGTAGTTAAACTCATACCAATGGGGTGAGCACTAGCTAATGAATACAGTTGGAAATGCCATGATTTTCACAAATTTCAGTATATTTGAAGGGGCAGAAATGTAAGAAAATGCCTTTTTTTTCATTAGCGCCATCTTCTGGAGGCATTTGTGCACACCAGGCTTGGGGTAAGAAGGCAAGTTACCCCTCATTAGATGCGGCAGGTTGTCTACTTTTCCGAAATATATAGTTTTATATAGTTATTCCACTGTTTTAGGGTAGTTTTACCACAAAAACCCTAGAATGCGCATATTAGTTTATAAAGTTGAAAATGTCATTTTGCGCTGCTGGTGATTAGGGCTCTACGCTAGCCATGGACGTAGGTAAAACTATACAAATTTGGTATTTTTTTACTCGGGGGACTTGGGGCTTTTTCAAATAATTGAAACTTTTTCAATCAAGGTAAATGTTTTTGATACATATTATGTGATTTTAGGAAAATTAGTAAATTTTCACTTTTTTTGTCATTATGACATCATAGCTTTTTGCACGATGTAAAATTCTCTTCATGTAAGGTACCACAAGAAAGCTCAATTCGTTCTGAAAAAAACAATATATAGTTTTCCATATTTAACTAAAAATCCCCAGAGGAAATCAAGCATAAACAGAAGGATAGCAAAAATGCTGAAAAAGTGTCTGGCCTGCAGGGTAAAGGAAATAGCCCAAGCCTCTGGCACTGAAGGGGTTAATGTGTGAGTTTATCTGAAGGCGTATTGACAGACACCTGATCATATGTTCCAAAAAATTAATAACACTTGGCACTTATTTTTTTTTTTTTAAAAAGACACATTTTTCATCCTACAGAAGTTTTTTACTGGTAGATAATATATATTTTTTAAAAAATTAAGGGTCCAATTACTTCTATATCATCCCATAACCTCAGGATTCTTCTTAATAGAAACATAGACTTTAATGGCAGATAAGAACCATTTGGCCCATCTAGTCTGCCCATTTTCCTACTGTAAAAATCTCAAACCTTGTTTGGTCCTTGATCTTGTCTTATGTTAAGGACATCCTTATGCCTATCCCATGAATGCTTAAATTCTGTCATTGTATTAACTTCTACCACTTCGGCTTGCAGGCTATTCCACTTATCTACTACCCTCTCAGTGAAGTTAAACATTCCTACATTATGTCTAAACCTGTGTCCCTCTAGTTGTAGACTATGGCCTCTTGTCCTAACATTTTTACTCCTTTGAAATGTACTTCCCTCCTGCACTTTGTTGAATCCCTTCATGTATTTGAATGTTTCTATCATATCCCCTCTCTCTCTTCTCTCCTCCAAGCTAACACAGTGGTGGAGACAGTTTATTAACTCCTTAAGGACCATTGACGTGGCAGGACAGTCACTCTGGTCCGGCACTTAAGGACCAGTAACGGTCCTGGCACGTCACATACTTTTACTCACCACGCTCCTGTAGGAGCGCGGTGTGTAATACCGGGCACTGAAGTTGATCGCTCCAAGACCGGAGAGATCTCTTCCAGTGCCCCGTTTGACGTGCTGCCCCACGTGATCAGTCACGTGGGACGGCACGTCAAAGTTTCCTATGTGGTCCTTAAGGGACAGCACGCCCCGGGACCGCTGGTCCTTAAGTGGTTAAGTTAAGTTTTTTAAGAATTCATTTTCTGACATTATACTGCTCAACTTTGACTACTATAATGCCTTAAATTTCACTTGGCTTATTTGGAACTATAATTTTGAAGGGAGAGATATACATGTGTCGGTATACAAGTCAAATGTTATACATTTGGCTCTTCTCTTCCATATATGTGTTGCAGCTCTATCATCTCAGTGGGATTCTTGGTTGCATTATTTGTCCGATAGAAGCTTTAAGTTGGCTACATTGTTGCATGTCCGGATTGTCTCTACACCGTATTATATGGTGGAGTGAGTATTGATGATTCGGCATATTGACTATATGTTGCCAATTTTATTTATCTGCCTTTTGGACAGAGATGCATCTTTTTCTGTTTTTTCCAGTGACTCTACACTGCCTCAATATGGCAGGGGCTTATGACCTGACCGAGGCGCTTGATATGCATCCTTTGATTGAGGTTGGTGCAAAATTCTCTAGTTGATTCAGTGGCCTTACATGCCTTTAATGAGGTGGGGGTTAATGGTCTGACTGATGGGTCAGATGATGCAGTATTTGTCCTTTTTGTGGATATCAATGCAGCTTCGGCTTGCGGATGGGAATTTGCAATTATATCATATTTTTCAGTCTGGGATTACGGTTTTACCTTTAGTATTTTTGCCCTACTTTGCTTTTGGCATGGTGGGGGTTAATGGTTAGGACAAATTATACATATGTATTTTTAATAATTATATGTTTGTTGTTATGATTTGGGTTCTGATAATGATACATATATTTATGTTTAATGATGTATTATATATTCACAAGAATCCTATTGTAAGGATATAGTTCCAATGTGGGAACGAGTTTATGATTACCATTAATATTGGATATGCCAATATTGGAACTACTCCTGCCATTTGGATTTAGTTCTTTGTACCAATCTGATGAATACATAGTTTTTAAAAGAGTTGCGTTTGAATCTGTTGGCTTCTTTTGTATTCTCAGTATGGGCTTTATTGGCTGATGAAGCAGTCTAGAACTGCAAAACCTGTTCCATTACCATTTGGCCTCTCTGTTTATATTTAATACATTTGTAATTTTTTTTTAATACTACTGCAAACCTTTTTATTTTTTATGTTTTCAATTTTTATTCTCTTATTTTTATTTCAATTTGATTTAATTTTGTGGTATCAATACATACTTTGTCCAAATTTTGAACTGCATGTCAACGATGGACTGAATGTCACAGTACCCAGAAAAGTTCAGGAGTCAGTACGGTATAGTTAATGCAATATTATTGACAAAACGAACAAAGATAATATATACATAAATATATACACAAAGGAACAGGCAAAGGGTTTAAGCCAGCAAATCTGCTATCTGGAATAATAGGATGGAAGGCTAAACAACAGTGCTAGAGACTAGGCCTAAGCCGCTGGTAGTCTCAGCCGGAGCAGAAACCGGAACCCAGGATCTTGAACCGCCGAATATGCGTACCGACTCAAGTCTGCAGTCAGTAAGGAAAGATCACTGACTCACGCCAGCAGTCCATTGTGAATAGACTCTGACTCACACCTGCAATCAGTTGGGAATAAACTCTGACTCATGCCTGCAGTCAGCTGAGAATAACTCTGACTCACGCCTGCAGTTAGTTGTGCTAGTCCACCAGAGCCCCAGGTCCGCACTAGATTGGGTGTCTGCTTCTATAGGAGGAACAAACGTAAGAGCAGTCAGACAGAGCCACAAGTCAGCACCAGAGAGGGTAGTCAGACAAGCCGGGTCATACACAGTTCTAGTAGAAGCTACAGTCTGCCCTTTAAACCCAAAAAGCAGGAAGTAGCTGGGAGGAGCAATGCGCATAGGCCATAAGTAAGCCTGCAACATTATTGGTGCCAGCGCCCAATATTGACGCATCTAAGCATCCTGCGTGGTTGTGAACAACTACTGAAAAATGACATATCTGGTGATGCGCCAAAAATTTGCATCATAGAAACGCGCGATGTACCACTATTACAGCCCGGCCCGTGGACACAGGCGACATAGAGAGTCACAGGTAATACTGACACCAGGGCCACAGCGGAACGCCAGGAACGCAACACCCGTTGTGGCCTGGAGGATCTGGATCCAGCGGCGGCAGGAGCTCCCCGCTGGTGGATAAGGTAACGTAACATTACCCCCTCTTTAAAAACCCCTCCTCCACAGGGCCGACCGGGGTTTATCGGGAAACTTCGCATGGAACCTGCGTACCAGAACAGGAGCGTGAACATCGTCAGCTGGAACCCAAGAGCGTTCCTCTGGACCATATCCCTTCCACTGAATGAAGTACTGTAGGTGCCCTCGAACCAGTCTGGAGTCCAAAATGTTCTGGACTTCATACTCCTCATAATCTGCAACTCTCACGGAAGCAGGGCGGACAGGAACATAGGTGTACCGGTTGCAGACCAAGGGTTTCAGTAGGGAAACATGGAACACATTATGTATGCGAATATTGGCTGGAAGTTCCAACGCATAAGCCACTGGATTCATCTTGTGCAACACTTGGAAAGTACCAATGAATCGAGGAGCAAATTTGTCACAGGGAATCTGAAGGTGCAAATTATGGGACGACTACCACACTCTGTCTCTTACTTTGAAGTTAGGTGCCAGCAGTCGTCTATGGTCAGCCTGCCTTTTTTGTCTCAGTACTGAATCACGTAGGGTATGCTGTACCCGTACCCATGAGGAATGGAGTGCCCTTAAATGCTCATCTCTTGTGCCTGGAAGTTCTCAGAGAGTGTCGAGGATTGGAACCCATAGTTGACCAAAAATGGGGAACTCTTAGTGGAAGAGTGTCACGGTTTTACTGAACACTCAGACAATTTGGTTAAGGTAAAATAATGAATCTTTATTAGACAAATAATACAGAACAGAAATGCCCTTCACGAGTCCAGACCCAAACAGAGGATAGCACTATAGAATCTGACACAAGTCAGGGCATTAACAGAATAAAACAAAATACAGAAATGTAAAAATGACTGTAACAGGAACTGGAACAAGACCTCAGCAGTACAGGTCAGGAGAAGCTCTAAGAGGGGCTGGTACTGCAAGGCAGACACCCCAATAGGTTGGGGAGCGGACAGGCTCTACCGGCCTTACCTATAACCGGGTAAAGCAGCCCACGTGATGGTACAAATGAGTATACTGAGGATTGAGGAATGGATAGGCTCTACCGGCCTTACCTATAACCAGGTAAGGCAGCCCACATGACGGTACAAATGAGTATACTGAGGAGATGCCCGGAGGCAGAGTAGGCACAGTCTGCACAGAGAGCAACTGGAGGTGATGGTAGGCAGACTGAGTCTAACAAGCCTAGAGGCAATAAGGAGAGCAGCGGTACAGCAACGCAACCTGAGACAGCTGATAGGTACAAACGGACAGGTCGAACCACCACAAGTGACCGTTAAGGCACAGGCAGTATAGTGACAAATGGAGGCTACAGTAAGGCACAGGCTGTAAGGTAGCGCAACCGGAGGCAGCAGAGAAGTGCAGACTGACAGGTGGTAGAACCGCTAGTGACCGTAAAGCACAGGCTGTATAGTATACAAACGGAGGCT
The DNA here is from genome assembly GCA_037306005.1 of Rhinophrynus dorsalis. NCBI lineage: Eukaryota > Metazoa > Chordata > Amphibia > Anura > Rhinophrynidae > Rhinophrynus > Rhinophrynus dorsalis. Next base: position 96,496,728 of record CM074725.1, on the reverse strand, counting down.
GCAGGGAGGCACAGGCTGAAAGGTAGCACTACTGGAGGCAACTTGATAGTGCAGACTGGCAGGCAACCGTATGGCAAAGGCAATAGACACTTAGACTAGGACAACAGAAGCACTAGCGATAAGCGGACGCTAGGCGAGTAGCCAAAGCCTGGAACGGTGCACAGAGAGTGGAAGTCAGCCAAAGCCTTGATCGGTACACAGAGAGCGGTAGTCAGCCAAAGCCTGGATCGGTACACAGAGAGCGGTAATCAGCCAAAGCCTGGATCGGTACACAGAGAGCAGTAGACAGCCAAAGCCAAGATCGGTACACAGAGAGCGGGACCAGCCAAATCGGTCACAGAATCGTAGTCAGGAGACAGGAGCAAGGTCAGATGAAACCGGATCATACACAGAACAGGAACACAGCAACAAACGTCTGGTCAGGAACACCACGAAAGGGCACCGGCATAGTGACAGGAGGGCATATATAAAGGCAAGCCCTGGGAGGGGTTGAAAACCCAGAGCCAATAAGAAGCAGCCAAAGCAAACCCAGAAGTGGGAATGTCACTCAGGCAGAATCACAGGCACCGTGATAAAGAGTTAACAGCACTATTCCAGGCAAACTCCGCCCAAGGTAACAGGGTAGCCCAGTTATCATGATGGTCAGAGATATAGCAGTGGAGGAACCGCTCCAAGACTTGATTAGACCTCTCTGCCGCACCATTTGACTGTGGATGATACGAGAAGGAGAATGTCAGTTGAATACCCATCTGTGTACAGAAGCACCTCCAGAAGCGGGATACAAACTGGCTTCCTCTATCAGACACAATCACTTTGGGAACACCATGGAGATGAAAGACATCTCTAGTGAAAACCACCGACAATTCCTGCGCAGATGGTAATCTTTTCATTGCCACAAAGTGTGCCATCTTGGAAAATTTGTCTACAATCATTAGAATGACTATATAACCCATGGAATTAGGAAGGTAGACCATAAAGTCAATGGAGAGATGAGACCAGGGACATTCCCCATTAGCCATGGGTTGAAGCAGGCCCACTGGCAGGTGTCTGGGAGATTTGTTTTGAGCACAAGTGGTACAGGCAGCTGTGAAAGCGGTACAATCAGCCCTAAGGCTAGGCCACCAAAATACACATGACATGGACCAGATTAGTTGGTCTTGACCAATGTGGCCTGCCACTTTCAAAGCATGATACGTCTCCAACAGTTGTATACGTAATTGAGCAGGGACAAAACAACGGCTCTTAGGTTTCTCCGAGGGGGGCGAATCTTGGGCTGTCAAGATCTCCTCTCCAAGTGGGGATGTGATACAAGTATGAATCGTTGCAAGTATCCGATCAGCTGGAATGATCGGGGAGGGGGTAACCTCCTCTCGTGATAAGGCACAGAATTGACAGGATATTGCATCTGCCCTTACATTCTTAGAGCCCGGCAGATAGGAAACCACAAAATTCAAGCGAGACAAAAACAGAGCCCATCTGGCCTGTCTGGGGGACAACCGTTTGGCTTCAGGGAGGTAGATGAGGTTTTTCTGGTCAGTTAGCATCAATATCGGCACCTTAGAGTCCTCAAGCAAATGCCTCCATTCCTTCAAGGCCAGGACTATGGCCATTAACTCTCTCACCAATTTAATAAAACATCTCTGCTTTCGACAATTTTCAGGAAAAGAACCCACATGGACACTGAGACTCACCCGGGGAAGTGCACTGGGACAACAGGGTGCCCACCCCGATATCCGATGCATCCACCTCCAAAGTAAAGCATAGGGATTAGGAGGGATTAGGATGTGCCAATATGGGCCCTGCAGCAAAAGCTGCCTTGACATTCTCAAACGCCAGAATAGCTGGTTGTGACCATTCAGAAGGATTGGCCCCTTTACGTGTCATGTCAGTCAGAGGTTTGACAATAGTTGAAAAATTCTTAATGAATTTACGGTAGTAATTCGTAAAACCTAGAAAGCTGTGGTTGACATGGCCAGTCCACAACCACAGTCAATTTTTGGGGGTCCATGGCAAATCCAGCAGAGGAAATTATGTAGCCTAGGAATGTCACTTGAGATTTGTGGAACTCGCACTTTTCAAGTTTACAGAACAACTTAGTCTTGTAGGCTAAGAACCTTTGAAACCTAAGACTGATGAGTCTCCAATGAAGGAGAGTGGATGTGGATAGCATCCAAATACACCACCACACAACTTTGAAGGAGTTCTCTTAACACATCATTTATTAACTCCTGGAAGACAGCCGGGGTGTTACACAATCCGAAGGGCATGACCAGCTAGCTACTCAAAATGCCCACTCCAGGTATTAAAGGCTGTCTTCCATTCATGTCCTTCTTTAATCTGTACTAAATTGTATGTGTCTCTCAGATCGTGTTTAGTGAAAATCTTTGAACCCTTGACTTGGTCAAAGAGTTTGGTGATCAAGGGAATAGGATAAAAAATTTTTGACCAAAATCTTATTCAAACCACGAAAATCAATGCATAGACGGATCTTCCCGTCCTTCTTTTTGACAAAGAAAATCCAGTACCAGTGGGAGATGTGGATTTGCGTATAATGCCTCTAGCCAGCGCATCAGTCACATATTCCTCCATAGCCTTATTCTCCTCCACAGACAAGGGATAGACACGACCCCTCGGGGGTGTGGTCCCAGGAAGCAATTCCAATGTACAATCATAGGGTCTATGAGGTGGCAGGAGCACAGCTTGACTTTCACTAAATACGTCTATAAAAGACATGTATTCTTCAGGAAGGAGGGAAGTTAATGCCTGTGTAACTCTTACGGGGCATGATAGACAAGACTTTTTACATTGTGGGGACCAGTCCACCACCACACAAGTGTGCCAATCTATCCTGGGGTTATGTTTCTGGACCCAAGGAAACCCCAGGACCATGGCATGGTGTGGAGAGTTAATTACCTGAAACTTCAGGGTTTCCGTATGTAGGTCTCCCTCTCTCAAGGTTCACAAGGTGGTCTCATGTATAATGTGAGAGGGTTGTAGTGGTCTGTCATCAATGGCTTCCACGGCCAACGGAGAGGCAAGAGGCAGCAATGGAATGTTTTTACTGGCAGCAAACTCCGCATCCATAAAGCAGCCAGCTGCCCCAGTATCAAGTAAAGCTGGAAATGAGGCAGATTTAGTATTCCAATAAATACAAGCCGTCAACACGGGCTTATCCAAAAGGAGCACTGGAGACACAGAAATGCCCCCTATCATCTGTCTCCGGCCCATTTTAGCATTCGGGCGTCTGTTGGGACAAATGGGACAAGACCGTAACAAATGACCCGCCTTACCACAGTACAAAACACAAGCCTTCCCTTCTCCTAAAGGCTCTCTCCTCCCTAGAAAGCCGAGTGACACCCACTAGCCTGCGTTTACCACTCTCAGAGACCAGATCCGGAGGCATGGGAGGAGAGGGTGGGTCAGAAACATGATGGAACAACTCTCTTAGTGGCCTCCTCAGGCCTTCAACGACCGAGGACCTCTCCCTGACAATGGCATCCACCTGCATAGGCTCGGTATCATTATGTACAAGTCCCGGAGGACTGGGAGGGGAGGGGGGGTAGGATGGACCAGAGTAATTAGCCGACCCTCTGTTTGAGGACCTCCGCAGGTACTCCTTAAAAGAGGGCCCTCTCTGATTCTGGTGTCTACCAGAATACAGAATTCGATCAGTAAGTCCAAATTGTTAGGTAGGTCGTGTGCAGTGATCTTGTCCTTCATGGTGTCACTGAGCCCCTGAAAAAAAACTTCCATCAGGGCCTCATTATTCCAGTCTACCTCAGCAGCATGGGTACAGAACTCAACCGCATAGTCGGCCACTGTGAGATTACCCTGGCGCAGGGTCATAAGATGCTTGGATGCCAAGGCCACGCGGTCTGGCCTATCAAAGACTTGTCTGAATGATCTCACAAAATCTGAGAAATTGTGAATGATGGGATTATTAGTCTCCCATACTGGATTGGCCCATGCCAGCGCTCTGCCTGTGAGGAGGGAGATAAGGAAACCAACTTTACTTAGCTCAATGGGAAAGGCACATGGTACCAACTCAAAATATATGCCTAGCTGGTTCAGGAAGCCTTGGCACCCTTCTGGATCCCCACCGTACCGTTGTGGGAGCTGATAGGAGCCCGTCAACCTCTTGACCATACCTGCGTCAGGAGGGTTTGGAACCAATGGTGCCTGGGAAGTCTTGGGGGGCACCAATTGGGTACAAATTTGCTCAAGATGAGCAGTGCGCTGCAAAACCGTCTGCATGGCCAAAGACAACTGATCAAGTCATTGACTCAACGTCTCCATCCTCTCTAGGATGATTTGGAAAACTGCATTGCCATCACTGTCTGTACTCATGGCCCTTGTGTACTGTCACAGTACCCAGAAAAGTTCAAGAGTCAGTACAGTATAGTTAATGCAATTTTATTGACAAAATGAACAAAGATAATATATACATAAATATATACACAAAGGAACAGGCAAAGGGTTTAAGCCAGCAAACCTTCCATCAGGAATTATAGGATGCAAGGCTAAACCACAGTGCTAGAGACTAGGCCTTAGCCACTGGTAGTCTCAGCACGAACAGGAGCAGGAACCCATGATCTTGAACATTGAATATCCGTACCGTCTCAAGCCTGCAGTCAGTAAGGAAGGATCACTGACTCACGTCAGCAGTCCGTTGTGAATAGAATCTGACTCACGCCTGCAGTCAGTTGGGAATAAACTCTGACTCATGCCTGCAGTCAGCTGAGAATAACTCTGACTCACGCCTGCAGTCAGTTGTGCTAGTCCACCAGAGCCCCAGGTCCGCACTAGATTGGGTGTCTTCTTCTATAGGAGGAACAAACTCAAGAGTAGTCAGACAGAGCCAGAAGTCAGCACCAGAGAGGGTAGTCAGACAAGCCGGGTCATACACAGTTCTAGTAGTCAGACAGAGCCACAGGCCAGCACCAGGATGGATGGAAGACTAGCCAGGTCATACACGGAGCCCAAGGTAACAGGACTGCCTAGTACCTCATCCATAAATCTGTGCTTCCTAACCATTGGCTCTCCTGACTCTTCTTCTCCTTGTCAAGTTAGTACTGCACCCTGGATCAAGTCTCTACCAATGTCATCTTGGGCTGTGTTTTTGGAAGCGTCTATAAGCAAAAAAATTTTTCCACTGTTGCTAAGCAACCTATTCCTTAGCAACCTTTGTTTCAGCTGGATTTCTTTTTATTCTATTTTTCTTTTGTTATCCTGTCCTGTCATCTTGTGAACATTTTTAGTATTGCAGCTTTTGCCTCTTATGCTTATTTACTGGTTCATTAATCCCTAGTGTAACTGTGACTATTATTGTGGTTGGCAACTTTACTCATGGCTACAACCACAGTTAGGCAGTCACAGTGGCTAGCATCAGTCTCAAGTTAGACAGACAAGAATTTTCAAGTGCACTAGTGTGTGTGTTTTTTGCATCTCTGCCTTTTGCATCAGCCCTTTTCCTATGTCTGGGGAGCATGACATTCAACCATATCTCTCTTCCCCACTCTTGGTTTGTTTGAGCTAGAAAAGATATCAACACCATGTGTGAATCATCACCACCACCATATCTGGTGAAACATCTACTGATGCGTGAGTAGCTTGAAAAAAAGGCAGACCAGTCCAAAACGCATAGCTAAGGGATATCGGATGGAATTGTGATTTCATTTGGTATAGAAGACTCATGTCAGTGGTTTATCGATGGACCTTTCCTTTGTTTAATCTATGGATTTACCAGATTATATGGATCTCAAATATTTTATAGGGTCATATTAGATTTGTAGGGTTCTTTTGTTAGGTATCCAATATATAGTAATTAGATTCTATGAGAGAGAGAGGTTTGGGAATGCGGTTGGGTACGCCTATATTTTTATAGATCCAATAAATTTATTCAATTTTGTTTTTATATTTAAGTGGTGCATACTTGGTTCTATTTTTTAAGGGAGTTTGTTTTCACCTCCCTTCTTTTTGAATATTGGGACTCCTTATAGCTACCAAGCATACCTTAGTTTAAATGTTTAAGTATATAAATACATTGGGATCTCTGCAAGTGTGTAGTGACTAGCCATGTCTTCTTCTTCTCAAACTAGGAGTGTTACAACACCTAAACCGATTTTACATGTAGTGATTTGGATGCACCTAGAATAGCCAGTTTGCATGTGGGGAATCAAAGTTGAATAGGTTGGTGCATATCCACAAAATATTGATTAGTTATCTAAACATAAGATAGGTTTGGAGCTTCATTCCACCATATTAGCTGAATATTTTAGATTAAGTGCATTTCACAAGGAATGAGGGTTCATTTGTGTCATACCCTCTTCCAAAAGAATACAGCATATTGTAATAAATGGGAGGGAATTATTCATGGGGTTTTGATTAAATGATTGAATATATACAGTTTAAATTTCTAAAAATCAAACAGGAGATTATAGCGCTGGAAAAGGAAATTAAATTGCAAACTCCACATTTTGATTTGGTTTTATAAAACTGCATTTGAGAGTCACGTGGCTGAATTTTGGAAAGAGGGAGAGCAGAAAAAGAAACTGAAATTTCATGAAGATTGTTTGGATTATACTATGAATAGGTTATCTAGGTGGAGATGGGCCCCAGAGACAGATGATGTCAGGCTTGATATGGTTGGAGCGTAGGAGCAGGGAATGCTATCTCTTGCCAGACACCCCTACCAGGTGATCCACAGAGGTATACAGGTAGAACACCTAGGTAGGAGTGACAGCACGGGAGTGCAAGGGTTCAGCAAAGCATAGTCAAAAACAGTCCAGAAGATCAGGGCAGGCAGCAATCAGGCAGAATCAGTAAAACTAGCCAAGGTCAGGAAACAGGCAAGCAGGGAAGTCCAGGAGGCAAGCAGAAGGTCAGGCAATGGGAAATCCAGCAGAGGGTCTGTAGCACAGCAAGGAAAGAAGCATTGAGCACTGGAAGCTTAGAGCACACAGGAACCAAAGTTCTGGAACACTGAAGCAAAGTGGACACAGCCTGAGGGGTTTTTATAGTGTCATGGGTTTTCACCCCTCCCCTCTGCTGAACAAACCTCTCACTGGATTGGCCAACAGAGGGGTGTGCAACCACAGCACCTGTCTCACTGTTTACCTGGAGGCACACTATTGGTGGACAGTTGATGAGAGAGGCAGGCTTCACCTCCCCCCTACAGGTGTACAACACCATGGTTTGATCTGGGCACCCTGTGGATACCTTTCCTGGAGACTCCTTCAACTTTAGGCCATGGCTTAGGCCTACCGCACTATCGCGATTGCGTTCGCGATCGCGTTCGCGATCGCAACCGCGGGCAGACACCGCTACTCGAGGCCGTGGCTTCGGCCTACTCATTGATCGTGGAGCATCTGGGAAGCCCCCAGCAGCGGAGGATGGCTGGGACATGGAGGTAGGAGCTAGAGGGGCATGACAGTACCCCACTCCTACGAGCGACCTCCGGGCGCGTCTAGGTGCCGGACGTTCAGGATGGGCTCGGTGAAATGCCCTAAGGCATGCTGGGGCATGGATATTGGCGACTGGTTGCCAGGATCGCTCCCCTTCCAGTGTATTAGATACTCTAGTCTTCCTCTACGTATACGTGAGTCCATGATTTCCTGAACCTCGAATTCTTCCACATCATTCACCACTATTGGAAGAGGAGGAGTAGGTGGTCTCCTTTGAGTGGTGTCGGGTATCCATCTTTTCAGAAGCGACACGCGAAATGTAGGATGGGTGCGCCATGTAGTAGGTAATTGTAAGGAAACTGCAGCAGGGCTAATGATTTTTGTGATGGGTAAAGGCCCCAAGAATTTGGGTCCCAATTTTTTGGTAGGGCAAGACATTTTAACATGTGCTGAGGACAGCCATACCTTATCCCCAACCTGGTATAAGGGGGAAGGTTTACGTTGCCGGTCAGCTTGGTTCTTGTAAGACTGTTGTGCCTTTTTTAATGTTTCTTGTAATAGAGTAAAACCTTGGTTCAGTAGTTGAAGACGGTCTGTAGCCTGAGGGACCATGGTAGTAACAGGTAGTTGAGGAATATAAGGTGGATGATAACCATAATTGGCCTTGAAGGGGGACATGCCTATAGAACTGTGTAGATGGTTGTTATAAGCAAATTCTGCTATTGGTAGCAAGGACACCCAGTCATTCTGAAGATGGGTGACGTAGCAACGTAGATATTGTTCAAGCGTTTGGTTAGTTCTCTCTGTTTGACCATCAGTTTGAGGATGGTATGCGGATGACAAGAGTCTTTGTATACCCAAACCTCGACAAAAAGCAGACCAGAAATGAGAGGTAAATTGGACACCACGGTCAGAGAGGATGGTTTGTGGAATACCATGAAGGCGAAAAATTTCTTTGATGAACAAGTCTGCTGTCTCGGCAGCTGTAGGTAATCCGATAACGGGGACAAAATGTGCCATCTTGGTTAGGCGGTCTACAACCACCATTATAGTGGTGTAACATTGTGATGGTGGGAGTTCCACAATGAAGTCCACAGTTATGTCAGCCCAAGGACTTGTTGGTACTGGTAACGGTTGTAGTAACCCAGTGGGTCTTGAATTAGTACCTTTGGCTCGCCCACACACATCACATGATTGTATGTATTGTTCAATGTCTTTTTTCATACCAGGCCACCAGAATGACCGTTGGGTGAGTTCTGTGGTTTTCTTAACACCTCCATGGCCTGCTAACGGGTGGTCATGTACCGTATGAAGTACATTGGTACGAACTTCAGGAGGAACGAAAAGAAGAGTGTCTTTGTACAGCAGCCCATGTTTTTTGGTAAGGCAAGGATATTGAGACAGGTAGGAATCTGCTTGAGAATGGATCTGCAAAGCTTCTAATAGTGAAGAGTGAGTAGCCAAGAAATGACCAGGTTGGAGGATAGTATCCGTATCTGTATCTGTATGGGGTCCATGTAGACGGGACAAGGCATCCGCTTTTCCATTTCGTGATCCTGGTCTATAAGTGATATGCAGGTTGAATCTGCTGAAAAACAGAGCCCATCTGGCTTGTCTAGGACATAGACGGCGAGCTCCTCGTAGATACTCTAAATTCTTGTGGTCAGTGAACACAGTGATTGGATGGTTAGCCCCCTCCAAGAGGTGATGCCATTCCTCCAATGCCATTCTAATGGCTAGTAATTCTCTGTCTCCCACACTGTAGTTAGTTTCCACTGGGGATAATCGTCTAGAAAAGAAAGACACAGGATGAAGCGTCTCACTTTCTCCTTGTCGTTGTGATAGGACGGCCCCTGCGGCTGTCTCGGAGGCATCAACCTCCATAAAGAATGGTTTTTTAGGGTCTGGCAGTACAAGAATGGGGGCTGACGTGAACCTCTGTTTAAGTTCATCAAAAGCATGTTGTGCTTGAGGTGACCAGGCAAACGGAACATGTTTCTTCGTTAGCTGGGTGATGGGAGCGATAACTTTAGAGAAACCGTGGATGAATTTTCTGTAGAAATTTGAGAACCCCACAAATTGTTGCACAGTTTTAACAGAAGTAGGAACAGGCCAATCCAAGATGGCTGATACCTTTTTGGGGTCCATTTTGATATTCCCCGGAGTTAATATGAATCCCAAAAATTCAACAGATGTTGTCTCAAACACACATTTTTCTAATTTCGCATAAAGTCCATGTTGCTGAAGCCGAGAAAGGACACATTTAATATGCTCCCAATGGGTGGTAAGTAATGGTGAGTAGACTAAGATGTCGTTGAGATATACCACTATGAATATGTCCAACATATCTCGGAATACATCGTTGAGGAAATGTTGAAAGGTGTCAGGGGCATTACAGAGCCCGAACGGCATGACCTGGTATTCATAGTGGCCATACCGGGATCGGAAAGCCGTCTTCCATTCATGTCCTTTTTTTATGCGTACCAAATTATAGGCTCCTCGTAAGTCCAACTTAGTATATATTTGTGCCTCTCTAAGTCGATTCATTAACTCTGAGATTAAGGGCAATGGATATTTGTTTTTGATGGTAACCTTGTTAAGCTCTCTATAGTCCACACAGGGCCGGAGGCCTCCATCTTTTTTCCCCACGAAAAATATGCCAGCCCCGGCAGGAGAAGTGGATGGCCTTATGAATCCATTCCTTAGGTTCTCTTCTATATAGTCCTTTAAGGCGCTTAATTCAGGTTCAGAGAGAGGAAATATACGACCAAATGGAATGGGGGCCCCAGGAAGCAAGTCTATAGGACAGTCATATGGACGGTGTGGGGGCAGTTTGTTGGCTTCTTGTTTGCTGAAGACTTGGCTGAAAGCACGGTAGGGTATCGGTATTTCCAATGTCTTAGAAGAAGTAGCATGCAAGGTGGAAACTGTGGTGTGAGAGAGACAGTGTTCTTTACAGTAGGATGATGCAAAGGTGATTTGTCCTGTGGACCAATTAATGGTGGGGTTATGGTGTTTAAGCCAAGGAAGGCCAAGGATAATGGGAAACAAAGGAGATTGCACCAAATTAAAGCTAAGCGTCTCCACATGCTTAGCCCCAATGCTCACAGTGAGAGGTATAGTCTCTGTGGTGACAGGTCCGGAGTTAATGTTGCTGCCATCAATAAGAAGTATTGTGAGGGGTTGTTTCTTTAGTCGTGTAGGTATGTTCAGACTCTGGGCTAACTTGTAATCCAAGAAACAGTCACTTGCCCCGGAGTCAATGATAGCATCTTGTGGGATCTTGTTATGCGTCCACTGTAGGGAGACAAGAAGAGATAAATGAGGTGCTGTTCCACCCAGGAGTAATGGGTACTGTGCAAGATCTGGCTTACCTCTGGCTGCCAATTCAGGACAGAGATGGACTTGGTGACCAGAGCCACCACAATAAAGACAAAGGTTCATGCGTCTCCTCCTGTTCTTTTCAGTTTCAGTGAGTGGTCCACGAGTAGCACCCAGTTGCATGGGTTCCTCTGAAGTAATACCGGGAGTCAAGGAGACAGGTAATGGAGGACGAGGTGTAGAGGTTGAACGGAGAGGAGGGTTAGTGGTACGCTCCATGCGTCTCTCCCGAAGTCTCCGATCAATCTGAGTTACCAGGACAACTAGATCATCCAGAGAGTCAGGAATGCCAGTCCGAGCTAGTTCGTCCTTTAATGAGTCAGCAAGACCCAGGCGGAATTGGTCACGCAAGGCAGTTTCGTTCCATTCCGTTTCTACTGCTACTCTCCAGAATTCTGATACGTAATCCTCCACAGGACGGCGCCCCTGTCTTAGTGATCTCACAGTGGCCTCAGCAGTGGCCCTCTTATGGGGATCATCATAAAGGGCACCCATTGCGTGACAGAAAGCAGTCCAGGAGTCTAGTATAGGGCTGTTAGCATGTAGTAGGTGATAAGCCCATGACAGAGGAGCATCTGTGAGTAGTGATATGGCAGTACGAACTTTAATAAAGTCTGTGGCATATGTCCTAGGTTTCAGGACGAGCAACAGTTCACAGGATGTGATGAATGACCGGTATTTACTACGATCTCCGGAAAAACAAGCAGGAAGCTTGACATGTGGTTCTGGAGTGGCAGTGGCCCCAATACCAAGGGGTCCTGCTTCATTTGCTGAGAGTGGTTGATACATAGCTGGAGGTGTCACTGGAGCAGGTTGTAACCCCTGGAACTGGGCTTGTAAAGCAGCTTGGTTTTCTTGGATACCTTGTACCGTGTGGGATAATGCAGTGAGTTGCTGAGTCAGTGACGCGATAGCATCAATCATCCCTGTCAGCTCCATGGGCTTCAGTGTATTGTCAGGCTTGATATGGTTGGAGCGTAGGAGCAGGGAATGCTATCTCTTGCCAGACACCCCTACCAGGTGATCCACAGAGGTATACAGGTAGAACACCTAGGTAGGAGTGACAGCACGGGAGTGCAAGGGTTAAGCAAAGTGTAGTCAAAAACAGTCCAGAAGATCAGGGCAGGCAGCAATCAGGCAGAATCAGTAAAACTAGCCAAGGTCAGGAAACAGGCAAGCAGGGTAGTCCAGGAGGCAAGCAGAAGGTCAGGCAATGGGAAATCCAGCAGAGGGTCTGTAGCACAGCAAGGAAAGAAGCACTGAGCACTGGAAGCTTAGAGCACACAGGAACCAAAGTTCTGGAACACTGAAGCAAAGTGGACACAGCCTGAGGGGTTTTTATAGTGTCATGGGTTTTCACCCCTCCCTTCTGCTGAACAAACCTCTCACTGGATTGGCCAACAGAGGGGTGTGCAACCACAGCACCTGTCTCACTGTTTACCTGGAGGCACACTATTGGTGGACAGTTGATGAGAGAGGCAGGCTTCACCTCCCCCCTACAGGTGTACAACACCATGGTTTGATCTGGGCACCCTGTGGATACCTTTCCTGGAGACTCCTTCAACTTTAGGCCATGGCTTAGGCCTACCGCACTATCGCGATCGCGATCGCCTTCGCGATCGCAACCGCGGGCAGACACCGCTACTCGAGGCCGTGGCTTCGGCCTACTCAGTGATCGTGGAGCATCTGGGAAGCCCCCAGCAGCGGAGGATGGCTGGGACATGGAGGTAGGAGCTAGAGGGGCATGACAGATGAGCAGACTGAAACAGAAAAAGAATGCTTTGTGAGGTATTCAGTGATTAATCCTTTGGGGGGGGGGGGTTATTCCAAAAGACCAGGCAGAACAGATAGTAAAACTGGGGGTGGGAGGGGAGAAACATAGGAAGAATGAAAAATCATACACCTTATCAGGAAACTGTCAATCTTCCTCCACCTCCTTGGTAGTCATTATTTCCAACCATATTCTTACTAACGAGCATTTGAGGATTCTTCTGTCTAGAGGGATATCATTTGTTCAAACTACAGAACTACATTATTTTAATTTAGAGGTAGAACTTCAAAGATTCTTTAGGGTGATTAGATTAAAAGCTTATTTTGCTAACAACCCCAATATATAGGGAATCTAGAGAAGGAGTAGATTAATATTATCTCTATAATATGTTAAGTATGACCTTACATGCTAAGAGTGATTTTCAACCACCAAAAACTAACAATATGGTAGAAGCATATATTAAAATGGCTACATCCAGATTCTAAACATTTAAGCAAAACAAAAGTGAAGTTACCCTGGTCTATAAATGTAAGTTCAAGAGAACAGATTATTAAGAAGAATGAGTTGATTGGAGGATGTGATATTTAAGCCAGCAGATATGGGTGGTACTTCAGTTTTGATGGATAAAACAACCAATAGAGATGAGACTCTGGGTGAACTCTTGGATACAGCTAATCATATTCAGGTATTTCAGGACCGTAATATGACAGTGAAATTCAAAAAATCATTGAGGAGGCTGTAGAGGGCTGCGTATTGTCTAAGAAGTTGTCTATATTTTTGATGGTTGAACATCCAATTACACTAGTCTTCTACTGCCTCCCAAAGAAAGATAAGGATCTTAACTTACCTTCATGGAGTCCAGTAATAGCTAATACAAATTATTTTTTCCTGCCAGTGGATGTTCTTTTGGATCAGCTTTTGAGCCCACGAGTGGTTAACTCTCCCTCATATATTTGTGATTCAGCGGATTTCTTAGGAAAGTTGAAAAGATTGGGATCACTTCCTGGTAATTTCCTGATGGCAACTCTCTATGTGGAGCCTCTATACATCTATCCCACATGATGATGGAATTAAAACTGTAAAATAATAATTGTATGGGGTGAGTCTCTTCACACCATGGGAATGTATGTTAATTAGGGATTTGATGGAAGTGATTTCATGTGTGAGAATCAGTGGTATGAACAGTGCAAAGGGACAGACATGGGATCAAATGTCACCTGAACCTATGCAAATATCTAAAGTTGCTTGTATGTTCAGATATTGTGGCATGATATGGGAGTAATATATCAACATTTGTCTTATTTTTGAGTGGTATGAGGGTGTAACGTTGCTCTTTTATTAAATAAAATAGCAATTTGGGATGGCGTTGTCCGTCATGTACTCACATTAATCTTTTGGGTGGCAGAGGGGTACACCATGCATTGCGTACCCTAATATCTCCTAAAGAGGGACACATAGGAGGAATGGACCCCTAATATCTCCTATAGAGGGACACTTGAGAGATATGGACCCCTAATATCTCCTAAAGAGGGACACTTAGGATATGGACCCCTAATATGGCCTAAGGAGGGACACTTAGGAGGTATGGACCCCTAATATCTCCTAAAAAGGGACAACTGGGGTTATAGTACATACAATCCCCGAAAGAAGTTCTGCATCACCAGAAAACGGACTTTCCTTGTGGACGTAAGTGATTTCCAGATCTGTATACACATTGAAAGTACAGGATCATACTGAGCAGTTCTTGTATGTGACTGAGAACTGGTCATTTGTCCAAAAGAGGACATTATACCCCTGAAAGCTGATGACAATAGAAGGAAGTTTGTTACACAGATAATTAGGGAACTTTCCAAGAAAGCATTCTCTATACCTTTCATCTAGGGAGAAAAAAGGAAGAGAGAAACAGATTCATTATAACCTTTGGAGTGCCAAAGGGGTTGTGGCAGAGACCTCTGCCTTGCTGTAGAAGATGCTATATATTAACATATATATATATATATATATATATATATATATATATATATATATATATGTTACACACACACGCACACATACCCAACACACTCGCACACAAAAAAAAACACCCGCAATACACAAACACATGCACAACACACACACGCAATTCACAAAATATACCAAAACACACACACCCATGTACAACACACATGCACAAAACAGACTGGGTGGGCAAGCACAGTCTTCTAGGATATCACACACAGTCCACAGTTCTTAAAAAGATATGCAGGTTTATTTTGACATTGTATCAAACACAATCAGCAGGCAGTGTTTTACAAAACAAAATGAAAACACAGTACAAATAAAAACCTAGCTCAATCTTAGCACTAACTTTACTTGCAGGTTTACTTCAAGGTTCTAAACTAACAAAAATAGCACACGTTTTAACTTACCTTTCCAAGTCCTCACAGCAAGTCAATTTTTATTTTCTTTTTACAAACTCTGCAGCCTGGGATTGCTAAACCTGCTATTTGCAACAGGTGGAGCAGTAGAGGCTATGTAGGATTCTGGGTCCTAAATACCTTCCCTCTACAATCCTTCCATACACTTTGCCACAACACACACATATAGAACAAACAATATTGGTAGAGACACAATATATATACAGAGTCAGAACAGCAAACATGCTGTATGTATAACACAATCCAGACAACATTATACACACAGAGCTATAGGCTAGACAGGCGAGGAAAGGAGAAACATGCTGAAACATGTGATAGTTTAATAGCACTACAACTCCCATAATCCTTAACCATCTTCAGTGGTTGTGATGAAAAGGGTGATTTTAGCAGACTTAATTGATATGAGGTAATCTGTGGGATGATGACTGATAGGTGAAGGCAAGATGCTCAAAAGTGTAACACTTTGAATGGCAGAGAGGTACACAACGCATTTCTCTGCAATGCGCTGCATACTCCCTCTGGCACTCAAATGGTTAGCAACATAGTATAAGTGCAAATACGAAAATCACGCTCCTGTGTATGTTGTGGAGTGGCAGTAAGGAGGAGACATTAATATCTCCTCCTTATTGCCACCCCAGGGTGTGTGTGGCTGAAGACACAGGTTTTACTACATATAAATATATATAAATATATATTTATTTATATTAGTGAGTCCCACCCGTATATATAGTTTACTGAGAAAATTAGTATGGAATCTGTGAAATATTTTGATGTTAAGGTGACATTAAAAGGTGCGGAAATTATGGCAGATATTTTCCACAAGAGTGCTGATAATCTGTTCTTCCTTTTGAGTCAGCTGATGAGGGTGAGAAGAGTTGTAAGTGATGTTGGGAGGGCTGAGTAAATGTTATATGAAATGGTACAGAGATTTAGAGAGAGAGTATACCCAGATAATAAATTGGAACAACAATAAAGAGCAAGTGTCGCCAGAAAAGATTTTTTCGGTGCCTTTTGATTCCACTTAAAATGCCTGGAGTCAAGAAATTAAGAGACTTATATTGAAGAATTGGAATATGTTGAAGATAGATTCTAAATTAAAGGAGGGTTTTCAAGTTTCGCCCTCTCTTCTCCTGGAAAAGGAATTTACATGATATGTTAATTTGTGCTGACACTGGTTGCAGGAGTATACGAGACAGCAAATTAAAAATAAAGGAGATTTTCTTTGTTATGGTTAGTGGTGAATCGAGGATATGTTTTGCACCCACAGAAAGGTAAAAATATTTTATTGCAAGTAAGTTTGATTGTAATTCTAGGTATGTGGATTTCCTCATTAAGTGCCCATGTGGCATTGTGTATGTTGGAGAGACTACCCAGATGATCATATAAGATTCAACAGCACAAGCATGATTAAAGGTGGGATATGGAGGCCCTGGTTACAAGTAAGACTTCAAGTAATTGATGGTGTTGCAACCCTACTAAGAGGTGGTGACAGGCAGACATTTATTTTCCAGAACAAAACCTATTAGGATACCTTATATATTATGAGAATGAATAGGGAGGTTAATTGGAAATGTTTCACATAAATTCCTCGGTGATGAAAGGGTCTCTTGTGGGACTAATGTTGAAACGTCAACAAAAATGTTGGATTAAGACCATGGGGATGATGTAGTACACATCCTGAAAACTATCCTTGTTTCATTATTGGTGATCTGTTTTGTTCCTATGGTAGATATTTATATATGGTAGATTTTAATTTGCCACCTAAGAAAAGGACACCATATTTACCCAAGTTTTGTTTGTTTTAGTGTGTGTATATGAATTAATATATGGAACTAAGATGGATAAGAGCATGGATGTTGTACATATTATTTGAGACCTTGATCTCTTGGGTTGATGTATGATATTAATGGTGAGGGACCACAAACATAGTGTACAATATATCCATGATGATTAGATATAGTGCTAATGATTGGTGTCTGTGTACTCCCCCCAACTAGAGTCAGCAATGAGGGATATATGTTATATTTTATTTTTTTATTTTTGTTTTGATTGTGGCGCTTATTGAACCTCTAGACCTGTTAGTGTTGGGTTCGCTTAGTTACTTGAAAACGTGCATAATGTAACACATGCATTTAGGAAATCAAAATTAACAATGCTTCACTGAAGTGAAGTTCTATATAAGGAAGATGCAGAGGATATACTGGTGATGAGTGGGTAGTTTGAGAAAAGGCAGCCAAGTCCAAAATGCATAATTAAGTGATATTGAATGGACTTCTGATGTCATTTGGTATTCTCACAGATGACCCACATCTGAAATTATCATTGTAAGTCAGTGGTCTATTGCTGGAACTCTCCTTTGTTTGTTCCTGGACTAACCAGGATTATATGGATCACAAGTATTCCAGGAGGGTCGTATTATATTTTATGAATTTGTAGGGTTCTTATGTTAGTTAGGGATGGGTGAAAATTTTTGCGTCAAACCAAAATCGGAGAATAATGTCACTTCCCACTTGGTGAAATCTTCCTTGTGAAAAGTAGAGTTAGACCTGGTATAAAAGGGGTCTGAAGAAGGTGCCTGTGTTGGTGGAGTCTGGGAAAAGAATCTGCTGAACAGGGATTTTTTTTTTGGGGGGAGGGGTTGTTGACTGGTATAGGGGGACAGTGAAATAAATAAATAAATACAAAATTGGTATGTAACATGAGAGAGACCCCCTGACATAACCTGTGACTGGGGCAGACTGTCATGATCTGTATAGGGTAGACTGGCCCCTTTCTTGAGCCTTTGAACCGGATGTAGCCTTTTCTCTTTCCTGAGCTGAGGTTTTATTAGGAGGAAGCTAACTTCTCTCCCCGCCCGATTATTGGAGTTGTCCATGTTCTGGTAAGTTGCTGGTTGCTTTAGTATTTCTGATTCTGATGGTGTTATATTCCTTGTTTTTTTCTGACTATCCATTTTGCCCGACCTCCTATATCATTTATTCCCCTGGTGACTTCGCTTGGCTTCTGACTTCGTCTCTGTCTGTTCTACTTGGTTCTAATTGCTCCCGCTCGACCTGGACTGTCTGACTATCCTTATCGCTCGGAGAGTACGGAGTGTCCTCTAAGTACTCCTCCTCCTACTGTTTGACACTTGGGACCTGGCAGCCTATTCTTTGTCGTTTCCCCTGGATTGGCTCCTCTGGCTGGGTACTCGCTCTGGACCCCGATCATGCTCTGGGCCTCAGAGACAGGATTCACTTCCGTTGCTGATTGGCTCCAGGTAAGGCAAAGGTACTGGCTGTTTTTCCAGTCGCAGGGGAGTGAAAGAGATCAGTTACCTTTCAGGCTGTTCAGGCCTGGGTAGTCTCCGTGGGTGGCACCGCTTCCCTCCATTTCTGACACAGGCCCTGTCTGGGTAAGCATTAGTCCCATTAGGTAGACATAACCTTTTGTTGTTGGCCTTTGTTTTTTCCCCAGCTGCTTGTCACTGCGGTTTTAGGAGCAGGCTGTGTGGGATCCTTGGGCTCCAGCCATTGTAGTAGAATCACTCTGACCTATTGCATTCTCCATCTACTATTTGTGTTCCTGCTTTCTCTAGTCTATAGACTTTGTCATTGGTCATAGACTAGGGTTTTGCTTTGTGCTCTTGATTTTGCTTTTCATTTTCATGATGGCAGTCTCATCCTGCTAGACTCTGATTCACGTTAGCAGTCTCATCCTGCTAGACTCTGGTTCTTGTTAGCAGTCTCATCCTGCTAGACTCTGATTCATGTTAGCAGTCTCATCCTGCTAGACTCTGGTTCATGTTAGCAATCTCATCCTGCTAGACTCTGGTTCTTGTTAGCAGTCTCATCCTGCTAGACTCTGATTCATGTTAGCAGTCTCATTCTGCTAGACCCTAATTTGTGTTAGCAGTCTCACCCTGCTAGTCTCAGTTTTCTGTTGGCAGTTTTACTCTGCTATCTGGTGGCTCAGGTTGTCCGGTACTATCCACTTGTTTGCAGTCTTAGCCTGTGAGTTCAGGGGTACACCTCTGGTCTGAGGTTCTGATACCCTCCTTTTGGGGAGTTCACTCACTTCCCTATACCTCTTCTATTAGAAAATTTCTACTTCTGGATCCTACCTAGGAGATTCGGATCATTCCCCAGCACCTTCTAATTCTATCCTGGCCAGGGTCCCAGCTCAACCGAGATCGGGCATCTGGTTTCTCAGCCTGCACCTTTTACCACGGCCTTGGCCGGAACAAGGAATTTGTTGGACTGGCAATGCACTCGAGCTACGCTCTCAAAACCTTGAACCCCAGCTACCCTTGATCCGAATTATCCCTACGAAATACTGTGACAGAATAATTGGGACATTACTATGGATCCCGCAGACATTCTCTGAATACTAGAATAGCAGGAACAAATTCTTACATCCCATGAAAACCACTTGAGAAATCTGGATAGAAAAATGGATGCTATACTAGAGATGTTGAGAGGATCTACTGTGACATACACTGCCATGGTGGTTACTAATCCTACCACAGTAGGAGCCACCATTTGGGGCTCCACCAATGAGCAAGCAATCAACACTCCAACAAAACTTCCATTGCCAGAACGCTATTCAGGTAATCCTCAAGAATGCAGAGGGAAGAATTCAAAAGAATTCTTGAACACTTTTAAACTGGTATTTGACATCCCTGGATGACAAGCATCAGCAGAGGATGCACTGTTAGAAACCTATCAGGGCACACGTTCCATCAATGCATATGCGACAGAATTTAGGACCCTGGCCTATGAAACCAATTGGAACCAGGAGGCATTAAGAACAGCTTTTCGTAGGGGTCTGAACGAAAGGATTAAGGATGCCCTAACCTGCCAGGAAATGCCTGAAACATTAGAAGGGTTGATATCTCGTTATTTAGAGCTTGATAGACGCATGTCAGAAAGACAACTGGAAAGAAACCGATACCTCAGGTCTCTACGCCCCCTTATTGATTATAGGGGTCTCAATAAAGTGACTATAAAGAATTGCTATCCACTCCCACAAATCGCAGAACTCTTGGATCTACTTAAAAGAGCCTCTATTTTTTACAAGTTAGATCTTCACAAAGCCTATAATCTGATTCTTATTAAATCAGGAGATGAGTGGAAAACTGTTTTTAATTCACGCTATGGTCACTATGTATATTATCACGGTGCCTGTGATTGCCTCTAGTGGGTAATTGCTGTAACAGCGACATTGTTACTTCCTGGCTGTCGCTCTATGCGAGTCGCTGTTCTTATAGGTCACTGTGCTTGTGATGCCATCTCTCCACCCACCTGCCAGGCCTTTTAAACCTCAGCACGTCCTATTACCTTTGCCCTTTCGTGGTGTACCTGAGCCTAGTGCTGTGCTGGTCCATTGCTGTTGCTGTGTATTACTCCTGCTCCGTCTGACTACCCGTACCGGCTCTGACTTCTGGCTACGTCTGACTACCCGATCCGGCTCCGACCACTGGAGACGTCTGACTACCCAATCCGGCTCTGACCTCTGGCTTTGGCTGACTACCCGTTCCAGTTCTGATCCCTGGCTGCCTTCGGTTACTCTCCCTCTGTTGTGCTCCGGTTGTGATTGCCAGCCTCGGCTACCTAGCCTCGGCTATTGGGATCCTTGCTGCCTGTGCCTACCCATTTCTACACTTGCTACGTCTAGCAGCGTTTGTTGGTCAGTCCATGTACTGACCTCCTGTGGTCATTCCGGTTTCTGTGCTGCCTTACCTAGCCCTCAGTGCCATTTACTTTGCATTCGGTATACCCTAGAGTTAGGGTATAGTTGTGCTTCATTTTCCTGCCGACTCAGATTGTGGTAGTGCTATGCACTGTCCTCCCATCTGTCTGTGAAGGTTCCTAGGGCCATACAGAGACTAGCCACAACTGCCTAGTGAAGGGTTGAGGAGGTGTCTTGCACTGTCCTCACCTGGCCTCATTGAGGTGGTGGAGTTAGAGTCACTACTGTGTGCTCCAGTGTCTGGAGCTACTCGCTGCCGTTGCCTGAGTTACTCTATCGTCTGGGTACAGACGTGGGCCTATCGCACTAGCCTAGTGAAGGGTGAGGAAAGTGAGTTCACTGTTCCTACCTGGCCTTCTGAAAGTGTGTTACTCATTGCTGCCAGCTATCGTGTCACTCATTGCTGCCACTGTGTGTCATTCATTGCTGCCACTACTGTGTCATCCTTGCTGCCGCTATTGTATTTAAAATAAAGTTTTATTTTAAGTTCATCTGTACTTGTCAGTGTTGTTATTTCTTAGTCACTCCGTGACAGAATATATGGTCATGCCTTTTGGCATGATGCCTTTTGGCATCGTACACTGCGCTCCCTTGACTCCTACACCAATAATTCCTCCTGAATGCTTCATAGCCACATTATCTACCTCCATGTTAAACAAGATATAAGGTCCTCAAGGTACACAAGCTGCACATCAACCAGCCCATTTCTTGTTCGCTCCACCTCGATTCCGCCTGGAAATTCCCAGAAGTTAGACTTGTGCACAGGAAAAAAAATTTGGTAAAATTAGATTTCGAACAAAATTTTTTTTCTGTTGATCCGAAAATCGGGCCAGACCTGTTCGACTTGGATGAAATTTGCATTGGATCCGAATTATTTGGCCAAATTCACTATGCTTTTAAAAACACAATAAAATAAAAATTAGATAAATAAAAATAAGTGGAACCTTTTCCAGGGTCTAAATGAAGATGGTGGAACAGGGCAAGGTGGAGTTTTAGCCTTATGGTACTGTAGATGAAGCACGGATGTAGCTATTTGAAAGACGAAGGAAGATTGAGGATGACTGGAGCAGGCAGGACTCAGTAGATATTAGACATATGACTTTTCTTAGATTAATCTGAGAAAAGTCGTATATATTTGAGTTAGACTACAAAACCGAGGAAGTCTGGAACAGGCAGGACTCATAGACATACGACTTTTCTTAGATTAGAGTCAGACTACAAAACTGAGGAAGCCTGGAGCAGGCAGGACTTATAGGCATACGACTTTTCTTAGATTAGACTTAGACTTCAAAAATGAGGAAGCCTGGAGCAGGCAGGACTCATAGACATACAACTTTTGTTAGATTAGAGTTAGACTACAAAATTGAGGAAGCCTGAAGTAGGCAGGACTCAGTAGATAAATATATGTGACTTTACTCTGATTAACGTTAGACTACAAAACCGAGGAAGTCTGGAGCAGGCAGGTCTCATAGACATACAACTTTTGTTACATTAGAGTTAGACTACAAAATTGAGGAAGCCTGGAGCAGGCAGGAGTTTACTGACGCCGCCACTTGTTTGCTAGAGTGTGAGTTTAGTAGTCACCATGTGGCAAATGTCTTTGGGATCCGGTGTTGGGACAATATCATCTTTGACTTCATCCCGTTTCCACCAAAAAGAGGTACCATCGGATAACCATACAAAAATCATACAGGAAGCCTGGAGCAGGCAGGACTCATAGAGATACAACTTCTCTTAGATTAGAGTTAGACTACAAAACTGAGGATGACAGCAACACTAGAGATGTAGGAAGCAGCAAACTGCTGCACTGGAGCAGGCAGGACTCAGTCAGTAGATGGATACAGCAACTGAGGATGACTGGTGTGAGGCAGACTCAGGATGACAGCAACACTGGAGTTGTAGCCAACAGAAAACCACAGAACACTGGAGCAGGCAGGACTCAGTCATTAGATGGATAGAGTGACAGAGGATGACTGGTGCGAGGCAGAGTCAGGATGACAGCAATAATGGAGATGTAGCCAGGAATGCAGAACACTGGAGCAAGCAGGACGCAGTAAATACATGGATACAGCTGCAACTGAGGATGACTGGTGTGAGGCAGACTCTGGGTGACAGCAACACTGGAGATGTAGCCAGCAGAAAACCACAGGACACTGGAGCAGGCAGGACTCAGTCATTAGATGGATACAGCGACTGAGGATGACTGGTGTGAGGCAGACTCGGGATGACAGCAACACTGGAGATATAGCCAGGACTGCAGAACACTGGAGCAGGCAGGACTCAGTAAAAATACATGGATACAGCAGCAACTGAGGATGACTGGTGCGAGGCAGACTCTGGGTGACAGCAACACTGGAGATGTAGCCAGGAATGCAGAACACTGGAGCAGGCAAGACTCAGTAAATGCATGGATACAGCAGCAACTGAGGATGACTGGTGCGAGGCAGACTCGGGATGACAGCAACACTGGAGATATAGCCAAGACTGCAGAACACTGGAGCAGGCAGGACTCAGTAAATACATGGATACAGCAGCAACTGAGGATGACTGGTGCGAGGCAGACTCTGGGTGACAGCAACACTGGAGATGAAGCCAGCAGAAAACCACAGAACACTGGAGCAGGCAGGACTCCGTCATTAGATGGATACAGCGACTGAGTATGACTGGTGCAAGGCAGACTCCGGATAATAGCAACACTGGAGATGTAGACAGGAATGCAGAACACTGGAGCAGGCAGGAGTCAGTAAATGCATGGATACAGCAGCAACTGAGGATGACTGGTGCGAGGCAGGCTCAGGATGACAGCAACAATGGAGATGTAGCCAGGAATGCAGAACACTGGAGCAGGCAGGATTTAGTAAATACATGGATACAGCTGCAACTGAGGATGACTGGGGCGAGGCAGACTTAGGCTGACAGCAACACTGGAGATGTAGCCAGCAGAAAACCACAGAACACTGGAGCAGGCAGGACTCAGTCATTAGATGGATACAGTGACTGAGGATGACTGGTGCGAGGCAGACTCAGGATAACAGCAACACTGAAGATGTAGCCAGGAATGCAGAACACTGGAGCAGGCAGGACTCAGTAAATACATGGATTCAGCAGTGACCGAGGATGACTTGTGCGAGGCAGACTCAGGATGACAGCAACACTGGAGAGGTAGCCAGGAATGCAGAACATTGGAGCAGGCAGGACTCAGTAAATGCATGGATACAGCAGCAACTAAGGATGACTGGTGGGAGGCAGACTCGGGATGACAGCAACACTGGAGATGTAGCCAGGACTGCAGAACACTGGAGCAGACAGGACTCAGTAAATACATGGATACAGCAGCAACTGAGGATGACTGGTGCAAGGCAGACTCAGGATGACAGGAACACTGGAGATGTAGCCAGGACTGCAGTACACTGGAGCAGACAGGACTCAGTAAATACATGGATACAATAACAAGTGAGAATGACTGGTGTGAGGCAGACTCAGGATGACAGCAACACTGGAGTTGTAGCCAGCAGAAAACCACAGAACACTGGAGCGGAAAGGACTCAGTAAATAGATACCGCAGAGCCAGACTGAACAACCTGTATAGTGGGACAACAATGTAGACTTTAAATCTCCCCCGAGTCCCACCAAGTCAGGGGGGGTGTCCTCTGCCCAACCAACCAATGTCCTAGAGCTGGGTACTATGGTACTTTCTTTCTTCTAATCTGCATCGAACCTGAGAGCAGGGTAACCCAGCTTTGGCAGGTTGACTTTTAAAAAAGTAATTTGCTCCATGAGCTGGGGGACCAATTGAGAGTGCTGGGGCTAAGTATATTTCCAGTAACAGAAAATACCTGCTCACTCTGGACAGTGGTTGGGGGGCAAGAAAGCAACTCCTGGGCTATCAGGGACAAAGTAGGCCACACAGCCCTCTTGTTATCCCAGAAAGTCAAGGGAACTGTACTTGGAGGCAAAGAAGGTTCTGCAAGGTAAGCCTTATCCTCAAGCACTTTTTCTACTGATTGGGAGCTGTTTGTTTTGCCCGAAGCATAATTTGTCCATTGCCTCAGCATAAAAAGCAACAGCTGCACCACTGGAAGAAGATGACGTGCTACTGGCGCTGCTACTGATCGGTCCCGGAAGACCACCACACTCCTCCAGCTCATCTACTAAATCTTCTCCTGACTTATGTGACTGCATCCTGTTTTTCCTTTGCCTCTCACGCGCCCTCGCTATCAATTGTTCCCTCCAGGCAGTGAGTGAATTGGAAGTACATGCCATCTTGCCTTTGACTCGTGGATCACACATTGTGACAAGCATTAACTCGGGACAATTGGCCATGCGCTCTTCTATGCGCTGAATCAGTTCCTTCTTCAGCCTCGTTAGAAGGGCAGCAACATCAGGAAGTATATTACCATCAGCACCTGGCAAGCGTTCCCTATGGGCAAGGAAATCATCCAATTTTAAGGAGAGGTGCGTGAAGAGGGGAATAACTTCTGCTAGGCTAGTGTTCTCTTTGCTCAAAATTTCCATCAAAGCATGGAAAGGCGTAAGGATTGTCACTACCTGTTCCATCAGGCCCCGATCAGCCCTGCCCAGTGTTCTGTTACTGCATATGAAATAGTGACATGACATTGCATGAATTGCCTTTTTCTGCTCCAGGATACGCTCTAGCATATCTAAGGTAGAGTTCCACCTGGTCCCAACATCTTGTTTTAGGCAGTGCTCTGGAAGGTCTGCCTTTTCCTGTTCCTCCCTGAGGAGCTGTCTATCTTTGATGCTCTGATGGAAGTGGCCAGCAATTTGTTGGCATGGCTCCAGAAGTGCTGGCAACCTTCCAGTGTTACTACCATCCTCGAGAGCAGCCTTCACTACTAGATGTAGGACACGTGCTGAGCAGCACACAACCACAAATCTGCCATCCCGGAGAGCCTTGATCATGTTAGCTGCACCATCAGTAACCACAAACCCCATTTGCGCCTGTGTGCCTGCCTGCTCCCCTAGCCACTGCACCACCATGTTCTGCAGTGCTTTGCGAATGTTATCTGAGGTGTGCTGCTGATCCATTACCTCAGCATGGAGGAGGAAAGAGAGGTGCCCTGCCTGCTTGGCTACTGCACCCAAACTTGTTGTTGCTGTTGGTGTGTCTTGCAACACATTAGGCTGCCATCAATACGCCGTCAACGACAGGAAGCCATGCTTGCCACTCGGAGCACCCCAAAAGTCAGTGGTAAAGTGCACTGACTGGCCACCAGCCTTTCCTAGCAGCTCCTTCAAAAGCCCAACATATGACCGGTAGAGTGAGGGCACTATATTTCTACTAAATGTGGTGCGGGATGGAATTTTATATCGGGGTGCTACAGCCTCCATAAGTTGATGGAAGGGCTCCCTGTCCACCAAATTAAAAGTAGCACCCCCAACAGCTATGAGCTGTGCTATGAGGCATGTGATTTTCCTGGCCTGCTGGGAATGAAACCCACCAATATTGTTTTTGGGATGGGCTGTGACTGTCTGCTGCTCTTACTGGGGCCAGATGTGGCATGATCCCCCTGCCCTTTCTCCTGCTGCCTACTGGTGGTGGGTGTGACACTGATATATGAAGTACTGGTACTGCCACCTTCTGCATTTATCAGCACAGACTTGTGGTAGTTGTTCAGGTGCTGGTTCATCCCGGAGGTGGTCAGATGAACCATCACCCACCCACGGCTGACTTCCCTGCCACACAACTTACATTTGGCTATCCGGCCATCGCCAACTGCCACAAAATGGTCCCACGCTTTAGAGTGACGAATGACTCTGAAAGGTGGTGAAGAAGAGACTGAGGTGACACTTTCTTCATCTTCACATGCTGGAGCAACCTCACTTTGCTTTTTCTTTCTACGTACAGTTACAGAGATACCAGTAGACCTAACGATGGCAGCAGGGATGTTGGGACTGGGACTGTAAGAGGATTGTGGAGTAACAGTGGTACTGGTAGCAGAGACACTACTACCTGGCTGGGAGACTCAAATGGAACTGGGGAGGCAGGTGTTGAGTTGTCAATAGAAGACACAAGTATAACTGGAGAAAAAGGAGGAGTACTATGGTATCACGGTCCCCGTGATTTTCTGTCAATCTGGCCTGATTTGCCTGTGCATTGGTGGAGACTGATTGGCCCGCCCAGGATGTGCCTTTATATGCTGGAGCTTGGGCACTTGTCAGTTGCCCTTTCGTGGTGTTCCTGTTGCTGCGCCTTGTTGCTGTATTCCAGTGTCTCCTGTGTACCGACCCGGCTTGTCTGACCCTTCTCCTGTTCCTGCTCCGTGATTTGACCCGGTTCTGGCTGACGACCCTGCTCCCTGATTCAACCCGGTTCTGGCTGACGACCCTGCTCCGTGATTCAACCCGGTTCTGGCTGACGACCCTGCTCCGTGATTCGACCCGGTTCTGGCTGGTGTTCCTGCTCCGTGATTGATCTGTTCCTCGGCTGTGGTGTGCCGCAGTGCTGATCCTGTTCCGGTTGCCGTCCCGGTCCTGTCTGCCGTTCCGGTTGCCGTTCTGGTCCTGCCTGCTGTTCCGGTGTTCCTGTATCATTCCGGTCGCTCTGGCGACATTCTGAACTGTTTAAGCAACTCACTGTTCCTCTCATTATTCACCAGCTGTAGCCTGAGGTTGCTTTACCTTCTGCTGGTTGCCAAGGTGCTCGGTCCCGTACAGAACCACGTAACCCTTGCAGTGCCTGTAGTCTCCGGTCTAGTGCCTCTGATATATCTTGCCAAGCATACGATTACTGATTTGAGCCTCTACTCTGAGTACCTCTGTTGCTGCCTCGCATCCACCCTCAGACCCTGTCAGCTCGGTGTTCGAAGTCTGGTAGTCTGTTCGCTCCCACTGTGAACATTAAGAACGGCACCAGAGGGGTGTTCGGGCTCCGACCCACATACGCTAGAAGGTACATTACCCATTGCACTTCCCAGTGCGCCGGCTCTATTACAGCTTGTGCAGTAACCGTTAGTATAAGCACCCAAGGGGTGTCAGGGCACAATCCAATTGGCACACGCAGGGTTACTACTATTTCCAGTTAAGGGCGATTCTGGTTCTGATTACTTCAGCATTGGCAATAGCATTCCTCTGAAGCCCACGGTGGTGGTATCGGCTCAGCTCTGGGCATTGGGGCTCATTCCTATACCAACTTGAGAGTGAATTCAGTGCAGACACTTTACTCCTATCCAGCTATTGAGAAACTGTGTTCCAGAGACTGCTATTTATCCCGGGCGTTGGCCAATCTTGTTTATATCTCTCCTATTGCACCTGTTAACCCCTTGGGGGGGATATTCCCTATCCATACATAGCACCTATTACTACCATTGTGTGCATTCACTTTGTCAGTATTGCCATTACTGCTATTCCTGTGCTGGCCCTTAGGGGCATTGTTATATTTTCTGTTTCAATAAAACTGTGTTTTTACTTTATACCCTGGTCTGAGTGTCAGAAAACCGTTACATATGGGAAGCAGGTGAAAAATTAAGCTCAGGGGAATAATCAAGGTCACTGGAAAAATCAAGCTCAGGGGACAAATCAAGCTTAGGAGACTTTGATCCCTCAGATTCTTCTTCTAACTCTTGTAGAGTCTTGAAAGGAAGAAACATCATCAGCAGCAGATTTTGTGGAAATCTGCTCAATTCCCCCCAGTCCCTACACAGCTCTGAGATGGTATCACTGCAACTTATTCAAATACACTCCTAAGTTGGATTTTTAATTTTTTAAACACTGGAACACTGATGAGTCTCCCTTGCGGAGGCAGTTAGACAGTAGGACCCCCAGTCCCTACACAGCTCTGAGATAGTATCACTCTGCAAATTATTCACATTTCTTCTTGGTTTGGGCTAAAAAGGCTATTGATGTCTATTCCACCCCAGCTGTTCCACCATCACCCTCATTGTAATTATCACCCTGAGTTCTTCCTTGCTGCTGCTACTCACATGACCTTTCACCCACTCCTAATGTTAGGTATCCAATATATATAGGCATTAGATTCTATGACATAGAGGGTTGGAGGTATGGTTGGATACTATATGTTCTTATAGATTCAATAAAGGTATTCAATTTTTAATTTTTTTTTGTGGTACAGTCATCTTTGAACATTAAATTTCACATACATACACAAACACACACTGCAGTGCAGCAGGCACTGGCATCAACTAGTATAATGGTGCTAACACTCTGACTACACAACCACTTAAAATAATTTTTTCACTCTGTAGCCCATGATCTCTGCGTCTACAACTTTTTCTCAACTACACCTCACAGCATGATGTGAAGTTCTGGAAAAAGCAAAATTCCCTCTGGAATTTATTTATGATAGCTAAAAAAGGCTGTAATTATATGTACTTTTATGTGCTGTCATTTCTGCAAAGCACTTTTTTTTCCATACAAATTTCATACAAATCCTAACCCATCTCTAATCAGCTGTTCAGATATAAGTTGGGTAAGTTTATTAGTGAAGATAAGAAAAAAAGCTGATGTTCTGAACAAATACTTTTCAACAGTAAATAGCAAGGAAAAATGGCTAGAGAGCCTCATCAAATAACAAGCAGAATCATACTAAACAGTTATGGGCTTAGCACAAGAAAAGGTTAAGGGAAACTGAGCATAACACATGGTCCTAATGGTATTCATATAAGGCTTATTCAAGGAACTTGGTGAAGTGATAGCACGGTCACTATTTTTAATCTACAAAGAGATGGTATCACTCTGCAAATTATTCAAATACACTCCTAAATTGGATTTTGAATTTTTTAAACAATGGAACATTGATGAGTCTCCCTTGCGGTGGCAGTTAGACAGCAGGCCCCCCAGTCCCTACACAGCTCTGAGATTGTATCACTCTGCAAATTTTTCAAATACACTCCTAAGCTGGATTTTGAATTTTATAAACACTGATGAGTCTCCCTTGTGGTGGCAGTTACACAGCAGGCCCCCCAGTACCTACACAGTTCTGAGATGGTATCACTCTGCACATTTTTCAAATACACTCCTAAGTTGGATTTTGAACTTTTTAAACACTGATGAGTCTCCCTTGCAGTGGCAGTTAGACAGCAGCCCCCCCAGTCCCTACACAGCTCTGAGATCGTGTCACTCTGCAAATTTTTCAAATACACTCCTAAGTTGGATTTTGAATTTTATAAACACTAGTGTTGAGCGAGCATGCTCGGCCGATGCTCGGATCGGCTCGAGCATCGCTCTGCTCGGCACATGGCGGTACTCGTACGAGTACCGCCATGTGCTCGCCCGCCATGTTCGGGTGGCAGGGATCTGTGCCGAAGGAGGCACAGATCTTACACAGACGCTCCGCTGGACCACCAGGGACTGGAGGTAGGGCACATGTGGAGATGGAAGGGGGCATTGTGGAGATGAAGGGGGACATTTTGGAGATGAAGGGGGACATTGTGGAAGGGGGGCATTGCGGAGATGAAGGGGGCATTGCGGAGATGAAGGGGGACATTGTGGAAGGGGGACATTGTGGAAGGGGGGCATTGCGGAGATGAAGGGGGCATTGCGGAGATGAAGGGGGACATTGTGGAAGGGGGACATTGCGGAGATGAAGGGGGCATTGCGGAGATGAAGGGGGACATTGCGGAGATGAAGGGGGCATTGCGGAGATGAAGGGGGCATTGCGGAGATGAAGGGGGACATTGTGGAAGGGGGACATTGTGGAAGAGGGGCATTGTGGAGATGAAGGGGGCATTGACCAGGCACCCTCCCCTCATCAGAGCAGGGGGTGCCTGGTGTAATGCTCGTGTCGCCCCATTGAATTCAATGGGGCTCGGGTGCTCGGCCGAGCACTCTAGCCTCCGGCGGTGCTCGGTCAGAGCACCCGAGCACCCGAGCATCGGGGTGCTCGCTCAACACTAATAAACACTGATGAGTCTCCCTTGTGGTGGCAGTTAGACAGCAGGCCCCCCAGTACCTACACAGTTCTGAGATGGTATCACTCTGCACATTTTTCAAATACACTCCTAAGTTGGATTTTGAACTTTTTAAACACTGATGAGTCTCCCTTGCAGTGGCAGTTAGACAGCAGCCCCCCAGTCCCTACACAGCTCTGAGATGGTGTCACTCTGCAAATTTTTCAAATACACTCCTAAGTTGGATTTTGAATTTTATAAACACTGATGAGTCTCCCTTGTGGTGGCAGTTAGACAGCAGGCCCCCTAGTCCCTACACAGCTCTGAGATGGTATCACTCTGCAATTATTCAAATACACTCCTAAGCTGGATTTTTAATTTTTTAAACACTGGAACACTGATGAGTTTCCCTTGCGGTGGCAGTTAGACAGCAGGCCCCCCAGTCCCTACACAGCTCTGAGATGGTATCACTCTGCTAATTATTCACATTCCTTCTTGGTTTGGGCTAAAAAGGCCATTAATGTCTATTCCACCCCATCTGTTCCACCATCACCCTCATTGTAATCATCACCCTGAGTTCTTCCTTGCTGCTGCTACTCACATGACCTTTCACCCACTCCTAATGTTAGGTATCCAATATATATAGGCATCATTAGATTCTCTGGCATAGAGGGTTGGAGGTATGGTTGGATACTGTATGTTCTTATAGATCCAATAAAGGTATTCATTTTTTAATTTTTTTGTGGTACAGAGTCATCTTTGAACATTAAATTTCACATACATACACACACACACACACACACTGCAGTGCAGCAGGCACTGGCACCAGCTGGTATAATGGTGCTAACACTCTAACTATACAACCACTTAAAATAATTTTTTCACTCTGTAGCCCTTGATCTCTGCGTCTACAACTTTTTCTCAACTACACCTCACAGCATGATGTGAAGTTTTGGAAAAAGCTAAATTCCCTCTGGAATTTATTTATGATAGCTAAAAAAGGCTGTAATTATATGTACTTTTATGTGCTGTCATTTCTGCAAAGCACTTTTTTTCCATACAAATTTCATACAAATTCTAACCCATCTCTAATCAGCTGTTCAGATATAAGTTGGGTACGTTTATTAGTGAAGATAAGAAAAATGCTGATGTTTGAACAAATACTTTTCAACAGTAAATAGCAATGAAAAAATGGCTAGAGAGCCTCATCAAATAACAAGCAGAATCATAGTAAACAGTTATGGGGTTAGCACAAGAAAAGGTTAAGGGAAACTGAGCATAACACATGGTCCTAATGGTATTCGTATAAGGCTTATTCATGGAACTTGGTGAAGTGATAGCACGGTCACTATTTTTAACCCCTTAAGGACCATTGCCGTGCCAGGACCGTCATGGTGGTCCGGCACTTAAGGACCAATGACGGTCCTGGCACGGCATGGCGTTCAGGGCTCCCATCGCAGCTGCACGCCGCTCCGGAGGTCCTGAACCGGAAGCGCTAATAAAAAAAAAATGCCCCGTGGTCCGCAAGTGCCGGCCACGGGTGCGTGCGCCGGTCCTTAAGGGGTTAATCTACAAAGAGATGGTATGACTCTACAAATTATTCAAATACACTCCTAAGTTGGAATTTGAATTTTTTAAAAAATGGAACTCTGATGAGTCTCCCTTGCGGTGGCAGTTAGACAGCAGACCCCCCAGTCCCTACACAGCTCTGAGATGGTATCACTCTGCAAATTTTTCAAATACACTCCTAAATTGGATTTTGAAATTTTTAAACACTGATGAGTCTCCCTTGCGGTGGCAGTTAGACAGCAGGCCCCCCAGTCCCTACACAGCTCTGAGATGGTATCACTCTGCAAATTTTTCAAATACACTCCTAAGTTGGAGTTTGAATTTTTTAAACAGTGATGATTCCCCTTTTCATTGGCAGTGAGCTGCTAGGCCTTCCAGTCCCTATACAAGTGTGAGATTGTGTCACTGCAAATTATTCAAACAAACTCCTAAGCTGAATTTTCAGCTTTTACACAAGAACAAAGGTGACTCTCCCTTGCAGTGGCAATAACTGGCACTAATTCTGGCTGTCTGCCTATGCCTATCTGCCTGTCTACACAACAACTGGACAGTCACTCTCTCTATCTCTCTATCTGCTTCTCCTCTCTCTAAGCTCCAACAACGCAATACACAATAACAGGAAATTCAGGAGCTGTCTGGGTGTCTGTGATGTCATTAGTCCAAGCCTCATCATGAAACGAAGAAGCTAATTGGGCTAGAGAGGGACAGAAATTACAAAGAAGCTAACTGGACTAGAGAGAGAGGGAAAGTAGCGCACGTGCTGGGAGAATGTCATCCGAAGATCTGAATCTTGTACCAAAATTCTGCCCAGAAATGTTTCAGATTCGGGTTCTTAAAATGAATGGCTCTAAGATTTTCGACATGTCCGAATAGCTCCGAAATAGCCATATTCGTCCGAAATCCGAATGTGTATGAACCGAATCGCACAAGTCTACCAGAAGTCAAAAGTAGCCAGACACCCAAGAATAAAAAAGATCATAGAACTAGCGTCTCTCCATTTCTGGTGGCCCTCCCTGAATAATGACGTCAAAGAGTTTGTATCAGCATGCCACACTTGTGCCCGCTACAAGTCTCCTCACCACCGCCCTCAAGGATTACAGTGTCCCTTACCTATTCCATCATCCTCGTAGACACACTTGACAATGGATTTTGTGGTAGATCTCCCTTCTTCTAAAGGTTGTACTACCATCTTGACTATAGTGTATCGTTTCTCCAGACAAGGACATTTTAGCTCTCTAAGTAAATTACCCTAGGCAGCACAACTGGCAGGAATATTCCTCAAAGAGATATTTTATCTTCATTGATCACCCACTCATATTGTTTCAGATAGAAGCTCTCAATTTGTCTCTCAGTCTTTGCGAGCCTTTTGTTCCAGACTCGGAATTACACTTCAACCCTGAAACTAATGAACAGTCAGAAAAAACTAATGAAATGCTGGAAACCTTTCTATGCAGTTTTTTTAATGAGGACAACTCCAACTGGACGGAATTGCTACCATTTGCAGAATTTTCCTTTAACAACCGTCTTCACGATTGCCTTCAATGCTCACCATTTTTTGCAGCATTGGGCTACAATCCACGTACCTTTCCTTGGGGTCCTCCATCAGGGGTACCAGCAGCTGATTTGATGATTGATGACCTAAAGAAGCATTGGACTAATATTAGTGCCTGTTTGTATACAGCGGTGGCTACCCACAAAAAGGCAGCAAATTGGCTCCGAGTCCTTGGTCCTCACCTTCATAGTGGTAGCAGGGTATGGCTATCCACTTAAAATTTACAGTTAAAAGTTCTATCCCTTAAGTTTGCCCCCCAGCAAACTCCACAAATTCATCATTCTCACTGCTGGGGGTGGTGACAATGCCCATCTCCCATTCCTTTTTGGTCTGTTCCACCCCATCCATTCCACCATCACCCTCATTGTAATCATACCATGAGTTCTTCCTTGCTGCTGCTACTCACATGACCTTTCACCCACTCCTAATGTTAGGTGTCCAATATATATAGGCATTGGATTATATGACATAGAGTGTTGGAGGTATGTCTGGATACTGTATGTTCTTATAGATCCAATAAAGGTATTTAATTTTTAATTTTCTTGTGGTACAGAGTCATCTTTGAACATTTCACATACATACACACACACACTGCAGTGTAGCAGGCACTGGCACCAGCTGGTATAATGGTGCTAACACTCTGTCTACGCAATCACTTAAAATATTTTTTTCACTGTGAAGCCCTTGATCTATGCTTCTACAACTTTTTCTCAACTACACCTCACAGCATGATGTGAAGGTCTTGAAAAAGCAAAATTCCCTTTGGAATGTATTCATGATAGCTAAAAAGGGCTGTAATTATATGTACTAACCCATCTCTAATCAGCTGGCCAGATATATAAGAAAAAAGCTGATGTTCTGAACAAATTATTTTCATCAGTAAATAGCAAGGAAAAATGGCTAGAGCGCCTCATCAAATAACAAGCAGAATCATAGTTAACAGTTATGGGGTTAGCAGAAGAAAAGGTCAAGGGAAACTGAGCATAGCACGTGGTCCTAATGGTAGTCATGTAAGGCTTATTCAAGGAACTTGGGGAAGTGATAGCATGATCACTATTTTTAATCTACAAAGACTTCATCTTTTCAGGCTCAGTGCAACAAGGTTGGTGTACAGCCAATATGATGTCATTGTTTGTTTAAGAAGGAAACTGAAACAGATCCTAGGAATTACAGACCTTTGAGTCTGATCTTGGAAATGAGAAGAAAAGAAGGGGAGCCCAAGGCAAGGAAATTAGTTAGAAATATGACAGGAGATAGGAAAGTGCCAATACCTACAGTGGGGATATTTTGCTGCTGATTCCTTATCTGTCAGTTGTATAGGAGAGAGACCCTTAGGAAGTTGGGAGGAATACCATGAGGGATATTGAGTTATTGATGAGTGACCTTTTTGGGTTATTCTAGAGGGAATTTATTAAGGGGGCATATATCAAGAATTTACCCTTTCTACTCTTCTAACCACTGTGTCTGTGCAGTACTTCTTAAATAGGAAAAAGAGCCTATCTGTTGTCGTAGAATGGGAGATGTAACATGTGTCTATTGAGATTAAATAGTTGTTTTGGATAAAGCCAAATTTTCCCTGGAGATTTTTGTTTCCATTGGTGAAATGACACATCACACAGGGAGAGGAGCAGTGAACGAGGAATAGCTCAGAAGATATGCCAAAATGCATCCCCAGATTAAAAACAGGGAAACCCTAAATTTTAGCCCGGAAACTCTGAATATGGTCACAAGGCTACAGACAATGATAAATATCTGCATCCATTGTGTGAAATTCATTCAGGACAAAATGTATTTTAGGGGAGATAGATACATGATTCATCTTGAGGAGCCTACTAGAAGGGCTAATTGGTTAAAGTTCTACACCCGTCAATTATATCATAAGTTATTAGCGGAAGGGATAAATTAGTCCTATTTAGAAGGCCAGTGTTAATCCTATATAGATTATGGAGTGATATTCTGTTTTTATATAAAAGAGCTAAAAAAATGGATAGGCAAGGGTTCCAGGTTAAGCAGAGTGACAAGGTGATTCTCAAAGTCTAGAGGCATTCATGTCTTCAAAACACGAGTACATAGATGCAAAACTGGATGTATGCAAAGAGTTTAAACCACAGTTCAGGGTAATTGGTTCGAAGGACAATTTGAGACAAGATAGCATAACCCGAATTATCCAGCAAGTGACAGACATTCATTATGCCCTCCTAGTACCATTGTGAAAATATTGGGTCTGCTTGAACATTCTGAAAATTGACATTGTGTAAAAGGTTGAGTATTTGGAGTAATATGGGTTGAATGTGTGATGCTTATGAAGTAAGTGCAACTTAAGGTTTTACAAGAGTTAGCTAAGAGAGGATTCTGTTTGATATCAGGATAGATGTTGGAGCAACAGGGTGGTTAAATTAGCTGAAGCCAGGAATTGTTAATCTAGTATGGCTTTTGAATAAAATGTTTGTATGGGTAATCCAGTCTGTTGCATGTCTGTAAAAAGCAGATAGCTTACAATCTCGGATACTTAGAAAATTTAAACCTTTGTGTGAGGTAGGTTGTTTTAGTTTTAAAGGGAGGCCTGAAGTTTCTTATTGTGACAGTTGAAGAGAGAAAGGTGTTTGAGAAGGTTGGGGTCTGATTTACAAGCTAGTAAAGGGGTTATTTTCATGACATATAATAGACTCAAAGCTAAACATTTTGATTAAGGGGCAGAATTCTGAAAAGCACACTCTCATGTCCTTTTATGTATAAACTAGCAATATTGGCACTGCTTTGCCCATGCAGTTAATAAAATAAATATCCCCCCAAAAAAGAAAACCACAAAAGTCCCATGCAGTTGTATGCATGCCTAAATAAACACAGAATGTAATACCTGTCTGGTAGTAATAGGGTTAGAAAATGTAAGTGAATTTACGTGTAGGACTATTTTCCCCTGACTTCCAGGTAAATCCAGTAAGGAGACAATGTTCTTAATGACTGTATTGTTGAATTTATTTGTGTGTTGCATGTATTGATTTGTGTGTGTTGTGCACGTGTATTGTGTGTTGTGCTCACGTATATTGTGCATGTGTATGTTTTGCACATATGTGTTGTGTGCATTGCATGTGAGTGTGTATTGTGCATGTGTATTGCAAATGTTTATTTTTGTTTGTTGTGTGTATGTTTTGCATGTGTGTGTTGTACATGTCTTAGTGTGCATTTTTGTGCATGTGTGTATTGCATGTGTGTTTGTGTTTTTTGTGCGTGTGTGTGTGTGTATATTGACTGTGTGTGTTGTGCATCTTGTGTGTGTGTTTATTGGGTGTGTGTTTATTGTGTTGTTGTGTGTTTGTGTTGTGTATTTGTATGTATTGCATTGTGAGTGTATTGTGCATGTGTATTGCATGTGTGTGTATTGTTTGTGTGTGTTGTACATGTGTATTATGTGTGTTTTGTATTGTGTGTCTGTGTGTATTACTTGTATGTGTGTGTGTATTTTGTGTGTGTGTATTTGTGTGTGTGTGTGTGTTTGTTTGTGTATATTGTGGTCATATGTGTTGTGCCTGTATCTGTGTGTGTGTGTGTGTGTGTGTCTGTGTGTGTCTGTCTGTGTGTGTATTGTCAATTGCCACATACTGGAAAAAGTTTACCATCCCTTGGTCTGGGACACTAAATAAAATTATCTGTCACTGTAAATTCTTATGCTCAATAGTCACCATAACAGATTTGTTCAGGTTTGGGGTGCTTGGTTTGATAGCCCTTATGGCCTTCCACAGAAAGTTCCTGCGACCCTGAAGATCTTCCTTCCTCTTCTTTTTCTTTGTGTTTGACCCTCCTTTACTTTTTTAAATATCTTATCCATTTTAGTAGTATTGATTATTCGTTTATTCTGATAAATCACCAAATTTTGTTTATATGCTTTATGTATAGGTATACTGCTTACTATTATTTTTATATTTTCTCTTATATGATTGTTATCTTTTATTTGAAAATTTTAATACAAATTTCCTGTTAAAAAAAAACTGTGTGTATTGTCGGTTTATGTTTTGCATGTAAGTATTGTGTGTTGTGTGCATTGGATTGTGTGTTTTTTGTGTGTTGAGTGTATGGGTGTTTATTGTGTTTGTGCTGTGTGTGTGTATTGTCTGTGTATTGTCGGTTTGTGTTTTGCATGTGTATTGCATGTATGTATTGTGTGTGTGGTGCACATATGTGTTGTGGTACATACATATGCTGTACATGTGTGTGTTTTTGTGCATGTATGGTGGGTGTGTTGTGCGTGTTTATTGTGTGTGTGTGTTGCGCATGTGTGCATTGCATGTGTGTGTGCATTGCATGTGAGTGTATATTTTTCATGTGTATTGCATGTATGTGTTGTGGTGTGTGTGTGTGTGCGTGCTCTAAGGTTGGGTGTTCTTTGTTTTGTGCTGTGCATGTATTTAGAGTGTGTGTGTGTACATTGCATGTGAATGTAATAATAATAATAACAATACAAATAACTAGTATTTATATAGCACCTTTCCCCCAGTGGGACCCAAAGCGCTTTCAGTGCACGCTCTTGGAATTAACCAACTTGGCAGCTGAATAATAGATGTTATTATTACCCAATCAATGGTGCTCATTTATCAACCTCAGAAGGATGAAGGGCTGAGTTAACCCTGCCGGGAATCGAACCTGCAATCTTGCGGTTTAAACAGGATCTGCAGTCAGGGAAGTTACCACTAAGCTCACCGACCTACATTGCGCATGTGTATTGCATTTGTGTATTGTTTGTGTGTTGTGTGGTTATGTGTTTTGCACGTGTGTTGTTGTATGATGTTTGTGTTGTATACTGTGCGTGTTGTTGTTATGTATGTGTTTGTGTTTTTTTGTGCACATCTGTGTATTGCATGTGTGCTGTGTATTGTGGTGTGTTATGCATGTGTTTGTGTTTTTTTCATGCATATGTGTATTGCATACATGTGTTGTGTATTTCATGTGGCTGTTCTGTATTGTGTGCATAGTGCCTGTGTTGTCTGTTTGTGTTGTGCATATGTAGTGCATGTGTATTGCATATGTTGTGCATGTGTATATATTGCATGTGTTTGTGTTGTGTGTATTGCATGTGTGTATTGTTTGTGTGTTGTGTGAGTTTTGCACTTGTGTATTGTGTGTTGTGTCATGTATATTGTGTGTCTGTGTGTATTGCTTGTATGTGTGTGTTGTGCGTTTTTTTTCTTGCATGTATGTTGCATGTCTGTGTGTTTTTGTGCATGTTTCTGTGTGTATTGTAGGTATGTGTGTTGTGTGTGTGCGTTTTGTGTGTTTGGTGTTTATTGTGTATGTGTTGTGGGTGCATTGTCTCTGCTTTGCATGTGTATTGCATGCATGCATGTGTTTGTGTGGTCATGTTTGTGTGTGGTGTATGCTGTGTGTGGTGTGTGGTGTCTGTTCTGTGTGTGGTGCGTGTATTGTACATGGTGCGTGTATTGTGTATATATATATATATATATATATATATATATATATATATATATATATAGTACTACATCATCGGCAAATGCTATTTTGCTAGCTATCTTGAATGCCTTTTGAGGGGTGGAAGGGATGAGATGTGTGTGGGTTGTTTTTTTTTTTAAGTTCTAGACAGTAAGGTATTTCAGATTGTGGATTTCTTTACTTATGGATGTGGTAAGTGCAGATACAATGGACACAGTTAAGAGAGAATTAGATACATTCATAACAGAATGGGACCTTCAAAGTTATATGTGTTATTGGATTAAATGTGAAGTTGTTCTGGTAAATAGACAAAAATCCATCTTTTATTATTGAAACTTAATTTTCTGGGATATTGCATGGCAAAGGTTGAACTCAATGTAAATGGGGATATTTATTGATGATACTAACCCAAAGATGGTAAAATGTGTTAGATTCAATTTGATCTGGCCCCAGGTTTGACTGGATGGCTGCATTTGGTATCTTCTTCTGCAGGTATAGAATAATACTTGTTTATTAAAAGAACTCAAAGGGTTAAAGAGCACTGATACAATTTATTTATCTTCTAATATAGTGAGCCAGAACTGTTTTTCCTCTGTACAGGTGTATAGCTGTTAATGTAGGGTATGCTCAGATGTATAAGGACTGCGAAACATAACCCTCTGTCTCATTCACTAATCTCTCTCGCATATATCTCTATCTCTTCCTATTATTAATATTAGTGTAAGTGTTATATATATTGGCATACAGTTTGAAAGCATACCTCCCAAGTGTCTCACTTTAAGAGGGACAGTGCCTCTTTTAGATCCAAATCCCCCTGTCCCTCTTTCCCACACTGATGTCCATCTTTTTCGGAGATCAAACTTCAAACTTCAGTATCTGTGTTTATAAATTAGTCTGTGTAAAGAAAATAATTTTTTCTTGTTATACGTAATTTATTAAGTTACACAACAAGGCATTTATAGGTCATGAAATAGTCTAAAAATTCTAGGTAATGCCTTGCACACCAGCCACACCCCCACATCCACCACCTAAAACACAAGTGTCCCTCGTTGGTCATTTGAAATGTTGGGAGGTATGTGAAAGAGATACATATAAGGAGAGAGAGAGGGTAATACATAGGCATCTACATGGAGCCAGTTGTACACAAATTAAGAACAAGATGTGCAGAAATAGATACAGATTTATGAGAGGGAGATACAGAATGCATAGTCTGATACACAGAAAGGGGAAGAGAGACATAGACTGAGACAGCTGGTGAAAGAAAAATGTATACAGACTGAATTAGCGAGAGATACAGATATTAATACAGAAAGAAATACACAAAGAAACACTGTTTTTACATATACAGAGCCACAAAAAGTCCATAATTTCCATTCCTTATTGTCTTGACTGGGAACTCTCTGGGTTTGACCCTGAAACTCAGGATTTTGACCCAAATCTCAGGGTCTCTGAGTGAAGGGCCAAATTCTCAGGGTGAGAGTTCTGTACTACCTACTATATGATTACCCAATTTAAAGTGATAGTAATGTTTCACAAAAACAGCAGCTCCAATTAATCTTCATAGTATTAGAGCCATAGAGAGTGTTATTTCATTACTGTGAGCGTTGTAGTTCAAGAGTAATTGAATGATAAAGTTTCCCCCTCCGGCCCCTTTTCCCAGTGTAAACCCCCACTCCTCAGATGTGGAATCCAGTCCACAGACCAGACAGATAACAGCAAGGGTTAATATTCTTACTGTGAGAACAATGAAAACCCTGCCCCCCTTGACAGGTTTTTCAGCTTTTTCCCTTATCTTAATTGAAGATTGTCCCTCTCTGCAATGTACCTGGACATTCCCTGCTGCTCTAAGCTGAGCAGTGTTACATCAGTAAAAGGGGCATGAGGGGGATACTTTATCATTCAATTACTCTTGAACTACAACTCTGACAGAATTGAAATAATACTCTCCATGGCCCAAATACTATGATGATTAATTAGAGCTGCTTTTATTATGAAGCACTACTATCCCTTTAAATGTTTCTTCAGTCTCGAAATCAATGTCACATATACCAGAAAGACACGGGGAGATGCCCTGTGTGTCTTGGCTGTGTTTAGGCAGTGAGATCTCTAAATTGTAGCATGTTAACGGTTCCTTGCAGTCCAACTGGAGCACCTCTGGGATAGAGAAAGCAGGTACATATTGTAAAAAATCTACATTATGGGAGTATTTAAGGGTTAACATTTCTAAGATCTCTGGGTTAGCTGATCTTGAGAGCTCCTGGGAATGCTTGTTGCATTCCCTATAGCTATTTCCTCTGAAGCATTTGGTACTTTTCTGGCAGTGAACAGGTTACTTGTTAGCAGATGAGTTCTGGAAATTATTTGAGAAAAGCTGAGGTAGGCGACACTAGTATGTCATTAATATCTGTTCCCAGCAGAGCAAGAGCTGCCTTTCTGCAAGGTCCCTGCAGCCTAACTGGGGCATGTTGATTTGGCCCTAGGATATGTTCTGGCCAGAGTTGCATTTACCCTTGAAAAAGATTAGAGTCAGTATGCAGGTCAGTACTTTGGTATATTTATTAAACCTTTGAGTGCCAGAGGGGTGTACAAGCATACCTGGGAACTCTCAGGGTTTGACCCTGAGTCTCAGGGTTTTGACCCAGATCTTAGGGTCTCAGGGTGAAGGGCCAAATTCTCAGTGTGAGAGAGGTCTGTGTTAACTACTAAATGATTTACAGCAATTAAATGTTTCTTTAGTCTCTAAATTGGTGATAATTGTTCCAGAAAGACTGGGGGAGAGGTCCTAGTTGTCTTGTTTGTGTTTAGGCATTTATATCTCTAAGTTATAACATGATAAAGGTTCATTGAGGGCCGACTGGAGCATCTCTGGGTTAGTGCAAGCAGGTACGTATTGCAAAAAATCTACAATACGGGATGCTTTAAGGGTTAACATTTCAAAGATCTCAGGGTCAGCTCATTTTAAAAGTTATGTGTACAAGCTATGGAAACATCATGTGTTGCACACACTCTGGCACTCAAAGGTTAAGGGGCAGATTTAAAGGCAACTGTTAAGTAGTTAACGTGTAGGAAGCCATACAAGGGGTCATGGAATGAACTGCTAATGGCCGTTCATCCAGTATGCCGGCCGCAACACTAACGTGTGTTTTGGCCCATAAAAAAAAAAAAAAATGCTCCATTTTGCCATTTAAAGCACT
This sequence comes from Rhinophrynus dorsalis, assembly GCA_037306005.1. NCBI lineage: Eukaryota > Metazoa > Chordata > Amphibia > Anura > Rhinophrynidae > Rhinophrynus > Rhinophrynus dorsalis. The sequence continues at coordinate 96,454,400 of CM074725.1, read as the reverse complement.
GCGCTAGCTGAAAAAACCCAATAAGGGACTCACTTACTGCACAAAACTTAAGACCCAGTTTTGTTAACCATAAAGTCCCTTATCAGATCTTTTGCCAGCTAACGCAGCTGTTAACTAGCAAAAAACCCCCAATGTCCACAGTGGATGTATTGATATGGGTCCCTAAGCCCCACATCAATAAATCCAAAATGACTAAAACCTGTCCAAAGTTAGTAGGATTAACCCTATGAGTGCTGGAGGGGTATAATTATCCCGTTGGCATTCATAGGGTTAACCCGACTAAGTAAAGCAACATTGCATTAACACTTACCATTAATCCTGATGTCCAGCGGAGTCCTCAGCTTGCTGGTCCTTCTGTTCTGTCTACTTTCTTCTTTCTTCCGCCTTCTCCCTGTAAAATAAAATAAATGTATTAAAATCAAGCATGAACGAATACATTCCAGAACCCTCACTGTCACTCAAAGGCTGGGATGTTCTTCACATCCCAGCCAATCAGATTCAAGAAGCTGTTCTTGAAAATGATTGGCTGGGATGTGAAGAACATCCCAGCCAATGGCAGTGAGGGCAATTGAAGTGAGCATGCCCATATATAAAGGAATGCTCACTTCAACTGCCCTCAGTGTGTTATGGGCATTGGCCCGTACACAGCTGAAGAGGAGCATCGTGGGATATTTGTGTCATCCGCCGCTGCCGCCCTCGCTCCAAGCGGCGGAGACACATAGTTAAAAGCTAAGTTAAATTTTGGGCATTAATGAATCTCATTGATTTATGTATATGTGGAGTTTTTTATTCATTGGAATTTATTCTTCGGTCCATTACATGGAGGCATATATGGGTATATTTATGCAGCACTAATATCGAACCCTTTGAGTGACAGTGAGGTACGCAGTGCATTGCTTTGCAATGCGTTGCGTACTCCTGTGCCACTCAAAGGGTTCTGGAATGTATTCGTTCATGCTTGATTTTAATACATTTATTTTATTTTACAGGGAGGAGACAAGACTGAAGAGAAGTTAGAAGTAAGAAGAGAAGACAGAACGACAGTATGTCAAGCACCGATAGTTAATTCTTGTCACTGTTCATTTCCCAATATCACTGCTTTTAGCGTCATTTTGGGAACGAAACACACAAAACGGATGTTCAGCCACAAGACTTTTTGTGGCTTAACGACCTTTGGAGTTCTAGCTGGTAGGGCCTATAAATACCACGTTAAATATGTTAGTTTAACAGACAGTATTCACTTTGGCCCTACCAGCTATGTTAACGGCTGGCTTTAAATCTACCCCTAAGTGGCTATGAAAGGAGTTCACAGTCCTGGTTCTGGTTTTAATCCTTTGTGATACCTTTAGTGAACACCTGTTAATGCACAAAGTAAAACAGATTCCCCAGAAGAACCATTCCACAGTACATAACTGTGGAGATAAAAGGGGTTATTTCATACAAGTAGAGGGGTGGACATATGTTCACTCCATGCACTTGATGTTCAGAGTAGTACTGCACTTGGCAGAAAATTAAGGATTTTAAATTCTTCATGAAAGTTGCACTAGTTATTTGTTTGGAATATAAATATATATTGTTTTTGAGAAATTAACCATTAATTGTTAGTAGAACAGTACAGCACTTTATTCTAATTGGTTTCTGTGTTAGGCTAACATTCCCACACACTATGCTTTGAATACATCAAGACAGTGCCCAGACAATGGAGTAATTCCTAATAGCAAAACCTCAGATATTATTAATTAACAAACTATGCAATGTATTACCATAAAATGTGCCACCAAAATAAATGTCCATTTTAACCCCTTGGATGCCAGAGATGTCTTCAAAGCAGCGTGAACATTGAGATACAGACAGCTGTAGCATTCAACGGGTTAAAATTGCCTTCATGCATAACATGAAAAATTAAGGAGAAACTTAGAGAAGTATATTGCAATAGATGTTGTCTGCTTTGAATTTGCAAACTATTTTTATATATGCCACCCAGAAGGTTACTTTATACATTTAAATATATAAGCTTATGGGAAACTATCATTACTTGGATCTAAAAGGCACTTTATTTTTTAAATGATTGCTAATAGTCCTAAAATAGATACTGAAAATAGTGTCTCACTGTTTACTGCTGACATATCAATATGGAAGGTAATAAACTCTGAGTGAAATGTATTCTTTACGGAAGGATATGGGGGGATGGGGTAAATAGCAGTTGGAACCCAACATAGGTACATGTAAATAAAGAGTTTTTTACTACTTCCTATTTTCCTGACTTTCTAGGACATTTTTGGGGTAATAGCAATGTCAGAGACACAGGGAAACCAAAGACCACCACTAATGTGACAGCTTCATCTGCAGTGTTCCCCTGTTTATCTTGCTGGTCCAGTCTCCCTATTGGTCAGTCAAATCAACTATGTCACTCTTGTGCTATGCTGTGCACCCACACAGGACACCCACAGGGCTGCTCCTCCTGAACAAGCGCCTGTATGGGCTACGGTCATGGCCTACACTCTGGCAGGTCTCTAGAATCTTGCCAGTTTGGTTTCTTCCATCCAGAGTATTTAGGATAAATTGGATCAAGGTCAACTTGCTTCCTTCTAAAAGAAGGCCAGATCACCTTTGGAGAGATATTCTCTAGCTCCTTGGTATATATATTGCCTTAAGCAATATGGTTGCTAGGAGGGTTAAATGAAAGTGTTAGGCTGTTCAAAGTCTGTGCATGGGGACACCTGCTTTTCTGAATGAGGGGTTTCCCAATAATGGTAAGAATATGGCAGTTGCTGGACAGAACCTCAAAAAGTGTAGTGTTCTGGATCGGCAGCAAGCAAAGCATTGGGTAGCCGGGTAGAAAAGGAACCCGGAAGTGATGTCACGCGTCTGTGCATATACCATGACTACGCATCGGGTCTTCTACAGTCTGGTGCGAGTCACAGAGCCAAAGTGAGCTCCTCTGCTGTGCTCTGGCAGGTTAAGGCCAGCTGTTTTGCTGGCACGCTTCCAAGTGGGCTGTAGGCCTTTTTGGACATTGTTTAAGTAGTGACCCACATGTTGTAATGCCTAAATAAACAGAGTTGGCCTGTTGCCACTCCATTGACCAGACCAGCTGTGTGAGTGGATTTCTTCAACACAGGAACATACCAGTGGCAACGAGGTATGCTGGATTACCCTATTGGATGAACCCCTGTCTGTTTTACACCTGTCTGCCCTAGATGGACTGTACAATACTTCCCTGTTATTGGCATTCCTAGTACTTGGCTCTTAACTTTATTGAGCTGGACTGTTAGATCTGGTTCTATATCTTGCTAATGAAGGGAAGTTGTATTGTAGCATACACTTTTGTTCTGTGGAATACAATAATACTACAACTACTAATAACCACCATCTATCATGGCTGCTTTATTTGGGAACCTACAGGAATTCAATGAAGGGGAGGAAACTGGTTTACTTACTCTGAGAGACTGCAAATTATATTCCTGAGGACAAACAGACTGCAGTGTTTCTTACAGTGGTTGGCAGGAAACCCTTCGCTGTATTACAAAATTTGTTAGCCCCTGATTCTCCTGGTGATAAACCTTTAAAAGATTTGCTTTACGCTTTAACTAATTTCTACCAACCTCAGCCAATTCAGATTGCAGAAAGAATCCGTTTCAATACAAGAAAACAACATCAGGGGAGAGTGTCCAGTCTCTTGTGGTGGAACTAAGATGCTTGGCTGTGACCTGTAATTTCCGTACTAATTTGTCTGAAACTTTTGAGGGATCAATTTGTGTCTGGCTTAATCCATAAAGCAATCCAAAAGCGATTATTGTCTGAAAAAGATTTAATAGAACAATCTGCAATGGACATAGCTGTTGTCATGGAAATGGCTGAAAGGGATTCTGAACATCTACAAACTCCAAATGCTGGGCCTTCACAGGGCCTGGAAGAAGCTACTGCTGTGCTAAAATTGTCTCAGAGCAGATCAACCACACAAAGGGAGCCAAGTACTACTAGAAAATGTTTTCGTTGTGGTGCTACCTCATATGAGTCCCACCAGTGCAGACTTAAAGAGGAGATTTGTTATAATTGCTCCAAACGTGGTCATTTGAGTAAAGTCTGCAGAAGTTCTAGAACACAGAGAGGTTCCTTTCGTGGAACCAGATGCTCAGGGACAAATTTTCTTCACCACCACTTGGAAACAGTTGAACTGTTTGATGAAGGTGGCTGGATATCTCATTTGACCGTTCATAACTTAACAGGATTTGATGACTCTGTGCAGGTCAGAGTTCTGATAAAAGGCAAGAAGGTCACGATGGATGTTGATACAGATTCTTCAGTCTCTGTCATGACTCTGAAACAGTTAACTTCTGCACATATTCCGCTAAAGTGGGAACCAATGACCCTACGCCTTAAAACATACAGTGGGCACATTCTCAGACCTCTAGGATGTGCTGACATCAGGGTGACGTACAAAGGCCTGACTCATAGGGTGCCTCTCTATGTCATCCAGGATGGGGGTCCACCTCTATATGGGCACTCATGGATTCGTTTAATGGAAATGCCAGACACCCAGCTCATCTGTCCAAGGTCCAATATCTACAACCAGCAAATTACCAATAATGGGTGGATGAGTTGCAGTCCAAATACAAAGACGTGTTTTCCACCGACCTGGGAAAAATGAAAAATATGCAAACTCACTTGACACTTAAGCCAGAAGCATCTCCTCATTTCTGTAAAGCAAGAACTGTTCCTTTTGCAATCAGGGCCAAAGTGGAGAATGAATTAGCTCGTTTGGAAAGCCAGGGAGTGATATTGAAAGTTCCTTGCCGTGATTAGGCTTCACCCACTGGGTCGGTGGTGAAAAAGACTGGAGAAATCCAGCTGTGTGGCGACTTTTGTATGGCTATAAATAATCAGTTGGAGGTGGAGCATCCTGACAGCAGACAATCCCTGACGATTATCACTCATAAGGGTCTTCACCAGTATCATTGTATGGTGTTTGGGGTTGCCTCTGCCCCAGCGATATGGCAGCGTACAATGGACACTATTTTGGAGGACATTCCGCACACAAAATGTCTATTAGACGATATGTTGATAACTGGCCAGGCCGATGAAGCCCACAAAGTGAACGTGGAGGAGGTTCTACAGCGGTTGAGAGAGCACGGTGTAACGGTTTGTTTGACACTCAGAGACTACAGTGCCGAATCACTGGTGGTGTGTGGCCCTTCAGACCGTAGGAATATGTGCATATAGACCACAGTCGACTGCCAGGATGGAAGAGCCTGAGGCGCCCAACTAACCCAACCTCAGCTGATGGCAGGAGTAAAGGTCTGGTGAATGGAGGCACGGAAAGATAAGCACACACCGGAATGTCGCACGCGCGACAAGAATACACCGGAGCCAGACTGCAGTAAGTGGCACTGAACAGGAGTGTCGCCCGCGTGACACGGAGACAACGGACACAGGGCTGCAGTACTGGACCACACTGCCCAGATGCCAAGCCCAATTGAGACTACACGAAACACAGGCAATCCAGGACAGGTAGCAATGGAAGGCCCAACAGGTCGGCACACAAGGCAGGAACGGCAGTCAACCGGAAACAGAGAATGACCGGAACATCAGCAAGCTGGGTCGGTACACAGAGCAGGAACGTCAGCCAGGTGGGGTCGGTAACGGAGCAGGAACGTCAGCCAATCCGAGTCGGTATCAGAGCAGGAACGTCAGCCAGGCCGGGTCAGTACACAAGCAGGAAAGTCAGCCAATCCGAGTCGGTATCCGAGCAGGAACGTCAGCCAGGCCGGGTCGGTACACAAGCAGGAACGTCAGCCAATCCAGGTCGGTATCAGAGCAGGAACTTCAGCCAGGACGGGTCAGGATATGGAGCAGGAACAACAGCAGTAGAATGGTCAGGCAATCCGGGTCATACACTGATATCACACAAGGACTAGAATAACGCTGGCACAGGAACACCACGAAAGGGCAACAAGTAAGTGATAGGGCCCAGTATTTAAGGATACATACTGGGTGGGCCAATCTCACAACAGCCAATGGGAGCAAACTGAGAGTCAGACTGACAGAATGTCGCCCATATAGCACGGGCACCGTGATACACGGGCTGAAAGCCAATATTGAGAAATGCCAATTCTTTAAGAAACAACTAATGTTTTGTGGTCCCATGTTTTCAAGGGGGCATTTACATACTGCAAAAGTCAAAGTTCAAGCTCTAGTCAATGCCCCTCCTCCAACTGATGATTCTCAGCTATGCTCATATCTTGGGCTTCTCAATTATTATCACAGTTTTCTTCCTAACTTAGCAAGAGTCTTCACCCTTTACATCGGCTCTTGGAAACAAAGACCCCCTGGCTCTGGTCTTGGTATTGTCAGGAGGCATTCCAGGCCACTAAAGACCTTATCCTGACCTCGAAAGTGCTGGTCCATTATACATAGTAATTTATGTTGTAAAAAGACTTCCGTCCATCTAGTTCAACCCTGTACCTATTCCTGTTTACCATTGTTGATCCAAAAGAAGGCAAACCCCACCCCCCAAATATAGCAATTTCAAATTCTACCCTTAATGGGGGGAAAATTCCTTCTTGATTCCAAATGGCAATCAGATTTCTCCTTGGATCAACAAGCCCTAACTAAATATTAATCCCAATACTAACGAACATAGCCCTCTATGTTATGCTATTTTAAACAAGTATCCAGGCCCTTTTTAAAGGCATCTAATGTATTCGATAGCACCACCTCCTCAGGCAGTGAATTCCATACCTTTATTGTCCTTACTGTAAAGAAACCCTTCTGCTGTTGTAGATTAAATCTCCTTTCCTCACGTCTAAGCGGGTGGCCCCTTGTCCTTTGTACTGTTCTGTTAATGAACAGGTCTTTGGAGAGCCCTTTGTATGGGCTCTGAACATATTTATATAGTGTTATCATATCCCCTCTAAGATGCTGTTTTTCTAGTGTGTACAAGTTTAACCTTTCTAGCCTTTCTTCATAACTAAAACTTTCCATTCCCCTTAATAGTTTTTAGCCCTCCTCTGCTCTCTCTCTAGTTCCATAATGTCCTTTTTCAGAAAGGGCACCCAGAATTGAACAGCATGTTCTAGGTGGGGTCTTACCATGGACCTGTAAAGAGGCATAATATCTTCCTCCCTTGAGTCAATACCCCTTTTAATACATGCCAATATCTTATTGGCCTTTGCAGCTGCCAGTTGGCACTGCATGCTACTGCTAAGTCTATTGTCTACCATTACTCCCAAATCCTTTTCATTAGTAGATTTCCTCAGAGAAACACCATTTAAACTATATGTTGCATTTTTATTATTATACCCAAAATGCATAACTTTACACTTGTCTATATTGAATCTCATTTGCCATTTGCCTGCCCAGTTACTCAGTTTGTCCAAATCCTCTTGTAATGAAGACACATCCAGTTCAGACTTTATTACCTTACTTAATTTTGTGTCATTGGCAAACACTGATACATGGTTCCCTATGCCCTCTGGAAGGTCATTAATAATAATAGAGGACCCAGGACAGATACCTGAGGTACTCCACTTATCATGTTTATCCAGTTGGAGAACTTGCCATTTACTACCACTCTTTGCATTCTATCTTTCAGCCAATTTCTAATCCACACACAAACGTCTTCCCCTAGGCCTGTTTCATTCAATTTGTACAGTAACCTCTTGTGTGGAACCGTATCAAATGCCTTGGCAAAGTCTAAATAGATCACATCAACCGCCACTCCCGCATCTATATTTTTACTCACTTTTTCATAAAATGCGATCAAGTTAGTTTGACAAGACCTGTCTTTCACAAAGCCATGTTGGCTCCTGCTAATGATATTCCTGCTCCAGCTGAATTCTTGAATATATTCCCTTAGCAACCCTTCAAACAACTTCCCTACCACAGATGTCAAGCTTACAGTTCTATAGTTTACTGGCTGTGACTTTGATCCCTTTTTAAATATGGGCACCACATCTGCTTTACGCCAATACATGGGCACCATACCTGAAATAAAAGAATTCCTGAAAATCAAATATAACGGTCTGGCCAGGGCCTGGCTTAGCTCTTTAAGTACCCGTGGATATATACCATCTGACCCCGGGGCTTTGTCTACCTTAACACCATTCAATTGTTTTAACACTTTTTCTTGTGTTAGCCATTCCCATGCTTGCTGTGACTGTTCTGTAAAAGTAGTTTGCAGATCCTTGTCCATTGGGTCTTCCTTGGTAAAAACAGAAGAAAATAAATTATTTAAAATATCTGCCTTCTCTCTGTCCCCCTTGACCATCTCACCTGTTTCAGATAACAAGGACCCAACATTATCAGACTTTAATTTTTTGCCATTAATGTATTTAAAGATCTTTTTTGGGTTGCTCTTGCTCTCCTTAGCAATATTTTTTTCATTCTCCAGTCTAGCTAATTTAATAGCCTTTTTACAGGTTTTGTTGGCATTTTTGTATTCTGCAAATGCCTCTGCTGATCCCTCAGCTTTATAATGTTTAAATGCTGCTTTCTTTTTATTTATTTCATGAATTACTTTACTGGTTAACCACATTGGTTTAAATTTGATTCTTTTGTGTTTGTTTCCAACAGGGATACATTTATATGTATATTTTTGCAATGTTATTTTGAAGGCATTCCACTTACCTTCTGTGTTTTTTCCTGAAAATATTCTATCCCAGTCAACGAGACCAAGGGATGAATTAAACCTGCTAAAGTTGGCCTTTTTAAAATTCATTGTTTTGGTGGAACCCATACCAAATTGCTTTTTTGAATTAATCTCAAACGATACCATGTTATGGTCACTGTTCCCCCAAATGCTTCATTGTCAGTTATTACCAGATCCAGACATGCATTCCCTCTGATTGAGGTCTGCACTAGTTGAGACAAAGAATTGTCATTCAACAAGTCCAGAAACTGACTGCTTTTAGCAGAATTAGCTGTTCCATTTTTCCAGTCTATTTGTGGATAATTAAAATCCTCCGTAATTATAGTTCTCCCTATCTGAGAAGCCTTTTCAATTTGCATTAATAGTTGTGATTCTTCAAGGTCACCAATGTTTAGTGGTTTATAACAAATTCCCACTAATATTTTCTGGGCAGTCTTACCCCCAGTGACTATTTCAACCCACAGGGATTCCACATGTTCACTACTGTCATCACATATATCTTCCCACAAATGAGGCAATAATGCTGGTTTGACATACCCCACCACCTCTTTTGTTTGACCTATCTTTTCTAAATAACATGTAGCCCTCCAAATTGATTGACCAATCGTGTGTGTCATCCCACCATGTTTCTGTTATGCCTATCAAGTCATAGTTTTTGATTTCAGCTACCAGCTCCAGTTCCCCTATTTTACCAGTTAAACTTCTGGCATTTGCAAGCATACAGTTTATGCCACTGCCATTTTCCATTGGAGATTTAATTTTGGTGTAGTTTGTAGGCTTCTCCCTATCATCTGTAGTAAACCCGCCCCCAGATCCACCCACCTGGTTATTAACTACATCACCTTCTCTTTCTATACTATCTAGCCCAGTATTTATTGGCCCCTCCCCCCTTCCTAGTTTAAAATCTCCTCCAACCATCTAGTCATCCTCTCCCCAAGCACTTGAGACCCTCTTGCATTCAGGTGCAATCCATCCCTACTATAGAGATTGTACCCCAAAGCAAAAGTGCTCTAAAAACCCAAAGCACTCCTTCTTACACCAAGACTTCAGCCATGCATTGAGCTTCCTAATCTCCCGCTGTTTCTCTGGCGTAGCGCATGGTACAGGTAGTATCTCTGAGAATACTACCTTGGAGGTCCAGTTCCTAATCTTACTCCCTAAATTCCTAAAATTACCTTTTTAGACTCTCCACCATCCTCTTACTTTGCCATCGGTACCAATATGCACCAAGACAGCTGGATCCTCTCCAGCACCTCCCAATAATCTTTCCACCCTGTCTGCAACATGCCAAACCCGGGCACCCAGAAGACAGCAAACCATTTGGTTGCTGCGATCAGAGCCACATATTACCCTATCTGTTATCCTAATAATAGAGTCCCCTACCACCACGACCTGCCTAGGCTTCACTTTCCTCTGTATCCCCTCTGTGCTAGAGGAGCTGTTATCCCAGCTGTTAGGGAGAACAGTCTTCTCCAGCAATTCCACTTCTGGGTTTGCCTTCCCAACATCTTCACTTAAATGAGCAAATTTGTTGGGATGGAAAAAAAAAGCCTGTGACTGTTGCATGTGATGCTTCTCCATATGTACTCGGTGCTGTTCTTTCTCATATGATGCCGGATGGGTCTGAGCAACCCATAGCTTTTGCTTCACGGTCCCTAACACCTGCAGAGAAGAACTATGTGCAGATTGATAAAGAGGCTTTAGCCATAATATGGACACTACAAAAATTTACCTTGTACTTATACGGCTGACATTTCATGCTCATCACTGACCACAAGCCTCTGCTGGCAATTTTCAACCCTACAAAAGGCATTTTACCGACCGCAGCTGCTCGGCTTCAATGCTATGCAATATACTTAGGTGCTTTCACGTATTCTATCAGATATCGACCTCACGCCCTACCCGCCAACGGAAATGCTTTTTCCAGACTTAGTCTTCAGCACTTTAGCTCTGTGTCTTCTAACTGTGCCCAGCATCCTTCCTTCACCTTTGATAGGCATCAGATTTGCTACAGACCATACAAGCAGTTTATATGGATGCAGTTTTGACAGTTCGGATGGCCTGTCACGATGCCTCTCCAATATCGCCCATACTGGTTCCTCAGACTGGAGTTATATGTGTCTGATGGTTGCATTCTGTGGGGCTCCAGAGTCCTGGTTCTGCGTCTCCTGCATGAAGGACACCCAGGTTTGGTCCGAATGAAACAAAACTCCGCTCTTTAGTCTGGTGTCCATCGTTAGACCAGGATATTGTCAAATGGGTGTGTGCTTGCTTGGGCTGTGCTCAGACTCGGAAGCAGTCATTCCGTGGGAACGCCCGTCTCAACTGTGGGTCTGACTTCATATTGATTTTGCTGGCCTGGTTCATGGGAAATCTTTCCTACTCTGCCTGTTTACCGTTCCTGTTCTGTGTACCGACCCGGATTAGCTGACGTTCCTGCTTCCTGTATTGACCCGGCCTTGCTGACGTTCCTGCTCCGTGTACCGACCCGGCTTGACTGGCGATCCTGCTCCGTGTACCGACTTGGCTTGATTGGCGATCCTGCTCTGTGTACCGTCCTGGCTGGGCTGAAGTTCCTGTTCCTGTACTGTTCCTGCTTTCCAGACACCCTGCTCCTGCTATTGCTCATGCTTCAGTGGTCTTGCCAGACCTCCGGTTGCCTCGGTTCCATAAAGTAGTACAGTCCATGATCCGCTCACTCATAGTGCCTGTGCTACCCTCCGGTTTATTCCAGGTGCACCACATTCGCTTGGTCTGTTTTTGCCATTCCTGAGGTTGGGTTTAGTTGGGTGCCTCAGGTTACTTCCCATCTGCAGACCGGAGTGTTCGTTAACCCCTTCAGGGGCAGTGCTGGGCATTCGTATATGCATTTGTAGTCTCAGTTTGGCGTACATTATTCCTTACGGCACTAAGAACTGGCTCACGATACTTTTGCACTCTCCGATGGGCGTTCACTTTGGCAGCCTTCCTCCTATGTTGCCTTAGCCAGTTCTACTCTGGCTTCACCTGTTCCATATACTCCAGTCGCTGCTGTTACCCTCTGCGTAGAGCTACATTGGGCCTTCCACCATTAGGGCCAACTACTGTCAATGGCCTAATAAGTTCACTCTGTCATATTTACACTGTATCATATGCGATTTACCTGACCTGTGTCAGTATTGTATATTTGTTCTACATACTGGACCCGTGTGGGTTAATCATGCCATTGTAACCTGTCCTGTGTCAGGTTACCATTTATCTTTATGCTGGACCCACGAGGGTTACTGTTATTCATTGTGTGCAAATAAAACTGTGTTTTACCAAAACCTTCCATTTCTGAGTGTACTGAACCGAACTTCAGCCCAGCCGGGACGGTACACAGAGCAGGATTGCCAATCAAGCCAAGTCGGTACACGGAGCAGGATCGTCAGTCAAGCCGGGTCGGTACACAGAGCAGGAACGTCAGCAAGGCCGGGTCAATACAGGAAGCAGGAATGTCAGCCAATCCGGGTCGGTACACAGAACAGGAATGGTAAACAGGCAGAGTAGTCAAAACAGTCCGGGTCATACACTGGTATCATATGAGAGTAACGGAACAAGCGCTAGGCAACGGATACTCCACGAAAGGGCAGCACATAAATGACAGCCCAAGGTATTTAAAGGCTGTCACTGGGAGAAGCAAGACAGCGTAGCCAATAAAGAGGCATCAGGAAGTAAACATGTCAAAATGTCACCCGTATATCACGGGCACCGTGATACATAATGAGAGTGCTGGGTTCTCGCACCTACGTAGTCTTGACAGACTACGGAATCATTTGGAAAAGACACATAGAGCAATCGCGGCCTGGGCCGCCAAACCACATTTCAGCTGAGGACAGTTTGAAAGGTTCCAGGGCAGAGGATGATGTTGCTTGGCAGTTTGGGGTCTCTACCCCGGAACTATCTCTCACAGAGAATGAGACTCAGCCAGTAATCCAGTCCCCCGAAATGATTCAGGAAGACAAATCTTCAGCAAACGCAGAGGTATCAAATATCAGGCCCACCCGGGCAATCCGCCCTCCTGTGAGATGGGAACCTGACAAAGTTCTTCATTGCTGGAAACAACCCTGAAGCTGCTCCAAATCTCTCTCTCCCCTCCCTACTGTTTTTATGTTATGTGTCTGTGCTCTGTCTTTTTCAGGAAAGGGAGAGATGTAGTTTTCAGCATCAGCAGCAGGCAAAGCGTTGGGCAGCCGGGTAGAAGAGGAACCCAGAAGTGACGTCACGCATCTGTGCATATACCGTGACGACGCAACGGGTGCTCTCCAGTCTGGCGCGAGTCACCGTGCCGAAGAGAGCTCCTCCACTGCGCTCTGCAAGTTAAGGCCAGCTGTTTTGCTGGCACGCTTCCAAGTGGCCTGCAGGCCTTTTATCACGGTGCCCGTGCTATGCTGGCGACATTTTGATACTTTGCTACTTCCTGATACCTTTTTATTGGCCAATGTGTTGTTGTTAATCCCAGAGACAGTCCTTAAATACTCAGTCCTGTCACTTCTGCAGTGCCCTTTCGTGGTGTTTCCGTTGCTAGCGCTTGTTCCGTTATATTCGTATGATTCCTGTGTATGACCCGGACTGCCTGTAACGGTTTTTAAAGACACTCAGACCAGAGGTTAAAATAAAACATAGTTTTATTGAGCGAAAACAAGGAACACTGCCCCCTAGGGCTAGAATAGGTAATCACACGTAAATGGATAGGTATAATGGATGTCTTTGCAGGCACAATAAGGCTTGGGGTTATACTGGCATATAACTGGGAACAGTAGTGGCATAAGGGTAAAAGCCCAGTACAAGTAATCAGTCTCTGTTGTGGTGTGTGTAGCCAACGTCCAGTAGATGATTTTAACAGCCCATTCAGTAGTGCAAGGTGGGAAGCACCTAGCAGTGAGGCAGAACTGAATCACTACAAGAACAGGCAATCAGCGAGATACCCAACAGTATTGCAAGAGCTGAATGGAACTAGAGCCACTAGCACCCTCCTGGTGCAGCAACGGAGTCACAACACTGCAAGAGCCAAATGGGACCAGAGCCAATAGCACCCCTTAGGAGCAGTAACGGAGTCATAGACACTGCAAGAGCTAAATGGAACTTGAGCCAGTAGCACTCTACCGGTGTGGTAACGAAGGAACAACACTGCGAGAGCTGAATGAGGCCAGAGCCAATGACACCCTTCCGGTGCGGTAACGGAGACTAACACTGCAAGAGCTAGAGTAATCGCCCAATAGCACCACGAGGTGCAACCACTGCTATTCTGTGCTCATAAGGTGTAAGGTGGAAGCACAGTTAATGGAGGCCACAATTGCTCTGCAAGTGTTAACAGACAGGCTCGGTAGTGGAGGCAACAAGCTCAGCAAGTGTTTAACGGACAGGCTCAGTATCGGAGGCAACAAGCTCAGCAAGTGTTAATGGACAGGCTCGGTAGTGGATGCAACAAGCTCAGCAAGTGTTAACGGACAGGCTCGGTAGTGTATGCAACAAGCTCAGCAAGTGTTAACGGACAGGCTCGGTAACGGAGACTACAAGCTCAGCAAGTGTTCACGGACAGGCTCGGTAGTGGAGGCAACAAGCTCTGCAAGGGTTAAATGGGTGATCAGTCTGCACAGCACTGCATACACAGTTCAGAATGTCACCGAGCGACATACAATCAGAATCTCACAGGAACACAGGAAGCAGGTCACGGATCAGGAACATCCGCCAAGCTGGGTCAATCACGGAGCAGGAACGTCAGCCAGACCGGGTCAATCACAGAGCAGGAGTGTCAGCCAAACCGGGTCAATCACAGAGCAGGATCGTCAGCCAAGCCAGGTCAATCACGGAGCAGGAACAACAAGAGTAGTCAGACGGGAACACAGGAATGAATGCACAGGTAAGGGAACACCATGAAAGGGCCCCTGACAGGTGCCAGAGGCCCGGTATATGAAGGCCACCCTGGGCGGGCTAAACAAACTCCGCCAATGAGAGAACACCACAGCAGAGAGTGACAGCAGAATCACAGGAACCGTGATAGTATCCCCCTCTCAAAGACCCCCTCCCCTAGTAGAGGGTCTAGGTTTCTGAGGATATTTAGAGTGAAAATTGCGCAATAACCTCGGGGCATGAAGGTCCTTCTGGTCGACCCAAGAACGCTCTTCGGGGCCATAGCCTTTCCAGTGGACCAAATACTGCAATTTCCCTCTAAACCTCCTAGAATCAATAATGCTCTGAACTTCGTACTCCTCTTGGCCTTGAACATCCACGGCCCAGGAACCACCGGAGTGGTAGTATAGCGGTTGCATACCAAGGGCTTCAATAGAGACACATGGAATACATTGTGAATGCGCATAGATGCCGGGAGTTCCATTGCGTATGAAACAGGGTTAACCTTGCGGATGACTTTGAACAGACCAATGAACCGGGGAGCCAACTTGTTGGATGGCACTTGCAGATTGAGATTTCTGGAGGAGAGCCATACCCTGTCCCCAACCTGGAAGGAGACCGCTGGCAGCCATCTATGGTTGGCATGCTGCTGATGTCGCTGGAATGACTGGCTGAGGGTCCTCTGAACCTGTGCCCAAGTGGAACGGAGCTGCTTGATATGCTCGTCCAGAGCTGGAATCTGCTGCGACTGAAATGAGTCCGGGAGCAAACACGGCTGGAACCCATAATTGATAAGGAACGGGGAGCTCCCGGACGATGACTTAACTGCACAATTCCTGGCAAACTCCGCCCATGGCAACAGATCAGCCCAATTGTCATGATGATCAGTCACAAAGCAGCGCAGAAACTGCTCCAGTCCCTGATTGGCACGCTCAGCGGCCCCATTGATCTGGTAGGCAGATGAAAAGGACAATTGTATGCCCATCTGGCTACAGAATGCCCTCCAGAATCTAGACATAGACTGACTCCCTCGGTCCGACACTACCACTCTGGGAACCCCATGCAAGCGGAACACTTCTCTGGCAAAAACTACTGCCAATTCCTGGGCCGAAGGAAGACCAGAGAGGGGCACAAAATGAGCCATCTTAGAGAACCTGTCAACCACCATCAGGATAAATGTATACCCCCTAGACACAGGCAATTCTCCCAGGAAATCAATGGATATATGGGACCATGGGCGTTCACCATTAGGCACCGGTTGGAGTAAGCCCACTGGGAGATGTCTGGGGGGTCTTGGCATGAGCACAGGTGGCACAGGCTGCCGTATATGCGTAACAATCGGCTCTAAGGGAGGGCCACCAAAAGACTTGTGAGAGAGACCATATTAACTGATCCCTCCCAATGTGCCCAGCCGCCTTTGATGAGTGGTAAGTCTCAAGCAGACAGGTACGGAATAACTCATCCACAAAGCACTTGCCAACTGGGGTTTCTGGGGGTGCCCTTGCCTGAGATGCTAAAATCTCCTCCCCCAGTGGCAAAGTGATACTGGTACGCACTGTAGCCAAGATGCGATCTGGCGGCTGAATGATAGGTACAGGTTCTTCATCCCTCTCAATGTCAGGACTAAACTGCCTGGACAGGGCATCTGCCCTAATGTTCTTAGAACCTGGCAGGTAGGACACTATGAAATTAAACAGAGACAAGAACAGTGTCCACCTAGCCTGGCGAGAGGACAGCCTTTTTGCTTCTGAGAGATATGTCAAATTTTTGTGGTCAGTAAGGATTAACACCGGGGTTCTCGTGCCCTCCAATAAATGTCGCCATTCTTTCAATGCGAGGATAATGGCCAAGAGTTCTCTATCACCAATCTCATAATGGCTTTGGTCACTAGAGAGTTTCTTGGAAAAGAACCCACAAGGTCTCAGGTTGCCACCTCCCGCAGTGTGTTGGGAAAGAACTGCCCCTACCCCGACTTACGAGGCATCCACCTCCAATGTGAATGGCAGGGCGGGATTGGAGTGGGACAGTATAGGAGCAGATGCAAAAGCTGATTTTAAAGTCTCAAAAGCGTTTTCAGCTGCCTTGACCCTTGAGAGGAATTAGTGCCCTTATGTGTGAGGTCAGACAGAGGCTTCACAATTGTAGAGAAATTCTGGATAAATTTCCTATAGTAATTGGCAAAGCCCAAAAAGCGTTGGATAGCTTTTAACCCTTTGGGACGTGGCCACTGAAGGACTGCTGTCAATTTCTCTTGGTCCATGGCAATGCCATCTTTAGATATCACGAACCCCAGGAAGGGTACCTTGGACCTGTGAAATTCACATTTTTCTAGTTTACAGAACAGTTTATTCTTGCGTAAACGGAGCAAAACCTCAGAAACATCCTTGATGTGCTGGGTTAGGTTAGCAGAGTGTATCAATATATCACCAAGGTATACTACCACACAAGACTGAAGCATATCACGGAGGATGTCATTGATAAACTCTTGAAATACGACAGGTGCATTACATAATCCAAATGGCATCACTAAGTATTCGTAGTGCCCTGACCTAGTATTGAATGCCGTTTTCCACTCATCCCCAGCCTTAATTCTTATCAGGTTGTATGCGGCCCGAAGATCAAGTTTCGTAAAGATAGAGGAGCCCTTCAACCTGTCAAATAACTCCGTAATGAGTGGTATGGGATAGGCATTCTTGGACATGAGCTTATTCAATCCACGGTAATCAATACATGGTCTTAGTTCGCCATTTTTCTTTTTCACAAAAAAGAAACAGGCACCAGCCGGTGAGGATGACTTGCGTATGATTCCCCTCTTGAGGGCATCCTCAATGTAGTCCTCCATGGCCTTGTTCTCATCGCAGGACAGAGGGTATGTCCTACCCCTGGGAGGCACCACACCCGGAGGCAAATCAACAGCGCAATCATACGGCCTGTGCTGAGGCAATGCGCTAGCCTCTCCCTTACTGAATACGTCACTGAATTCGCAATATTCAGTTGGCACGGAGGGAGAGGTACACACCAGGTTCGACAAACAGTGTTTAGTACAATACTCAGACCATGATGGGACCTCACATCTTTGCCAATCAAACTGGAGATTGTGCAACAGTAACCATGGGAACCCCAGAATGACCGCATGATGGGGTGACTGTATTATTTAGAAACGTACCTCCTCCCTGTGGAGAGCCCCAATAGACGTGGTGATAGGAGTTGTTTCCATAGTGATAAATGCCGGTTCTAATGGTCTACCGTCAATGGCTTCAATGGCTAGCGGAATGTCCCTTTTAATCAAAGGAATTTTGTGCAGTTCGGCAAAGGAGCGATCCATGAAGTACCCTGCAGCACCAGAGTCTACCACAGCAAATATCTCTACAGACTGGTCGGCTCAAGAAAATATCACCTGGAGGTGGGTTTCTGTGTACAGGAGTCTGGGGACGTTTGTACACCACCTAGGGCCTATCCCCCAAGGTACCCTAGGTGCTTCCGTTTTCCGGCCGTACCAGACAAGCACGTAGTAAGTGCCCAGCTTTGCCACAATATAAGCATAAGCCCTGCCTTTTACGGTGCGCCCGTTCCTCCTTTGTAAGTCTAGTGAACCCGAGTTGCATTGGAGGTGAGGGTGGGTTTAAAGGACTGCCGTGCCCATAGCTTCTGGATTTCGCCCTTCTAGCCAGGCGCCTTTCATGGATACGAGAGTCAATAAGCATGACATAATTGATATATTCATCTAAGTCACTGGGTACATCTCTGGCAGCAATTTCGTCTTTGATGGAGTCAGACACCCCTGAGCAAAGACTGCCATGAGTGCCTCTTTATTCCATCCCACCTCTGCTGCCAATGTCCGAAATTCTATGGCATAAACGCCCACTGTACGATCGCCCATTTGTATTTCCATCAATCTTTTGGCAGCAGAAGCGGCTCTACCAGGTACCTCTGAGTGCAGAGTTTAGTGTTCTCCCACAAGGGATTAGCCCATGCCAGAGCTTTACCCTTTAATAGAGATATCATGAACCCAACTTTGCTACGGTCATTAGAAAAGGCATGAGGCGTCAATTCCAAGAATATCTCTAATTAGTTGATAAACCCGCTGCATAGGGTAGGTTCGCCATCGTATCTCAATGGTAACGGCGCGGTTAGGTTGTCTTTGATCTAGATGTGCCATTTATAGATCATTTGGTGAGTAGGATCCAGTGGCAGGCGGTATGCTGCTTGCTTTTCTATACGGAATTACCCTTAGAAAAGGCACTCTGCTTCCCCAATATGATTGCACAGAACTCCCTGTACAGATCAAGACGCAATGTAGCATGAACAAGTTTTTCCTTGGCAGCATTGTATCCTCTGTTCAGAATATCAGTGGATGACCTTTTATCTACGGGCTTTACTTTTACAGCTGCACCGCCTATTCAGTTCCTGGACACTACACCTGCCATGAGCGAATGCAGAGAAAATGCTGAGACTCACAGTGTTGATCTGGGATTGGAAGTACAAGTGTCTATCTCACTGTCAGTCCCCCGCTACTTCAGGCCCAACTACAGTTGTATTGCCATCAGTCCCACAGAGTAGAGCACAAAACTGAGGGGCAGCTAAAATAGTAACCAAAGCCACCCTGGATCTCCACTACACCAAAGAAGGTGCCCCCTGCGTCTTCCATTTGAATTATATTAATGTTTTTGCCACATTAATTAAAGTTAAAGTAAGAGTATGAACATGAGTCTTCAGCTCTAAGTCAGCTCCTCCACCATCCCTCATAAGAGATAGAAGAAAGGCCTCTGTCCCTAAAAGTAAGGAAGCCCCCACCAATTGAACAATTTCCCCATGTACCAGTTACCAAAAGGGTTCTATCACTGGGTATTCCCACCAAAGATGTAAAAAGGAACCTTCATGAGAAAGGCACCTCCAACATCTATCCGAGATCTGAGGATAGTACTTGGCTAGTAGTTGGGGGGGTCCGATAGCAGCTTATCTTTTAATTAGTTTCTCTGGGTAGCCATATCCCTGGGTAATAGGAAGTTAAATTTAAAAACTTTTCACCAGACCTCTGCTGTCCAACTAACCCACAAGTCCCTTTCCCAATACCTCAATAAAAGTAACCTAGATGTGCCAACATTTTCGTCTATCAGTTTTTATACCCTAGATAAAGAGAAATGGCCCAAACTAGAGGTAAATGCTTTTTCAAATAGAATGAGATCTTTACATGTATATCCCCCTGTTATAAGGCCCAACAAGTAAGTGTCGTACCAGACCATATGCCCAAGCTGAAGCATCTCCTAGCCCATAGTTCCTACTCACTGAGTCCTGGGATACAATACCTGTATCCAGAATCATCTGGTCCAGCGTATGTATGCCTGCTGCTGGCCATGGTCAGAATGCTGTTGAATCCATTCCTGGGGGAAAGTCTGTATTACTTCTTATCGAAAGACAGGGAGAAGGACATGGGTTCAGTCTACATTTCGGATTCCATGACTTCCAAACTGAGATAATAATATTCAGAACCATGTGTGAACGAAGACTAGTAGGTATGCTTGAACCTCTGTGAAATATGAGTTGAGAAAGTTCCAACCAGGAATCTAAGCAAGTAAAACATTCTACCAACTCCTTGTTGGATTCAGGTTTCAGGCCCCCACAATGAGAAAATATTGATGCTGCCCAATACCATCACGCTTTAGGAAGGCTAATGGCCCCCCAAAGGATCATTGTAAAGAGTAGAGCAGCGAAGTCTGGGTTTCTTATATTTCCACACAAAGGCATTAAACATTGATTGTAATTCAGAGAGATAAGAATCCAGAAGGCTAATTGGGAGAGTCCAAAAGAGATATAAATATATATATATTTAGGTTAGATCTGCCAAACCATGAAACATATAAATGTGACCAACTCCCCAAGTCTCGCAAAGAGTATCCAAAAGCAGTAAATCATTCTGAGAAAACAAGTGAGACACGTCAGCAGTGATGTGCACATCCAGATATTTAAATGACCTTGCCTTCCGTGGGAATGCATAACGTCTTGTCAATGCAGATACCTTTGCTTCAGGAAGTTCTACATTCGGTACTTCACATTTGGTTTAATTAATGTTAAGCAAAGACACCTCACTAAAATGATCCAAAACATTCATGAGTGCTGGCAGTGAGCGGTTTGGATAACTAATGAAAGCTAGTACTTCCGCAAAACACGCTAATTTATTTTGTGCTAACTTCGGGGGGATCCCCATATCCTCCGGGCTTAACCTAATTAAGTTCATGTCACGGTTTACCAATAACGTTCAGGAGTCAGTACGGTAAAGTTAAATGTAGAATGTATTAATAATAGAAAAGTAGAGCACACTATATACACAAGGAGCAAGCAGAGGGTTACAAGCCAGCGAGCACTGCTATCAGGAATAGTAGGCTGCCAAGCTTGACCACTCTGCTGGAGACTAGGCCTCAGCCACTGGTAGTCTCTGCAGGAGCAGGAACAGGAACACTGGATCTTGATCCGATGAAGCGAGAGTACTGACTCACGCCTGCAGTCAGTAGAGAGTAATATCTGACTCACGTCTGCAATCAGTATAAGGAAATGGATAACTGACTCACACCTGCAGTTAGTATAAGGAAAGGGATATCTGAATCACGCCTGCAGTCAGTATAGGAGCTAGTCTACCAGAGCCCCAGGTCTGCACTAGATTGGGTGTCTGCTAAGTACAAGGAACAAATGAAAGAATAATCCAACAGAGCCACAAGTCAGCACCAGAGGGGGTAGTCAGACAAGCCAGGTCATACACAGTTCAAGTAGTCAGCCAGAGCCACACATCTGCACCAGGTTGGGTGTCCACTATAGGGATAGACAAAAGAATAGTCAGACAGAGCCACAAGTCAACACCAGGTTGGATGGAAGACTAGCCAGGTCATACACAGAGCCCAAGGTAATAGAACTGCTATGAACAACAACGCAAGGGCAACTGAGTCAGGACTCAGACTGCCCTTTAAACCCCTCCTCAGGAAGTAGGTCAGAGGAGCAGCTCAGAGGAACGAAGTAGGTAGGATGGGACTACAGGAAGCATGGCACATAAAACAGAGGCCTGCTGCATACTTGAAGCCTCGTGCCTGCAGATGACGCTGAAAACAAGGTAAGCTGTAACAGTACACCCCCTCAAAGGCCCCCCTCCGCTGAGCCGGCCTGGGTTTGTCAGGGAATCGAGCATGAAACCTACGTACCAATACAGGAGCGTGGACATCACTGGCAGGTATCCAGGAGCTCTCCTCAGGACCACAGCCTTTCCAATAAATAAGGTACTGTAGGCACCCTTGAACCAAATGGGAGTCCAGAATATTTTGTACTTCATACTCCCCGTGATCTGCAACTCTCACGGGAGCAGGACGGACAGGAGCTGAGGTATACCGGTTGCAGACCAAGGGCTTTAACAGGGAAACATGGAAGACATTATGAATGTGCATATTGGCAGGAAGCTCCAAGGCATAGGCCACTGGGTTAATTTTGTGCAACACATGGAAAGGACCAATGAATCGAGGATCCAGTTTGTTACAAGGGACCTGGAGGTGCAAGTTGCGGGAAGACAACCACTCTCTGTCTCCTACTTGGAAGGTAGGTGCCGGCAGTCGCCTACGGTCAGTCTGCCTTTTCTGTCGCTGCACAGAATCATGTAGGGTATGTTGTACTCGTACCCACGAGGAACAGAGCACCCTTAAATGCTCGTCAAGAGCTGGAATTTCTTGTGCTTGGAAGGTCTCAGGGAGAGCCGAGGGTTGGAACCCATAATTGACCAAGAACGGGGAACTGTTAATGGAAGAGTTAACAGCACTATTCCGGGCAAACGCCGCCCAAGGTAACAGTGTAGCCCAGTTATCGTGATGGTCAGAGGTATAGCAGTGAAGAAACTGTTCCAAGGCTTGATTAGACCTCTCTGCCGCACCTTTGAACTGTGGATGATACGAGGAGGAGAATGTCAATTGAATACCCATATAGTTATATAACAATCTAGGATGCTTACAGGGAAAGCTTGGAGAGGTTTAACAAGGTGATATTTATGTAATTGGAGTGGACATTAAATAAAGGATGTCTGAGCAGTGGTTTAGATGCAAAGCAAAGAGAAAATGAGGGGGATGCTAAAACTACAGAGGAGGCACTGGTTATAAAAATTTCTGGTAGTAAGATACGAATCCTAGATCCATGTGTTTTAAAGAAAACTGTCATCCTTAGTTCAAATGTCTTTCTTTCTTGGATACTTTTAAAATTAGCTTTAGCATCTTCTGATTATAATGAGAAGTAAGCATGATGTGTGTTTCCTTGGCTGACAACTACGTCTATGGTCCTCATCGTTGTCTGCTTCTTGTGCTTCTTCAAAAGAGCTTGGACAGCACCTCTGTAAACCCCTGTCTGCCTTGAAATTTCTGACTGGGAGAGACCTTGCTGTTGCAGTATAACTTCCTTGTGTCTTGTTGCTGTGCTCAGTATAGCCATGATGTACGACTTTGGCATTAAACTTTCTTCAGCAACCTCACCTTGTTAACTGAGTTTGGATGTTCGTCACCCAGTTTTATTCCTTCTACACAGCTATTTCTGTTTCAGTTAATGATTGTGTTTCAACTTACATATTAAATTTATGATCATTAGCACCTGTTTGGTATAATTGTTTAATCGTACACCTGACTAGATGCCTACAAAATCCCTGATTTTGTTCAAGTGTACCAAGAAGAATGGATGCAGTTTTGAAGGCAAAGGGTGGTCACACCAATTATTGATTTGATTTAGATTTTTCTTCTGTTCACTCATTATGCATTTTGTTAATTGATAAAAATAAATTATAAACATGTCTATATTTGAAAGCATTTTTGCATACCTGCCTAAAACTTTTGCACTGAATATATATATGTATAAATATTACAAAAAGATATTTAGATAGACCTGCAAATATTTTTTGTTGTACACAAATGTTTTGCAGTTTGAGCTCAATATCTGAATAAACTACACCATATTTAATTTAACAGCAGATTTACATATTTTCTTCAATAAGTCTAGTGCACCAGTTTCGCCTTAGGATATTACAGTTGATGGTATGTGCAATATAAGCAGGACACTGATAATTAATTTGTTAGGAGAACAAAAGCTGGCTTAACTCAACACATAACAAATACACCCTGCAGCAAATCTAATTTAATGATAAATGAAAACAAATCACAGATTAAACACTTTATCATATGAGGAACTGCATTTTAGTTCACTGCTCATACTAAATACAATCCATCACATGTTTCAGGAGTGCAAATAATGTGCAAATGTCTGTATTTCATAAGATATGAACAAGGAGATATTTATGTAACTAGAGTGGACATTAAATAAAATATGTCTGAGCAGTGGATTGGATGTAAAGCAAAGAGAAAATGAGGGGGATGTTAAAACTACAGAGGTGGCTACTAGTGTCATATGTTTGTTTTTTTGTTTCTTCCTTATATTGCATTAGGTGTCCCCATGGCATTCTAAATGCAGAACAGATCTGTTCATGGTCCTTGGCTCATATTTTGGTCCTCATTAGAACATGTTCATTGTTCTCTGGTTGCATGGCTGTATATGATGGCCTTTTTTTGTATGTGGTGGATGGAAACAGGAGTTGTGAAGCTGGTTACATCTGTCTATTGGTTTATTTTTTAAGTAACTACTCCCACAGTGTTCAGTCCTTTGATGCTGCAGAGTACAGATGTTTCAGGACCCTCCCCTGGTACAGATGTTAAATTTGGCACTCCAAGTGTGATTTGATAGGCATTTACTGAGGAATATCCAGCCTTGTGTGTGCTCAGCTGCTCTGTGTGTTTTTGGAAGAGAGGTATCAAATACAAACTGAGAGATGGAGTGTATGCCATGTTTTTCTTGCAAGGAGTGTGTTGGGAAAAACTCCTTGAAGTGGAGGTAGGGTTACCTATTACATACGTAAATAGTTGTTGAAGTTGAAAAAAGACATTCAGCCCATGCCATATCACTCCTGTTGATCCAAAGGAAGGCAAAAAAAAAACCAAACAAACAAAAACCCATTGAAGCCAAATGGCAGTATGATATTTCCCCAGATCAGCATCCTATATGCTTTGACGCCAATTGTAATAATTCTCAATATTGTCCTTTGCTAGACAGGTACCCATTACTTTTTTAAAAAGCAATTACAGTATATGCAAGTACAGCATCTTCTTTCTTTTAGTCAAAATTGCCTTTTCTCTATCTTAATGGATGACCTCTTTGAGTAAATAGTTCCTTGGAGAGTTCTTTGATTTGACCTTAACCCCTTAAGGACCGGGAAAATCAGAGGTGGATTTGGCTTAAGGACCAGAGCAATTCTGACCTTTTTGACTATGTCTTTGTTCAACAGTGTTTTCCCTCTTAGGCTTTTATTCCACCCCCATAAATGATATACTGTTTTTTTACAAAGAAATAGGGCTTTCCTTTGATACCCTATTTATATGGATAACCCACCATTTACTTTATTAAAATTAAAGAAAAATGTAAAAAAAATGTAAAAAACCCACCATTTTTGTTTTTTCTCTTGGGGTCAATTGGGCGCAAAGGGTTACATTTTTATGGAGACTGCATGAAAGGTATGACCACTCAGTCATACCTACAAAATGCGCAGTTTAAAGTGGCCACTGTCCCCCCCTGGGTGAAAATCCCCATGTCCCTTTTTCCCACCTTATTTTCCCACTTTTTTGATCATTACATTTGGCGGTGTGTGTAAGTGTATTACATAGCACAACAACAATCACACTTCCAATTTTGTTTCTTGAGATGTTTTTTTAAAAAATAAAATATTTTATTTGTAAAAAAAAAAAAGTGTGTTGTTTTTATTTATAAAAAAAAAAAAAAAAAAAAAAAGTGTATTTAGCAGGTCAGAAATTGACCTGCATCTAGCCATCCTCCTGCACCAGCAGTGAAGGGGTTAACACCCCCAGCTGCTGTATTTTTTATTTCCACTAGGTTTCTCCTCTCTGCTTCTCTGTCCCTTACTTTGATGTAAGGGACGCATTGGCAGAGAGGAGACACTAGAGGCAGTAAGCAGCACTGCCTCATTCACTGATTTAGAATGCCGGTACATGTGATCGCTGACGCAGCGATCACATGACCTGGCACAACCGACAGAGGCTGAGACTGAACGGTCCGGTACTGGACCGCTCAGTCTCAGCCTGGAATGAATGGTAGCTGCGTGCACGGTGGCACGCTGCTACCATTTAACACTTGACGTACCAGGACTGTCACTGGTCCTTAAAGCAAATTTACCCTTGAAGGTCCTGGTACGTCAAGGGTCGCTAAGGGGTTAAATATATTTGTAAAACACCTCTTAGATGTTTCTTCTCTAATGTAAACAAACTCAGTTTTGCTAGTCTCTTTACAACTCAGATCCTCCAGTCCCTTTATCAGTTTTTTGCATGTGTCTGTACTTTTTCCAGTTCAATAATGTATTTTTTAAGAACTGGTGCCCAAAACTGTACTCCATATTCTAGATGAGGCCTTACCAAGGATATATATAGAGGTATAATTAGATTTGCGTCCCATACATCTATATTCCTTTTTATGCAGGATAGTACCTTATTTGGTCTTGCAGCAGATGAGTAACAAACTGCTGTGTAGTATATCATCTATAGGTACTCTTTCTCTAATTAGGGTTCCCAAAGTAGTTTCACTTTTAGTGAATGAATATGTAGTATGTTTTTCTATAGCCCAAATCAATAATCTTATATT
This sequence comes from Rhinophrynus dorsalis, assembly GCA_037306005.1. Classification (NCBI taxonomy): domain Eukaryota; kingdom Metazoa; phylum Chordata; class Amphibia; order Anura; family Rhinophrynidae; genus Rhinophrynus; species Rhinophrynus dorsalis. Next base: position 96,428,170 of record CM074725.1, on the reverse strand, counting down.
TATCAACATTAACCCTCATTTGATACTTTTCTGTCCATTCACTCAGTCCATCTAAATCTTTCTGCATAGAAAAAATCCTTCTATGTATTTTTTACACAGCTTAGATTGAGACATTACTTTCAATTCCCACTTCTAGATGATTAATAAACACATTAAACAGCTTTGGGTCCAGGAATCAATCATGTGGTTCATTACAACTTTAGACCAACTTGAAAAGTTTCCATTTCAAATATCTCTCTGCCATAATTTAAACAGTTCTGTATCCATGCACAGATATAACCTTCCAAACGGAAGCCCTTTAATTTATGCAGTAAGATGGCTTTTGCAAAGTCTAAGTATACTACATCAACAGCTATTCCATTGTCCAAATTTTTACTTACCCTTCTGTAAAATGCAAGTAAATAAGTATGACATGATCTGTTTTTCATAAAACCATGCTGGCCCCTACTAATATTATTTTTCTTTAAAATGATCTTAGATAAACATACAAGTCAATATATATCATAGGGAAATAAGTACAAGAGAAGCAAATTAAAACCAGTATGGCTTAATAAAGAGGTTTGCAGGGAAATGAGAAATAAGGCTTTTAAATTGTTTGTCAGACAGGTCAGATGCATCATTTGAAAAATATAAAGAATGTAATAAAATGTTCAAACAAGCAATTAGGCTAACTAAAACTGAAAATGAGAAGTATTGCAAGAAAAATCCTAAACAATAATACAAGAAAATAAATAACAAAATATTGGTCCTCTTAAGGCTGAAATGGGGAATTGATTAGTGAGGATAAGGCTATGGCTGACACCTTAAACTCAGTTTCACAGTAGCCTGAAATTGTACAATGGAACTGTTGCTACACCATCCTATGGACAGCTCTGGTCATGGGACCAGAGCTGTCCATAGGATGGTGTAGTAACAGCGCCACTGAACAATTTCAAGCCACTGTAATATTGCACCTAAAAATTTCAACTTTGAGCTGTAATAACTTTTGAATAAAACGCCTTTCAGCAGTGGGAGTACCCTTGTTTTACTTAGGGGGATAAACCCTACAACATATTTGTTTTTACATTTTAAGTATTACAGTCCCCTTAAGAAACTTAGTTCAGCACTCGCAAGACAATTATACTTAATATATATTGTTTTTCTTTCATTAGCCATAGTGCCCTGTGATTGGAGGAAAGGTGATGTAGTACCATTGTTCAAAAGGGGAGCAAGGTCCAAACCATGAAATTAAAGACCTGTGAGCTTGACTCCCACAGTGGGTAAGGTATTAGAAGGGTTACTAACTGACAGCATTCAGAACTATGTGAAGACCCATTTTCCACCTAGGAGGATTCCTAGCTTGAAACAGCTTAAAACCTGTGTGTCTCCCACACAATGGGATACTTTTCAAGTTAAATTGCATATGAAGAGTAATACAGGGAACACATCACTGTTGTTGGATCAAACAAACCTAAACAGTCTGGTGTTCAGGCTTAAAAGGGTGTATCCAAAATGTATTATATATAAATGTAAAATCACATACATGAGAGGTCCCCAAGGGTACCATATGTGTTTCATACCTATCACCAAAAGCTCTTCCTCAGAGGCTCATCCATAATATGCAGCATAACAGTTTAAATATTTAAATGGAACAATAACAAAACATAGAGTAAATCAGATGGATATCTTGCTTAAGAGGACAAAATTAACTCTTACCGTGGCTAATCAACACTCAACAAATTCAATAGTACTTAAAAAGAAGTATCCATCTAAATAAACTATTTACAGTGATACTCAGAGACAAAAAACATACAGCATTAACCTGTAAAGTTCAAGCTGTAACATATTCTGTGATCAAAAAAGAAAGAAAAACATGGCTAAGTTTCCTGTTAGAGACATAAATCAATAGGTTGCACATGGCTTTGTGATTAGAAAGAGTCTGTAAGATTTAATAGGAGTATTGGTGGTAGCCAGTTCTTTGGGTGTGGGTATGGAATGAGAAAGGAGAGTTAAAATACAAATAAAAAAAACAAAACCTTTTTGACAAGTGACACTGGTGAACAGGTGGGCAGGTGATGCAAGCTTCTATCTGAGCTTTCTGAGTCTTAAACTCCACTGTGAGTGAGTGACAGACAACATAATACATCATACATTTAAGACAAGCAAATAGGTACAACTTGACACTTGCACCCACTACTACATGAGCAAGAGGGACAAGCATGTACTGAGTTGTGGCTGTGTTATATCAGATGCTGTGTGCTTTTGAAACTAACTGTAGCGTACTATAAACATTAACACTGCAGTCCCTGGAAGAGAGAAAGAGAGAGATAGCTTCTTAAATATACACCCTAGCTAGTAATGTAGAATCAGACAGACAAAAAGTAGGAGCTGGAGTTGTTAAGCAATGAGTGAAATACAGGGACAGTTTAAAAAAGTAAACACAAAAAAAAATTGACTGATAGGTGATAGTCAGAGACAGTGACTGAGATTGACAGATACCATAGACAGACATATAATTTTCAGACAGTAAAAATGTTACTTAACACCCTGACAGTTCTGTCTTGTAATGTACTATAAAAATCAGCACTTCTAATTTTATGTCCATCAAATGTGCTAGGGAGAAGAATGCATACTCACTGTACAGTGCAGCTAGCAACTGTGCCAACAGTTATTGGTGGTAATTCTACTTCTCCAAACTATTTTTCCCACTTTACTTCCCCACTGTTATAAAATATCTATGAAGTTAACCTTCAAGGTGTGTGTGTGTGTGGGGGGGGGGGGTGAATGAGAAGTTCTTGTATGTAGTGAGCTCAGCTAGAGTACTGAAAGTTAGTATCTTAGAACATACAGGAAGCATTAGTAAGAAAATTAAATTTCAGTTTGAAGTGAAGTCTAATAAACCAGGTCACAATGAGGAAGTAAGCAGAATCAGGAACAAGAAGGAACAAAAATGAGGCACTTTAAATATGCACCAAAGTTTGCTCGAACCAGCTTAAATAGAGAGACAGTTTTCAGTGAAACAATGTAACATTTTACATCACATGTTTGATATATTTTTCATATGGCAGGGCCCGGAAGATCTATTTAGGGAATTCATTGAAAAATTGAATCTTAACCATTCTAATATCCATCTAACTGCTTCCCTTACTGCTAATACAGTGGATTTCCTGGACCTTTCTATTTAATTTGACCCCCCCATGGTAATATCCTAACAGATCTGTTTCTCAAGGACACTGCTCTTATTGTACTATGCAAGTGCATATCCATTGGATTGTAAGAGGGGTATCCCCCTTGGACAATACTTGAGGATCCAACATAATTGTTCATCTGATAGACAATTCCACTCATGGGCCAAAGAATTACAACAGATATTTAAGGATAGGGGATATCCCCAATCTTGCCTTAAAAGGGTTATCATAGAGCAGTTTGTGCTTCTCGCAACACTCGCTTGAATATCGGTAATAAGAGGACCAAAAAGGATGATGACATGATGATAAGGGTTATTACCCATTATAACACACAATGGGAAACAGTTCTCTGTATCCTTAAAAAACATTGGCATATGCTTTTAGCCCAATTTTCCTTTACATCCAGACAAAATAACAACCTCTCTGATCTATTGGTGCATAGTCATTTTACTTCATCTACATCACGGACTACTGGAATTACTATCTTAATCATTTAATATACCAACTTGAATAAAACTAAGAATGATACACATCAATGATTATAGACATAAAAATGCAAACTCTTTTAGACCGCTACAATCCTACCCTCAAAGAATGAATCCCTGCCTCTTTCCTATCAGTCCCAACTTTGGTCCCATACAATATTTTATGGTTACCACTCATGATACGGGCCTCATCCATGCTTTCCCAGCTGATATGCTCTACCACCTTCAGGTATACAATCACATCACACCATCCTTCTCTTATCCTCCCCCCTTCTATCAATATACTGTCATACAGACCTTGTCCCAGGCTGTAGGTGTGGCTTCTTTGCTTTGTGGAAGAGCCTATGCATCCACACTTTAGATAACTTGATACTCACCACAGGCATCTTGCCCTTTGAATATATCTTATGTAATTATTTTATAGCCCTCTCTCACAACTGGAAATACAGACAGGCACACCACGTTCTCCTGGACATATCAGCCGAAGGTTATTTACCTCACAACCTCACTCACTTTGAAATCACATTACGCAGTGGCTCCTTGCTCACCAAAACTATGTCCAAAACCTATACTCATGCTTGAGCGGTGACTAGCCGGAGAACAGGCCATTGTGGCTTTGTTCGTGCTCAGAGCCTCTCACATCATTTTTGGCTTGTTTCTGCAAAACACTTAGGGTCTCTCCCTAAGTGTAAAGGGTAATCCAGACGTGGACCCCTTGCTCTCAGTGCCTAGTGGAAGCCAGCTGCACCTCACTGACAAGGCCCAAATAAGGCCGAAAAGTACATCTGGGGTTATCTGTTTTTTTTCGTGCAGAGGGGACTTGCCCATCATTTTGGTACTGGACCGTCCTTATGGGCGCGATTAGTCTAATATGTATGTGGAAATTTCTCCTCTGTAATGGCACTAGTGAGCTAAAATGTGATGCTCTTGAGCGGTGACTAGCCGGAGAACAGGCCATTGTGCTTTTGTTCGTGCTCAGAGCCTCTCACATCATTTTTGGCTTGTTTCTGCAAAACACTTAGGGTCTCTCCCTAAGTGTAAAGGGTAATCCAGACTTGGACCCCTTGCTCTCAGTGCCTAGTGGAAGCCAGCTGCACCTCACTGACTAGGCCCAAATAAGGCTGAAACGTACGTCTGGGGTTAGCTGTTTTTCCGTGCAGAGGGGACTTGCCCATCATTTTGGTACTGGACCGCCCTTATGGGCGGGATTAGTCTAATATGTATGTGGAAATTTCTCCTCTGTAATCACACTAGAGAGCTAAAATGTGATGCTCTTGAGCGGTGACTAGCCGGAGAACAGGCCTTTGTGCTTTTGTTCGTGCTCAGAGCCTCTCACATCATTTTTGGCTTGTCAAAACCTATACTGAGCACACCTGCCTTCAAGCAAACAACTATCATACAATGGGAGGATGATTTCATATCTGTTGGCCTGTCTCTCAGTGGCATACAACTTTAAAACATCTATGTCCAGTGATCTGAATGTTCCCATGTAAGAAACTAATTTTAAAATATTTACAAGATGGTACTCATAAAATTTATTCTGACACTTCACCCTTGTGCCAGAGGTGTGGCCAGAGGTGTCTCTATTCCATATATGATGGGAATGTTGACTTATAGGTCCATACTGGGTGTGTGTAGCCACAGATTTTTAAAGTCCTATTAATCATCCTCCCACTAGATCCATTTGTCTTTCTTATTTTACGCCCTATCTGACTTAATTACACCTTCCAAACACCAAAGAAAACTTCTTGTGTTCCTAATAAACACTGCCAAATCCATTATCCCAACCAATTGGACAACCTCTTGAACCCCTGAGATAACATCATTGCACAAGAAAGTGCACAGGATACTCAGACCTAGAAAGCATCCATGTCAATGACACAGGTGTTTTCATTAGTGTGGTCTCCACGGCTGATATTTTGGGATACAACACAGAATTCCAGTCCTTCCTCTAAGTGATTTGTGGTACTTTATCGAGCACCTGGCAATACCCACACCTTTTGTAGTCCCCTTACATTGGCTGGCCTGGGGTTTCCCTCTCATTCTTCTCTCACTTGCTGTGCATAACCCCTCTGGAGCAACACACATTTTCCCACCTTTCCTTCTCTTGTTTCTGTTCTGCTTCTGCTCCTTTCTTATCTCTCCCTTCATGCTTCAGTCAATATTTCAAACATCTTACTATGTGTCTACTTCTCAGGTTCTTTTTTAGTTTCCTTTTTAAATAATAGCACTACATTGGCTTTACACCAGTCATTTGGTGCTTAGCCTGTGGTGAGAGACTTTAGAGTAAAAAGAGTGGTCTTTATAACACTGCACTGATTTCCTGAAAAACACTTTGATGTATACTATCAGGACTAGGTGCTTTTTCAGTCGTAAATTTTGTCCATTCTTCCCTTGACCTCTTCTTGTGTTAGCCCACTATCTGATAATGTTATGGTTTTCCTTGTTGAGGCTCTTCTACCATTTCTTGTTTCCTAGTATATAATGATGAAAAGAAAGTGTTCTGAACATCAGCCTTTTCCTTATCCTTCCTAATCAATCCACCCATCTCGTTTTAGAAAGGTCCAATGCACTCCCTCTTAAGTTTTTGTTATTTATGTATTTAAACATTGTTGGGAGATTATTATTGCTCTCCCATGCAACTTGAGTTTCATTATCTATTTTTGTCAACTTAAATGCCTTTTTTTCAATATTTGTTGCGAGATGAGTGTTCAGTAAGCTGTGACAACCCCATGAATGGTTTGCCCAGTCAGGCCATAGATCAATGAAGGTCAGTTAGGGCTCCCAAATAGTTAGGAACAAGTTGTAAGTATTGTTTAGTTGGGATGTAAATTTTCTCATTGTGAAAATATTTCATACACTGGTTGTGAGTGTGTCCAAGTCAGGAAGAGCCAGTCTCTTCCAGTGAGAGGGCACCAGGACACGAGTTACCAAGAGAATATGAGTTATCAATCTACAGGTCAGCTTGGGGAGGCCCTGTGGATAAATAAACATGGTTCGAGATTTAGGGTGATTCTGGTCACTGAACAAATGAGTGACCTTTCTCCATAATTGTTGTATAACCAAATGTGGAACAAATTGCCTCTCGCCTGACAACCCCTGAAGCAAAGGGAGGATAGGGAAGGATAGATTTTGTGAAGTCTGAGGGGTCAAGTGTCCCCTGTGCAGCAACTTGTATTCTCTTCACCTTAAGACTTTGGCATAGGAAGATAATTTTAGAGGAGATCCTAGGTCTTTTTCCCACCCCATATAAATTTCCATTATACTCATATTTTGTCAGATGTGTGCCACAAAGGGTTCTAAACTAAGGACAAATAAGAGGGGTGAGAGCAGACAACCCTGTCTGGTCCCCCACTGGATCAGAATAGAGGCAGAGCAGAAACCTGAAATGATCTCCATATAGCAAAAACCAGTAGGCATTTCTTTCTTCTTATCCTCCTTGACCTATTAGCCACATTCAACACAGTCGGCCATATCCACCTCTCCCAGGTTCTCCAATCTCTTGGCATCTGTGGACTGGCACAGTCCTGGCTTCTATCCTACCTCTCTCAATGGTCTTTCTCTGTGTCATATTCCAACATACATACATACATATATACAACTCAACACTGAAAGATGACAGTGGAAAAGTATGGCAGTATCCTTTATTTTGATGGGAAAGGTGGCTAGATAGAAATTTGTGTAGTGCTAGGAGAGATATATAGGGTGGGACCTGTGGGGAAAGTGTGTTTCTTGTATGTCCTCTTGAAGGTGGGAGAACCAGGCAAATGGGGCCCGACGTTTTGTTGGGGAGTTTAGGCCATTACAGTTGTGGGAGGGACAGGATAACTTGGGAGTCAGGGAAGGGAGATCAGTGGAGCCCATGATGTAAGAAAAACTAAGTGTCTGAGTCGGGGGGTACACTTACCTGCCTGACCTGGGTGAGGCACCTCCTGGATGATGAGCATGATCAATAATATTTGTTGAGTCCTTCCCAATAACCCTCTGTGCAAAGAAAATGGAATAGGAAAGAGAGGAGAGAAAAAATAGAGGATGTAGGAAAGGTATAGGAGTAGGAGACGGGGAGAACAATAACATGAGAAAAGTCAGGTAGAATTAGTAATACACACAAGAAATGTTTTCTAATCAATAGAAAGAACAGGTGTAATTACTGGATTTGAGGTTATCACAAGTGAACTGTACAAGAACCTTACTATTTGCTGATGGTAAACAGAGAGACATAGTGTCTAGACTTTGTGATTAGAGGTCAGATAAGGAGCAGATCTATTGCATGCTTGACAAAAAGAACAAAAAAATGTATGCAGATGCAAACTGTAAATAAGAGCAAAGTCAGCCCAGTGCTCTAAAAACCCCAAACTCTCCTTCCTCCACCAAATTGTGCATGCATTAAGCTCCCTGAGCTTCCTCTGCCCACCTGTACTGGGGCATAGCACTGGTAGTATTAAAAAGAAAAAAAACCTACTCTGGAGCTCCACACCTTAAGCTTGCACCCTAAATCCCTGAAATAATTTTTAAGTATCTCCATCATCCTTCAGCTTTGTCAATGGTACCAATATATACCAAGACAGCTGGATCCTTTCCAGCCACTCTCAACATTCTGTCCGCAGTATGTCAAACCAGAGCACCCAAGAGACAACATACTGCTCATTAGTCATGTTCCTGGTGAAAGAGTACCCTATCCTCCCTCCTATTACCCCCATCTACGCTGGTTTCTTCCAACTCTGCATCCCATCTAAACTGCAATAAGGACTGTTCCCTAGCTGCTAGAAGAATCTGTCCACTCCAGTAATGGAAATTCTGAGCTATCCTCATCAACATCTTCACATAATCTTGCAATTCTGTTTGACTGAGTCAGCTTAGAACTGGCCTTCCTCTTCCTCTGCCCACTACCTCCTCTCCTTACTGTTACCCAGCTTCCTACCTGCTACTCCACATCTGCAGCTCCACCCTTTCACCACAAATCCCTCATACTACCTGCTCAGAGAGCTCCAAATTCCTTTCCAGGTTACCAATATTATGCAGTGTTGTGATATTTCTTTCCGGATATAATATTTTAAATTCTAAAAAGATAATATGCTCACACCTGCTACAGTGGTATGCCCATTGGAATGACTGCTCCAAGTGTTCAAACACGTGACAAGATGTGCACTGTGTGAGATTGTCTAACCTGCTATCATTCATGGTTAAATTTGATTGGTGTTACATTGTCCACTAACTCACACTCTCAGCTGAAATATACCAGTTTTAAAAAAACACTATACTCCAACCTATTCATAGCAAACTTGGAGGAGGAGTTCTTGCACACATACCAAATTAAGACTGGTGTTCCTTGACTATATAATGATATCTTAATCATTTGGACTGCCAGAGAAAATGAACTTTTGTCATTCCACAAAAGTTACAGTGACTTCCATGCCACCACTAACCTCAAACTCAGCCATTCACCTGCACAAATTAACTTTCTGGTTACTACAATCGGTATTAGTAACAAGTCTATTCGGACATCTCTGTACCACAAACCAACAGCCAGGCCTTATTATCTCAGAAATGACAGTTTCCATCCCATCTAGACACACAAAAAAATCTATTGTTTATAGCCAGTCCCAATGTATAACTGCATATACTCTGAGACTTCAGTCATGGATATAATGCCAAAGTAACAGACATCCAAGTTCAGGGAGCCCCAAGTGTATACAGAAGAAACCTCCTGGAATACAAACTACCACAGGAAAAGAAAAGAGTGTCATTAGTAATCTACAACCCACAGCCTGAAGTACTGCACAGAATTTCAGAGCTCTAAACAATTCTAAACATTGATGGCAGATTAAAAAGAATATTCCTGAAATTTCCACACCTTTCCTATAAACAGCCCCACAACCTGAATAACTGATGGTGAAAAGCTCACTTAAGACTGCAGCAAAAATGGTTCTTCTCCTTGTTTTCAAAAGATATGTGGAACCAGATTACACAACTGTACCACAGATAAGGTACTCATACCATATTCCCACCGAAACCACATCATCAAGACCAAATCCTCCTTTGGCTCATCTAATGTTGTTTACCTCATTGTGTGTGTGAAATGCTCACAAACAGGACTTGTAAGACACAGAGGGAGAACAAGTTCTGTAAATATAAATTGATAGCCAAATGTAACATTCTGTATTGTAGCTTGAACAGTGACAATGAACTTGTCACATTATCATACACAATAAACATATTCTGGGCCTTTTGAGTTCCAGGGGGCTACACGGCTCATTGCAGGCAATGGGTTGTGCACCCCTTTAGCGCTTGAAAGATTAACATTCTATAGACTTTGCTATCCCTGGCTAAAGACTAAAATTCACTGATAAGTTTGAGTGCTTTGATAAAGCAGCTTGTATGCTTCAAAATGCATAAGCCTGTAAGCCTACATTAACATTTTTTAATTGATTTTAAACTTATAGCTTATTATTTCTATACTGTTTGAAATGGAAGCAGCAGCCTTGTCTCAATTGGAGTCTGATCATTTGTTAACCGAGTGGAGAAAGGTGTATGGTCTTCACATGCATGCTTGTCAGGCCATCTGATATTAGTCATATGTCCATACATAAATGTGAGTGAATTTCCTTCAAGTTTGATGCTAAATTATATTTAATCATGCTATTATACTATTTGGCGCTTTTTCTTTTTTGTCTTTTTGGTGTCTGGATTATCTATACCGCTTGGGAGAGGGTGTAAAGAGAGAGCAGCTGTTTACAGTTTGGGATTTGAATCCATATACTGCATCTGAGGGCAGTTAATAATCCTTATTTCTATTTAATGGTGGCGGAGGTGATTGGAAGTAACAGGGGGATTTTATTTCAATTCTTTTGTAATTAATTTTTAGACTTGAAGAAGAAATAAAGTAACAAATAATTACAGGAGACTGAAGACGAATTAAAGAGAAATTGAAGAAGACAAAGGAAGACAAGGTGCAGAAGACACCTCTGGACCTCCAACTTCAATATAAGGGTTATAGCTTTTCGGAGTGGGAAATTTGCATAGGATAGTGCTAGTATTTAGAGGAGATTAATCATTTGAGTGCCAGAGGGGTATGCAATGCTTTGCTATGCGTTGCATACCCCCTGGCATTCAAAGGGTTATTTATGTTTATATTTTTGGTAATTTGGATTTATTGATATGGTCTTTATGGCCCCATATTAATGGATTCACATGTCACTAGTGCAGGGTTGCCTAGTTGCACATGCGTGTATGCTATTTTTAAATTTTGGTGGTTTTAACATGCGTTAGGGTCTATACACCAAAGGGCTTGATACTATTACTGCCGGAAAAACAGTGGTTAAGGGAAAAATGAACACTGAACGAGATTCGTACTTATGTTCCGCAGCTATCCTACAACTGGTGCGGTACTTGGAACTACCAGTAGGCAGCATTCATCGCCATTTTTTTCCAGAACAGTGTGTTGATTTCCGATGTAAAATAAAGCAAGATATGTCAGCTTCAAAGGAAATTGGACATTGTTTGATGTAGCAGGTCACGTTAAGCATTATCAAGGACAATTCAAATCCCCAGCCAATCCAGATCCAGCAAAGTATCAAAATCAGTAGGCTTGTGCGATTCGGTTCGTCGACATTCGGAATTAAATGAAAAAGGGGTCATTCTGTGACATTCAGGCCTTCCAAAAGGCAAGGGTCGTTCTCCAAAAAAATAAGAATCCGAACAGCCCTGGTCCGAATTTCGTTGAAAATGTTGTATATTCGGCGACTACTACCCGTGTTCGATTACTTTCCCTCCATACTTTCCCTCCATGTCTCTAGTCCAATTATCTTCTCTGTTTCATGTGCTACTTTCTTGCTTTGTCTCTATTCCAATTAGCTTCTTCGTTTCATGCTGGGGGTTGGACTAATGACACAGACACCCAGACAGCCTGCATTTCCTGTTAGTGCTTTGTTGGAGCTCAGATAGAGTAGAAACAGGAGATATTAGAGCATCCAGTTGTTGTGTAGGCAGGCAGATAGCATTTGGCATAAAAAAGTAACAGAGGGTAGTACCTGCGCCCAGTCTCTAGATACATGTATAGCTCTACTTGGGATATGTCCAGTCTGGTATGTATGTAAATTGCAAGTGACTCTATCTGTATGTATAAAAATGTACAAGTATAATGGATGTATAGTGGTTAGGAAAAATGGTAGACAAGATGTGTTAGGAAGTACCCTGTTTGAAAAAAGAGAAGCACTCTAAACTTAATTTGCTGCTGCTGATCCCCAGATGCTCAGATCCGTCTGTGAGTCAACTGAAGAGTTTTGATCCTTGAGAAAGGCGCGATACATTGATTGACTTCAGCATCAAATACCGACTTTGTTGGCACTATACCATTCTCGGTACTCCAGCACATTGCAGAGCACCGCTCCATTGGATGTACTGACATTTGGAATTTACCGGTGTTATGACTGCTCATCTTGAGCACTTTCTTTATTGGTGGAGCATATTGAGGAACCACTATTCATCTGACTCAGCAGAAATCACCACAAACGTTGCAAGACATCGCAGTGAATTTCTACCCCATTGAGAACGACGAAGAGTGGCACATCAGACAGAGGATTGGCTACATTCCTCCTAGTCTCTGGATAGAGGACTTTGTAGAACTCTAGACTCTAGTGGGGTCCACACCTCTTTTGTGCTATGGGCTCAATATCAAGTATACATCAAGGAAGGGTACATTTGTACCATCCATTATATTGTGCCATTCAGCTTATTATGGGCTTATTATTTTTCTACATTATATGTGACTTGAAAGACTCCCTTTATTGTAAGGGTACATCCTTACTTTTTTCTGTTTTTGTGGAATTTAGTGTGCCTTATAGCCCTCATTATACTACTATTTGCTTTTATTTTTATCTCTTCTTTTCAATATTTTCATGCTACTGGATTACTTATAGTTGGGCATTATAGCATTGATATATTTGATGCCTTATATCACACACCATTGATATCTGCATATTATAAATGAATGATTTGTGTTTCAATTGTATTATATAAATATTCCCAGATATACTACACTTAGTACGCCTTTTTTTGTCTCTTCTTTTTTGGTTGTGCTGACCCACACTTCACCCTCAACTCAGCAATAGGCATAGGCCAGCAATAGTGCCTTATTGCCAGTGCAAGGGAGAGTCATCTTTGTTCCTGTGCAAAATATTAAAAATATTAGGTATTTGTTTGAATAATTTTCAGAGTAACACATCAGCCAGTCTCACAGTTGTGTAGGAAGGCATAGTACCTTATTGCGTCAGCAAGGGAGAGTCACCTTTGTTCCTGTGTTAAATATTAAAATTAATATTGGGAATTTGTTTGAATAATTTTCAGAGTGACACATCAGCCAGTCTCACAGTTGTGTAGGCAGGGCTAGTACCTTATTGCCACCACAAGGGAGAGTCACCTTTGTTCCTGTGTTAAATATTAAAATTAATATTAGGAATTTGTTTGAATAATTTTCAGAGTGACACATCAGCCAGTCTCACAGTTCTGTAGGCAGGCCTAGTACCTTATTGCCACCGCAAGGGAGAGTCACCTTTGGTCCTGTCTTAAATATTAAAATGAATATAAGGAATTTGAATAATTTTCAGAGTGACACATAAGCCAGTCTCACAGTTGTATAGGCAGGCCTAGTACCTTATTGCCAAGGCAAGGGAGAGTCACCTTTGTTTCTGTGATAAATATTAAAAATCATATTAGGAATTTGTTTAAATAATTTGCAGAGTGACACAGCCAGTCTCACAGTTGTCGTGTGGCCAGGTTTTTAAATTTTAAAACTATTATAGTTCACTACCTACCTATATGTCATGGATTTGAGTCCTAGTGAACAACCTGATGTTCCTAGTCCTGGTACCAGCTGCAGTGACCAAGCAACCACCAACACCACCACTGCGATGTTGCTTTCAAGCAGAGCTAGCAGCAGCAGGCAGGTAAAGAAGAGTACTTTCAGTAGTACTACTCAGACTCAGCAGCAGAACTCCAAACCAAAAAAATAAAAATCAGAAGGGAACTGCATGTCCTTCTACCTCTACTAGCAGGGTAGAGAGGTCCAGGTCCTCCTCTGAGACCACAAAGTAGCTGTCACCTGTGTCTCATCAGCTGTTTTGTGATGATCCCCTCAGAACCACCTGCACAATGACTAGTGCCACTGTTAGTTTAGTCACCACCTCCGCTACAGCCAGTTCTATAAACCTGGGGACACCTAGCATGTGTAACACTACTGGTCGGACACTGCGGGCAGTATCAACGCAGGATTTTTATACCGAATGTTTGTGTAAGCAGCCCAAACGGAAATTATTGCAGTATTTGGATAACATTTTTCCTGCCTCCACTATCACTGCCACAGAGAGCAAATCTACTCCAGTAAATGTTATTGAGGGAGATAGTTTACCATTTCCCGGTATCCACCAGGCAGAAGAGGGAATTTAGCAGGTTTTCACAAAATCTGCTGCTAATGATGATTTTTCTTCCTGTCAAAACCCGCAAGAGCTAGAAGAAGAATCTGAGGGATCAAGGCCTCCTAAGCTTGATTTGTCCCCTGAGCTTGATTTTTCCACTGACCTTGATTATTCCCCTGAGCTTAATTTTTCACCAGCTTCCCATAGTACTCCTCATGTTTCTCCAGTTACACTTGTGTCTTCTATTGACAACTCAACACCTGCCTCTCCAGTTCCATTTGAGACTCCCAGCCAGGTAGTAGCTGCTAGTGTCTCTGCCACCAGTACTACTGTTACTCCACTATCTTCCTCCAATCCCAGTCCCAACATCCCTGCTGCCATCTTTAGGTCTGCTGGTACCCCTGTAACTGTACTTAGAAAGAAAAAGCAAAGTGAGGTTGCTCTAGCATGTGAATATGAAGAAAGTGTCACCTCAGTTTCTTCTTCTCCACCACCTTCCAGAGCCATCCGTCGCTCTAAAGCTTGATACCATTTTGAGGGCACTTGGCGATGGTCGGCTAGCGAAATGCAAATTGTGTGGCAGGGAAGTCAGCTGTGGGAGGGTGTTGGGTCATCTAACCACCTCTGGGATGAACCAACACCTGAACAACTACCATAAGTCAGTATTGATTAGTGCAGAAAGTGGCACAATTTCACATACCAGTGTCTCACCACCAGCAGGCAGCAGTAAAGGCTGGGGGATCATGCCACGTCTGGTCCTATTAAGAGCAGCAGACAGTCACAGCCCATCCCCAAATCAATACAGGCCACACTGGAAGATTTTGGTGGGTTTCATTCCAAGGGGATGTGCAGACAGCAGTTCAGGAAAATTACACGCCTTATTGCACAGCTCATAGCCATTGGGGGTGCTACTTTTAATTTGGTGGACGGGGAGCCCTTCCAGCAACTTATGGAGGCTGTCGCACCCCGATATAAAATTCCATCCCGCACCACATTTAGTAGAACTATAGTGCCCTCACTCTACCGTTCATGCGTTGGGCTTTTGAAGGACCTGCTAGGAAAGGATGGGGGCCAGTCAGTGCACTTTACAAGTGACTTATGGAGTGCTCCAAGTGGCCAGCATGGCTTCCTGTCATTAACTGCGCATTGATGGCACTCCAATGTGTTGAAAGACACATGACCGATAGCAACAACAAGTTCAGGTGCAGTAGCCAAGCAGGCAGGGCACCACTCTTTCCTCCTCCATGCTGAGGTAATGGATCAGTGTCACGGTTTATTATGACTCTCAGACACAAGTTTTAGGTAAAAAAAATCAATTTTATTGAAATAATAAATGATAACTTAGGATGGCAATAACATACATAATATATATATACAGAATATAGCACAGACAGAAGGCAGACTCTACCGGTCCTGTCAAAATACCGGACAGGACAGTCTTTAGGCTCTACCGGCCTTGCCAATACCGGGTAAGGCAACCTGCAGATGGAATAGCATAACGGTTTACCGGCCTTACCAAATTACCGGGCAAGGCAGCCTCAATAGATACACAATGTAGGCTCTACCGGCCCTGCCAATACCGGGTAAGGCAACCTCAGATGGAATGTGGCAAAAGGTTCTACCGGCCTTACCAATACCGGGCAGGGCAGCCCAGAGATAATAGCAGCAGTCAGATGGAACTGGCAAATTAGCAGAATCGTTAAGCAGCAAGGCTTTGGAGCAAACCAGCGTCCGCACGCTGGAAACAACACTGAATAGTATAGCCGTTAGGCTTAGCGAGCAAACCAGTGACCGCACACTGGAGTAACAAGCGAGAGTATAGCCGCAAGGCTTAGGAGCAAACCAGCGTCCGCACGCTGGGACCAACACAGATTTGTATAGCTGAAAGGCTTTGGAGCAAACCAGTGACCGCACACTGGTGTAACAAGTGAGTTTCTATAGCCGCAAGGCTTAGGAGCAAACCAGCGTCCGCACGCTGGGACCAACACAGATTTGTATAGCTGATAGGCTTTGGAGCAAACCAGTGACCGCACACTGGTGTAACAAGCGAGTTTGTATAGCCGCAAGGCTTGGGAGCAAACCAGCGTCCGCACGCTGGGACCAACACGGAATTGTAGCAATGTCACCAACGCGACCAGGCAGAAGGTCGCCAGGATACTGAAGACAGGTGATGAGATGACAGGAACCAGCAACGATCAGTCAGGTCAGAAAACAGCAGAGAAGATCAGCAGGAACTGCAACACCAGAGACTAGGCCGGAACCAGGACTGGAAGTACTTCAGCATGCAGGAAACACTGGAACAGTAGAGATCAGGAACTCAGGAACACATGAGATCAGGAACTCAGGAACACTGGAACAGAGGCCCAGCTATCACTAGCATAGTGATAGCAAGAAGGTCAGAAACAACACGAAAGGGCACTCAAAGGGTGCCCAATCCAGGTTTAAATAGTCAATAAGAGGCGGGCTATCTGCAGACAGCCAATAGAAGCCCCCTACTGGTGACAGACAAGTAACTGCAGCCAATCACGGGCACCGTGATAGTACCCCCCTTTCAAAGACCCCCTCTCCTAGAATAGGGTTTAGGTTTCTGCGGGTAATTGGCATGAAAGGCCCTAGTTAACCTAGGTGCATGAAGGTCCGTACTATCCACCCATGATCGATCCTCAGGACCATACCCTTTCCAATGTACCAGGTACTGTACCCTTCCTCTAAGCCTACGGGAATCAATAATGCTCTGAACCTCGTACTCCTCCTGGCCCTCGACCTCAACAGGTCCTGGCACCACAGGTGTGGTAGTATAGCGATTGCAAACCAGAGGCTTAAGAAGGGACACATGGAACACATTATGGATACGCATGGATGCAGGTAGGTCTAGTGCATAGGAGACAGGGTTAATTTTGCGAATAACTCTGTATGGACCAATAAACCGAGGAGCCAACTTATTAGACGGAACCTGCAGCTTGAGATTTCTGGAGGAAAGCCATACTCTATCCCCAACCTGAAAGGAAACCGCTGGAAGCCTTCTGCGATTAGCATGGCGCTGATGACGCTGAAATGACTGACCAAGTGCCCTCTGAACTTGTGCCCATGTGGAACGGAGTTGCTCGATATGCTCATCCAGAGCTGGAATCTGTTGCGTCTGAAATGAGTCTGGAAGCAAACAGGGCTGGAACCCATAATTAATCAGAAACGGAGAGCTCCCAGATGAAGAATTGACCGCACAGTTCCTGGCGAACTCTGCCCAAGGCAACAAGTCGGACCAATTATCATGATGGTCAGTAACGAAACAACGGAGAAATTGTTCCAAGCCCTGATTAGCTCGTTCAGCGGCTCCATTGGTCTGGGGATGGTAGGCAGAGGAGAAGGACAGCTGTATGCCCATCTGTTGGCAAAATGCCCTCCAAAATCTAGACACAAACTGGCTCCCCCTGTCAGACACCAGTACCCTAGGCACTCCATGCAACCGGAATACTTCTCTGGCGAACACCATTGCCAATTCCTTCGCTGAAGGAAGACCACGGAGGGGCACGAAATGAGCCATTTTAGAAAACCTGTCCACCACCATGAATATAAAGGAGTACCCCTTCGACATAGGCAACTCTCCCATAAAATCAATGGAAACATGAGACCAGGGGCGTTCGCCATTAGGTACCGGTTGAAGCAAGCCCACAGGGAGATGTCTCGGGGTCTTAGCGCGGGCGCAGGTGGCACAGGCATTCGTAAATTCGGCACAATCGTTTCTCATGGAAGGCCACCAAAATAACTGAGAAAGGGACCATAACAATTGGTCTCTACCAATATGTCCCGCAGCCTTAGAGGAATGGTAGGTTTCGAGCAGCCTAGTACGAAATGATTCAGCGACAAAACATTTGCCCACTGGGGTTTCATGGGGAGCGGACCCCTGAGAGGCCAGGATCTCCTCCCCTAGAGGAGAAGTGATACTCGTGCGTATAGTAGCCAGTATTCTATCAGGTTGGATGATAGGAGCTGGTGCTTCCACTCTGTCACTGTCGGCCTCAAATTGTCTTGACAGTGCATCAGCCCTGATATTTTTTGACCCTGGTAAATACGATACAATGAAATTAAATCGAGACAGGAACAGTGCCCACCTGGCCTGACGAGAGGACAATCTCTTGGCCTCCGAGAGATAGGTCAGATTCTTATGATCTGTTAGGATTAAGACAGGATTCTTAGTACCTTCAAGCAAATGACGCCATTCCTTAAGAGCAAGGATAATGGCCAATAATTCTCTGTCACCTATCTCATAGTGGCTTTGAGTGACAGTCAACTTTTTAGAG
Organism: Rhinophrynus dorsalis; assembly: GCA_037306005.1. Lineage (NCBI taxonomy): Eukaryota > Metazoa > Chordata > Amphibia > Anura > Rhinophrynidae > Rhinophrynus > Rhinophrynus dorsalis. The sequence continues at coordinate 96,409,808 of CM074725.1, read as the reverse complement.
AAAAACCCACAAGGTCTGAGAGTTCCACCTTTCTCGTGTCGCTGCGAAAGTACTGCCCCGACCCCAATATCTGAGGCATCAACCTCTAACGTAAATGGAAGTAAAGGATTGGGGTGGGATAACACAGGAGCCGCAGCAAATGCCAGCTTCAAATTCTCAAAGGCTTTCTCAGCAGATACCGGCCAACAAGAAGGATTAGCACCCTTGTGCGTAAGATCGGACAGAGGTTTGACAATGGAAGAAAAGTTCTTAATAAACCTCCTATAATAATTAGCGAAACCCAGGAAACGCTGTATGGCTTTAAGACCCTTGGGTTTTGGCCATTGTAGGACAGCTGACAACTTTTCTTTGTCCATGGCAATGCCATCATTGCCAATTATGAACCCCAAGAATGGCACACTGGTTCTATGAAACTCACATTTTTCCATTTTACAAAATAATTTGTTCTCACGGAGTCGTAGCAATACTGCGGATACATCTTTGATGTGCTGTGCCATGTTTTGGGAGTAAATCAGTATATCGTCGAGGTACACCACAACACATGTCTGTAACATATCTCTCAGAACATCATTTATCAGTTCCTGGAAAACTGCGGGTGCATTACACAGCCCAAAAGGCATTACTAGATACTCGTAGTGCCCAGCTCGAGTATTAAAGGCAGTTTTCCACTCATCACCTGCTCGAATGCGAACCAGATTGTAAGCGGCCCGTAGGTCCAACTTGGTAAATATCGAAGCGCCCTTAAGCCTGTCAAAAAGCTCGGTGATGAGTGGTATTGGGTATGCGTTTTTTGCCATTAGTTTATTCAAGCCCCGGTAGTCAATGCATGGTCTTAATTCGCCATTTTTCTTTTTTACAAAAAAGAACCCAGCCCCAGCTGGAGAGGTAGATTTACGTATGATCCCTCTAGCAAGGGCATCAGAAATGTAATCCTCCATAGCCTTACTTTCATCACAAGATAATGGATAAGTGCGTCCTTTCGGAGGTACTGCACCAGGCTGCAATTCAATGCAACAATCATAAGGTCTATGCTGGGGTAGCAAACTAGCCTCTCCTTTGCTAAAAACATCGCCAAACTGTTGGTACACATCCGGCATAGCAGAGGAGGTGCACATGACCTTAATAGGCTGGATGACGCACTTGTCCATACAAAACTGGGACCAAGCAGCAATTTCACACTTTTTCCAATCGAATTGTGGGTTATGTAACTGTAACCACGGAAATCCCAATATCACCGCATGGTGCGGGGAATTAATCAGTTGAAACTGCTGCTCTTCTCTGTGAAGTGCCCCAATAGTCATAGACAATGGCATAGTTTCAAATATAACCTGAGGCGGTTCTAAGGGTCTACCATCAATCGCTTCAATAGTCAAGGGGTTTTCTCTTTCAATGCGTGGAACTCCGTGCAATTCAGCAAAGGTATCATCCATAAAATACCCTGCTGCACCGGAGTCAACCAAGGCCAAAACCTCCACAGAGCGTTGTGCCCAAGACAATACCACCTGTATGGTGGGTTTCATTATGCCCGACACTGGGGACGATTGTACACCACCTAGGGCCTGTCCCCCAAGATACCCTAGGTGTGTGCGTTTCCCGGACGTACCGGACAGGAATTTAGCAAGTGCCCTTTTTTACCGCAGTATAAACATAACCCTTGTTGTTTGCGATATAGTCTCTCTGCCTTGGATAGTCTAGTGAAGCCTATTTCCATAGGTTCACTTGTTTCCCGTACTGGTTCACTAGACTTCAATGCCAAGGGAGGGATGGGTGGGCAAAACATGCTACTAGGCTCATTATTTTTTGACCGTAACTTACGATCTCTGGCAATTGATCTCTCACGTATTCTGGAGTCAATTATCATAACATACTCAATGTAATCATCTAGATCAATAGGTAGATCTTTAGCAGCGATTTCGTCTTTAATGTGGTCATTCAGGCCTTGAGAGAAGGCTGCCAATAATGCCTCGTTATTCCAACCTACCTCTGCTGCCAATGTGCGGAATTCGATGGCATAGTCGCCCACTGTACGCCTGCCCTGTTGTATCTCCATAAGGCGTTTGGCAGCAGAGGTGGTTCTACCAGGAGGCTCAAACACTCTTCGAAAGGAACGCACAAATTCACTAAAGTTCTTAGTACAAGGTTTAGCATTCTCCCACAAGGGGTTAGCCCAAGCCAATGCTCTGCCAGTGAGCAGTGATATCGTGAACCCCACTTTACTACGATCATTGGGAAATGCGTGTGCCGTCAATTCCATAAAGATTTCGAGTTGATTGATGAACCCTCTGCAGAGACTAGGGTCACCATCATATCTTAGCGGCAAGGGTGCAGAAGCCGTTAACCCTTTAACAGTACCCCCTAGGGGTCTGGTATCACTTTCCGGTGTCTGACTTGGCGAGACCACCGGGCTAGAGCTAGATTGGGCAGCAGGTACCGTGCGTTCAAGGATCGTTTGAATTGCAACTGCCAACTGATCCAAACGTTGCTCGAGCACATCCATCCTCCAATGGATATTCTGTGCGTTACCTTCACCCTTGCTGTCTGAGGTCATGGCCCTTTCGTACTGTCACGGTTTATTATGACTCTCAGACACAAGTTTTAGGTAAAAAAAATCAATTTTATTGAAATAATAAATGATAACTTAGGATGGCAATAACATACATAATATATATATACAGAATATAGCACAGACAGAAGGCAGACTCTACCGGTCCTGTCAAAATACCGGACAGGACAGTCTTTAGGCTCTACCGGCCTTGCCAATACCGGGTAAGGCAACCTGCAGATGGAATAGCATAACGGTTTACCGGCCTTACCAAATTACCGGGCAAGGCAGCCTCAATAGATACACAATGTAGGCTCTACCGGCCCTGCCAATACCGGGTAAGGCAACCTCAGATGGAATGTGGCAAAAGGTTCTACCGGCCTTACCAATACCGGGCAGGGCAGCCCAGAGATAATAGCAGCAGTCAGATGGAACTGGCAAATTAGCAGAATCGTTAAGCAGCAAGGCTTTGGAGCAAACCAGCGTCCGCACGCTGGAAACAACACTGAATAGTATAGCCGTTAGGCTTAGCGAGCAAACCAGTGACCGCACACTGGAGTAACAAGCGAGAGTATAGCCGCAAGGCTTAGGAGCAAACCAGCGTCCGCACGCTGGGACCAACACAGATTTGTATAGCTGAAAGGCTTTGGAGCAAACCAGTGACCGCACACTGGTGTAACAAGTGAGTTTCTATAGCCGCAAGGCTTAGGAGCAAACCAGCGTCCGCACGCTGGGACCAACACAGATTTGTATAGCTGATAGGCTTTGGAGCAAACCAGTGACCGCACACTGGTGTAACAAGCGAGTTTGTATAGCCGCAAGGCTTGGGAGCAAACCAGCGTCCGCACGCTGGGACCAACACGGAATTGTAGCAATGTCACCAACGCGACCAGGCAGAAGGTCGCCAGGATACTGAAGACAGGTGATGAGATGACAGGAACCAGCAACGATCAGTCAGGTCAGAAAACAGCAGAGAAGATCAGCAGGAACTGCAACACCAGAGACTAGGCCGGAACCAGGACTGGAAGTACTTCAGCATGCAGGAAACACTGGAACAGTAGAGATCAGGAACTCAGGAACACATGAGATCAGGAACTCAGGAACACTGGAACAGAGGCCCAGCTATCACTAGCATAGTGATAGCAAGAAGGTCAGAAACAACACGAAAGGGCACTCAAAGGGTGCCCAATCCAGGTTTAAATAGTCAATAAGAGGCGGGCTATCTGCAGACAGCCAATAGAAGCCCCCTACTGGTGACAGACAAGTAACTGCAGCCAATCACGGGCACCGTGATAATCAGCAGCACACCTCTGATAACATTCGCAAAGCACTGCAGAATATGGTGGCGCAGTGGTTAGGGGAGCAGGCAGGCACACAGGCACAAATGGGGTTTGTGGTTACTGATGGTGCAGCTAACATGATAAAGGCTCTCCGGGATGACAGATTTGTAAGTGTGAGCTACTCAGCGCATGTCCTGCATCTGGTAGTTAAGGCTGCTCTCGAGGATGGCAGTAACACTGGAAGGTTGCCAGCACTTCTGGAGTCGTGCCGACAAATTGCTGGCCACTTCCATCGGATGTCAAAGATAGCCGGCTCCTCAGGGAGGAACAGAAAAAGGCAGACCTCCCAGAGCACCGCCTAAAACAAGATGTTGGGACCAGGTGAAACTCCACCTTAGATATGCTAGAGCGTATCCTGGAGCAGAAAAAGGCCATTCACGCAATGTCATGTCACCATTTCTTTGACAGTAATAGAACACTGGGCAGGGCTGACTGGGGCTGATGGAACAGGTAGTGACAGTGCTTACACCTTTCCGTGCTTTGACGGAAATTTTGAGCAAAGAGAACGCTAGCCTAGCAGACGTTATTTCCCTCTTCATGCACCTATCCTTAAAATTGGACGATTTCCTTGCCCATAGGGAACGCTTGCCTGGTGCTGATGGTAATATAATTCCTGATGTTGCTGCCCTTCTAACGAGGCTGAAGAAGGAACTGACTCAGCTCATGGACAATTGTCCCAAGTTAATGCTTGCCACAATTTGAGATCCTCGAATCAAAAGCAAGATGGCACTTAGTTATAATTCACTCACTACCTGGAGGGAACAATTGATAGCGAGGCTGAGTGAGAGGCAAAGAAAAAACAGGATGCAGTCACAGGAGGTGGGAGAAGATTGTGCAGATGAGCTGGAGGAGTGTGGTGGTCTTTCGGGACCTATCAGTAGCGGCGCCAGTAGCACTTCATCTTGTTCCAGCGCAGCACCTGCTGCTTTTATGCTAAGGCAATGGACAGATTATGCTTTGGACAAAACAAACAGCTCCCCATCAATAGAAAAAGTGCTGAGATGAGGTTAAGGCTTACCTTGCGGAACCTTCTTTGCCCCCAAATACACATCCCTTGACTTTCTGGGATAACAAGAGGACTGTGTGGCATACTTTGTCCCTGATAGCCCAGGAGTTGCTTTCTTGCCCCCCAACCACTGTCCAGACTGAGAGGGTATTTTCCATAACAGGAAATATACTTAGCCCCCAGTACTCACAATTGGCCCCCCAGCTCATGGAGCAAATGATTTTTTAAAAGTTAATCTGCCAAAGCTGGGTTACCCTGCTCTCAGGTTCGATGCAGATTAGAAGAAAAAAGTACCATAGTAACATAATATGCTGAGCGCTACAGCTTATCAAGCTCTAGAACCATGGTAGTTTGAGCTGGGGACACCCCCTGACTTGGTGGGACACAAAGGGGAATTTAAAGTGTACACTGTTATCCCACTACACAGGTTGTTCAGTCTGGCTCTACTGTTTTTCATCTCTTGTAAAAAAGTCTGTGGTATCTATCTACTGGGTCCTGGGCTGGCTGCTCCAGTGTTCTGCAGTTTGCTGCTGGATACATCTCCAGTGTTACTGTCATCCTGAGTTTGCCTCACAACAGTCATCCTCAGTTTTGTAGTCTCTTATAAAAAAGTCTACGGTATCTCTACTGAGTCGTGCCTGCTCCAGTGTTCTTCAGTTTGTTACTGCCTACATCTACAGTGTTGCTGTCATCCTAAGTCCTCCTCTCACCAGTCATCCTCAGTTTTGTGGTCTCTTGTAAAAAAGTCTGTGGTATCTCCACTGAGTCGTGCCTGCTCCAGTGTTCTGCAGTTTGCTGCTGGCTACAGCTACAGTGTTGCTGTCATCCTGAGTCCGCCTCGCACCAGTCATCCTCAAGTTTGTAGTCTAATGAAGTCTGTGGTATCCATCTACTAAGTTCTGGCTGCTCCAGTGTTCTGCAGTTTGCTGCTGGCTACTTCTACAGTATTCCAGTCATCCTGTGTCCACCCTGCACCAGTCATCCTCAGTCTTCCTTCTTCCTTTGAATTTAGCTACATCCATACTTCATCTACTTCATCCATAGTACCAAAAGACTAAAGGTCCACCTTATCCTGTTCCACCATCTTCATTTAGACTCTGGAAATGGTTCCATTTATTTAGTTTTCATTTTTGTTGTATTTTTTAAAGTATTTTAAATTCGACTAATAATTTGTCATCAAATTTTGTCCGAGTTGAACAGGTCTGATCAGAAATACAGAGTTGCTGAATAAATAAAAAAAATTGTCCAAAATTGAATTTAAACAAAAAATGTTGTTGTGCCCAAGTCTAAAAATCAGTTAAAAAATGTATACATACCCCAAAAATCCCACCAATCCCTACCTGTGTTTTGCAGTTTTTAGAGCAAAAGCACAGGGCCCAAGAGTGGAGGATAGAGCTAGCATGAGAGAGAGAGAGAGAGAGAGAGAGAGAGAGGAGCAGACACTGGAGACAGGTATAGTCTGAGTGGGGAGAGGAGAGTTTTTCACTTTAAAAAAAACACATATTACACCTTTGAACATATCACACACATTACACCCACACACAATTACAATTTTGTTTTGACACACCACACATTTAAATTTATTTTATAGTTTGCCTGAGTGAGTTTAAGGGAGTAGTAGAGGGTGATTATGACCAAGTGCTTGTGTGAGTGCCTGTGTGAGTGTTTGAGAGTGAGTGGATGTGAGAGGGAGGTGGAGAGTAGTTGAGAGATGGCAGAGAGAGGAGTGGAGGCTGGAGGGATGTGGAGAGGTGCAGGAGAGGAGGAAGGAGAGCAGGGTATCCCAGGAACAGGAGGGAGAGCAGGTGAGATGAGAGGTACCTGTCAAGGGACAGAGCTGGCAGTGGTGCAGGGTGTGGCTATTGGGGAGGGACACACACAGCCAGGGCCCCAAACATCAACTCAGCAACTGAAACTGCAATGGACCGGGACAGGCTTTGAGATCCTATGTATAATTATGAAGGGAACCTGGCCCTAGTGTTTGGTATACTGGAGAGGAGAGCATCCTTTTTCACCACTGAGAGGAGAAGAGGAATAGGTGCCTGGAGAAAGCAGGTATGGTGTGAGGTGGAGGAGGATGTCAAAGTGGTGTCAAGGTGCCTGCGAACAGTAGATGGAATTAAAAAGCGCTGGACAGACTGCTAGAAGAAAATGAAAAATAAGATGGGAGGATCTTGCAGCACATGTGAAAGCAACATGTGGTAGGCCACCATCATGCATCACATTCAATGGCTGGGAGGAGCTGATTCGATAAAATAGGAGAACTAGAATTGCTGGCGGTTAATGACCAATTGGACATAATTGGTATAACAGAAACATGGTGGAATGATGCACATGACTGGGCTGTAAATATAGAGGGCTGTTCCCTGTTTAGGAGAGACAGGATTAATAGAAAAGGGGGAGGTGTGTTCTTATATTTGAAACCAGAGCTAAATCCAATTTTGAGAGGTGATATTAGTGAGGAAACTGGCTAAAATGTGGAGTCCTTGTGGGTAGAAATTGAGACTAAGGGCTCGATTCAAATGTTGGCGTTAAAACCAACGTGAAGAAAAAAACTGCCTTCGCTCGTTAAGCAAGACCAAGTAACGTGAGATTCAAATCTTCCTTACCCAGAAAGCCTAACGAGCGGTAACCAACAAAATGCACGTTAACCTTAAACCTGCGTCGCATAGAAAATCTTACCTAAAAACACACAATAAAAATGTTACCTAGCACCACAGCCAATCACAGCACTGCAAAGTATCAAGTTCAGTCAGAAAATCCAAAACCCACGTCGACAGTTCTGAACAGCTTTCTCTGTGCTTCCCTACCCAGCCACTAGGGGAACACAGAGATGGCTTTCAGCACCATGGACAGCTTTGAATGCCATAGGGATGTGCACTGCTCACCCCTGTGGCATTCAAAGGTTTACAGTCAATAAAACTAGTACACCAAGCACTACACAATGCCCCCTTCCACATCCCCCCCTTAGTATGTCACATATATTGCATATATGTGACATACTAACCCCATCCACATCCACCTCATGGACTTCCATGTAGTGGACAAATCTGTCTTTTATTCCACAATTAACCATTTGAGTACCAGAGAGGTAGGGAAGCATTGCTTAGCATGTTTCCTACCCCTCTGGTACCCAAAGGGTTAATAGGCAAGGTATGGACCACATACCTTGCCTATATATATGTGTGTGTGTTTGTGTGCATTTTAAACTTTTTTTTTATTAAAATACTATTATTAGACATTAGTTTAAATTAGATCTCATTCATTTTTAACCCCCTTCCTCCTGTGTCCCATTGCTATTAGTACTTTTGCTCCACTCTCCTTCAAAGGGAGAGTGGAGCAAAAGTACTAATAGCAATGGGACAAAGGAGGTAGAACATTATAAATGGATGAGATCTAAGTGCTTTGCAATGCGTTGCGTACCACTCTGGCACTCAAAGGGTTAAAATACAACTGAGGGAGCAGGCTGCACTGTGACTGCAGCGCTTCCCTCATCTTCAATCATAAGCGCTCCCTTTGCTGCGGGTGGCTGTGAAGCCCGCAGCATAATACAGTAGAAGCCTATGGACTACAGAGCTATTGGAGGAAGCGGGAGGAGGGGACAGAGACATAGGAGGAAGCGGGTGGTAGGCTTGTATTTGCTGCCCGCTTCCTCCGATACCTCTCCTCAAGCGTTGGCATTGTGCCCAGCTGCCTGGCGTCGCCTTGTACAATTGGCGTCGCCTTGTACAATTGTCCCTTCTCACAATGCAATACCATGTACCATACCTTGCCTATTAACCCTTTGGGTACCAGTGGGGTAGGAAACATGCTAAGCAATGCTTTCCTACCTCTCTTGTACTCAAAGGGTTAATTGTGGAATAAACGACAGATTTGTCCACTACATGGAAGTCCATGAGGTGGATGTGGATGGGGTTAGTATGTCACATATATGCAATATATGTGACATACTAAGGGGGGATGTGGAAGGGGTCATTGAAAGCCATCTCTGTGTTCCCCTAGTGGCTGGGCAGGGAAGAGCACAGAGAATGCTGTTCAGAACTGGCAACGTGGATTTTTACTCTTCCTCCAGTGCTCTTCTCCAAAAAAAAATAGGCGTTAGATTTCTGGAGAGAAATGTTGCAATTTAACGCGAGTTAGCCCTAACTCCAACATTTGAATAGCTTTTGGCGTCGCTTGTACATTATCCTCTATGGGTGAGATCTTGCTGTTCTGGCGACGGGCGACGTCTGTTTCAGAACTGGCATCGCTTGTTTCTAGTAGAACATTTGCATTGCTCAGTTGACGTTAAAAGCAGCGTCGCCAGTTTTTTCTGGCGACGCCAACATTTGAATCAAGCCCTAAATGTGGTGTAAAAGGTAAAAAAAGATGGTGGAAGTGCCGACAAGAAATAACAATATATTGGACCTAGTGATAACGAATAACACAGAAATGGTATCCAATATTAAGGTAAGTGAACATTTGGGAAACAGTGATCACAACATGGTTACATTTGAGATCAGTTTGGCAAAGCAAAACTGTATAGGTTCAACCAAGAGTGGGATACATTATATAAAGACAAAATTACAGAGGATAAATAGCCAGAATTCAAATTTAGGTTGCTGAAATGTACCCAACAGTAAATACCAACGGGGAACAAATGCAAAAGAAGTAAGTTACAGCCAATGTGGTTAAGTGCACATGTAAAGGAGGAAATGGCAAAGAAAAAAAAGCATTCAAACTATTTAAGTCTGCAGGAACTGAACATTCTTTTTTAAAACACAGGGAGTGCAACAAAGATTGCAAAAAGGCATTTAGGGTAGCAAAAATAGAAAATGAAACTCGAATTGCAAGGGAAAGTAAGACTAATCCAAAAAACAATTTCAAATATATAAATAGCAAAAAACTTAAGAGGGAGTGCATTGGACCATTCAATAATGAGATGGGTGAGTTGGTTAGTGAGGATAAGGAAAAGGCTGTTCTAAACACTTTCTTTGCATCATTATATACAAGGGAGCAAGGAATGGTAGAAGAGCCTCAACAAGTAACAAATAAAACAATACAATTGTGGTCAGGGCCTACGGGATGTTATGATGAGGAGTATAAATTGAGGAAATGCATAAGGAACGGAGTGGCATAACCTGGGTCCTAGCGACCCAGTACAGATGACGATACAGCCGGCCTGATTGGAGGGCCGGACGAGTGAGTGAAGAGTAAAGAGAGGGTGGGAAGAGGTGGGGACAAGCGGTAGGCGTCGCTCTGTAGGAGAGGCTGCCGGGCTTAAGAACCCTTCAGCCCCTCCCACAAATACGGGCTCAGCCCGTACACTTGTGGTCAGGGCCTACGGGATGTTATGATGAGGAGTATAAATTGAGGAAATGCATAAGGAACGGAGTGGCATAACCTGGGTCCTAGCGACCCAGTACAGATGACGATACAGCCGGCCTGATTGGAGGCCAAAAATACCAAGGAGACTATATACAAGATAAATAGTTTATTGATTGACATCCTTAGCGAGAGAGGAGTGGGCTAAGCGAATCTCATCCTTAGGGTCTAGAATATACCTGGAAAAACAGTGAGATTTCCATCTGCCTAGTTTCTGAATTATGTGTGTGGGAACTTTATTTCGGGATGCTGCCGAGGCGGCACTTATTCTAAAGGAGTGGCCAGAAAAAGAGTTCGGATTGACACCAAAATTGGCTAATATGGGTCTTATGAAGTTGATGAATTCGGTTGTAGACAAAGGGCCATGTGGAGTGGGCAGGAGTGGGCTATTGTCTGGTTGGTTTGATATGAGGCTAGATAGCTGGGTGAGAGCTTTGAAGGGGCACCAACGGTCTTGAGTAGGATAGAATGTAATGTTTGCACCGATTCCTGCCTGATCGGTTTTTGATTTTGGAAGGTGCATAATGATATGGTCATCAAGGACATGCAAGTCAGATTTCTTTGGAAATTCAGGGGATGAATGGGAGACCAAGAATTCACCTGGTCTTAAAAATCCAAAGAAACCTAGATTGATAGCTGCCAGAAGGACACAATTTAAAGGGGAATTCGAAAGTGGTGCTGAAAGTGTGTCATACAAATGTCTGAAAATTGGTCCAGTGATGGGTAAACGAGTTCTGGGTGGTTGATTGGAGATTTTGGAGAGGCCTTTTAGAAATAGTTTGACCTGATAGCTAGACATTATGGACAGCCTAGAGGGCTGTAGAAAGGCTAGATGGTGCCTGATACCTGCCAGATGTAGTTTGATGGTGGGGAGGGAGTATTTCAGAAACATGTGACAATGTGTTGCATAGGCTAAGATGGCTTTGACTGAAAAATTGGATGGAGAATGAGATAATGCAAGAAATCGGGAAAAGGAGGAACAAGCTTTGGTGTAAGCTCGCTTGGTGTTAGGAGCGAGTGCGAGATCCAAGATGGCTGCTGTGTGGGAATTGATAGATATCATGCCATGGTCAATTCTTGGAAGGCTGGAGCCAAGGACTGATTCTGACTGGTGTGAGGGCATAGATTGAAAAATTCCTGAAATTGGAAATGAGACAAGGCATTAGCGGCTTGATTGGAGTGAGGAGGGATGAGGGAACTGAGGATGGTGAATTTATGGCAGAGAGATAGCCAGGTGAGCTTGCGGAGAAAAAGCATATTGGTGGAGGAAGGGGATCTTCTTTTTGTGAGGACCTGATGAGTGGAAGGGTTGGTGGTACAGAAAGTGACTGTTTGGTCTGTCCATAGATGACCCCAACGTACTGCTGCAGATACGATAGGGTATAGATTTGCTGGTGTGGAATGCTGGAAGAAGTGGGGAAAGTTAAGAACTTGGGGGGGCCAATGGTTTGCTATCCACTCGGAACTAAAGATGGCTGAGTGTCCGAAATCTGGGTATGAATCAGAAAAGATGACTGGCGAGTCAGGGGAAATTGGATGGGGAAAGAGAGATCTACCGTTCCAATATTGGAAAAAGGTAGACCACATGTTTAGGTCAGACTTGGCTGCGGGGCTTAATGATATAGGGGCAGATGAGTCCTGAGGGGCGGAAAGGAGAGCTAAAAGGTAGGAGATAAAGGATTTACCTTGGGGAATGATCCGGGTGGCAAAGTTCAGATAACCCAGGAGGGACTGAAGTTCTGTTCTTGTACATGAATCTCGGGAGGAAAAGTCGAGGACTGTGGAGTGAATATGGCTGACTTTGTCGGGAGGAAGCCGGGCTTCCATTGACTGAGAGTCTAAGGTGATCCCTAAAAACTCGAATGTAGTGGTGGGGCCAATCGTTTTATGGGAGGCTACTGGGACCCTTAGGTCTTGAAATAATTTCAAGAGTTTGGAGAGACTGGAAGGGGAGCTATCTGGTGGTTCTATTAAAAGAAAGTCATCCAAGTAGTGCAATACTCGAGGGCAGTGACAATGATTAAGCAGTAACCATGCTAAGGTATCTGCAAAAAGTTCAAAAATCTTGGGACTGCTTTTACAGCCAAAAGATAAACGGGTAGCAAAATAATACTTGTCTCTCCATTTAACCCCCTGGATGTGCCATAGTGAGGGGTGCACGGGGAGCAATTTGAAGGCGTTCTCAATGTCAATTTTGGAGAGCCAACAATTCTGCCCAGCTAGTTGTATTTGAGATAAGGCGTGCTCGATGGAATGGTACTCTAGTGAATATTCTTCTGATGGGATAAGGGAATTGATACTGGGGATAGGGGAAGAGTGGGGGGCAGAGAAGTCTATTATGAGCCGTTTCTTGAGGGAAAACTTCCTGGTGGCTACACCTATAGGATTGGTACGCCAGAAGGGGAAGGGGGGAGACTCAAAGGGGCCTATGAGATGATTGTTACTGAGTTCTGCGGCTAAAAATGAATCTACGACCGAGGGTTCGGCCTGGGCAGTGAGCAAATTGGGACACTCTGTGGATTGGCATGGAAGGGTGATGACGCCAGTGTGAAATCCTTCTTGAAAACCATGTATAAGAAATGAGACCAATTGACTATCCGGATGAGAAGAGAGCAGTAATTGAAATAGACTATGGTTGAAGTTGCTTAGTCATTTATTGTGAGCTGGATTACGTGGACAGATAGGACGTTCATGAGACTTACGGCATAATGTGCAAACATGTAACATTTTACATGGGTTAAAGAAACAACCTCTACCGTTATAACTGTTGCATATGGGTGTGGAACCCATGTAGTAGATTTGTACGTCCTAGTTTATCCTTGGTAGGACGTGAGCTGGAAGTAGGAAGAGGGTCATCTGGAAGGGATAAAGGGGCTGGAGAGCTGGCGCTATCTGAAGTACTAGGAGAGGAGATGGGGCAAAAGTTGAGTGTGTGACTGGCCGATTGGCAGGAAGGACAGACGGGAGCCTTAAGAACTGCAAAATGGCGACAAAATAGTTCTTGGTCCAATAGGCTCCAGTCAGTGACAAACTGGAATTGTTCTAATGCTGCCGCTGCCTTGGCTGAAAAATCTCTATGATAGTCATAGAAGGTAAATCCTCCATAACGATACCCTAAGTCAAGTAGAGTATACAAATACTGGTCAAGTTCCTGCCTTCTGGATGGGAAGGAGGAGCAAAGGATGTCTCTAAAGATACTGAAGGCCAGGACGAACTCAGGAATATTCAGTTTCTTTGAGAGCCTAGGATCTCTGGATTTGAGGGTGACTGAAACGTCTCCATAATTAATGGTTCGGTTTTCAGTCATGTCCTGGGTTGCTATAAGTAGTGACACCAAATTGACATCCTTCCCCTCCAGAATTTCTTTGCGTAAATGAGCAGGTACCATGTGTGCGGGAGTAATGCGAGGGGCAGGAACTGATATAGCATTACCTGGAGCTGATTGAATAGAGGAACTGGGAGCTGCTTGCATAGGAGGCCTGGTGATGTGTTCTAATGAGGTCAGTCTGGACTGCATGTCTGTCATGGCAGATGATACATTGGTGAGCAGCTGAGTAAGATGTTGAAGTTGAGAAGATTGATCGGTCTGAAGAGTGGTCGGATGAGCGGGGCGGGAGGGGGGGTAGAGGGGGGGGAGGTGACCTTGGGGGGGGGAAAGCAGGCGAAAAAGTTCCGGCTTTCGGGCGGAAGCAGGGAACGGGATATGCCTGCGCAGCAATTCTGCAGTGATCTTAGGAATAGTCCATTCCTTGTAGGACTGATTGCTGTTTCTGGGGGTGGCTGGAGGTTCTTCTGCTGGCTCCTCGTGGTCGGACGCAGCTGGGACGGAGTTGAGTTCCAAATTGGGGCTTGAAGAGAGCACAAGAGAATGATAAGGGGGGGTAAACTGGAAAGGGGAGGGATGTGAGAGGAAGGTGAGTGCCATCAACCTTACTAGCAAGGAAACCGGAGTGCAGCTTGCATGATTCCTGGCCACCTTCTAGGTCCAGATGTCACCGTGCAAAGCTGCTTGCTTGAGGTCAGCTGCTGGATGGTTGCTGTGCGTAGGGGGCTCCCTACAGGTCAATATCCGGGCTGGAATGTACACCTTCAGGACAGCCATGAATATTTAAGACCGTGGAGAGACTAGGAGTGAAGAATGCGGGGGGAGGGGGTGAAGGGGAACAAGGTGCCAAAGTGAAATAAGATGTACCTCTCACGAGAGGTAAAAAAAGGGGGGGGGGAATTGAAAGGGGAAGGATGGGGCTGAGGAACTAAATCTCCTGATCCTCTGACGGGAGGAATGGAGAAAAAAGGGGGAAGGGACCTTGCCTCTGATGGGAGGCAAGGTGTGCTGGAAAAGATGGGGAAGAGACCAAGCTCTGGATCACGTGACGACGTGAGAGACTTGGAGTCTTATACTAAGGTTGTGAAGGAGTGCGTAAGGACTAAATGAGGAAAAGAAAGGTATATTGCGGGGGGGGGGGGGAAGGAGGGTTGGGTAGATATGTGCCTTACCTAAGAGGATCTGACATGCCTAAGGCTGCAGGAGAAAAACCGAATATGAGCTATAAAGACAGTGAATTGATTAGACTCTTTGAGAAAAAGGAAGGTCACTGTACCTTGAAGACTGACAGATCAGGGGCAGGAAAACTGGAATTACTGGATTCTGAGGCGACAGGAGGCAGCAGCTGAAGGCAGGATCTGCCGATGAAAAATAAGATAAGAACTCAGAAATAGCTAACCGGGAGTATGGACGCGTATGAAATGCGCAGATCCTTACATTGATTGAATGAAACTCTGATGACTTGCTGACAGAAGTTACTGGAACTGCGTGGGAGAATGCTGTCAAAATCCACCCTGGAAAAAGGAAATGCTGAAAAACGAGTCAGTTTTTTTTTTTTTTTATATGAATGTGTTTATAGTACATGGGCGATTTTTATTCCACTATAGAGGGTATTTTAATAATAGTAGAGCTAGTGAAATTTACTGTGGTATTCTACAACCACCAAGCTTATTGTGATGTAGAGTTTGTCATGTAGAACACCTTGCAAACTGTAGTGGATTAAATCAGTTATTCAAGATAGCTTCAGTGTCTAAACAAGGCTCACTTAAAAAGATAAGGTGCTTCAACAATATCCTTAAGTCAGAAAAATTGGTCGGTAACTATCGGGAAAGGGGGTGAATATGCTCTTAATAAATATATATATTTTAAACAGACTCTAATGGGAATTCCACTGCTGTGGAGCAATGCGACACTCCCACACAAACACCACACAGTCTGATCGCCCAAATATGGAACACCACCGTAGGAAAGAGGGACATATGGACCCGGATCCGAGAGAGGGACTGAACCTCCCAAAGAAGGACACCTGGGAGGCATGTGTTTGTGGAACTGATGCGCTCAGGGAAATAGTAAGCAGGGTTACCTGTGCTGGCTAGGAGATCGAAGGGGGAAGCCAGCCGATGGGCGTGGGTAGATGATGTCACGGGAAGTGACGAAATGGAAGCTGAGGAGACAGAGACGGAAGTGCGCATGCGCGGGTGCCAGGATAGACGATGTGAGACGTCAAAGGAACTGACGGACGCCTCAGGGAATCGCGAGGACAAGCGATAGGCGTCGCTCTGTAGGAGAGACTGCCGGGCTTAAGAACCCTTCAGCCCCTCCCACAAATACGGGCTCAGCCCGTACACTAATCTGATATTGGGTTAACTGAAGAAGATATCATGGGTAGACTGAACAAAATTAAGACTGACAAAGCAACAGGTCCTGATGGTATACATCCAAGGGTTCTTAAGGAACTTAGTGCAGTGCTGGCAAAACCCCTATATTTACTCTTTAAAGATTCTCTCACCACAGGCTCAGTGCCACAAGACTGGCGAAGAGCCAGTGTAGTGCCTCTATTTAAGAAGGGAACTAAAACAGAACCTGGAAACTATAGATGTGTGAGTTTGACCTCTGCAGTGGGAAAACTGATAGAAGGGATAATAAGGGACTATATTCAGGATTACAACACAAAAAAAAAGATCATTGGCAGGAATCAACATGGTTTTATGAAGAATACATCATGCCAAACTAACCTTTTCAGCTTCTATGAGGAAGTAAGCAGCAACCTTGAAAATGGCAAGGCAGTTGATGTAGTATATGTAGACTTTCCAAAGGCATTTGATACAGTACCACACAGAAGGCTGGGGTATGAAATAAGGATAACAGGGCTAGGAGATGACCTTTGCAATTAGAAACAAAACTGGTTGAAGGATAGGGAACAGTGTGTGGTTGTAAATGGACAATTCTCCAATACAGTTAAAGTGGAGAATGGAGTACCTCAGGGTTCAGTATTAGGTCCATTGCTTTTTAACATGTTTATAAATTACCTAGAAATAGATATAGAAGGCAAATTATCAATATTTGCAGATGACACTAAATTATGCAGGGTAATTAATTCAGAACAGGATAATTGCTCTCTACAGAGGGATTTATATAAAATGGCAGATTGGGCAAACAAATGGAATATGAAGTTTAATGTGGGGAAGTGTAAAGTCATGCATTTGGGAGGAAATAATCCCAAGGCTACTTATAAACTTTATGGAATCACTTTAGGGGACTCGTTGCTAGAGAAAGACCTCGGTATCCTTGTCAACTATAAACTTGGAAACAGTGACCAGTGTCAAACAGCAGTAGCAAAGGCAAACAAAATCCTGTCTTGCATAAAAAGAGGTATTGAAGCAAGAGTGGATAACCATTGTACAAATCATTGGTAAGACCTCAACTTGAGTATGCAGTGCAGTTTTGGGCACCAGTTCTGAAAAAGGATATACTAAAACTAGAAAGGGTACAGCGAAGAGCAACAAAATTAATTAAGGGAATGGAGGACTTGACATATGAGGAACGACTAGACAAACTTGGTTTATTTACTCTAGAGAAAAGACGACTAAGAGGAGACCTTATCACATTGTACAAATATTTGAGAGGCCAATACAAAGATCTCTGCAGTGAGCTTGTTACGGCTAGCAAGCAAAACCAGGAGTCAGACGGTATAGTTAACAGAACCTTTATTATGAGAATAATGACAGTAATGCAATCTATAAATAAACACACAGTGGGTGATTGAAACGGCGAGCACTGTATCAGAAATAGCAGTCTCCCAATCTCTACACCACATTGTCCGAGACTAGGCCTTAGCCCACTGAAGTCTCGTGGTAGGGTAACACCCAAGAGATACTGACTCAGCCTGCAGTCAGTAGCTAGGAGTCTGCTAGAGCCCCAGGTCAGTACTAGGAAGGATGTCTGAATAACGGAACCAACAAACTGAGTGAATAGACAGAGCCTTCTAGTAAGCACCAGATAGGATAGTCAGACAAGCCAAAGTCACAAACGGAGCAGGTAGTCAGCCAGAGCCACAGGTTTGCACCAGAAAGGATATCCACTGAAGCGATGGAATTCTGGATGCTCAGTGGATAGAGCCCCAGGTCAACACCAGAGTGAGTAGTCAGACAAGCCTAGGTCATACACGGAGCGGGTAGTCAGCCAGAGCCACAGGTTTGCACCAGATAGGATATCCACTGAAGCGTATATTTGCTGGATGCTTAGTGGATAGAGCCCTAGGTCAACACCAGAGTGGGTAGTCAGACAAGCCTAGGTCATACACGGAGCGGGTAGTCAGCCAGAGCCACAGGTTTGCACCAGAAAGGATATCTGAGCCAAATAAGAACGCCAAGGAGAATAGTTAGACAGAGCCAGAATGGATGGACAGACAAGCCGGATCATACACAGGAATCAGGAATACCAGAAAATGAACTGCTCAGAACAACAACGTATTGGTGACTGAGTCAGGACTCAGTCTGTCCTTTAAACCGCTCCACAGGAAGTAGGTAGGTGGAGCAGCTAGAGGGAGGAATTAGGTAGGAGGAGGCTACAGGAAACAAACACACATAAAACAGAGGCCTGCAGCATGCTTGAAGTCTCTTGCCTGCAGATGACGCATGGAAAGATGCCAAGCGTCGCTGAAGCAACGGCGCTGGAAACAAGGTACTGTGACAGAGCTATTTATTCCAAGGCCTGATCAGATGACCAGGGGACACCCCTTGAGATTAGAGGAAAGGAGGTTTAGACTTCAGCAGAGGAAGGTTTTTTTAAAGTGAGGTCTGTTAAATTGTGGAATTCTTTACCCAAGGAGGTGGTTATGGCAGATACAATGGATATATTCAAGAGAAGATTAGATACATTTCTTTCCAAAGGGAACATACAGAGTTATACTGTTTATTAGTAGGCAGATCAGGAAGGTCTGATAAAGACTAACTTATTTGGGAGCAGGAAAGCTATAAAATTACTGGGGTATGAGGAGAAGGTTGAACTTGATGGACTTGTGTCTTTATTCAACCTAATTTACTATGTAACTATGTTACTCTGAAGAACCTGTTGACAACAGCAGTTGAGTGTGCCCAATGTGACTGTGACACAGGAGATGATGGCACTTTCCAGGATCCCAGTAAGTAACATTATTCCTACCTGTCCCCCTCAACAACACCCTGCTAGATATGTTGTCAAAGTGGTAGTTCCACATATATGTGTTACTGATCCCTGCAGATGAAAAACCCCTTACGTCCATAGTACAACCTGACTGTAAATGTTCACCTGTCTATGTAAAAGTAATAGACCATGCAGCCTTGTTCAGTATATCCCTCTGAGTGTCAGAGGTGTATGCAACCCATAACTCTGATATGCGTTGTGTATCCCTCTGGCACTCAAAGGGATGAAGCAATATGTTAACCCCTCATTGCTGCGTTGCTCATACATGCTCATCTCAGATGTAACATTGATACCCATCATGTAGTGATACACGTGTAACAATTTATATGTGCAAATGACATACGTAGTGCCAGATATAGTTTTTACAAGGGCTAGCAGCACCCTATTGATCACCAAAATTGTAGCTAAGGATCACAGTGCTGAGTGAAGAAGGTGATGCACCCATAGAATGCATGTCTGTACTGATTTGACCCTTGCAAACAACAAAAGCAACAGTTTGAGTATATGTTTCCCTCAGCAGGATGAAACACTGAAACACATACAGAGATGTACAGTTGTAATCAAGATTATTCAACCCCCATTGCAAATCAGGTTTATTGTCAAAATTTACAGACTTTCAGCTGTTTGCAATGAACAAATCAAACAAAAGGAATTTAAATAGCTCAACACAACAAATGCTTCAAGTGGTTTCCCCAAATTCAACTGAAAATGCAACTTATAATGACTTCTCCAGTCTCAAAATTATTCAACCCCCTGAATAGAATACCTCACAACAGCACAAATATGCAAAACAGATGTTGTCTCAAGCACATCTGATGCAACTAATCAAGGACTTCATTAGCTGCACCAGGTGTGCTTGAGCTGGAACATATGAACTACCTGAACTGCCTAGGGGTTTGTTGAGTGTCATGTTTGACTGCATGTTAGAAATATGGCTAAGTCAAAAGAATGGTCCAAAAACTTCAGAGATCATCGCCCTTCACAAACAAGGAACAGGATACAAAAGATAGCGAAGGCACTGAATGTTCCTAGAGACACCACTGGAAGCATAGTTCACAAGTTCAAAGCCAAAGGAACAGTGGTTACACTACCTAAGCTATCAACGGCTGCAACCAGATTTCTGAGAAAAACCTTCAAGTAACTGCAAAAGACCTGCAGCAAGACTTATCTGCAAAGTCAGAGTGCAGCACAAGTGGAAAAAGAAAGAAGAAGAAGCTATCTAAGTGTAATATGTTTAATAATAGCAGGATACTAAATTAAAAAAGACCAAAACCCCCTTTTCCCATTGCACTTACTTACTGCCCCTCTTGGGCTAATAGCATCTCAGGGGTCCCTACCCCCTACTGCCATAATACTGCGTCCTCAGGAGTCCTTGCAAGCAAGCTGAAATCTCCGTGAAGCCGGTGCTGGAGTCCTTCACTGGATAAATGTATCTTTATGTAATCTGCTTATTGGGATACTCCATGAAGTATAGTCCCTTGTATGTGCTGAACACAAGTGGCTAATAATTCTAGGAATCTGGGCAAAGTATGTTACTGATGTTACAAACATGGCTTAAGCTAGAGCCATGTGGAGTTCTACGAACGTCAACTGGCTTTAGTTCAGCACTAAATGCAGCTCTGTGCTGGATATGAGGATTCTCACGGGGTGGGGAGGGATCCGGTAATTCTATGTGCAAGGGGGAGGGGAGAATTGACCCTACGCTTGTCATGGATATCTCAGATCCGCTTCATCTTTCCCCTGATGAAGTAGATCTGAGATATCCACGATACACGTAGGGTCGATACTCTCCTCCCCCCTTGCACATAGAATCACCGGGTCCCTCCCCGCCCCCTGTGGGAATCCTCATGTCCAGCACAGCACTGCGTTTAGCTCTGAACTAATGCCAGTTGGCGTTTGTAGAACTCCACGTGGCTCTAGCTTCAGCCATGTCTTTAACATCAGCAACATACTTCACAGGCTATCCCAATAAGCAGATTACATCAAGATACATTGTTGCATCCAGATGCCGGCTTCACAGCTATTTCAGCTTGCTTGCAAGGACACAGTATCATGGCAGTAAGGGGTATGGACCCCTGAGATGCTATTAGCCCAAGAGGGGCAGTAAGTAAGTGCAATGGGAGAAGTGGGGTTTGGTCTTTTTTAAGTTTGTATCCTGCTATTATTAAACATATTACACTTAGAGTGCTTCTTCTTTTCTTTTTCCACTTGTGCTGCGCTCTGACTTTGCAGATTGGCTTCCTTTGGGGTGACAAGGACACCCTGCACTCGAGCTGCACCAGGATAGATTGAGATTGCTGAAGGAGTGAATTACCTACTAACAAGATTAATTCATTTTGGTCCATCACTTCATTTCATCTGCATGTAACATTACTAACTTTTTCACTTGATTCATTGAACGTATTTATTAATTCATTAATCCATTGACTCAAATTGTTTATATGGATTATTTATTATATTAACTGCTTTATTCTTTATTATAACCAGTTGAGCTGATTTCTCTTAGGTATATTTTGTTTCTCTTAATCATTGTTCATTTTTATTTATAGATTTTTATTTTATATTTTTCTATTTCTTCTATGTACTAAAGTCTGCATTAGTACTCACAGTAGCGCAGCATTAAGTGTTTTCTGCATCAAGACTTGGTAGCAACAGGCAATGAGATTTCAGTAAGCACAGTAAGGCTCGTACTAAACGCAGAAGGTTTCCATGCAAGAACTCCAAGACGTGCACCACTACTGACCCAAAAGCACAAGAAAAGTCAGCTCCAATATGCTCAAAATCATATAAATATGCCACAGAAGTTTTGGTAT
Source organism: Rhinophrynus dorsalis (assembly GCA_037306005.1). Taxonomy (NCBI): domain Eukaryota; kingdom Metazoa; phylum Chordata; class Amphibia; order Anura; family Rhinophrynidae; genus Rhinophrynus; species Rhinophrynus dorsalis. The sequence continues at coordinate 96,388,234 of CM074725.1, read as the reverse complement.
TCTTTTGAGTGATGAAACAAAACTGGAACTATTTGGCCAGATGGATCAGAGCTATGTCTGGTGGAAGAAGAATGAAGCATAAGTTGAAAAGAACACTCTGCCTACAGTTAAGCATAGTGGTGGCGCGGTGATGTTCTGGGGCTGCTTTGCATCCTGTGGCACTGGAAACCTGCAGTGTGTGGAAGGCAAGATGGATTCATTGAAGTATCAGGAAATCCTAGGAGAAAACATAATGCCATCTGTGAGGAAGCTGAAGCTTGGTCATCATTGGACCTTCCAACAGGACAATGATCTCAAGCACACCTCAAATTCCACCAAGGCTTGGTTGCAAAGAAGTCCTGGAAGATTCGACAGTGGCCATCACAGTCAGCTGACTTGAACCCCTCTGGACCGCAGTTGCATCACGCAAACCCAAGAATATTACTGAATTGGAGGCCATTGCTCATGCATCTCGTTTGCAGCAGGTCAAACTAAATATGCTTGCAATTAAGGGGTTGAATAGTTTTGAGACTGAAGAAGTAATTAATAGTGGCATTTTCAGTTGAATTTGGGGAAACCACTTGAAGCATTCATTGTGTTGAGCTATTTCAGTTGTTTTTGTTTGAATTGTTCATTGCAAACAACTGAAAGTCTGTACATTTTGACAACAAATCTAATTTGCAATGGGGGTTGAATAATTTTGATTACAACTGTATCATCTGAAGAGTTAACATTCTATCAAGATAGGAATATGCAAACTTGTTCCTTCCAGTTGTTGTGGACACCCTGGTCTAGAAACTCACAACGAATGCCTGATGATGATGTCATATGTAGTTCACAACAGCTAGAAAGACAAGATTGCTTACTCCAGTGTATGGACAATGATTTGGCAATTCCCTGCCATGGCATCTCCCCATAATAATGCATTCAGTCATGTTGGGAATCCATCTCCCATGTACAAAAAGGATGTCCAATACCCCTTGACACCTAACACGTGACAGATGAAACCCAGCATCAGGTGCATGACAACATGACAATGATCTCATTGTCCAGGATAGGGTATAGTTGGTCATGATGAATTTCACATTAGAGCATGTTGTCATTGCCCATGCAACTAATTCACACCCATTTTCCTTCAATTACAGTGTCCATTGTGCCTGAGCGTCAGAATCTCGTGGAGGAGCCACAAAGCCATTCAAGCACAGAAGACCCTCAGGAAGGAACCAGCTGGGTGTCATCTTCCCAGCCGCAGCAAGGGATCTCAGCTGCAACCTCTACTACATGGAGCTCACATTAGTGGCCCCCACCACACCTAGAGGAGCAGTGGATAATGTCACCTGCGCACCACTGGCTCCCACCACCACATCCCCTACCACATGGCTTGATGACATGCCCCAGTCATACAGGTCCTACGGTTCACAGATGGGAACACCAGGTACCAGCTGGCTGCCAACGCAGCCATATGGTATGATGCAGCCACAGCCCAGTTGGGGTGGGCTTCCAGCAGGTCAGTGGCTGGAGAGTGAGCCAAGGCCCCTGGATTATCCACATATTGGGTTTGTGGGCGAGCCACAGAGGCCATACGTCTAATATACCCTGGAAAGCCAGGAAGCAGCCTCTCTACAGAGCAGATCATAGATTCTGTGGGTACAGAACTCACCCCACCTGAGCCTGCTGAACCACCAATAAAGCGTGCTGCACCAATTCTACCCCTTGAACCACCAATGGAGCCTGCTGCATCAATTCTTCCACAGAACCACCAAAGGAGCCTGCTGCACCAATTCTACCCCCTGAACCACCAATGGAGCCTGCTGCACCAATTTTACCCTCTGAACCACCAATGGAGCCTGCTGGGGATGCAACACATTCCTATGGGGGTGCTTCATCTGCCTCACCCTACTCATCTGCACCAGATGAGGGAGAACACGCTAGGGGTGGGCGAAATCTTTCACTGTGTTCCCGCAAGAACGTCAGCGAAACCATGTTGTTGTCCACTTTTTTGCAGGAAAATCCGCTTTAAAACTAGTGATTAAAATGTTAGAATTTTTCGCCCATTGCCCAAAATTTTTCACCATTTTGTTCAATGGTTAAAAATTTCCGCCCATTGATTTATGTGGTTTTCGCCTTTTCGCTATAAAAAACGTGACAGATTTGCCGAAATCAAACACAATTTAAGCAGCTACAGAGCGGTGATCTTTTTGAAAAATTGAGGCAGGAGAGGCTCATAGTAGTCACTATGAGCAGGTTTAAGGAGGAAGTGAGCACTACTGAACCAATGCTGTCCAGTCCCCCTAAATCACCCCAAGGTATCTTGGGGAATTTAATGGGAAGGGAGGGAGAAAATGGAATGTGAAGGGAGGGAGAAAAGGGTACTACTAGTGAGAGCAGAACAGGTCAGATGCCTGTACCTGCTACTAGACGTGATGCCTCTGCTGCCACCATTGCCCCTGCTGCCACTAGTGCTGTGTCTGCTGTCAGATGTGCTGTCCCTGTTGAAACCAGTGCCGTGCCTGCTGCCAGAGCTGAACCTGCTGCCACCAATACTATACTGCTGTCAGACGTGTTGCCCCTGTTGCCAGTGCCACCAGTGCTGTGTCTGCTGCCAGTGTTGAAGCTGTTGCCACCAGTGCTGAAGCTGCTAGTGTGTCTTGTAATACTGAGGAGGGGGAGAAGGAGAAGATGATGCCAAGTGTGACAGCAGGGGACCCTAAGTCACACTTGCCATCCCCAAGCAGTCCAGTCAGTGCTAGTACTATTACTAAGAAGATCCAGCAGCTTGTTACTGTTAGGAATGAAGGAGAGGGTAATAAATATCCTCATATTACTAGTGACGGTGAGGAGAAGACTCTAGGGCTGAAGTTGATGTGGTTGGTATTAGTAGTAGAAGCAGTAATGGTGAAGCAGCCTGTGGGATTAGTGTTACGGGAGTGGTAGAGGAAGTATTTGAGAGTGTCCAGACTAGCAGTCAAGGGAACCCACACCAATCCTCTGGTGATGGGAGTCCTCCTCCCCTTCTCTTCACTACAGTGTACAAGTGGAACATGATCCTGAAGAGGCCAGAACTGGGGTTTGGGGTAAGCATGCCCAGAATTAATACCTCCACCACCAACATAGATCAGCTTCCTATGCCTGCTGCTACTGCTGCCATTCTGCCTTCTTCAGGTCTAAAAGAAATGACAAGTGTGACATTAGGGAACCCTCTGTCACATTGCTTGTCACCTCATCCAAGCAGCAGAGAAATGTCTGTAATAGAGCAGCAGCACATAGAGACTAGTGGTGATGATGATGGTGGAGAAGCTGGGGTGTAAAAAACATTGATGTTCTTTTTAGCAGAAACTGAGAAGGAAAGGGAGACAGGGATGAGGATGGGCATCACCACTACAATAGCAATGAGCTTTTGTAATTTGCAGAATTTGCAGCTGCTCTAATTTCTGCTTCTGTTGAGATGCAAGGGCAGCGGGATGCTGAGGAGCAAGCTAGTGTGCCATAGACCACCGTGGACACAGTGGGAATGTAGTCAACAAGTGATGAGGGACTAGGACAGGTTACAATTGCCAGCAGTAGCAATACTCCTTGCAGTGCTAATTCTAAGGCAGTAGCAGCAACAGCAGCAACATCATCCTCTTCCACAGACAGTGACAGGGAATGTGGAGGAGAAGAAGAAAAAGGCCATTCTACTGTACATGCTCCCTATCCCTATCCCCAGAAGTCATGGGTGTGGAACACACCTTGGCACAACCTCCCTGATATCACACATGAAACACAGACACCATGACATTTATGTCAGATATGTTAAAAACAAACACCAATCACATAAATCAAGCACCACTGTTACTGTACCCCCTAACTCTCCAGAAAGGCAACAAGAGGTGAGGCGGAGATCAAAGAAGAGGAAGAATAGAGAAACCCATGCAGAGACTGGAAGTTCCATGACAAGTGAAACAACTAGCTCACCATCACCTTCTTCCTCTAGGGAAACAGCTACATCTTCTGCCAATCCACCTCATTCATCTTTACCTCCCCCACCAAATGATAGCCACTCTGTTGATATTAGGATGTAGCAGTTCGTCTCCACCCACTGCACACTGTGCAGTGCACTGACCACACATGCCAGTGTGGTGGAGAAGAATCGCAAGCAGGGCATCAAGCGGCAGCTGAGGAGATTTCATCCTGCAGAATATGTTAGGATGCTGGCAGGGAGGGTTCATCATTACTATTAAACTGTCAGCAAGTTGTCATGTGTCCTTAGCTGGGTGTGGACAAGGGCTATAGTGACAGCAGCAGTACTATGATTCTGGTGTCATGGTGTTTGGATACAGTTGTGCCCCCAGATGTTATTTACCACACACACACTGTGCACATTGCAGCTGCTGATCAGAGCCACATTTCCTGCTCTCAAAGGAAAAATGTATATTTTAATAACAACGCACCCATGATTTTGGAGGAGGGGCAGGTGGAGTAGAATTACTGGCCAACTTCTTCTTTTCTCCACATAGACTGAGGGTTACTTATTGTGCTGCTACTGCCTCAGACGCATCAGTGGAGCTAGTCGTGGGCGGCAAGTGGAACCTTCATCATCCATCAACCATGTTACTGCTGTTATTGATCCCATTCCTTTTCAGCTGCATAATCTTCCTGATGCTTAAACAACTCAGCAGCAGCAGCAGTAGCAAGAACATCAGTTGTAAATTCCGCATCTATATCAGGGTACTTGACAATGGCGACTGGCCAACACTAGGCCAGTAGGGCATTTTTTATCTTAGGGCTTGTGCTTTAAAAATAAAAAGATAAATAAAAACATAGTCCCACAAAAAGATAAACTATTTTTGGGGGTTTGTTTCTAACAAGTCTAAGTACTACAAATCAATGTCTCCTTGGGGCTTGGGCTTCTAACAACAAATCTAACAAATCATCCTCTACAAAATACTCTATTAAGTCAAGTATCAGTTCACCCCAGTTGCAGCTTATGTCAGGGAGTTCCTGTCTCTATCACTTTAAATACAAATTATTTATTTTATTTATTTATTTTATTAACTGTCCCCCCAATACCAGTCAAGAAACCCCCCCAAAACAAATTCCAACTGATTCATTCCCCAGACTCCACCCACCATCACAGGCACCCTCCTCAGACCCCTTTTATACCATGTTTTATGGGGTATTGTATTTTTTATTAACTGCCCCCCAAACCCAGTAAACAAACCCCCCCAAAAAAAATTCCCTGTTCAACTGATTCTTTCCCCCATTCTCCACCAACATAGGCACCCTCATGCCCCTTTTATACTATGCCTTTGGGAAATAAAATAATATTTGTTTTGTGCTGTGTGTAAATTTGATATCCGTTGCTCTGTTCTCCTCCTTTGGAGCTCTCCGATGCCCTATGGGCTTTTGCTCTGCTCTGGCCGCTTCCGGGTTTGTCCCTAGTGTCGCCTCATCCGGCAGCATCTATATCTGGACTTCCTGGACTGTAGTGGGTGCACTCAGATAGTGTTCCCCAGCATGTGTTCTCTGTGAAGTTCTGCCTAGCATCCTAGCCTTGCTATATATAGTTTATAGCCTCCTTTCCGATTTCTCCTCTCCAAGTATTGGTACAAGTACCTTTTTAGCTGTTCCAGTTCTTCTGCACATCTTCTGGACAGGTCTGTTCTCTCCTCCTAGGAGATAATATATATTTCTTGCATTAAGGTATTGTTTTGCTTGGAGAGTTAAGTCTATAGGCCCCAGCTCCCCATCCACTCACTCTATTCTTTGTACCCTAACCATCACTCTCCCCTACAGGAGGGAAGGTGCCTGTGCCTGTGGAGGTTCCATCCAGGGCTCACTTCCAGCTCCTCTGGGGTTTGTCATCCAGCCTTGCAGCTGGCAACTTTAACCAGCCCAGGCCACTGCACGGTACCTGTTCTGTGCCTTCTCAGCAGGTTGTTGCCTTCCATCACCCTAGCTCCCTAGGGAACCTGCGTTCCTATCGTTATTTCTCTGTAAGCAAATGAGCAGAGGCTTCAAGAGCTTGATACTATGTTCACTGTATTTTTCAAAACTGGTGACTGTAGTTTTGACAGCACAGTTTGTTATTCTATTAACTTTGCTGTCAAAATCCACCGCTACATAAAAATGTCCAACTGGAGCAAAATTTGAGCCCACTGGACACCACGTAAAATTAGTTGAATTTGGTATCCTTCATTTCAACTCATGTTAAGGAATGCATTTTTTTATTACGTCAAAACTATGCCATGAAAAGGAGGCGCAGATCCCTAAAGTGAGGTGAAAACCACTGGTGTGTGTTAGAAAAGTGGTTTCCAAAACACACTGGTGCTTGAAACCAAAATAAGATTAACCCTATGAATGTCAGTGGGGTATGCAACACACTGCACAGAACTGTGTACCCCACTGGCATTCACAGGGTTAATCACACTAAAGTTAACACATATACATTAAAAAAAAAAAAAAAACCTTACCTTTAATCTCCAGCGGGGTCTTCGGCACTAGGGATGGGTGTAAATTTTCGCTTCAAACCAAAATCGGTGAATAATTGCACTTCCCGTTTGGTGAATAATTTCCTGAGAAAAGTGCAATTTTTCCTCTTTTTCGCCTAGCTCATTCTATTGAAATCAACGGGACCATTGAATTTACAACCAACACGTAGCAAATGTTATTTTATTTCCCAAAGCCATAGTATAAAAGGGGATATGATGGTGCCTGACTGTGTTGGTGAAGTGTGGGGAAAGAATCAGTTGAGCAGGGAATGTTTTTTGGGGGGATTTGTTTACTGGGTTTGAGGGGGCAGTTAATAAAAAATAAATACTAAACACAATTTAAAACCCCCATAAGACATGTTATAAAAGTTGTCTGAGGAGGGTGCCTGTGTTGGAGGGTGGAGTCTGGGGAAAGAATCAGTTGAACAGGGAATTTGTTTTGGGGGGTTTGTTGACTGGTATTGGGGGATAGTTAGTAAAAAATGAATACTTAAAATATGAATTGTGTACATAAAGTGATAGAGACAGGGATCCCCTGATGTAAGCTGCAACAGGGGTATAGTAATATGTGATAATATTCTGTAGAGGATGATTTGTAAGATTTGTTGTTAGGGGCCCAAGCCTTGAGGAAACATTGATTTGTAGGATTTAGACTTGTTTGGCACAAGCCCTTAGGGTTATAAAAGACTGACTTGTAGGACTTAGACTTGTTTGGCAAAAGCCCTATGGAAACATTGATTTATAGCACTTAGGCTTGTTTGGCACAAGCCCTAAGGAAACATTGATGTGTATTACTTAGGCTTGTTAGAATCAAGCCCCCAGAATATTGTTTATTGTTTTTTAGCCCTATGTTTTCTTTTGTTTTTTAAAGTACAAGCCCTGAGAAAAAAAACCTACAGGCCTAGTGCCAGCAGGTTGGCCAGTGGCCACTGGTCATTGTCAAATGCCCTGATATAAATGCAGAGTTTGCAACTGTTCTTGCTGCTGCTGCTGAGTTGTTGAAGTAGCAGGATAATTAGGCAGCTCAAAAGGAATGGCATCAACAACAACAGTAACATGGGTGATGGATGATGAAGGTTCCACTTGCCACAACTAGATCCAGTAATGCGCCTGAAGCAGTAACAGCACAATAACTAGCTCTCAACCCTTCCAGTATATGTGGAGAAAAGAAGAAGTTGGCCAATAATGCTTCTCCACCTGCTTCTCCTCCAAAATCATGGGTGTGTTGAGAATATACATTTTTCCCTGGAAATCAGAAACTGTGCCTCTCACATCATCAACTGCAATATGCACAGTGACTGGGAAGTGGAACAATGGGTACATCTGCACTCACATGAAACACCTGGCACAATTCTATCCAAACACTATGACTCCCGATGTGAAATCCTCCCACCAGAAACCAAGTACTGCTGTTGTCACTATATCACTTGTCCACACCCTTCTAAGGACACATGACATGACAGTTTAATAGTAATGATGAACCCTCCCTGCCACCAGTTAAGCATATTCTGTGGGATGGAATCTCCTCAGATACTGATTTTTGCCCTGCTTGAGATTCTCCTCCACCACACTGCCATGTGTGGTCAGTGCACCACACAGTGTGCAATGGGTAGACACGAACTGCCACATCCTAACAGCTACAGAGTGGCTGCTATCATTTGGAGGTGGAGGTAATGATGAACGAGGTGGATTGGTAGAAGATGTAGTTACCCTAGAGCTGGGTTGCTCTCTTCTTCCTCCTGTTTGATCTCTATCTCACCTCGTGTTGCCTTTCTGGAGAGTCAGGGGATACAGCAACAGTGGTACTAGATTTCTGTAGTGGGTGTTTGGCTTTAATATGTTTGACATAAATGTCATGGTGTCTGTGTTTCATGTGTGTTATCAGGGCAGTTGTGCTAAGGTGTGTTCCCTCCTTTCTCCTTCTCACCAACTTGTCACAAATTATGCATAATGCCATTGTTGATGACTGCACTGTGCCTGCCCCAAAAGAAAAATAGTTCCACACCCATGACTTCGGGGGAGAGGAAAAAGGTGGAGAAGAATGGTCTCTTTCTTCTTCTCCTTCACATTCCCCTTCACTGGCTGGGGCAGAGGATGATGTTAGTGATGATCGAGCACCCCAATGCTCGGGTGTTCGGGTGCTCTGACATAGCGCCCCCGGAGGCTCGAGTGCTCGGCCGAGCACCCGAGCCCCATTGAAGTCAATGGGAGGACTCGAGCATTACACCAGGCACCCCCTGCTCTGATGAGGAGAGGGTGCCTGGTCCATAGGAAAAGGGCAGAAAATGATGGAAACACCACAGAAATGGTTCAGGGACAGCATAGGGAGGATGTCTGGATGCATCTTGGACTCCAACATCGCTGCTGGGAACGATCTTTCGCCCGTAGTACGCCATTTTTACAGACTGACCGTAAAACACACAAAAAGGCAGATAAAAACGACTTTAGGCGAAAAATTGTTACCAAACAGTATTTGCTGTATATTTACTTGTATATCATCTGCAAATTCTGCAAAAAATTTCATCGATTTTTCTGAACTGGGGCCATGATTAAGAGGGAAACGTGCGCAGAGGCAAATTCTCCCAAAAATTTCCTCGATTTTTCTGAACTGAGGCCATGATTAAGAGGGAAACGTGCGCAGAGGCAAATTCTCCCAAAAATTTCCTCGATTTTTCTGAACTGGGGCCATGATTAAGAGGGAAACGTGCGCTGAGCCGACCATCTAAAACATTATGGGTGAGGGTCTGCTGCGGAGCTGACCATCCTAAACATTATATGCGAAGGCCCGCTAGTGAGCTGACGCTATAAAACATTATATGAGAGGGCCCGCTAGAGAGCTGACCCAATAAAACATTATATGAGAAGGCCCGCTGGTGAGCTGACCTATACAAAAATTGTCAAACAGGGCCCGCTGGTGAGCTGGCCCTATATAAAAATTATATCACAGGGCCCGCTGGTGAGCTGGCCCTATATAAAAATTATATCCCAGGGTATATGGAAGAGAGTCAACCATATACCCATTTTTTGGGTGGAAGGGGTGAATGGGAATACAGAGTATTCCCATCATTGTAAATAACATATATAAAGTGTCTTTATGTTCCCCCGGGGCTTTCCTCCAGTGGAGTGGAGAAGTCAGGGGAAATCCAGGCCTTGTTCATTTTTATAAGTGTCAACCTATCAGCATTTTCGGTGGAAAGGCGGATACGCTTATCTGTTATGATGCCACCAGCAGCACTAAATACCCGCTCAGACAGAACGCTGGCGGCAGGGCAGGCCAGCACCTCCAAGGCGTAGAGTGCCAGTTCATACCACGTGTCCAGCTTGGACACCCAGTAGTTGTAAGGCACAGAGGGATAATTGAGGACGCTGACACGGTCTGCTACGTACTCCTTCACTATTTTCTATAACTTTTCCCTCCTTGTGACACTAGGCTGCGCATCAGGGTGAGGGTGCTGGCGGGGTGTCATGAAGGTGTCCCACGCCTTGGAGAGTGTTGCCCTGCCTTTGTCGGAACTGCTGTGTGCTCCCCTTTTCTCCCCTTCTCGGTTGGCCAAGGTAGCACGTACTCTGCCGCCAGCGTTGTCAGATGGAAAATTTTGGAGCAATTTTTCGACAAGAACCTTCTGGTATTGCACCATTTTGCTTGTCCTCTCCACCGGAGGAATGAGAGATGAGAAATTCTCTTTGTAGCGGGGGTCCAGAAGGGTGAACACCCAGTAATCCGTGTTGTCTAAAATGCGTATAACGCGTGGGTCACGGGAAAGGCAGCCTAACATAAAGTCAGCCATGTGTGCCAGAGTACCAACAGGCAAGATTTCGCTGTCCTCACCAGGAGGATGACTCTCAATCTCCTCATCCTCTTCCTCCTCTTCTGCCCACCCACGCTGAAGAGATGGAACTAAAGTTCCATGGCTACCCTCTGTAGCGGAGGCAACCGTGTCTTCCTCCTCCTCCTCCTCCTCCTCCGCCTCCTCCAATTGTCGCTGAGAAGACGAAGTGAGGGTGCTCTGGCTATCACCTTGTGTAAGCTCTTCCTCCCGCATTTCCACCTCTTCCACATGCAAAGCGTCGGTTTTAATTGTGAGCAGCGAGCGTTTCAGTAGACACAGAAGTGGGATGGTTACACTGATAATAGCGTTATCGCCGCTCACCATCTGTGTCGATTCCTCAAAATTGCGTAAAACCTCGCAGAGGTCTGACATCCATTCCCACTCCTCACTTCTGATTACAGGAAGTTGAACGGAGAGGCGACGACCGTGTAACAGCTGGTACTCCACTACTGCCCTCTGCTGCTCACAAAGCCGGGCCAACATGTGGAAGGTGGAGTTCCAGCGCGTGCTCACGTCACACAGCAGCCGGTGAGCTGGCAATTGTAAGCGCTGCTGCAGCTTCAACAGGCCGGCTGAAGCTGTAGATGACTTACGGAAATGTGCACACACGCGGCGCACCTTGGTCAAGAGATCATGCAAATTGGGGTAGGTTTTTAGAAATCGCTGAACCACTAAATTAAATACATGCGCTAGGCATGGTATGTGTGTGAGCTTGCCGAGCTCCAAAGCCGCCACCAAGTTACGCCCATTATCACACACAACCATGCCTGGTTGCAGGTTGAGTGGCGAGAGCCACTGCTCGGTCTGGTGACTAATCCCCTGCAACAGCTCTGAGGCCGTGTGCTGTTTGTCCCCAAGGCAGATCAGCTTCAGCACGGCCTGCTGACGCTTCCCCACTGCAGTGCTACACTGCTTCCAGCTACCGGCTGATGGGTGAGTGGCGCTGCGCGCAGAGAATTCGGAGGTGGAAACGGAGGAGGAGGAGCCAATAACGTAGGTGCTGGCGGAAACCCTGATGGAGGTAGGGCCCGCAATCCTCGGCGTGGGTAGCACCTGTGCCATCCCAGGGTCCGAGTCGCTCCCAGCCTCCACGACATTCACCCAGTGTGCCGTCAGGGAAATGTAGCGTCCCTGGCCACAAGCACTTGTCCATGTGTCAGTCGTTAAGTGGACCTTCCCAGTAACTGCGTTGGTCAGGGCACGGGTGATGTTACGGGACACATGGTGGTGTAAGGCGGGGACGGCACACCGGGAAAAGTAGTGGCGGCTGGGGACTGCGTACCGAGGGACAGCTGCTGCCATCAGGCATCAAGGACTCAGTCTCCACAAGCCTAAATGGCAGCATTTCGATGGCCAGTAATTTGGAAAGGTGTGAGGTTAGTGCTATGGCCTGTGGGTGGGTGGCTGGGTATTTTCGCTTGCGCTCAAATGCCTGGGGTAACGACATTTGGACGCTGTGCTGGGACAGGGAAGTGGATGTGGTCGCTGATGGTGCTTCAGATGGTACAGGTGCAGGGCGGGAGGTATGCGGGCCTGCACCTTCGACAGGCGATTGGCCGGCACCGAAAACAGGGGAAGAGGAGGCAGTGGTGTGGCCTGCAGACACAGATTGGCGATCCGGGCGTTCCTCCCACTTATTACGGTGCTTGGATGCCATGTGTCGGATCATGCTGGTGGTGGTGAGGTTTCTAGTGTTCATGCCTCGGCTCATTCTGGTGTGGCACAGGTTGCAAACTACAATTCTTTTGTCGTCCGCACTTTCCTTAAAAAAACGCCATACCGCGGAACACCTACCCCTTGGCAAGGGAGATTTACGCAAGGGGGTGCTCCGTGGAACATTTGCGGGCCGGTTTGGTGCGGGCCGCCTTCTTTCTGTAGCCACACCACTGCCTCTTCCAGCCTGTTGCGGTGCTGCAGATGGCTCACCCTCAGGACTGCTGTCATCGCTCGGCTCTCCACCTTCCCAGGTGGGGTCAGTCACCTCATCGTCCACCAAGTCCTCCTCCACTTCCTCACTCTGATCATCCTCCTCATGTCTTGATCCCACCACATACTCAGTCATTGACAACTGTATATCATCCTCCTCATCAAGGTCTTGAGACAGTAATAGTGGTTGATTTAATGGCAACTGTGTCTCATCATCATCATCATCCACTTCCTTTGACCTTAAATGCCGTTCCCCTCTGTCATCTTCTTGTGATTGGGTACCCTCTAGAGGTTGTGAATCAGGGCACAAGATGTCATGTTCCTCTGCAAGCGTGCTTGGAGAGAGGTTCAAATTAAGGACTGGTGATGAGACGAGCTCCTCACTATATCCCAGTGTGGGATCACTTCTTTGACCAGATCCTCTATGGTGGGAGGAAGGATAATCAGGGTGAGGATTATGTTGACCAGACTCTTGGCTACTGAGAGTGGACTTGGTGGAAGACAGGGTGGTGCTTAACCGACTGGAAGCAGTATCAGCTGAAATCCAACCGACCACCTGTTCGCAGTGGTCTGACCTCGAGAGTGATGTCCTGCGACGCCCTGTAAACTGAGACATGAAGCTAGGTATGGTGGATGTCTTTCTGTCTTGTGCTCTGGCACCAGGCACAGTTTCTACGCGTCCTGACCCGCGCCCTGAACTATCAGGATCACGTCCACTTCCCCGTTCCTTTTTACCTGCCTTCTTCATATTACACGGAATATGTGCTGCAAATCTGCAACTTTGCACAGTAAACAGAATGTTCTCCTAATACGCAACTTTGCACACTAAACAGAATGTGCTTCTTATCTGCGGCTACGCACAGTGAATGGAATATGTGGCTTTGATATTTTACAGTTTGCACAGTTAACAGAATGTTCTCCTAATATGCAACTTTGCACACTAAACAGAATGTGCTTCTTAACTGCGGCTCGGCACAGTGAATGGAATATGTGACTTTGATATTTTACAGTTTGCACAGTTAACAGAATGTTCTCCTAATATGCAACTTTGCACACTAAACAGAATGTGCTTCTTATCTGCGGCTACGCACAGTGAATGGAATATGTGACTTTGATATTTTACAGTTTGCACAGTTAACAGAATGTTCTCCTAATATGCAACTTTGCACACTAAACAGAATGTGCTTCTTAACTGCGGCTACGCACAGTGAATGGAATATGTGACTTTGATATTTTACAGTTTGCACAGTTAACAGAATGTTCTCCTAATATGCAACTTTGCACACTAAACAGAATGTGCTTCTTATCTGCGGCTAGGCACAGTGAATGGAATATGTGACTTTGATATTTTACAGTTTGCACAGTTAACAGAATGTTCTCCTAATACGCAACTTTGCACACTAAACAGAATGTGCTTCTTAACTACAGCTCGGCACAGTGAATGGAATATGTGACTGACATTTTACACTTTGCACAGTAAACAGAATGTTCTCCTAATACGCAACTTTGCACACTAAACAGAATGTGCTTCTTAACTGCGGCTACGCACAGTGAATGGAATATGTGACTTTGATATTTTACAGTTTGCACAGTTAACAGAATGTTCTCCTAATATGCAACTTTGCACACTAAACAGAATGTGCTTCTTATCTGCGGCTACGCACAGTGAATGGAATATGTGACTTTGATATTTTACAGTTTGCACAGTTAACAGAATGTTCTCCTAATATGCAACTTTGCACACTAAACAGAATGTGCTTCTTATCTGCGGCTACGCACAGTGAATGGAATATGAGACTTTGATATTTTACAGTTTGCACAGTTAACAGAATGTTCTCCTAATATGCAACTTTGCACACTAAACAGAATGTGCTTCTTATCTGCGGCTAGGCACAGTGAATGGAATATGTGACTTTGATATTTTACAGTTTGCACAGTTAACAGAATGTTCTCCTAATATGCAACTTTGCACACTAAACAGAATGTGCTTCTTAACTGCGGCTACGCACAGTGAATGGAATATGTGACTTTGATATTTTACAGTTTGCACAGTTAACAGAATGTTCTCCTAATATGCAACTTTGCACACTAAACAGAATGTGCTTCTTATCTGCGGCTAGGCACAGTGAATGGAATATGTGACTTTGATATTTTACAGTTTGCACAGTTAACAGAATGTTCTCCTAATATGCAACTTTGCACACTAAACAGAATGTGCTTCTTAACTGCGGCTCGGCACAGTGAATGGAATATGTGACTTTGATATTTTACAGTTTGCACAGTTAACAGAATGTTCTCCTAATATGCAACTTTGCACACTAAACAGAATGTGCTTCTTAACTGCGGCTACGCACAGTGAATGGAATATGTGACTTTGATATTTTACAGTTTGCACAGTTAACAGAATGTTCTCCTAATACGCAACTTTGCACACTAAACAGAATGTGCTTCTTAACTGCGGCTACGCACAGTGAATGGAATATGTGACTTTGATATTTTACAGTTTGCACAGTTAACAGAATGTTCTCCTAATATGCAACTTTGCACACTAAACAGAATGTGCTTCTTATCTGCGGCTACGCACAGTGAATGGAATATGTGACTTTGATATTTTACAGTTTGCACAGTTAACAGAATGTTCTCCTAATATGCAACTTTGCACACTAAACAGAATGTGCTTCTTATCTGCGGCTAGGCACAGTGAATGGAATATGTGACTTTGATATTTTACAGTTTGCACAGTTAACAGAATGTTCTCCTAATATGCAACTTTGCACACTAAACAGAATGTGCTTCTTATCTGCGGCTAGGCACAGTGAATGGAATATGTGACTTTGATATTTTACAGTTTGCACAGTTAACAGAATGTTCTCCTAATATGCAACTTTGCACACTAAACAGAATGTGCTTCTTAACTGCGGCTCGGCACAGTGAATGGAATATGTGACTTTGATATTTTACAGTTTGCACAGTTAACAGAATGTTCTCCTAATATGCAACTTTGCACACTAAACAGAATGTGCTTCTTAACTGCGGCTACGCACAGTGAATGGAATATGTGACTTTGATATTTTACAGTTTGCACAGTTAACAGAATGTTCTCCTAATACGCAACTTTGCACACTAAACAGAATGTGCTTCTTAACTGCGGCTACGCACAGTGAATGGAATATGTAACTTTGATATTTTACAGTTTGCACAGTTAACAGAATGTTCTCCTAATATGCAACTTTGCACACTAAACAGAATGTGCTTCTTATCTGCGGCTACGCACAGTGAATGGAATATGTGACTTTGATATTTTACAGTTTGCACAGTTAACAGAATGTTCTCCTAATATGCAACTTTGCACACTAAACAGAATGTGCTTCTTAACTGCGGCTACGCACAGTGAATGGAATATGTGACTTTGATATTTTACAGTTTGCACAGTTAACAGAATGTTCTCCTAATATGCAACTTTGCACACTAAACAGAATGTGCTTCTTATCTGCGGCTAGGCACAGTGAATGGAATATGTGACTTTGATATTTTACAGTTTGCACAGTTAACAGAATGTTCTCCTAATATGCAACTTTGCACACTAAACAGAATGTGCTTCTTATCTGCGGCTACGCACAGTGAATGGAATATGAGACTTTGATATTTTACAGTTTGCACAGTTAACAGAATGTTCTCCTAATATGTAACTTTGCACACTAAACAGAATGTGCTTCTTATCTGCGGCTAGGCACAGTGAATGGAATATGTGACTTTGATATTTTACAGTTTGCACAGTTAACAGAATGTTCTCCTAATATGCAACTTTGCACACTAAACAGAATGTGCTTCTTAACTGCGGCTACGCACAGTGAATGGAATATGTGACTTTGATATTTTACAGTTTGCACAGTTAACAGAATGTTCTCCTAATATGCAACTTTGCACACTAAACAGAATGTGCTTCTTATCTGCGGCTAGGCACAGTGAATGGAATATGTGACTTTGATATTTTACAGTTTGCACAGTTAACAGAATGTTCTCCTAATACGCAACTTTGCACACTAAACAGAATGTGCTTCTTAACTACAGCTCGGCACAGTGAATGGAATATGTGACTTTGATATTTTACACTTTGCACAGTAAACAGAATGTTCTCCTAATACGCAACTTTGCACACTAAACAGAATGTGCTTCTTAACTGCGGCTACGCACAGTGAATGGAATATGTGACTTTGATATTTTACAGTTTGCACAGTTCACAGAATGTTCTCCTAATATGCAACTTTGCACACTAAACAGAATGTGCTTCTTATCTGTGGCTAGGCACAGTGAATGGAATATGTGACTTTGATATTTTACAGTTTGCACAGTTAACAGAATGTTCTCCTAATATGCAACTTTGCACACTAAACAGAATGTGCTTCTTATCTGCGGCTACGCACAGTGAATGGAATATGAGACTTTGATATTTTACAGTTTGCACAGTTAACAGAATGTTCTCCTAATATGCAACTTTGCACACTAAACAGAATGTGCTTCTTATCTGCGGCTAGGCACAGTGAATGGAATATGTGACTTTGATATTTTACAGTTTGCACAGTTAACAGAATGTTCTCCTAATATGCAACTTTGCACACTAAACAGAATGTGCTTCTTAACTGCGGCTACGCACAGTGAATGGAATATGTGACTTTGATATTTTACAGTTTGCACAGTTAACAGAATGTTCTCCTAATATGCAACTTTGCACACTAAACAGAATGTGCTTCTTATCTGCGGCTAGGCACAGTGAATGGAATATGTGACTTTGATATTTTACAGTTTGCACAGTTAACAGAATGTTCTCCTAATATGCAACTTTGCACACTAAACAGAATGTGCTTCTTAACTGCGGCTCGGCACAGTGAATGGAATATGTGACTTTGATATTTTACAGTTTGCACAGTTAACAGAATGTTCTCTTAATACGCAACTTTGCACACTAAACAGAATGTGCTTCTTATCTGCGGCTACGCACAGTGAATGGAATATGTGACTTTGATATTTTACAGTTTGCACAGTTAACAGAATGTTCTCCTAATATGCAACTTTGCACACTAAACAGAATGTGCTTCTTAACTGCGGCTCGGCACAGTGAATGGAATATGTGACTTTGATATTTTACAGTTTGCACAGTTAACAGAATGTTCTCTTAATACGCAACTTTGCACACTAAACAGAATGTGCTTCTTATCTGCGGCTACGCACAGTGAATGGAATATGTGACTTTGATATTTTACACTTTGCACACTAAACAGAATGTTCTACTAATCTGAAACTTTGCACACTAAACAGAATGTGCTGCTAATGTGCAACTTTGCACACTGAACAGAATGTGCTCTAATCTGCAACTTTGCACACTAAACAGAATGTGCTGCTAATCTGCGGCTAGGCACAGTGAACAGAATATGTGAAGTTTTTTTTTTTTATATCTCTGCCCCCCCAAACAAAATAAACTGCTGCCCCCACACACAGTAGTCCTAAAAAGGACTTTTGGGTCTTTTTTTTTTACAAATTCGCTTTTCTTCTCCCTACACTGACTTTCCCTTCCTATCCTCATCTCTCCCTGGCTAAGACTGAGCCGAACTCGCTGTTCAGGTGCTATACAGCACCCGATCACGGGTTCTGGCCAGCCAATCAGTGTAATGCCAGCAGCCAACATGGCTGCTGGCAGTACACTGATGTCAGAGCCTCCCTGCACGTTTATTGGCTGCGCAGCAGCCGCGAAACGTGCGGGGAGGAGACCCGAACATGGCGGGCGAGCACATGCGGTACTCGTACGAGTACCGCCATGTGCCGAGCAGAGCGATGCTCGAGCCGAACCGAGCTTCGGCCGAGCATGCTCGCTCATCACTAGATGATGTTGCTGTTCTTGCTGCCACTGCCTCAGAATCAGCACTGTAACTAGGACCAGGAGTATTGCTGCTGTTGGCAAGTGTTATCTGTCCTAGTACTACATCATTTGTTCAGCCCATTCCCAGTGTATCCACAGTGGTCTGTGGCACAGTAGCCTGGTCCTCAGCATCCTGCTGCCCTTGCAACTCTAGCAGCAGGATTTAGAGTAGTTGCAAACTCTTCAAATTCCAAAAACTATCTCCCATTCCTTCTCAGTTTGGGCTAAAAAGGCCATCAATGTCTCTTCCACTCCAGCTTCTCCACCATCATCATCACCACCACCACCACCGCTCCCTCTCTGCTACTGCTGCTCTATTACAGGCATCTCACTGGTTGGAGGAGGGTCCCCTAATGTCACACTTGCCATTTCTTGGTGACCTGAAGAAGTTAGATTAGCAGAACTAGCAGCAGGCACAGGCAGCTGATCTGTGATCCTGGTTGTGGTGGTATTATTGCTACTAGGTTACAATTCTTCCTTCTTCAGGATCATGCTCCACCTGGACAGTGCCTTGGGGGGAAGGGGACTCCCAGGGTCAGGGGAATGGTGTGGGCTCCCTTGACCACTAGTCTGGATGCTCTGCATTGCTTCCCCTACTACTCCCCTAACGCTAGTCTTACCAGCTGCTTCACCATCACTTTTACTACCAGTATCACCAACCACATCAATTCAGTCCCTGAGTCTTCCTCCTCATCACAGTCACTAGTAATATGATGATCACCATCTCCTTCACTCCTAACACTCTGTTCAAGCTGCTGGACCCTCTTAGTAGTAGTACTAGTGACGGAACTGCTTGGGGATGGCTAGTGTGACTTAGGATCCCCTGTTGTCACAATTTGCATCATCTTCTCCTTCTCCCCTTCCTGAGAAGACACACTGGCAGCAGGTTCAGCACTGGCAGCAGGCACAGCACTGGTGGCATCAGGGGCAGCATTGGCAGCAGGCGCAGCTAGCCTGGCAGCAGGCACAGGCAGCTGACCTGTCCTGCTCTCACTACTACCCTTTTCTTCCTCCCTTGAGATTAATTTCTCCAAGATCCCTAGGGGTGATTTAGGGGGACTGGCCAGCATTGGGTATGTAGTGGTCACTTCCTCCTCCCCCTCAGGCTCAGTGGACACATATGGGTCTTCTAGCTCATCCTTTTATGATTCTTAAACTTGCTCATACTGATAGCAGCCACTATGAGCCTCTCCTGCCTTAAAGGGATAGTAATACTTCGTTTTAACTTTATTTTATTTTGTAGGCATTAAGAAAACACGAAGAATGATATAAGTCTTATATCTCAAACATTTATGGTTTATGAGATATTCACAAGCAAAGTTTCCCCCTCCCGCCCCTTTTACCTACTGTAAACAATCTCTTCTCAGATGTGGAATGCAGTCCATGGACTGGACAGATAACAGCAGGGGACACTCTTATTCCTATGAAAGCAATGAAATCCCTGCCCCCCTTGACAAGCTTTTCAGGTTTTTCCATTATCTTAATTGAAGATTGTCCCTCTCTGCAATCTACCTGGGCAGTGGGCACCTTTCTTCTGCTTTGGCTGAGCAGTAAAAGGGGCGGGAGGGGGACACTTTGCTTGTGAATATCTCTTAAACCATAAAGGGTTGAGAGATAAGACTTATATCATTCTTCATGTTTTTTTAATGACTACAAAATAAAATAAAGTTAAAATGAAGTATTACTATCCCTTTAATTTTGCTACTGACTCACAGCAGAACTCACTCTCACTCTGTAGCTGCTTCTATTGTGTTTCAGTTCCTGGAAAACTGCAAGTTTTTGTAGTGAAAAGGCGAAAAACACATTAATCAGGGGGTGAAAACTTTCTAGCCATTGAAAAATGGTGAAGAATTTTTGCCAATGGGCAAAAACGTCCAGCGAAAAAGCTGACAACAACCTTGTTTTTGCTATTTTTTTCACGGGAACACAACGGGACCTTCACCCATCCCCTATTCAGCACCCTGGCCAGCTACTGTCAGTCTTCTTGTTGAATCCTCTCTCTTCTGTCTAAAAAAAAATCCAATGAGAGTTCTTTTTTTAAATAAAATAAGGCATCCAAGAGGGTACCCCTCCGACACTCAGAGTTAACTGTGGCATCTCTTGGGGGCATTACTTTATTTAAAAGACAACTCTCATTGAATTTTTTTTTAACAGAAGAAACAAGACAGAAGAGAGACAGAAGAGAGATGATTCAACAAGAAGAGGGACAGTGGATGACAGGTTGGTGTTACATTTCTGGGTGTTAGCATAGTGTTAGGGGTAATACTATTAAGGTGTTATATTAGGGATAGTGTAGGGTCAGTGTTTGGGAGGGTGACTGTTTTGAGCTCACTCTCATTGTTGGACACTGTGTCAAACAAAGAGAGTTGGCTGTTTTCATTTGATGTTCACACAATTCACTCTATTTAATGTGAGTTGTGGGGGAAAAAATCGAGTGTTTGATCACAACTTGGGTTTTGCCTACCAATGCTTGTTGGTCAATATACCAGGCCAGCTATAGAATAGCTGCGGTACACCCACAGGCTGTTTAACCGGTAGGCATAGTATTGAGTCCCTTATGAGCCAAGCATTTGTTAATAAAGCTGACCTATGCACATGTAGATCCCCTTTGCAATCAAACACTTAAACATACAGGAGGATAGAACACAAAAGAAAACAACAAATAAAAAGAATTTGCATTTTTAACCCTTTATATGCCCACGACCACAACTCACAGGTACTTTTTTACCTGATTCTTTCAAACTTCACTTGTCTGCAAGCCACTTAACTTCTACTCACAATGAGCTTATGTCATCTGTTTTATGGGTCTTAATTGAGATGGAGTATTATGACATTGTGATCATCTGATCAGCCTGTGACTGAAAGGACTGTACCTACTGAATTATCTGTGACACTTGACGAAATACAGAAGTGACTGAAATTGTAATGTGTATCCCATTAAATATGTAAACCAGTAAGAAGTTAATTTAGAGCTTGTGGGAGGGCTTTGGGAGTTAGTGATAGGCTGCTGTGCACTCTATGCACTGTCTCTGCCTCTGCATGATTTCATGTGCAACTCTCTAATGAATGCAAGAACTACAAGCTACTGTTACTCTGTGTGACCGGATGCAGTGGATCAGAGGACCTGTGGAGGAATCAGCACAGGAAAGCTGTCTTCATTAAATGGTTTAAATATACAAAAGGTGAGTGCTATATCCTATATAATAATTCGCTAAATCGTGTGTAACGCCGCGACATGCGCAGTACACACTGCTGCGCGTGCTGCAGTCATGCGCAGTAGAGACTGCCTACGCAGCGACTGATACATAGCTGGGCGCTAGTAGTGTAATAAATGAATAATAAAATATGTGTGAAATAGCTGCTCCAAAACCCCTATCCAATCTGAGAGTTATAAATCTATAGGTAGAATAGGTGAGCACTATATAGTGTGAAAAATATAACATATCAATATAAATCAAATAATAAAGATATTTTACACACTTGACACTTATATAATCAATAATTTTAAATCTGATTAAAGAGTATGTAATATAATTCCTAATTTTCACTTCCAGGATAGATGTGAGACAAATATGTGAAAAAAGAAAGAAATACAAACCATGGCATGATCTGTGTTTACAAATACATTTTTAGCAAAAACCACGCAATACATCTTTCATAAATCATAAGCAGAAGTCCCAAAAGTTATATATCTCCACAAGTGTCTTTTGATAGTAGTATTCAAAATTTCTTGTTAATCTTGATATACAGTCTGCTAGTAGTATATCTGAATAAAGAGTGCAGTTCTTGTTAAACTCACTTGTATAGAATCACGCTTGACTGAACATAAAATAGTCAAGTCAAGCTGATGTTGCATGTGGAGTAATTTGTTCAGCTGCCCTCACTCAGCTATCCACAGAATTTTAAAGGTGCACTTCAGAAGCTGAAACACAATCTTTAGTACTCACATGTAGATGCTGGCCTTGGAAATCAGTTCAGTTCAGTTCAGTTTTCCCAGGACTTTAGAGGTTTGTGGGGAATTTTAAAACCGCCTGTACTCGGTCAACAGATATCCGGTCCAGAGAAAATAGTATCCAGAAGAAACTTTTGCTCTGAGTTAAGAGGTATAACAGTACATGGATATACACACATTGTGTAGTTGGAAAAAATATTTTATTTGAAACAAATTAAAATAAAATGATAACGCTATGGTTTTTATTTCTTTCCTTTTTCACATATTTGTCTCAAATGTATCTTGGGAGTGAAAATTACAAATTATACTATCTCCTCTAGAAAACTGTATTACATACTCTTTAATCAAATTTAAATGTATTGATTATATAAGTTTTGTATCAAGTGTGTCAAATATCTTTATTATTTGGTTTATATTGATATAAGCTATACTTTTTCACACTATATAGAGCTCACCCATACTGCAAATAGATCTTCATTAAATGTTAAATCTGTCTGCTTGCTCTTTTTCACTGTAATCGGTGAGGTATGTAGGCATTTCTCAGTTGTTCAGCACCAAACCCACTATTTTCTTATTGTTTACTGTTAATGTGTTCCTATTGGATGTCCTGTCTATCCTCACTCATCCCATTGGTTACTGTATACCAAACCCCCTCACCCTAACTGGTCAGTTGTTTTGGATACCAACCTTAAATGCCTATCATGTTTATTTTGTAGATAACACTATTCTTCTCTGTAAAATGTCTGTGTCTTTCCCCAATAAACCAGTTCTTCTTGTAGAATCTCCCTTGGTTAGTTTTTGGGTAAGTTTTCACTATTTACATAAGATCTAGAATTACTGTGAGATTTCAGGACATCCAGACCACCAGAAAGCAGCATAGTTCCATAAAGACACAGAAAAGGGACAACAACATTGATGGTACAGGAACAGACAACCTCAAAAAGGTCTGTTAAATCCTGGTACTGTCACACTAGGGGTGGGTGAAACTTTTTGTAATAAAAGTGTAGTGTGGATCTATTGTTATTGGTTGGATCAGGTTGTGGATTGGACTAGTGATGATATCTCCATCTTGTTGTATAGATTAAATATCTGTGTACTGTATGGATGGTGTTTTTTGTATAATATTCAAGTGTATATTAGTGTTGCAGACACTGCACTTGAGGGGTAAATTGATAGCTTGGTTCTAGTCAGGGGGAGTCTTCATTGGAGATCCATAGCTATGTGCACCCTAGCCAACATACTCACCTTCTGGCTTGATTGCTAAATGGTGGATAGTGTGGGGGTTGGGTTGAGTGCACACAGGAGTCCAGCGGGGTATTACAATCTGATGTGGAGGACCTGGCTCTCGATCTCCCATTCGAGAGTCAGTGGATTACATTAGGATCAGTCTATGAAGATTGTATTTACTTTTTAAATAAATTATTTTTTATTGTTTAAATATATTGCTTCTTTCTTTGTAACTGTCCACGTTAGCGCTCCTGTTTTGGTATTTCTCATGGTATCTTTCTTACCTGTTGGGAGACATAGGTTTTTTGTACAGCTGCTTGCTGTATAGTTTAGAGATACTGTATACTCCTTTGCGCTGCAATTTTGTTTTTGATATAACAATCATTATTTCAATCATCATTGCTTCCAAGTCTAACCCTCTCGTGGTGACCCTCACTATTATTGACTAAACAGCAACACAGGTCATCAACATCCATGGCCCTAGCTATTAGTTCTTCTGTTGCTGTTTGAAATGCACTGCTATTGACACCTACTTATAGTACTATTGCAAAAGTAGTAGTATATAGTAATAGTAGTAGCAGTCCCTCATGAACGTCTCAGTCTGTATCTAGAGTATAGAGTTACTTCACCAATGATCCAAAAAGCGAAATATGTTGCTGTCTGTTAAGAGTACATGATAGTAGTGTTGTAGGTGTATCAAGGAGTAGGACAACATTTCCTCTCTTACAATCCTATCTATTTTCCCTACTGCTATTATGGAAATACTAACCATGGAGGAGAATGACTCAGTCATATAGTTCCCACAATGCCAGACCTGCTGCTACCACCTTCATCACTGCTAGCAGTAGTCATGTTGTTAAAGCAATCAAGTTATGCAGTTCTTTATATGCTGCCAACTAACACATACTTAGTTCTTAGAATGAAGTAAAAAAACCTATACCTCTGTCACACTCACCGCCACAACCAACAAACTTGCCAAACTATTGGTGATTTACACTCTTCCCTATTCTTTTGTTGAAAACAGAGGTTTTAAACAACTGATGTTATTTGTTCCACCATGTCGACATATCCCACATTGTAATTGTTTTCTATGGAAGGATGTGCCAGGGTTGTACAAGCAGATGGTTGGTGTCATGTCCAAAAGGCTGGAAACACCCTAAAGCAAGGGGATTCACCTGACAACAGATATGGGGGAAAAGTGGAAAGGATACAGACTGTATGTCTGTCATTTCTCACTGTGTATATTTTTCATCAGTGAGCAGATGCATGCAGTGGCAGAAAGTCACCACCAATATTGCCCTGACTCAGACACAAGCAGTAAAACAAGCTGTAAGGTAGCCCATGTTATTGTCCTGCCACTTTTTGCATGCAGAGCTTTGAGAAACAATCTCACATATATGAAAATGTGTTAAACAGACTTCAGTGGGTCATATGTGAAAGCTGGCTTTATGTCTGCTAGCGCCAATAAATACCTGTGCAAAAGTATTGGTCAGAGATGCTCCACTGAGCTCATGAACCTGCAAGGATATGCAGACAGTTCATTAAGACTAGTGTCCTTCACCCAGGGTGTAATCTTTTTTAGCTTACAAGTGTCACACACCGAGAAGGAATATTCTGAAGCATATCAAACTGGTCCTTCCAAGATGACAGTCCAGCCACGGAATGCCAGACAATTCCTCTCTGAACAAGAGATGCATGTTTTGTCCTTATTGACCTTGTTTATGAGGTGAAGCTATTCCCTCTAGGCACATACAGCACATGCAGTACCAGTAGCACTGGGGCGGAGCAGGAGCAATTTGCACAGTTACCACCGTCTATAAAGGTTGGGTCCAGTGCTACTACGACTATTGATAAATGATGGCAAAAATGCAAGGCTATAATGGAATCAAACATATTTTGTATAATTTGTCTAGCAGTACTTTCTTTTCATTGTCTTTACCACCATCCACATCCTCCACCTTAAATTATTTGTATCTTTTTTATGTTGATGCTAATACAACCCTTTTATTACCAGATAAATGTGCAATGCATTGTAAATCAATGTGTTTCATACCCCGCTGGTCCTTAAAGGGTTACTATCCTCATCATCATCATCCATATCATCACATATTCACATCACCATACATTTTCACCATGCTAAATTTAACCTTTAATTTTTTTATAATCTTTACCACTGTATTTTCATGAATGCAATTTTAAACTGACAATACCAAAAGTAATAGTGTATTTTGGTTAAGAGTACACAAACATATAGAGCACTATTCAGTATTCACAGACACTCTCTTCAACAATATATAAAACTTCAGTTTCCACCTTTTAATGTATAATTTTTATTTGTCTTGTTCATTTCCGTTTTAAAATAACACTATCAGATTAATAGCTGTATGTATTTTGATTCAGACAGCAATGCATACTAGTCATACTCTTGTAATATACACATGCTACTACTGCAGCATGGTGGTGGAGGGAGGATAGATGTACTGGAGGAAAGGTGCACTGTAGAGCAGTAGCTTACTAGGTAAGCCTTTAAAAACAAATTGGTGAAAAATGGCACTTTACACTTGTAGAAAAATTTCCTCAGAAAAGTGCAATTTACCCCCTTTTTCACCTAGCTCATTGCATTGAAATTAATGGATAAAATATGTTTCCAAACCATGTGAACATTTTCTCTACTTTTCTACAGCCATATAACATTGTGTCAGGCTCTCACAGCATGTCATTCTGTGTTTGTGAGAGGAGAAAGCAGAATGTTTTTGAGCTAGAGAAGATAGACATATAAAGGAGAATTGAAGCTTAGTTTAGAGAGTCTTTTACGTAGGGCATTTGTTCTTTGTATTAGGGGCATCTGGGGGCACTCTGGGGGAGAAGAAGGGAGGAAGAAGGTTAACCCCAATACCCCAAAATATGGTGTGACTGGCAAGAAAAAGGCAACTGGGGTCCAAATTGCTTGCTGATTTTGCTTTTATTATCTCTTTGCTGGGGAAGTCTGGGGAAAGAAGTTGTTGATTTTGGTGTTTAGATTATATATCTATATATATATATATATATATATATATATATATATATATACTAGCAATGTGGGACGGCGTTGCCCGTCAGGATATATAGGGAATTAATGCACACACACGGATGCGAGACAAACACAGAGACACACACGTAAATGCACATGCATGCAATGAGATGCTTAAAGAGCGACAGTCATACACACATACATGCAGACACATAGATTGTGATACAGACATGCAACACACACAGTGAGAAACACACAGGCACACACAGAGACACACACACACACACACACACAAGTGAGTCATAAGGGGGTGACTTATGTGTCATTGTAATGAGTTTGTGTTTGTACTTATGCCTCCACTGTGGCATTCAGTCATATAGTTGAAATGCATGTGGTAATTGCACATACTATGGTGGAAGGTGGATCGTGCTGGCTCCCGGGATGTGAGTGACTGGCATTCATTCATGTAATTGAAATGCATGTGGTAATTGCACATACCATGGTGGAAGGTGGATCGTGCTGGCTCCCGGGGTGTGAGTGACAGTGAGACTATGGTAGAAGGTGGATCGTGCTGGCTACCGGGGTGTGAGTGACAGTGAGACTATGGTAGAAGGTGGATCGTGCTGGCTCCCGGGGTGTGATTACGTGTGAGTGATTGTGTTTGAGTGTGAGATTGAGTGATTGCGTGTGAGTGATAGAGTGAGTGTGTGTGATTGAGTGAGAATGTGTGAGTGAGAGTGTGTATGAAAGTGAGAGGGTGTGAATAATTGAGGGTGTGAATAATTGAGGGTGTGAATAATTGAGGGTGTGAGTGATTGAGGGTGTGAGTGATTGAGGGTGAGAGAGTGATTGAGGGTGAGAGTGTGATTGAGGGTGTGAGTGTGATTCAGTGTGAGTGTGATTGAGTGTGAGAGTGTGATTGTGATTGAGTGTGACTGCGAGACTGTAAGTGTGAGAGTGTGATTGAGTGTGAGACAGTGAGACTGTGAGAGCGTGAGACTGTGAGAGTGTGATTGAGTGATTGAGTGTGAGAGTGAGACTGTGTGAGAGTGTGAGTGTGATTGAGTGAGACTGTGAGAGAGTGAGAGTGTGTGAGTGTGATTGAGTGAGACTCTGAGAGTGTGATTGAGTGAGACTGTTTGAGTGTGATTGAGTGTGTGAGTGATTGGGTGTGAGACTGAGAGAGTGAGAGAGACTGTGTGAGAGTGTGAGAATGTGAGTGTGAGAGAGTGTGTGAGACTGTGAGAGTGTGAGAGAGTGTGAGACTGTGAGAGTGTGAGAGAGTGTGAGACTGAGAGAGTGTAAGAGAGTGTGACTGTGAGAGTGTGAGAGAGACTGTGAGAGTGTGAGAGAGACTGTGTGTGAGACTGTGAGTGCGAGACTGTGAGTGCGAGACTGTGAGTGAAACAGTGTGAGAGTGAGACTGTGAGAGAGAGACTGTGAGAGTGTGAGACTGTGAGAGCGTGCGAGACTGAGAGCGTGCGAGACTGTGAGAGCGTGCGAGACTGAGAGAGTGCGAGACTGAGAGAGTGCGAGTGTGTGAGACTGAGAGTGTGAATGTGAGAGAGTGTGTGTGAGAGAGTGTGTGTGAGAGTGTGTGTGTGAGAGTGTGTGTGAGAGAGTGTGTGTGAGAGAGTGTGTGTGAGAGAGTGTGTGTGTGAGAGTGTGTGTGTGAGAGTGTGTGTGTGAGAGACTGTGAGAGACTGTGAGAGAGACTGTGTGAGAGACTGTGAGACTGTGTGAGACTGTGAGAGACTGTGAGAGAGACTGTGAGAGAGAGTGTGTTTGAGACTGTGTGTGTGAGACTGTGTGAGTGTGTGAGACTGAGAGTTTTTGAGAGTGAGAGAGACTGTGAGACTGTGTGCGAGACTGTGAGTGCGAGACTGTGAGTGTGAGACTGTGAGTGCGAGACTGTGAGTGCGAGACTGAGTGCGACAGTGTGAGTGCGACAGTGTGAGAGTGAGAGTGTGAGACTGTGAGAGTGTGAGACTGTGAGAGACTGAGAGAGTGCGAGACTGAGAGAGTGCGAGACTGAGAGAGTACGAGTGTGTGAGACTGAGAGTGTGAATGTGAGAGACTGTGTGTGAGAGTGTGTGTGAGAGTGTGTGAGAGTGTGTGTGAGAGTGTGTGTGAGAGTGTGTGTGAGACTGTGTGTGTGTGAGACTGTGTGTGTGTGAGACTGTGTGAGACAGAGAGTGCGAGACTGAGAGTATGTGAGTGTGAGAGACAGAGTGTGAGACTGTGTGAGAGTGTGAGACTGTGTGAGAGTGTGAGACTGTGTGAGAGTGAGACTGTGAGAGAGTGTGAGACTGTGAGTGTGTGTGAGACTGTGAGTGCGAGACTGTGAGTGAGACAGTGTGAGAGTGAGAGAGAGAGACTGTGAGAGTGAGAGACTGTGAGAGTGAGAGACTGTGAGAGTGTGAGACTGTGAGAGCGTGCGAGACTGAGAGCGTGCAAGACTGAGAGAGTGCGAGACTGAGAGAGTGCGAGTGTGTGAGACTGAGAGTGTGAATGTGAGAGACTGTGTGAGAGACTGTGTGTGAGAGACTGTGTGTGAGAGACTGTGTGTGAGAGTGTGTGTGTGTGTGAGAGTGTGTGTGTGTGAGAGTGTGTGTGTGAGAGTGTGTGTGAGACAGTGAGAGTGTGAGAGTGTGAGACTGTGAGAGTGTGAGACTGTGTGAGACTGAGAGAGTGCGAGACTGAGAGAGTGCGAGACTGAGAGAGTGCGAGTGTGTGAGACTGAGAGTGTGAATGTGAGAGACTGTGTGAGCGAGTGTGTGTGTGAGCGAGTGTGTGTGTATGAGCGAGTGTGTGTGTGAGCGAGACTGTGTGAGTGTGAGACTGTGTGAGACAGAGTGCGAGACTGAGAGTATGTGAGTGTGTGAGACAGAGTGTGAGACTGTGTGAGAGTGAGAGAGTGAGACTGTGTGAGAGTGAGACTGTGTGAGAGTGAGACTGTGTGATAGTGAAACTGTGTGAGAGTGAGAGAGAGAGACTATGTGAGAGTGAGAGAGACTGTGAGAGTGAGAGAGAGACTATGTGAGAGTGAGAGAGAGACAGTGAGAGTGAGAGAGAGACTGTGAGAGTAAGAGACTGTGAGACTGTGAGTGTGAGACTGTGAGTGTGAGACTGTGAGTGTGAGACTGTGAGTGTGAGACTGAGTGAGACAGTATGAGAGTGAGAGAGAGAGAGACTGTGAGACAGAGTGTGTGAGACTGAGAGAGTGTGTGAGACTGAGAGAGTGTGAGAGACTGAGAGTGTGAGAGACTGAGAGACAGTGTGAGACTGTGAGACAGTGTGACACTGTGAGACAGTGTGAGACTGTGAGACAGTGTGACAGTGTGAGACCGTGTGAGACCGTGAGAGACCGTGAGACCGTGAGAGACCGTGAGAGAGTGTGAGACTGTGTGAGACTGTGTGAGACTGTAAGACAGTGTGAGACTGTGAGACAGTGTGAGACGGTGAGACAGTGTGACAGTGTGAGACCGTGTGAGACCGTGAGAGACCGTGAGACCGTGAGAGAGTGTGAGACTGTGTGAGACTGTGTGAGACCGTGAGAGACCCTGAGATAGTGTGAGACTGTGTGAGACTGTGTGAGACTGTGTGAGACCGTGAGAGACTGTGAGAGACCGTGTGAGACCGTGAGACTGTGTGAGACCGTGAGACTGTGTGAGACTGTGTGAGACTGTGTGAGACCGTGAGAGACCGTGAGAGACCGTGAGACTGTGTGAGACTGTGTGAGACTGTGTGAGACTGTGTGAGACCGTGTGAGACCGTGAGAGACCGTGAGAGAGTGTGAGACTGTGTGAGACTGTGTGAGACCGTGTGAGACCGTGAGAGAGTGTGAGACTGTGTGAGACTGTGTGAGACTGTGTGAGACTGTGTGAGACCGTGAGAGACCGTGAGAGACCGTGTGAGACCGTGAGAGACCGTGAGAGAGTGTGAGACTGTGTGAGACTGTGTGAGACTGTGTGAGACTGTATGAGACCGTCAGAGACCGTGAGACTGTGTGAGACTGTGTAAGACTGTGTGAAACCGTGTGAGACCGTGTGAGAACGTGAGAGACCGTGAGAGAGTGTGAGACTGTGTGAGACTGTGTGAGACTGTGTGAGACCGTGTGAAACCGTGAGAGAGTGTGAGAGAGTGTGAGAGAGTGTGACTGTGTGAGACCGTGTGAGACCGTGAGAGATCGTGAGAGACCGTGAGAGAGTGTGAGACTGTGTGAGACTGTGTGAGACCGTGAGAGACCGTGAGAGACAGTGTGAGACCGTGTGAGACCGTGAGACTGTGTGAGACCGTGTGAGACCGTGTGAGACCGTGTGAGACCGTGAGAGACAGTGTGAGATCGTGAGAGACCGTGAGAGACCGTGAGAGAGTGTGAGACTGTGTGAGACTGTGTGAGACCGTGAGAGACCGTGAGAGACCGTGAGAAAGTGTGAGACTGTGTGAGACTGTGTGAGACTGTGTGAAACTGTGTGAGACCGTGTGAGACCGTGAGAGACCGTGAGAGAGTGTGAGAGAGTGTGAGACTGTGTGAGACTGTGTGAGACTGTGTGAGACCGTGTGAGACCGTGAGAGACCGTGAGAGTGTGTGAGACTGTGTGAGACTGTGTGAGATCGTGTGAGACCGTGTGAGACCGTGTGAGACCGTGTGAGACCGTGAGAGACCGTGAGAGACCGTGAGACTGTGTGAGACTATGTGAGACTGTGTGAGACCGTGTGAGACCGTGTGAGACCGTGAGACTGTGTGAGACTGTGTGAGACTGTGTGAGACCGTGTGAGACCGTGTGAGACCGTGTGAGACTGTGAGAGACCGTGAGAGAGTGTGAGAGACCGTGAGACTGTGTGAGACTGTGTGAGACCGTGTGAGACCGTGAGAGACCGTGAGAGAGTGTGAGAGAGTGTGAGACTGTGTGAGACTGTGTGAGACCGTGTGAGACCGTGTGAGACCGTGAGAGAGTGTGAGAGAGTGTGAGAGAGTGTGAGAGAGTGTGAGACTGTGTGAGACCGTGTGAGACCGTGTGAGACCGTGAGAGACCGTGAGAGACCGTGAGACTGTGTGAGACTGTGTGAGACTGTGTGAGACCGTGTGAGACCGTGAGACCGTGAGAGACCGTGAGAGAGTGTGAGACTGTGTGAGACTGTAAGACAGTGTGAGACTGTGAGACAGTGTGAGACTGTGAGACAGTGTGACAGTGTGAGACCGTGTGAGACCGTGTGAGACCGTGAGACCGTGAGAGAGTGTGAGACTGTGTGAGACTGTGTGAGACCGTGAGAGACCCTGAGATAGTGTGAGACTGTGTGAGACTGTGTGAGACTGTGTGAGACCGTGAGAGACTGTGAGAGACCGTGTGAGACCGTGAGACTGTGTGAGACCGTGAGACTGTGTGAGACTGTGTGAGACTGTGTGAGACCGTGAGAGACCGTGAGAGAGTGTGAGACTGTGTGAGACTGTGTGAGACTGTGTGAGACCGTGTGAGACCGTGTGAGACCGTGAGAGACCGTGAGAGAGTGTGAGACTGTGTGAGACTGTGTGAGACCGTGTGAGACCGTGAGAGACCGTGAGAGACCGTGAGACTGTGTGAGACTGTGTGAGACTGTGTGAGACTGTGTGAGACTGTGTGAGACAGTGAGAGACCGTGAGAGACCGTGTGAGACCGTGAGAGACCGTGAGAGACCGTGAGAGAGTGTGAGACTGTGTGAGACTGTGTGAGACTGTATGAGACCGTCAGAGACCGTGAGAGAGTGTGAGACTGTGTGAGACTGTGTGAGACTGTGTGAAACCGTGTGAGACCGTGTGAGACCGTGAGAGACCGTGAGAGAGTGTGAGACTGTGTGAGACTGTGTGAGACTGTGTGAGACCGTGTGAGACCGTGTGAGACCGTGAGAGAGTGTGAGAGAGTGTGAGAGAGTGTGACTGTGTGAGACCGTGTGAGACCGTGAGAGATCGTGAGAGACCGTGAGAGAGTGTGAGACTGTGTGAGACTGTGTGAGACTGTGTGAGACTGTGTGAGATCGTGTGAGACCGTGAGACTGTGTGAGACTGTGTGAGACCGTGTGAGACCGTGAGAGACCGTGAGAGACCGTGAGAGACCGTGAGAGACCGTGTGAGATCGTGAGAGACCGTGAGAGACCGTGAGAGAGTGTGAGACTGTGTGAGACTGTGTGAGACCGTGAGAGACCGTGAGAGACCGTGAGAAAGTGTGAGACAGTGTGAGACTGTGTGAGACTGTGTGAAACTGTGTGAGACCGTGAGAGACCGTGTGAGACCGTGAGAGACCGTGAGAGACCGTGAGAGACCGTGAGAGACCGTGTGAGATCGTGAGAGACCGTGAGAGACCGTGAGAGAGTGTGAGACTGTGTGAGACTGTGTGAGACCGTGAGAGACCGTGAGAGACCGTGAGAAAGTGTGAGACAGTGTGAGACTGTGTGAGACTGTGTGAAACTGTGTGAGACCGTGAGAGACCGTGAGAGAGTGTGAGAGAGTGTGAGACTGTGTGAGACTGTGTGAGACTGTGTGAGACCGTGTGAGACCGTGAGAGACCGTGAGAGTGTGTGAGACTGTGTGAGACTGTGTGAGACCGTGTGAGACCGTGTGAGACCGGGAGAGACCGTGAGAGACCGTGAGACCGTGAGACTGTGTGAGACTGTGTGAGACCGTGTGAGACCGTGTGAGACCGTGAGACTGTGTGAGACTGTGTGAGACTGTGTGAGACTGTGTGAGACCGTGTGAGACCGTGTGAGACTGTGAGAGACCATGAGAGAGTGTGAGAGACCGTGAGACTGTATGAGACCGTGTGAGACCGTGTGAGACCGTATGAGACCGTGTGAGACCGTGAGAGACCGTGAGAGAGTGTGAGAGAGTGTGAGAGAGTGTGAGACTGTGTGAGACTGTGTGAGACCATGTGAGACTGTGTGAGACCGTGAGAGACCGTGTGAGACCGTGAGACTGTGTGAGACCGTGTGAGACCGTGTGAGACCATGTGAGACCGTGAGAGACCGTGAGACTGTGTGAGACTGTGTGAGACTGTGTGAGACTGTGTGAGACCGTGTGAGACCGTGTGAGACCGTGAGAGACCGTGAGAGACCGTGAGAGAGTGTGAGAGAGTATAAGACTGTGTGAGACTGTGTGAGACCGTGAGAGACAGTGAGAGACTGTGTGAGACCGTGTGAGACCGTGTGAGACCGTGAGAGAGTGTGAGAGAGTGTGAGAGAGTGTGAGATTGTGTGAGACTGTGTGAGACCGTGTGAGACCGTGAGAGACCGTGAGAGACCGTGAGACTGTGTGAAACTGTGTGAGACCGTGTGAGACCGTGTGAGACCGTGAGAGAGTGTGAGAGAGTGTGAGAGAGTGTGAGACTGTGTGAGACTGTGTGAGACCGTGTGAGACCGTGAGAGACCGTGTGAGACCGTGTGAGACCGTGTGAGACAGTGAGAGACCGTGAGAGAGTGTGAGAGAGTGTGAGACTGTGTGAGACTTTGTGAGACCGTGTGAGACCGTGAGAGACCGTGAGAGACCGTGAGAGAGTGTGAGACTGTGTGAGACTGTGTGAGACCGTGAGAGACCGTGAGAGACCGTGTGAGACCGTG
The DNA here is from genome assembly GCA_037306005.1 of Rhinophrynus dorsalis. NCBI lineage: Eukaryota > Metazoa > Chordata > Amphibia > Anura > Rhinophrynidae > Rhinophrynus > Rhinophrynus dorsalis. The sequence goes on along the minus strand of CM074725.1, from coordinate 96,354,336 downwards.
GGAGACCGTGGGAGACTGTGTGAGACTGTGTGAGACTGTGTGAGACTGTGACTGAGAGTGTGAGAGACTGAGAGTGTGAGAGACTGTGAGACAGTGTGAGACTGTGAGAAAGTGTGAGACTGTGAGACTGTGTGAGACAGTGTGAGACTGTGTGAGACTGTGAGACAGTGTGAGACAGTGAGAGACTACGAGAGAGTGTGAGACTGTGAGAGAGTGAGAGACTGTGTGAGACCGTGAGAGACCGTGAGACTGTGTGAGTGTGAGACTGTGTGAGACTGTGTGAGACTGTGTGAGACTGTGAGAGAGTGTGAGACTGTGTGAGTGTGAGACTGTGTGTGAGAGTGTGAGACTGTGTGTGAGAGTGTGAGACTGTGTGAGACTGTGTGAGACCGTGTGAGACCGTGAGAGACCGTGAGAGACCGTGTGAGACCGTGAGAGACCGTGAGAGACCGTGAGAAAGTGTGAGACTGTGTGAGACTGTGTGAGACTGTGTGAGACCGTGTGAGACCGTGAGAGACCGTGAGAGACCGTGTGAGACCGTGTGAGACCGTGTGAGACTGTGTGAGTGTGAGACTGAGTGTGAGAGTGTGAGACTGTGTGAGGGACTGTGTGAGACTGTGTGAGACTGTGTGAGACTAAGAGAGACTGAGATTGTGTGAGACTGTGAGAGACTGAGACTGTGTGAGACTATGTGAGACTGTGAGAGAGTGTGAGACTGTGTGAGTGTGAGACTGTGTGTGAGAGTGTGAGACTGTGTGAGACTGTGTGAGACTTTGTGAGACCGTGTGAGACCGTGTGAGACCGTGAGAGACCGTGAGAGACCGTGAGAGACCGTGTGAGACCGTGAGAGAGTGTGAGACTGTGTGAGTGTGAGACTGTGTGTGAGAGTGTGAGACTGTGTGAGACTGTGTGAGACTTTGTGAGACCGTGTGAGACCGTGTGAGACCGTGAGAGACCGTGAGAGACCGTGAGAGACCGTGTGAGACCGTGAGAGAGTGTGAGACTGTGTGAGACTGTGTGAGACCGTGAGAGACCGTGAGAGACCGTGAGAGACCGTGTGAGACCGTGTGAGACCGTGTGAGACCGTGTGAGACTGTGTGAGACCGTGTGAGACCGTGTGAGACTGTGTGAAACTGTGAGAGAGTGTGAGACTGTGTGAGTGTGAGACTGTGTGTGAGAGTGTGAGGGACTGTGTGAGACTGTGTGAGACTGTGTGAGACTGAGAGAGACTGAGACTGTGTGAGACTGTGTGAGACTGTGTGAGACCGTGAGAGACCGTGTGAGACCGTGAGAGAGTGTGAGACTGTGTGTGACTGTGTGAGACTGTGAGACTGTTTGAGACTGTGTGAGACCGTGAGAGACCGTGAGAGACCGTGAGAGACCTTGAGAGACAGTGTGAGACCGTGTGAGACTGTGCGAGACTGTGTGAGACCGTGTGAGACCGTGTGAGACCGTGTGAGAGAGTGTGAGACTGTGTGAGTGTGAGACTGTGTGTGAGAGTGTGAGACTGTGTGAGACCATGTGAGACCGTGAGAGACCGTGTGAGACCGTGAGAGACCGTGAGAGACCGTGAGAGACCGTGTGAGACCACGTGAGACCGTGAGAGACCGCGAGAGAGTGTGAGAGAGTGTGAGACTGTGTGAGACCGTGTGAGACCTTGTGAGACCGTGTGAGACCGTGTGAGACCATGAGAGACCGTGAGAGACCGTGAGAGAGTGTGAGAGACCGTGAGAGACCGTGAGAGACCGTGTGAGACCGTGAGAGACCGTGAGAGAGTGTGAGAGAGTGTGAGACCGTGAGAGACCGTGAGAGACCGTGTGAGACCGTGAGAGACCGTGAGAGAGTGTGAGACTGTGAGAGACCGTGAGAGACCGTGAGAGACTGTGTGAGACCGTGTGAGACCGTGAGAGACCGTGAGAGAGTGTGAGACTGTGAGAGACCGTGAGAGACCGTGTGCGACCGTGAGAGACCGTGAGAGAGTGTGAGAGAGTGTGAGACCGTGAGAGACCGTGAGAGACCGTGAGAGAGTGTGAGACTGTGAGAGACTGTGAGAGACTGTGAGAGACCGTGAGAGACCGTGTGAGACCGTGAGAGACCATGAGAGAGTGTGAGACTGTGAGAGACCGTGAGAGACCGTGTGAGACCGTGTGAGACCGTGAGAGACCGTGAGAGAGTGTGAGAGAGTGTGAGACTGTGTGAGACCGTGTGAGACCTTGTGAGACCGTGTGAGACCGTGTGAGACCATGAGAGACCGTGAGAGAGTGTGAGAGACCGTGAGAGACCGTGAGAGACCGTGTGAGACTGTGTGAGACTGTGTGAGACTGTGAGAGAGTGTGAGACTGTGTGAGTGTGAGACTGTGTGTGAGAGTGTGAGACTGTGTGAGACTGTGTGAGACCGTGTTAGACCGTGAGAGACCGTGAGAGACCGTGTGAGACCGTGTGAGACCGTGAGAGACCGTGAGAGAGTGTGAGACTGTGTGAGACCGTGAGAGACCGTGAGAGACCGTGAGAGACCGTGTGAGACCGTGTGAGACTGTGTGAGACCATGTGAGACCATGTGAGTCTGTGTGAGACTGTGAAAGAGTGTGAGACTGTGTGAGTGTGAGACTGTGTGTGAGAGTGTGAGACTGTGTGAGACTGTGTGAGGGACTGTGTGAGACTGTGTGAGACTGTGTGAGACTGAGAGAGACTGAGACTGTGTGAGACTGTGTGAGACTGTGAGAGAGTGTGAGACTGTGTGAGTGTGAGACTGTGTGTGAGACTGTGTGAGACTGTGTGAGACCGTGAGCGACCGTGAGAGACCGTGTGAGACCGTGAGAGACCGTGAGAGACCGTGAGAGAGTGTGAGACTGTGTGAGACTGTATGAGACTGTTTGAGACTGTGTGAGACTGTTTGAGACTGTGTGAGACCGTGGAGACCGTGAGAGACCGTGGGAGACAGTGTGAGACCGTGTGAGACTGTGTGAGACTGTGTGAGACCGTGTGAGACCATGTGAGACCGTGTGAGAGAGTGTGAGACTGTGTGAGTGTGAGACTGTGTGTGAAAGTGTGAGACTGTTTGAGACTGTGTGAGACCGTGTGAGACCGTGAGAGAGTGTGAGACTGTGAGAGACCATGAGAGACCGTGTGAGACTGTGTGAGACCGTGTGAGACCGTGAGAGACCGTGAGAGAGTGTGAGAGAGTGTGAGACTGTGTGAGACCGTGTGAGACCTTGTGAGACCGTGTGAGACCGTGTGAGACCATGAGAGACCGTGAGAGACCGTGAGAGACCGTGAGAGACCGTGTGAGACCGTGTGAGACCGTGAGAGACCGTGAGAGAGTGTGAGAGAGTGTGAGACCGTGAGAGACCGTGAGAGACCGTGAAAGACCGTGTGAGACCGTGTGAGACTCTGTGAGACCGTGTGAGACCGTGAGAGACCGTGAGAGAGTGTGAGACTGTGTGAGACCGTGAGAGAGTGTGAGACTGTGTGAGACCGTGTGAGACCGTGAGAGACCGTGAGAGACCGTGAAAGACCGTGTGAGACCGTGTGAGACTCTGTGAGACCGTGTGAGACCGTGTGAGACTCTGTGAGACCGTGTGAGACCGTGAGAGACCGTGAGAGACCGTGAGACTGTGTGAGACAGTGTGAGACTGTGTGAGACCGTGTGAGACTGTGTGAGACTGTGTGAGACTGTGTGAGACAGTGAGAGACCGTGAGAGACCGTGTGAGACCGTGAGAGACCGTGAGAGACCGTGAGAGAGTGTGAGACTGTGTGAGACTGTGTGAGACTGTATGAGACCGTCAGAGACCGTGAGAGAGTGTGAGACTGTGTGAGACTGTGTGAGACTGTGTGAAACCGTGTGAGACCGTGTGAGACCGTGAGAGACCGTGAGAGAGTGTGAGACTGTGTGAGACTGTGTGAGACTGTGTGAGACCGTGTGAGACCGTGTGAGACCGTGAGAGAGTGTGAGAGAGTGTGAGAGAGTGTGAGAGAGTGTGACTGTGTGAGACCGTGTGAGACCGTGAGAGATCGTGAGAGACCGTGAGAGAGTGTGAGACTGTGTGAGACTGTGTGAGACTGTGTGAGACTGTGTGAGACCGTGTGAGACCGTGAGACTGTGTGAGACTGTGTGAGACCGTGTGAGACTGTGAGAGACCGTGAGAGACCGTGAGAGACCGTGAGAGACCGTGTGAGATCGTGAGAGACCGTGAGAGACCGTGAGAGAGTGTGAGACTGTGTGAGACTGTGTGAGACCGTGAGAGACCGTGAGAAAGTGTGAGACAGTGTGAGACTGTGTGAGACTGTGTGAAACTGTGTGAGACCGTGAGAGACCGTGAGAGAGTGTGAGAGAGTGTGAGAATGTGTGAGACTGTGTGAGACCGTGTGAGACCGTGAGAGACCGTGAGAGTGTGTGAGACTGTGTGAGACTGTGTGAGACCGTGTGAGACCGTGTGAGACCGTGTGAGACCGGGAGAGACCGTGAGAGACCGTGAGACTGTGTGAGACTATATGAGACTGTGTGAGACCGTGTGAGACCGTGTGAGACCGTGAGACTGTGTGAGACTGTGTGAGACTGTGTGAGACTGTGTGAGACCGTGTGAGACCGTGTGAGACTGTGAGAGACCATGAGAGAGTGTGAGAGACCGTGAGACTGTATGAGACCGTGTGAGACCGTGTGAGACCGTATGAGACCGTGTGAGACCGTGAGAGACCGTGAGAGAGTGTGAGAGAGTGTGAGAGAGTGTGAGACTGTGTGAGACTGTGTGAGACCGTGTGAGACTGTGTGAGACCGTGAGAGACCGTGTGAGACCGTGAGACTGTGTGAGACTGTGTGAGACCGTGTGAGACCGTGAGAGACCGTGAGAGACCGTGAGAGACCGTGAGAGACCGTGTGAGATCGTGAGAGACCGTGAGAGACCGTGAGAGAGTGTGAGACTGTGTGAGACTGTGTGAGACCGTGAGAGACCGTGAGAGACCGTGAGAAAGTGTGAGACAGTGTGAGACTGTGTGAGACTGTGTGAAACTGTGTGAGACCGTGAGAGACCGTGAGAGAGTGTGAGAGAGTGTGAGACTGTGTGAGACTGTGTGAGACCGTGTGAGACCGTGAGAGACCGTGAGAGTGTGTGAGACTGTGTGAGACTGTGTGAGACCGTGTGAGACCGTGTGAGACCGTGTGAGACCGGGAGAGACCGTGAGAGACCGTGAGACTGTGTGAGACTATGTGAGACTGTGTGAGACCGTGTGAGACCGTGTGAGACCGTGAGACTGTGTGAGACTGTGTGAGACTGTGTGAGACTGTGTGAGACCGTGTGAGACCGTGTGAGACTGTGAGAGACCATGAGAGAGTGTGAGAGACCGTGAGACTGTATGAGACCGTGTGAGACCGTGTGAGACCGTATGAGACCGTGTGAGACCGTGAGAGACCGTGAGAGAGTGTGAGAGAGTGTGAGAGAGTGTGAGACTGTGTGAGACTGTGTGAGACCGTGTGAGACTGTGTGAGACCGTGAGAGACCGTGTGAGACCGTGAGACTGTGTGAGACCGTGTGAGACCGTGTGAGACCATGTGAGACCGTGAGAGACCGTGAGACTGTGTGAGACTGTGTGAGACTGTGTGAGACTGTGTGAGACCGTGTGAGACCGTGTGAGACCGTGAGAGACCGTGAGAGACCGTGAGAGAGTGTGAGAGAGTATAAGACTGTGTGAGACTGTGTGAGACCGTGAGAGACAGTGAGAGACTGTGTGAGACCGTGTGAGACCGTGTGAGACCGTGAGAGAGTGTGAGAGAGTGTGAGAGAGTGTGAGATTGTGTGAGACTGTGTGAGACCGTGTGAGACCGTGAGAGACCGTGAGAGACCGTGAGACTGTGTGAGACTGTGTGAGACCGTGTGAGACCGTGTGAGACCGTGAGAGAGTGTGAGAGAGTGTGAGAGAGTGTGAGACTGTGTGAGACTGTGTGAGACCGTGTGAGACCGTGAGAGACCGTGTGAGACCGTGTGAGACCGTGTGAGACAGTGAGAGACCGTGAGAGAGTGTGAGAGAGTGTGAGACTGTGTGAGACTTTGTGAGACCGTGTGAGACCGTGAGAGACCGTGAGAGACCGTGAGAGAGTGTGAGACTGTGTGAGACTGTGTGAGACCGTGAGAGACCGTGAGAGACCGTGTGAGACCGTGGGAGACCGTGGGAGACTGTGTGAGACTGTGTGAGACTGTGTGAGACTGTGACTGAGAGTGTGAGAGACTGAGAGTGTGAGAGACTGTGAGACAGTGTGAGACTGTGAGACAGTGTGAGACTGTGAGACTGTGTGAGACAGTGTGAGACTGTGTGAGACTGTGAGACAGTGTGAGACAGTGAGAGACTACGAGAGAGTGTGAGACTGTGAGAGAGTGAGAGACTGTGTGAGACCGTGAGAGACCGTGAGACTGTGTGAGTGTGAGACTGTGTGAGACTGTGTGAGACTGTGTGAGACTGTGAGAGAGTGTGAGACTGTGTGAGTGTGAGACTGTGTGTGAGAGTGTGAGACTGTGTGTGAGAGTGTGAGACTGTGTGAGACTGTGTGAGACCGTGTGAGACCGTGAGAGACCGTGAGAGACCGTGTGAGACCGTGAGAGACCGTGAGAAAGTGTGAGACTGTGTGAGACTGTGTGAGACTGTGTGAGACCGTGTGAGACCGTGAGAGACCGTGAGAGACCGTGTGAGACCGTGTGAGACCGTGTGAGACTGTGTGAGTGTGAGACTGAGTGTGAGAGTGTGAGACTGTGTGAGGGACTGTGTGAGACTGTGTGAGACTGTGTGAGACTAAGAGAGACTGAGATTGTGTGAGACTGTGAGAGACTGAGACTGTGTGAGACTATGTGAGACTGTGAGAGAGTGTGAGACTGTGTGAGTGTGAGACTGTGTGTGAGAGTGTGAGACTGTGTGAGACTGTGTGAGACTTTGTGAGACCGTGTGAGACCGTGTGAGACCGTGAGAGACCATGAGAGACCGTGAGAGACCGTGTGAGACCGTGAGAGAGTGTGAGACTGTGTGAGTGTGAGACTGTGTGTGAGAGTGTGAGACTGTGTGAGACTGTGTGAGACTTTGTGAGACCGTGTGAGACCGTGTGAGACCGTGAGAGACCGTGAGAGACCGTGAGAGACCGTGTGAGACCGTGAGAGAGTGTGAGACTGTGTGAGACTGTGTGAGACCGTGAGAGACCGTGAGAGACCGTGTGAGACCGTGTGAGACCGTGTGAGACCGTGTGAGACTGTGTGAGACCGTGTGAGACCGTGTGAGACTGTGTGAAACTGTGAGAGAGTGTGAGACTGTGTGAGTGTGAGACTGTGTGTGAGAGTGTGAGGGACTGTGTGAGACTGTGTGAGACTGTGTGAGACTGAGAGAGACTGAGACTGTGTGAGACTGTGTGAGACTGTGTGAGACCGTGAGAGACCGTGTGAGACCGTGAGAGAGTGTGAGACTGTGTGTGACTGTGTGAGACTGTGAGACTGTTTGAGACTGTGTGAGACCGTGAGAGACCGTGAGAGACCGTGAGAGACCTTGAGAGACAGTGTGAGACCGTGTGAGACTGTGCGAGACTGTGTGAGACCGTGTGAGACCGTGTGAGAGAGTGTGAGACTGTGTGAGTGTGAGACTGTGTGTGAGAGTGTGAGACTGTGTGAGACCATGTGAGACCGTGAGAGACCGTGTGAGACCGTGAGAGACCGTGAGAGACCGTGAGAGACCGTGTGAGACCACGTGAGACCGTGAGAGACCGCGAGAGAGTGTGAGAGAGTGTGAGACTGTGTGAGACCGTGTGAGACCGTGAGAGACCGTGAGAGACCGTGAGAGACCGTGTGAGATCGTGAGAGACCGTGAGAGACCGTGAGAGAGTGTGAGACTGTGTGAGACTGTGTGAGACCGTGAGAGACCGTGAGAGACCGTGAGAAAGTGTGAGACAGTGTGAGACTGTGTGAGACTGTGTGAAACTGTGTGAGACCGTGAGAGACCGTGAGAGAGTGTGAGAGAGTGTGAGACTGTGTGAGACTGTGTGAGACCGTGTGAGACCGTGAGAGACCGTGAGAGTGTGTGAGACTGTGTGAGACTGTGTGAGACCGTGTGAGACCGTGTGAGACCGTGTGAGACCGGGAGAGACCGTGAGAGACCGTGAGACTGTGTGAGACTATGTGAGACTGTGTGAGACCGTGTGAGACCGTGTGAGACCGTGAGACTGTGTGAGACTGTGTGAGACTGTGTGAGACCGTGTGAGACCGTGTGAGACTGTGAGAGACCATGAGAGAGTGTGAGAGACCGTGAGACTGTATGAGACCGTGTGAGACCGTGTGAGACCGTATGAGACCGTGTGAGACCGTAAGAGACCGTGAGAGAGTGTGAGAGAGTGTGAGAGAGTGTGAGACTGTGTGAGACTGTGTGAGACCGTGTGAGACTGTGTGAGACCGTGAGAGACCGTGTGAGACCGTGAGACTGTGTGAGACCGTGTGAGACCGTGTGAGACCATGTGAGACCGTGAGAGACCGTGAGACTGTGTGAGACTGTGTGAGACTGTGTGAGACCGTGTGAGACCGTGTGAGACCGTGAGAGACCGTGAGAGACCGTGAGAGAGTGTGAGAGAGTATAAGACTGTGTGAGACTGTGTGAGACCGTGAGAGACAGTGAGAGACTGTGTGAGACCGTGTGAGACCGTGTGAGACCGTGAGAGAGTGTGAGAGAGTGTGAGAGAGTGTGAGATTGTGTGAGACTGTGTGAGACCGTGTGAGACCGTGAGAGACCGTGAGAGACCGTGAGACTGTGTGAGACTGTGTGAGACCGTGTGAGACCGTGTGAGACCGTGAGAGAGTGTGAGAGAGTGTGAGAGAGTGTGAGACTGTGTGAGACTGTGTGAGACCGTGTGAGACCGTGAGAGACCGTGTGAGACCGTGTGAGACCGTGTGAGACAGTGAGAGACCGTGAGAGAGTGTGAGAGAGTGTGAGACTGTGTGAGACTTTGTGAGACCGTGTGAGACCGTGAGAGACCGTGAGAGAGTGTGAGACTGTGTGAGACTGTGTGAGACCGTGAGAGACCGTGAGAGACCGTGTGAGACCGTGGGAGACCGTGGGAGACAGTGTGAGACTGTGTGAGACTGTGTGAGACTGTGACTGAGAGTGTGAGAGACTGAGAGTGTGAGAGACTGTGAGACAGTGTGAGACTGTGAGACAGTGTGAGACTGTGAGACTGTGTGAGACAGTGTGAGACTGTGTGAGACTGTGAGACAGTGTGAGACAGTGAGAGACTACGAGAGAGTGTGAGACTGTGAGAGAGTGAGAGACTGTGTGAGACCGTGAGAGACCGTGAGACTGTGTGAGTGTGAGACTGTGTGAGACTGTGTGAGACTGTGTGAGACTGTGAGAGAGTGTGAGACTGTGTGAGTGTGAGACTGTGTGTGAGAGTGTGAGACTGTGTGTGAGAGTGTGAGACTGTGTGAGACTGTGTGAGACCGTGTGAGACCGTGAGAGACCGCGAGAGACCGTGTGAGACCGTGAGAGACCGTGAGAAAGTGTGAGACTGTGTGAGACTGTGTGAGACTGTGTGAGACCGTGTGAGACCGTGAGAGACCGTGAGAGACCGTGTGAGACCGTGTGAGACCGTGTGAGACTGTGTGAGTGTGAGACTGAGTGTGAGAGTGTGAGACTGTGTGAGGGACTGTGTGAGACTGTGTGAGACTGTGTGAGACTAAGAGAGACTGAGATTGTGTGAGACTGTGAGAGACTGAGACTGTGTGAGACTATGTGAGACTGTGAGAGAGTGTGAGACTGTGTGAGTGTGAGACTGTGTGTGAGAGTGTGAGACTGTGTGAGACTGTGTGAGACTTTGTGAGACCGTGTGAGACCGTGTGAGACCGTGAGAGACCATGAGAGACCGTGAGAGACCGTGTGAGACCGTGAGAGAGTGTGAGACTGTGTGAGTGTGAGACTGTGTGTGAGAGTGTGAGACTGTGTGAGACTGTGTGAGACTTTGTGAGACCGTGTGAGACCGTGTGAGACCGTGAGAGACCGTGAGAGACCGTGAGAGACCGTGTGAGACCGTGAGAGAGTGTGACACTGTGTGAGACTGTGTGAGACCGTGAGAGACCGTGAGAGACCGTGTGAGACCGTGTGAGACCGTGTGAGACCGTGTGAGACTGTGTGAGACCGTGTGAGACAGTGTGAGACTGTGTGAAACTGTGAGAGAGTGTGAGACTGTGTGAGTGTGAGACTGTGTGTGAGAGTGTGAGGGACTGTGTGAGACTGTGTGAGACTGTGTGAGACTGAGAGAGACTGAGACTGTGTGAGACTGTGTGAGACTGTGTGAGACCGTGAGAGACCGTGTGAGACCGTGAGAGAGTGTGAGACTGTGTGTGACTGTGTGAGACTGTGAGACTGTTTGAGACTGTGTGAGACCGTGAGAGACCGTGAGAGACCGTGAGAGACCTTGAGAGACAGTGTGAGACCGTGTGAGACTGTGCGAGACTGTGTGAGACCGTGTGAGACCGTGTGAGAGAGTGTGAGACTGTGTGAGTGTGAGACTGTGTGTGAGAGTGTGAGACTGTGTGAGACCATGTGAGACCGTGAGAGACCGTGTGAGACCGTGAGAGACCGTGAGAGACCGTGAGAGACCGTGTGAGACCACGTGAGACCGTGAGAGACCGCGAGAGAGTGTGAGAGAGTGTGAGACTGTGTGAGACCGTGTGAGACCTTGTGAGACCGTGTGAGACCGTGTGAGACCATGAGAGACCGTGAGAGACCGTGAGAGACCGTGAGAGACCGTGTGAGACCGTGTGAGACCGTGAGAGACCGTGAGAGAGTGTGAGAGAGTGTGAGACCGTGAGAGACCGTGAAAGACCGTGTGAGACCGTGTGAGACTCTGTGAGACCGTGTGAGACCGTGAGAGACCGTGAGAGAGTGTGAGACTGTGTGAGACCGTGAGAGAGTGTGAGACTGTGTGAGACCGTGTGAGACCGTGAGAGACCGTGAGAGACCGTGAAAGACCGTGTGAGACCGTGTGAGACTCTGTGAGACCGTGTGAGACCGTGTGAGACTCTGTGAGACCGTGTGAGACCGTGAGAGACCGTGAGAGACCGTGAGACTGTGTGAGACAGTGTGAGACCGTGTGAGACCGTGAGAGACCGTGAGAGAGTGTTAGTCTGTGTGAGACTGTGTGAGACCGTGAGAGAGTTTGAGACTGTGTGAGTGTGAGACTGTGTGAGACTGTGTGAGACTGTGTGAGACCGTGTGAGACCGTGAGACTGTGTGAGGGACTGTGTGAGGGACTGTGTGAGACTGAGAGAGACTGAGATTGTGTGAGACTGTGAGAGACTGAGACCGTGTGAGACTGTGTGAGATTGTGTGAGACCGTGAGAGACCGTGAGAGACCGTGTGAGACCGTGTGAGACCGTGTGAGACTGTGTGAGATTGTGTGAGACCGTGTGAGACTGTGAGAGAGTGTGAGACTGTGTGAGTGTGAGACTGTGTGTGAGAGTGTGAGACTGTGTGAGGGACTGTGTGAGACTGTGTGAGACTGTGTGAGACTGAGAGAGACTGAGACTGTGTGAGACTGTGTGAGACTGTGTGAGACTGTGTGAGACTGTGAGAGAGTGTGAGACTGTGTGTGAGACTGTGTGAAACTGTGTGAGACTGTGTGAGACCGTGAGAGACCGTGAGAGACCGTGTGAGACTGTGTGAGACTGTGTGAGACTGTGTGAGACTGTGTGAGACCGTGTGAGACCGTGAGAGACCGTGAGAGACCGTGAGACTGTGTGAGACAGTGTGAGACCGTGTGAGACCGTGAGAGACCGTGAGAGAGTGTTAGTCTGTGTGAGACTGTGTGAGACCGTGAGAGAGTTTGAGACTGTGTGAGTGTGAGACTGTGTGAGACTGTGTGAGACTGTGTGAGACCGTGTGAGACCGTGAGACTGTGTGAGGGACTGTGTGAGGGACTGTGTGAGACTGAGAGAGACTGAGATTGTGTGAGACTGTGAGAGACTGAGACCGTGTGAGACTGTGTGAGATTGTGTGAGACCGTGAGAGACCGTGAGAGACCGTGTGAGACCGTGTGAGACCGTGTGAGACTGTGTGAGATTGTGTGAGACCGTGTGAGACTGTGAGAGAGTGTGAGACTGTGTGAGTGTGAGACTGTGTGTGAGAGTGTGAGACTGTGTGAGGGACTGTGTGAGACTGTGTGAGACTGTGTGAGACTGAGAGAGACTGAGACTGTGTGAGACTGTGTGAGACTGTGTGAGACTGTGTGAGACTGTGAGAGAGTGTGAGACTGTGTGTGAGACTGTGTGAAACTGTGTGAGACTGTGTGAGACCGTGAGAGACCGTGAGAGACCGTGTGAGACCCTGAGAGACCGTGAGAGAGTGTGAGACTGTGTGAGACTGTGTGAGACTGTTTGAGACTGTGTGAGACCGTGAGAGACCGTGAGAGACCGTGAGAGACAGTGTGAGACCGTGTGAGACTGTGTGAGACTGTGTGAGACCGTGTGAGACCGTGTGAGACCATGTGAGAGAGTGTGAGACTGTGTGAGTGTGAGACTGTGTGTGAGAGTGTGAGACTGTGTGAGACTGTGTGAGACCGTGTGAGACCGTGAGAGACCGTGAGAGAGTGTGAGACTGTGAGAGACCGTGAGAGACCGTGTGAGACCGTGTGAGACCGTGAGAGACCGTGAGAGAGTGTGAGAGAGTGTGAGACTGTGTGAAAACGTGTGAGTCCTTGTGAGACCGTGTGAGACCGTGTGAGACCATGAGAGACCGTGAGAGACCGTGAGAGAGTGTGAGAGACCGTGAGAGACCGTGAGAGACCGTGTGAGACCGTGAGAGACCGTGGGAGAGTGTGAGAGAGTGTGAGACCGTGAGAGACCGTGAAAGACCGTGTGAGACCGTGTGAGACCGTGAGAGACCGTGAGAGACCGTGAGAGAGTGTGAGAGACCGTGAGAGACCGTGTGAGACCGTGTGAGACCGTGAGAGACCGTGAGAGAGTGTGAGAGAGTGTGAGACTGTGTGAGAACGTGTGAGACCTTGTGAGACCGTGTGAGACCATGAGAGACCGTGAGAGACTGTCGGAGAGTGTGAGAGACCGTGAGAGACCGTGAGAGACTGTGAGAGACCGTGTGAGACTGTGTGAGACTGTTTGAGACTGTGTGAGACTATGTGAGACTGTGAGAGAGTGTGAGACTGTGTGAGCGTGAAACTGTGTGTGAGAGTGTGAGACTGTGTGAGACTGTGTGAGACTGTTGTAACGGAAGCTGAGAAGGGACTGCGTCGCCTTCCGCCGTCGTTACTGGGTCTCTCCTTCTCGACGCAGATAAACGTCGTCGGATGCACCAGTTGGATTATGAACTGTCACTGGAAACAGCCGCAGGATCGCTGGAAGCAGGGAAGCAGGGAAGAGTCCACGTCGCCGCCTGACAGTCCACGAAGTTAGGTCGCAGGAAACTGGCAGCAGGCGGTCGGCGATTCAGGATACTTGGCGCAGATGGGTATCAGAGTGGATACTTTAGACCATAAGCAATACAAGACTCCAGGACTCCTTGTTCACTCCAAAACAGAACTCTCTTTATTACAACAAACCACAGCATATTTATACAGTTTCAAACCACACTAACTTGGAGCACAGTACAGGAGACTTAATTCAATCACAGTTCCTCCAATGGGTACAGCAAATGGTAGGGCAGAATACAATGGAGTAGTCACAGGGATAATTCAGTCACCACAAAGGGTCAACAAACCAACAACAAATGATTCAGGGAAACATAATAGGGCAGACATGATTGGATTAGCACACAGCAGGGGGCCACAAGACAGTTCTCAATACAATTACTTGAGTGGCCAGAATATTAATTTCCTTAACAATGGCCAGGGGTTGAATAATTAAGCAAAAGGCTTGGGAGTCTGCAATACATATTGAAATAATTAACCCCTCACTGCCTATTCCCTTGGAGTAAACCCTCAAACATACTATGTGATCCAAAGTCTATGAATTTAAGTCTTTCTCTTAGGGAATAGCTGGCCAGTTTGTACGCCAAGGCACAGCACAGAGTACAAACAGTAATAAATGTCCATAGTCTTTGGATAAATAGTTTGAGGTCCAGACAAGGGCTCAGTAACGGGTAGGATCCATTACATTTCTCCCCCTTTTTTGTACCAAGCCAGAGGTTGCGGTAGTAAGTGCTGGCTTGGGACTCTGGAAGAGCCTCACTGAGTTGAGCCCCTTGGCTGGAGCTGGGAGTCCATTTGAGTCTCTTGTCCTGGGTCATGAAAACATCAATCCCTTGTCTGGGCCAGGAAAAGAGTTGGGTTCTTTGTGTGAACCAGGGGAAAATGTTAGTCTCTTGTCCAGGCCAGTAAACAATAAGCAAGCCCCTTGTTCTGGGCCAGGGGTACAACTTTGGTCCTTGATCCTGGGCCAGGGAAATATGTGCCTTCTGGTCCTGGCGAGCACCAACTTGGGCGGCTTCTCCTGGGCCATGCTCCAGGCAATGCTGGGGTTAGACCCTCCTGGGTCTGGGGCCAGGGGCTCAGGGTCCAGAGCCAGTACATACGGTGGATCTCCCTGGGGCAATTGTGTCTCTGGATCCTCAGGGACCTGGGAATCAAAGTGTGGGGAGAAGGGCACATCTCCCCCTTTTAGTTGGGCAAGTGCCCCAGAGGGACAGGAGAGGATGTTTGTCCCACTCCCCTGTGCTGGGGCAACGTTCTGGGGCACATTCCCACCCCCCATGCAGAACTCAGGGAATTCAGGGGGCACAATCGTTGGGCTGGGGATGAGGACTGTTGTCCCATTCATCCCAGCCAGAGTTTCACAGGTCCTGGTGCGCTCGCTCCCACGCACCACGCCAGGGGTTACAAGGGTGCTGATGGGGAACGCATTCCCACCCATCAGTTCACAGTTCAAATCCACAGGAGGAAATGGGGTCTTGGGGCAACATCCAGGGTCTTCGGGGGCAGTAGCAGCACTGCAGTGAGGCAGTGTGTTGGACCCCTCTTCTTTCTGGCCCCTCACATCAGGGCCATCTCTTCTCTTGGGGAGGAGGGCACTCTCAATCCTTCTAGCCATCTTATCCATGTACCTGGAGAATACATTCTTCCCCTTCTCCAGGGCAACAGCAACAGGGGACAGACTGGGGCTGCTGGTGGGGACCTGCATCTCCTTCACCACAGCAGGGTTATCCCAGGCCCTGGTGAGCTCGCTGAAGTCCTCCTCAGATGCGTTACCCCCCCAGTCTTCTTCTTCCTCTCTTGGTATCCCCTGAACTTTCTGTAACCAGCCCAGGTACATTCTCTCCAGGTTCCACTCGCATCCTGCCAGGATGTCCAAATTTCCCTGGCAGTCCTCAGGAATGTATCACCCAAAACGATCCTCTCTCTTGTCCCGAATCTCCCAGTATCTGCTGGAGTCAGGGCAGCCAAAAGTAGAGTCCATGTTGTAGGCGTTCCATACCAGCCCTTCGATGTCCCATCGCAAGCGGCCTGGGCACCAGTCGAAGAGACCCTCAGATCCATATTCCTGGTCCAGGTGCTTAACAAAGTCCCAGTACTCCTCCTGTACTCTGAGCTCCTCTGTAATGCACTCATCCAACTCTGGGACGAAGTCGTAGATAACATCACCCAGCCAGGTCCACCACTGTACTCAGATGGTGTTGTAGCGGTCCTTGTATGCTCCCAGAGTGTCCACCAGCACTGCTTCGTCCGCCATGTCGTCTCCGATGCAGCCTATGTCGAAGGCGAAATCCCACCGCTAGCCACCAATGTAACGGAAGCTGAGAAGAGACCGCGTCGCCTTCCTCCGTCGTTCCTGGGTCTCTCCTTCTCGACGCAGATAAACGCCGTCGGATGCACCAGTTGGAGTATGAACTGTCACTGGAAACAGCCGCAGGATCGCTGGAAGCAGGGAAGCAGGGAAGAGTCCACGTCGCCGCCTGACAGTCCACGAAGTTAGGTCGCAGGAAACTGGCAGCAGGCGGTCGGCGATTCAGGATACTTGGCGCAGATGGGTATCAGAGTGGATACTTTAGACCATAAGCAATACAAGACTCCAGGACTCCTTGTTCACTCCAAAACAGAACTCTCTTTATTACAACAAACCACAGCATATTTATACAGTTTCAAACCACACTAACTTGGAGCACAGTACAGGAGACTTAATTCAATCACAGTTCCTCCAATGGGTACAGCAAATGGTAGGGCAGAATACAATGGAGTAGTCACAGGGATAATTCAGTCACCACAAAGGGTCAACGAACCAACAACAAATGATTCAGGGAAACATAATAGGGCAGACATGATTGGATTAGCACACAGCAGGGGGCCACAAGACAGTTCTCAATACAATTACTTGAGTGGCCAGAATATTAATTTCCTTAACAATGGCCAGGGGTTGAATAATTAAGCAAAAGGCTTGGGAGTCTGCAATACATATTGAAATAATTAACCCCTTACTGCCTATTCCCTTGGAGTAAACCCTCAAACATACTATGTGATCCAAAGTCTATGAATTTAAGTCTTTCTCTTAGGGAATAGCTGGCCAGTTTGTACGCCAAGGCACAGCACAGAGTCCAAACAGTAATAAATGTCCATAGTCTTTGGATAAATAGTTTGAGGTCCAGACAAGGGCTCAGTAACGGGTAGGATCCATTACAACTGTGTGAGACCGTGTGAGACCGTGTGAGACCGTGAGAGACCGTGAGAGACCGTGTGAGACCGTGTGAGACCGTGAGAGACCGTGAGAGAGTGTGAGACTGTGTGAGACCATGAGAAACCGTGAGAGACCGTGAGAGACCGTGTGAGACCCTGTGAGACCGTGTGAGACTGTGTGAGACCGTGTGAGACCGTGTGAGACTGTGTGAGACTGTGAGAGAGTGTCAGACTGTGTTAGTGTGAGACTGTGTGTGAGAGTGTGAGACTGTGTGAGACTGTGTGAGGGACTGTGTGAGACTGTGTGAGACTGTGTCAGACTGTGTCAGACTGAGAGAGACTGAGACTGTGTGAGACTGTGTGAGACTGTGTCAGACTGTGTGAGACTGTGAGAGAGTGTGAGACTGTGTGAGTGTGAGACTGTGTGTGAGACTGTGTGAGACTGTGTGAGGCCGTGAGAGACCGTGAGAGACCGTGTGAGACCGTGAGAGACCGTGAGAGAGTGTGAGACTGTGTGAGACTGTGTGAGACTGTGCGAGACTGTTTGAGACTGTGTGAGACCGTGAGAGACCGTGAGAGACAGTGTGAGACCGTGTGAGACTGTGTGAGACCGTGTGAGACCGTGTGAGAGAGTGTGAGACTGTGTGAGTGTGAGACTGTGTGTGAGACTGTGTGAGACCGTGTGAGACCGTGAGAGACCGTGAGAGACCGTGTGAGACCGTGAGAGACCGTGAGAGACCGTGAGAGAGTGTGAGAGAGTGTGAGACTGTGAGAGACCGTGAGAGACCGTGAGAGAACGTGTGAGACCGTGTGAGACCGTGTGAGACCGTGAGAGACCGTGAGAGAGTGTGAGAGAGTGTGAGACTGTGTGAGACCGTGTGAGACCGTGTGAGACCATGAGAGACCGTGAGAGACCGTGAGAGAGTGTGAGAGACTGTGAGAGACTGTGAGAGACCGTGAGAGACCGTGTGAGACCGTGTGAGACCGTGTGAGACCGTGAGAGACCGTGAGAGAGTGTGAGAGAGTGTGAGACCGTGAGAGACCGTGAGAGACCGTGAAAGACCGTGTGAGACCGTGTGAGACCATGTGAGACTGTGTGAGACTGTGTGAGACCGTGAGAGACCGTGAGAGACCGTGAGAGAGTGTGAGACTGTGTGAGACCATGTGAGACCGTGTGAGACCGTGAGAGAGTGTGAGAGAGTGTGAGAGAGTGTGAGACTGTGTGAGACTGTGTGAGACCGTGAGAGAGTGTGAGACTGTGTGAGTGTGAGACTGTGTGAGACTGTGTGAGACTGTGTGAGACTGTGTGAGACCGTGTGAGACCGTGAGACTGTGTGAGACTGTGTGTGAGACTGTGTGAGACTTTGTGAGACTGTGTGAGACAGTGAGAGACCGTGAGAGACCGTGAGAGAATGTGAGACTGTGTGAGTGTGAGACTGTGTGTGAGACTGTGTGAGACTGTGTGAGACTGTGTGAGACTGTGTGAGACTGTGAGAGAGTGTGAGACTGTGTGAGTGTGAGACTGTGTGTGAGAGTGTGAGACTGTGTGAGACTGTGTGAGACCGTGTGAGACCGTGTGAGACCGTGAGAGACCGTGAGAGAGTGTGAGACTGTGTGAGACCGTGTGAGACCGTGTGAGACCGTGAGAGAGTGTGAGAGACCGTGAGAGACCGTGAGACTGTTGTAACGGATTTTATCCGTTACTTCGGCCCTTGTCTGGACCACGAACAATTTTCTTAAAGACTATGGCCTTGTGGCCTCATGTGAACTCTGATAGGGGTTTCCCTATCATTATGTTACAAGGATTGATGTTGGATGTAACGGACCCTAGGCCGTTACTTGGGTCCTTGACTGGACCTCAAACACTGGATTGCAGAGACTAGGGGCCTGTGGCCTTATTTGAACTTTAATAGGGATTTCCCTATCGTTATGTTAAAAGGTTTTATGTCGAACGTGGTACGTTTTGTATATTGTCGAAGATCGTATGTTTAATGTATGGGATGATGTACTGTACGAGGGATACATGAACATCGTAGCCGGTGGTTCCCCGGTTCCTTTGTTCGAGGCATCAACGGCGTCTCGAACGCGGGAAACCGGAGGCAGTGAGTCGACGCCGGATTGGCCGACGTACGACTCACTGCGCACGCTGATTGGCCAGGGTTGAAGCCGCATATTCAAACCAGTGTGTACGTGCTTCAACCCCTGGTCCAGTTCTCAGATGTGTATTCCCTCTACTCAACCTATTGTCTTTGTCCAGACGTTGTTTAATCATGTTAATTCCATCATTGTCAATGTTGTGTTCAGTAGCCCAGCTCCCATTGGTCCCCTTTGTTCCCTCTCCCATTGGTCCATTGTCCACTGTCACCATTGGGCTGTTGTGTAGGCCCATTGTGTTGGATTGGTCCCTGGGCCAAGCCGCATTAGAATGCTTGGCCCTTCCCCTCCCTATTGTACTGTATAAAAGATGTGTGGTGTGTTCAATAAAGTGTTCAAGTTTGGGAGTAAACTGTCTCTGAGTTTACTTTCTGACTGGGATGGTCTAAAGAGTCCTCTTTGACTCCCATCCCTCCCTTGCAATTGAGCCATTCACTATCCGAAGATCGAAGGCGTCGACGTCGAACGAATCCGACCTCCTGGGAGTACTACCGGACCGGGACATCCGACGCAGCTCAGCCGACCTCGAAGGCGAGATTTCGGGAACGACGGCCCAGCCCATACCGGTGGCTAGGGTTACCGTTACACTGGTGGCAGGCGACGGGATCGATTCGAACTGAAACCAGCATCCAGGGGGAGATACAGCCGCTGGCTTGACCCCGGTTTCAGCAACGGTGATCGAACTGAAACCAGCATCCAGGGGGAGATACAGCCGCTGGCTTGACCCCGGTTTCAGCAACGAACGAATCTCGCCAAAAGAGGTCCCAGAGCAGCAGGAAGTGTCCGCGTTCCCAACAAATGGCGGATTTGTATAAATATGCTCCGCTGACGGCCCTACAAAAGCTGGTGGAACAACGAGGCCGCAACGCAGCTAACCTACGAAAACAGGACTTGATCCAAATACTGCTGGAAACGGATACGGAGACAGCGGACTTGGCTAGGCGAACGGAGTTACCGTCTGAGGACAATTTCGCAGCGTTCACCGGCCTATCCGAACCGGCCGGTTCGACACAGCGGGTGCTCGATCCGATGGCAGACCGCTTGCAAGGGGGAAGTGTCGGAGCACGTAGATGGATCGACGGAGAAGATCCAGTCACCAGCATAGTAGCTCAGAGGTTGGCCTTGTATGGTCCGAACCCGTCAACCGAAGTCATCGATAGGTTGATGGCGGAAGCCAGGGTGGACTGGGCGAAGACTCTACCGGGGGTCTCTCGAGCTGCTACAACCCCAGAGACCGGCTCCGACTCAGGAAAGGTGACTTTGCCTATTAGTTTCCAAGCTTTCCCTACCTTTGATGATCAGAAAGGAGATATTGACGGATTTTTGTTCGACTTTGAGAGGATGTGCCAGTTGACGCGGGTAGATGAAACCCAATGGACTGCCATTCTCGCAGGGAAGCTCACGGGGCGGGCTATGGAAGCTTACCGGGCTGTACCAGAAATGGACATATTGGACTATGAGGAGGTCAAGAAGAGGCTCCTGGCCCGGTACGCCATTACCCCAGACACGTACCGCCGGCAGTTCAGGGAGACCCTAAAGAAAAGCCAGGAGTCCCACACGGAGTGGGCTTATGGGTTGGAAAGGGCTGCTCGCAACTGGCTGCACGGATGCGGGGCCCAGTCTTTTGAGGACTGCTGTCAGCAGCTGATGCTGGAACAATTTTATTTAAACATACCGGATCACATTAGGGATTGGGTCCGGGACCGCGAACCCTCTACCCTTACGGAGGCAGCACAACTGGCAGATCACTTTGAGGACACTAGGAAAATGGGTAGCCGACCCCAGCGGCTGGCAAGCGGGGGAGGGCCCAGGACAGCAACTCCTGGGAACCTGTCCACCCGGCACAGACTTTTACAGGGTCCCGCTCCTACCTCTCAACGGAGGGACCCCAACCCCGGCCCTCGCTGCTTCTCCTGCAACCAGCTGGGCCACACCCAATATACTTGTCCCCTGGGTCGCAAGACCACTAACAGGAATGTAGTTCCTAGAGAACAGTCTAACCGGTACCCCGCAGGCCCCCGGTTTAGCACTGTACCTCAAATGATCCGGATGCCCCCCAAGGACTCTCATTGCATCCAAGACACTGGCCCCTATGGGACCTGCGCCCGATCTTACGTCCAGGAATGGCCCCAGCCAGTGGAGGTCCCCACTTCGCCGGGAGGACCCCCCAAGTGGGAGTTATCACAAGAAATTGCCCTCACCCAGGATCTTGTGGAGGATAACAGACAACATCACCGACAAATGGTATACCTCAACGGGAATCCAGTCTCTGGACTACGAGACTCAGGAGCCACACTAACCTTGGTCCAGCCTGACTGCTTGTCCCCGCATTATAAGACCCATCGGAACGTGGATGTACGTGTAGCCGGGGGTAGAGTCTACCAATTACTCACGGCCAACGTGCACCTCAACTGGGGTTCTGGACAGGGCGATCGGTGCGTGGGAGTGATGCCGGGATTACCCGCTGAAGTACTGCTGGGGAACGACTTGGGCCATATCCCCTCCACTGGTTACCCCCTGCGGAATTCCGCGCAGCCCTCTTAGATGACCCCACATTAGCAGGATACAGGCGACTTGCAGACTCCGGGGAGACAGGCCCAGGGGGGGAAAGTTCCTTTGGGAGAATGGTCTCCTCTACCGCAGCACCCCATCCCATTGCCAAGGCGCCACCCAGCTAGTGCGGACCCAACTCGTAGTTCCCTACCAGCATAGGGCTGCCTTATTGTCCCTGGCCCATGAGATTCCCTTAGCCGGCCACATGGCAGTTCGACGCACCGAACAACGGGTGAGTCGAGCTTTCTTCTGGCCAAAACTATCCCGGGATGTTCGCAACTTTTGCCGCACCTGCGACATTTCTCAGCGGGTAGGCAAGAGAGGTGACCACCCAGCCGCCCCTTTACAGTCCTTACCCTTGATAGGTGAGCCATTCCAGCTGGTAGCCGTGGACATTATAGGGCCCTTAGCCCGTCCCAGTCGCACTGGTAAACGGTTCATCCTTACCATTGTGGACTTTGCCACACGGTACCCCGAAGCCGTGGCCCTCTCCAGCATTACTGCCGAGAGTGTGGCGGATGCCCTGGTTAAAGTATTTTCACAAGTAGGGTTCCCCGCAGAAGTCCTTTCCGATCAGGGTTCCCAATTCACCGCAGAAGTTATGCAGCAACTATGGGAGCTGTGTGGGGTGAAGCCTATTCACACCACAGCATACCACCCCCAGACCAATGGCCTCTGTGAACGGTTCAACGGAACCCTGAAACAGATGTTACGGGCTTTCACGGAGATGCACCGGGACTGGGAACGCTATTTGCCCCACCTGTTGTTTGCCTACCGAGAGGTGCCTCAGGAGTCCACGGGCTTCTCCCCTTTCGAGTTACTGTTCGGGAGGAGAGTCCGGGGACCCCTGAACCTTCTCCGGGAATACTGGGAAGGCAAGTGCGACTCCGAAGAAACCCCGGTAGTGACATATGTGCTAGAGCTCAGGGAAAAGCTAGCCGCCCTCACAGGTCTCGCCCAAGAGCACCTGCGACGGGCCCAAAAGCATCAGAAACAGCAGTATGACAAGCGGATGCAGATCCGAGAATTTTTCGCTGGACAGCAGGTATTAGCCCTGCGCCCCGTGAAAGGGAATAAGTTGCAGACTGCCTGGGTAGGGCCCTACCGGGTGGTGGATAGACAGGGAGAGACTACTTATGTGATTGTCAAAGGGCCTCACTTACGGGACCGCCGGACCTGTCACGTGAATGCCCTGAAAGCCTATCACCAGCGGGAGGAGGTAGTGTTAGCCATCTGTACGCAGGCTGGGGACGACCCGGAGGAACAGGATATTCCTGACCTCCTGGCCGCCGCTAGGGAACCCAGCAGTCCCAATCTTCCCAGTCTAGGGTCCCAGCTTAACCCCACCCAACGCCAACAGATACAGGACATGGCCCAGAAGTGGCCACAGCTGTTTTCTGCACGGCCTGGCCTCACTAACGTAGCCCAGCATCCAGTCCTCACCACGGGACAGGAGGCCCTACGTCTGCCCGCCTACCGAGTCCCCCAGTCAGTAAGAAAGGGCATGTTGCAGGAAATTCAGGAGATGTTGGAGTTAGGGGTCATTGAGCCCTCTACCAGTCCTTGGGCCTCACCGGTAGTTCTGGTCCCTAAGAAAGATGGAACCACTAGGTTCTGTGTGGACTACCGGAGGCTCAACGACCGGACCGTCACCGTCGCCTACCCCATGCCCCGGGTGGACGAACTCCTAGACAGGCTCGCAGGCGCTAGCGTAGTCTCCACCCTCGATCTTAGCCGGGGGTACTGACAGATACCCCTCGCCCCTGAGGCGGTGGCCAAATCCGCCTTCATCACCCCGTTTGGCCTCTACCAGTTTACGGTGATGCCATTCGGGATGAGGAATGCGCCGGCTACTTTTCAGAGGCTAGTAGATCATCTACTAACAGGGGCACAGGATTTTGCCTGTGCCTACTTAGATGACATTGCCATCTTTAGCGACTCCTGGGAGGAGCATCTATTGCACCTGGAAGCCATCTTAGGGCGCATTGCGAGAGCAGGGCTAACTCTGAAGTCTGACAAATGCCAGATAGGAATGGGGGAAGTCCAGTACCTCGGTCACCGGGTGGGAGGTGGACAGCAACGGCCTGAACCCGCTAAGATTGCTGCCATTGTTGGCTGGCCCACCCCACGCACCAAGAAACAAGTGCTGGCCTTCCTGGGCACAGCCGGATACTATAGGAAGTTTGTTCCGCAGTACAGTGCCATAGCCAAACCCCTCACAGACTTAACTAAGAAGGCACTGCCCCGGACCGTAGACTGGTCGAAAAGGCGAAAGGCGAAAAGGCCTTCCAAGCTCTCAAGGAGGCCTTGGGCAAAGGGCCTGTGTTGGCCGCACCAGACTTTAACAGAGCTTTTCTGGTCCATACAGATGCCTCCGACTATGGACTAGGGGCGGTGCTGAGTCAAGTCAACGACGCCGGGGAGGAACATCCAGTTATTTACTTGAGCCGCAAATTGCTACCCCGGGAAGCTGCCTATGCTGCAGTGGAAAAAGAATGTTTGGCGTTGGTCTGGGCCCTCAAGAAACTGCAGCCATATCTATTCGGACACGAGTTTACGGTATTCACCGATCACAATCCCCTGGTGTGGCTCAACCGGGTAGCCGGAGACAACGGACGTTTGCTACGCTGGAGCTTGGCCCTTCAAGCTTTTAACTTTACTATCAAATACCGTTCTGGAAGAGAGAACCAGAACGCTGATGGTCTGTCCCGCCAGGAAGAGGACTAACAGACTGGCCAGCCTTTTTTCCCCGTGCGTGTGGACTAAAAAGGGGGAGTGATGTAACGGACCCTAGGCCGTTACTTGGGTCCTTGACTGGACCTCAAACACTGGATTGCAGAGACTAGGGGCCTGTGGCCTTTTTTTGAACTTTAATAGGGATTTCCCTATCGTTATGTTAAAAGGTTTTATGTCGAACGTGGTACGTTTTGTATATTGTCGAAGATCGTATGTTTAATGTATGGGATGATGTACTGTACGAGGGATACACGAACATCGTAGCCGGTGGTTCCCCGGTTCCTTTGTTCGAGGCATCAACGGCGTCTCGAACGCGGGAAACCGGAGGCAGTGAGTCGACGCCGGATTGGCCGACGTACGACTCACTGTGCACGCTGATTGGCCAGGGTTGAAGCCGCATATTCAAACCAGTGTGTACGTGCTTCAACCCCTGGTCCAGTTCTCAGATGTGTATTCCCTCTACTCAACCTATTGTCTTTGTCCAGACGTTGTTTAATCATGTTAATTCCATCATTGTCAATGTTGTGTTCAGTAGCCCAGCTCCCATTGGTCCCCTTTGTTCCCTCTCCCATTGGTCCATTGTCCACTGTCACCATTGGGCTGTTGTGTAGGCCCATTGTGTTGGATTGGTCCCTGGGCCAAGCCGCATTAGAATGCTTGGCCCTTCCCCTCCCTATTGTACTGTATAAAAGATGTGTGGTGTGTTCAATAAAGTGTTCAAGTTTGGGAGTAAACTGTCTCTGAGTTTACTTTCTGACTGGGATGGTCTAAAGAGTCCTCTTTGACTCCCATCCCTCCCTTGCAATTGAGCCATTCACTATCCGAAGATCGAAGGCGTCGACGTCGAACGAATCCGACCTCCTGGGAGTACTACCGGACCGGGACATCCGACGCAGCTCAGCCGACCTCGAAGGCGAGATTTCGGGAACGACGGCCCAGCCCATACCGGTGGCTAGGGTTACCGTTACATTGAATGTTGTAGGTTTTGTATATTGTGTAATGTTGAACGTTTAATGTATTGTATGGTTTAATGTACGAGGGATACACGATCATCGAAGCCGGTGGTTCCCCGGGTCCTTTGTTCGAGGCATCAATGCCGTCTCGAACGCGGGAAACCGGAGGCAGTGAGTCGACGCCGGATTGGCCGTCGTACGACTCACTGCGCACGCTGATTGGCCAGGGTTGAAGCCGCATATTCAAACTA
Organism: Rhinophrynus dorsalis; assembly: GCA_037306005.1. Taxonomy (NCBI): domain Eukaryota; kingdom Metazoa; phylum Chordata; class Amphibia; order Anura; family Rhinophrynidae; genus Rhinophrynus; species Rhinophrynus dorsalis. The sequence goes on along the minus strand of CM074725.1, from coordinate 96,329,064 downwards.
GTGTGTACGTGCTTCAACCCCTGGCCCAGTTCTCAGATGTGTATTCCCTCTAGTCAGTCCATTGTCTTTGTCCAGACGTTAATTAATCATGTTAAGTCTCACAGTGTCCACATTGTGTTCAGTAGCCCATCTCCCATTGGCTTGTTTCCTTGGGCTACCATTGGTCCCTCTGTTTCCCCTGCCATTGGTCCATTGTTCACTGTCACCATTGGTCTGTTGTGTATGCCCATTGTGTTGGATTGGTCCCTGGGCCAAGCCTGCATTAGAATGCCTGGCCCTTCCCCTTCCTATTGTGGTACCATGTTGTAAACTGTATAAAAGTTGAATGTCTTGTTTAATAAAGAGTGTTACTGTTTTGGAGTGAACCAGAGTTCTGGAGTCTGTCTGTTCCTGTGGTAAAAGCGGCCACTCTGCCGCCCATTCGAACCAGGTTCCTGTACGTTCGTCTGTCTGCTGCCAGGATCCCAATACCGACCTTTGTATCCTGTCAGGCGGCGACGTGGACTCTGCCCTTTGGTTTCCTGCCTAAGCTCCAACCTTCGAGTCGAGCACCGGAGTGCTCGAACGGCTAGAAATACAGACTTGGTTCCTGCTACGCTTTTCCCTGATTCGGTCCTGTGTACGTGTTCGATGGCGTTCGAGTGCCGCGACCCCTCCGATAGCCGCATCCTTCGAGCAGATTCAGTCTTCCCGAGGTTCAACGCCGCTTTGAGTCGACCTCCGGAACGCTGGTTTGCTCGACCGGTGCACTCGACGGTGCCAGTCCGGCGTCGAGAAGGAGAGACCCGGGAGCAAAGACGGAAGGCGACTGCGATCCTCTTACTTCCTTCCGTTACAACTGTGTGAGACTGTGTGAGACCGTGTGAGACCGTGTGAGACCGTGAGAGACCGTGAGAGACCGTGAGAGACCGTGAGAGACCGTGAGAGAGTGTGAGAGAGTGTGAGAGAGTGTGAGACTGTGTGAGACCGTGTGAGACTGTGAGAGACCGTGTGAGACTGTGTGAGACTGTGTGAGACCGTGTGAGACCGTGTGAGACCGTGTGAGACCGTGTGAGAGTGTGAGAGAGTGTGAGAGAGTGTGAGACTGTGTGAGACTGTGTGAGACTGTGTGAGAGTGTGAGACTGTGTGTGTGAGTGTGAGACTGTGTGAGTGTGAGACTGTGTGTGAGTGTGAGACTGTGTGAGAGTGTGAGAGTGAGAGAGAGAGACTGTGTGAGAGGGTGAGAGTGAGAGAGAGAGAGACTGTGAGACTGTGTGTGAGACTGTGTGAGTGTGAGACTGTGTGTGAGATTGTGTGTGAGACTGTGTGTGAGACTGAGAGTGAGAGAGTGTGAGACTGTGAGAGAGTGTGAGAATGAGAGAGTGTGAGACTGAGAGAGTGTGAGACTGTGTGTGAGAGTGTGAGACTGTGTGTGAGACTGTGTGAGACTGTGTGACTGAGAGTGTGAGAGAGACTGAGACTGTGTGTGAGAGAGAGAGAGACTGTGAGAGTGAGACTGTGTGAGACTGTGTGAGAGTGAGACTGTGAGAGTGTGAGACTGTGTGTGAGACTGTGTGTGAGATTGTGAGAGAGTGTGAGAGTGAAAAACTGTGAGAGTGAGAGACTGAGAGAGTGAGAGAGTGTGAGACTGTGGGAGACTGTGTGTGAGTGTGAGACTGTGTGTGTGTGAGACTGTGTGTGTGTGAGACTGTGTGTGTGAGAGAGTGTGAGAGACGGTGAGAGTGTGAGAGACGGTGAGAGTGTGAGAGACTGTGACTGTGTGAGGGACTGTGTGAGGGACTGTGTGAGACTGTGCGAGACTGTGTGAGACTGAGAGAGACTGAGACTGTGTGAGACTGTGTGAGACTGTGTGAGACTGTGACTGTGTGAGACTGTTACTGTGAGACTGTGACTGTGAGACTGTGACTGTGTGAGAGACTGTGTGAGACTGTGAGACAGTGTGTGAGAGAGTGTGAGAGAGTGTGAGAGTGTAAGAGACTGTGAGAGTGTAAGAGACTGTGAGAGTGTGAGGGACTGTGAGAGTGTGAGGGACTGTGAGAGCATGAGGGACTGTGTGAGACTGCGAGAGAGACTGAGACTGCGAGAGAGACTGTGAGAGACTGTGAGACTGTGAGACTGTGTGAAAGTGTGAGACTGTGAGAGTGTGAGAGACTGTGAGACTGCGAGAGAGACTGTGTGAGACTGCGAGAGAGACTGTGAGAGACTGTGAGAGTGTGAGAGTGTGAGGCTGAGAGTGCGTGAGACTGAGAGTGCGTGAGGGACTGTGTGAGACTGCAAGAGAGACTGTGTGAGACTGCGAGAGTGTGAGACTGAGAGACTGAGACTGTGTGAGACTGAGACTGTGTGAGACTGCGAGAGACTGCGAGAGAGACTGCGAGAGTGTGAGACTGAGAGTGTGAGACTGAGAGTGTGAGACTGTGACTGTGTGAGAGACTGTGTGAGACGGTGTGTGAGAGAGTGTAAGAGACTGTGAGAGTGTGAGGGACTGTGAGAGTGTGAGGGACTGTGTGAGACTGCGAGAGAGACTCTGTGAGACTGTGAGAGTGTGAGACTGAGAGTGTGAGACTGAGAGTGTGTGAGACTGAGAGTGTGTGAGACTGAGAGAGTGTGTTAAAGTGTGAGAGTGTGAGAGACTGTGAGACTGCGAGAGAGACTGTGAGAGACTGTGAGAGTGTGAGACTGAGAGTGTGAGACTGAGAGTGTGTGACACTGAGAGTGTGTGAGACTGAGAGAGTGTGAGGGACTGTGTGAGACTGCGAGAGAGACTGTGTGAGACTGCGAGAGAGACTGTGTGAGACTGCGAGAGAGACTGTGAGAGACTGTGAGAGTGTGAGACTGAGAGTGTGTGAGTCTGAGAGTGTGTGAGACTGAGAGAGAGACTGTGTGAGACTGCGAGAGAGACTGTGAGAGACTGTGAGAGTGTGAGACTGTGTGAAAGTGTGAGACTGTGAGAGTGTGAGAGACTGTGAGACTGAGAGTGTAAGAGACAGTGAGAGTGTGAGAGACTGTGTGAGACTGAGAGTGTAAGAGACTGTGAGAGTATGAGGGACTGTGAGAGTGTGAGGGACTGTGTGAGACTGCGAGAGAGACTGTGAGAGACTGTGAGAGTGTGAGACTGAGAGTGTGAGACTGTGTGAAAGTGTGAGACTGTGAGAGTGAGAGTGTAAGAGACTGTGAGAGTGTAAGAGACTGTGAGACTGTGAGAGACTGTGTGAGACTGGGAGAGAGACTGTGAGAGACTGTGAGAGTGTGAGGGACTGTGTGAGACTGCGAGAGAGACTGTGAGAGTGTGAGGGACTGTGTGAGACTGCGAGAGAGACTGTGAGAGACTGTGAGAGTGTGAGACTGAGAGTGTGAGACTGAGAGTGTGAGACTGAGTGTGAGACTGTGAGACTGCGAGAGAGACTGTGTGAGACTGCGAGAGAGACTGTGTGAGACTGTGAGAGTGTGAGACTGTGTGAAAGTGTAAGACTGTGAGAGTGTGAGACTGTGTGAAAGTGTGAGACTGTGAGAGTGTGAGAGACTGTGTGAGACTGTGAGAGTGTAAGAGACCGTGAGAGTGTAAGAGACTGTGTGAGACTGCGAGAGTGTGAGACTGCGAGAGTGTGAGGCTGCGAGAGTGTGAGACTGTGTGAGACTGCGAGAGTGTGAGACTGTGAGAGTGTGAGACTGTGAGAGTGTGAGACTGTGTGAAAGTGTGAGACTGTGAGAGTGTGAGAGACTGTGTGAGACTGTGAGACTGAGAGTGTAAGAGACTGTGAGAGTGTGAGGAACTGTGTGAGACTGCGAGAGAGACTGTGTGAGACTGTGAGAGTGTGAGACTGTGAGAGTGTGAGTCTGAGAGAAAGTGTGAGACTGAGAGAGAGTGTGAGACTGAGAGAGAGTGTGAGACTGTGTGAGACTGTGAGACTGTGTGAGACTGTGAGACTGAGACTGTGTGAGACTGAGACTGCGACAGTGAGACTGCGACAGTGAGACTGCGACTGTGAGACTGCGACTGTGAGACTGCGACTGTGAGACTGCGACTGTGTGAGAGACTGTGAGAGTGTGAGACAGAATGTGTGCTTTGCAATGCATTGCTTACCCTCTGGCACTCAAAGGGTTAAGTTGAGCTAACATAGCAATATAACACACGGTGGCTCTTCAGTTGAGGCAATGTAGCAATATGCTGAGGGATCAAATAGAAAGTGGTGTTTGAGGCTTGCCCTCTGTAACATACAGCAAAGCATCTCTCTCCCTTTAAGGAGAAAGGGCGGGAATCAGGAAGCAGGAAGTGGAGGAGTGACAGTTGAGACAGTGAGGTGACTGAAGAGATGATGAGTTAAATAAGAGTTGCTATTAAGTTTGTATTTTATGGGAACATTACACCCTCATACTGAAACAGAGTGTATGGAGGGTTACAGTTATCTGTGGGAGGTGAAACAGTGTGTTTGTGGGGTCATGATCCTGAGTGAGAGTGTGAGTGGACAGGGAGAAGTTACTGATATCCCTACCTCAGGAGCGAGTGGCAGTTATATATATATATTTTTTTGTCAGTTGGATACTGGTGGGTGGGCTGGAGGGGGCAGGCCAATTCCCTGTATGATAAACACGCCCCCATTGACTCACCTAATGAGAGCAGTAAAGTCCCCATTCAATCACCCAATAGGAGTTTTGTCTCCTAATGAGACATAAATTATGTAATTAGACATTCTGTTCAATGCGAGTTTCTTTTCTGAGGAGACATAAATTATGTTCTGTGTGTGGGGTACCATAAATTATGCAATGAGGCTTATTCTTTTATATATATAGATATACAGTATCTCACATAAGTGAGTACACCCCTCACATTTTTGTAAATATTTTTATTTTATCTTTCATGTGACAACACTGAAGAAATGACAGTCTGCTACAATGTAAAATAATGAGTGTTCAGCCTGTATAACAGTGTAAATTTGCTGTCCCCCTTAAAATAACTCAGCACACAACCATTAATCTCTAAACCATGGCAACAAAAGTGAGTACACCCCTAAGTGGAAATGTCCAAACTGGGCCCAAAGTGTCAATATTTTGTGTGGCCACCATTATTTTCCAGCACTGCCTTAACCCTCTTGGGCATGGAGTTCACCAGAGCTTCACAGGTTGCCACTGGAGTCCTCTTCCACTCCTCCATGATGACATCATGGAGCTGGTGGATGTTAGAGACCTTGCACTCCCCCACCTTCCATTTGAGGATGCCCCACAGATGTTCAATAGGGTTTAGGTCTGGAGACATGCTTGGCCAGTCCATCACCTTTACCCTCATCTTCTTTAGCAAGGCAGTGGTCATCTTGGAGGTGTGTTTGGGGGCGTTATCATGTTGGAATACTCCTCCGAAGGGAGGGGATCCTGGTCTGCTTCAGTATGTCACAGTACATGTTGGCGTTCATGGTTCCCTCAATGAACTGTAGCTCCCCAGTGCAGGCAGCACTCATGCAGGCCCAGACCATGACACTCCCATCACCATGCTTGACTGTAGGCAAGAAACACTTGTCTTTGTACTCCTCACCTGGTTGCTGACACACACGCTTGACACCATCTGAACCAAATAAGTTTATCTTGGTCTCATCGGACCACAGGACATGGTTCCAGTAATCCATGTCCTTAGTCTGCTTGTCTGCATGTCAGCAAACTGTTTACAGGCTTTCTTGTGCATCATCTTTAGAAGAGGCTTCCTTCTGGGATGACAGCCATGCAGACCAATTTGATGCAGTGTGAGGCGTATGGTCTGAGCACTGACAGGCTGACCCCACCCCTACAACCTCTGTAGCAATGCTGGCAGCACTCATATGTCTATTTCCCAAAGACAACCTCTGGATATGACATTGAGCATGTGCACTCAACTTCTTTGGTCGATCATGGCGAGGCCTGTTCTAAGTGGAACCTGTCCTGTGAAACCTCTGTATGGTCTTGTCCACCGTGCTGCAGCTCAGTTTCAGGGTCTTGGCAATCTTCTTATAGCCTAGGCCATCTTTATGTAGAGCATCAATTCTTTTTTTCAGATCTCCAGAGTGTTCTATGCAATGAGATGCCATGTTGAACTTCCAGTGACCAGTATGAGAGAGTGTGAGAGCGATAACACCAAATTTAACACACCTACTCCCCACTCACACCTGAGACCTTGTAACACTAACAAGTCACTGGGGAGGGAAAATGGCTAATTGGGCCCAATTTGGACATTTTCATTTAGGAGTATACTCACTTTTGTTGCCAAGGTTTAGACATTAATGGCTGTGTGTTGAGTTATTTTGAGGGGGACAGCTGTTATACAGGCTGTACACTCACTACTTTACATTGTAGCAGAGTGTCATTTTTTCAGTGTTGTCACATGAAAGATAAAATAAAATATGAGGGGTGTACTCACTTATGTGAGATACTGTATATAAATATATATATATATATATATATATATATATATGTATGGAAGGATCGAGGCACTCACAGGACTTCTAGTTTGAAGAAATAAAAATTTATTGCTGCAAGATCGACGTTTCAGCCTGGCTCAGCTGGCCTTCCTCAAGACAAGCATGCAGTGTCAACCACCCGTTTAAAAACTCTTGTGCCAGTGAAGCTCCAAACTAGTGCTAGGGTCATAGTGACGTCATCTGACCCAAAAGGTCATCGCCACTGACCCTAAAATACAGTGAGCAAAATTTTGTGTCAATATTAAATAAAAATAAAAAATGGAATAACAAGCTAATAAGAAATAATGAATCAGATAACCTGACATATTTGTTAGTATTAAGTACATACCGATACTATATATACAAAGGTTTAGACTGTGGAGCGCATACCTGCCCAGAAAGTAGTATGCAGTCAAAACAGTATGGTTACAGTCTCAGCGGATCAAACCCTGTGTATCAACACACCGCGATTTGACCACATTGCGAAATGTGTTAGTATATACAGACACTGGGAAGAAACGTTGTGTTGGTCTTGCCCACATAATATAGGCCACAAGGACATGTCAGTATGTAGACTATATGTTCAGAGGTACAGGTAACCCTTTGTTTAATAGAGAACCTCTCATTGGTATGGGGATGTTTGAATTTTTGACCAGTCATCATAGTGTTACATGTGGTGCAATTACTGCACCTATAACAATCAGGTTTGAGAGGTTTTGAAGTCAACCAGTTACTGCTTCGATCCATAAGATTAGGAGGTTCCAAATCAGGTCTCATTAGAATGTCTTTCAGGGTTCTACCCCCTCCGGTAAGCAATCATAGGTGCCGGCATATTAGTGAACGGTAATTGTGGGTCAGCGGTTAGTATGTTCCAATGTTTACGTATACTGCTTGTTAGCCTATGGGCCGACGGAGCAAAATTAGTGACAAAAGTCATTCTGTTTGATTTGGTGTCAGTGTCCTTGGATTGTAACAGTGTAGCCTGTGTATGAATATTGGCTTTATCCAGTTGCTGTTTAAGTAAATCTGGCTTATAGCCACGATTCAGAAACCTCTGGTACATCATCTGTATTTGTGTGTCCTTGATATCTGGAGAAGTGTTATTCCGGATAACTCTTAAAAACTGTGAATATGGGACACCCCTCCATTGCGTTTTTGGATGACAACACTAAAATAGTGTTTCGGTCAGTTGGTTTATGGTATAATGTGGTACTGAGAGAGTGATCTGTCTAAAAATTGACAGAATTGAAATCATAAGCTAATTTGACTCGAATAGTAGTGGGTAAAGAGTTTAAATCAGTGACCCAATCCATGAGTTCAGTGAGGCCTCCACGCCAAATGATAAAAAGATCATCAATATAGCGTTTATAAAAATGGATATACTGGTGATTTAAGTATTTCTTCTCATATTGCTGCATAAATATGTTGGCATATGTGGGGGCTACGTTAGAACCCATAGATGTGCCAGCAATTTGTAAATATTGGGTCTTCTCGAAACGAAAACAATTTTTAGTAAGTGTAAGTCTTAACGTTTCACAGAGAAATTAAATCGGGAATTGACGGTCGAGCGTGGACTCTACCAATGCTGTGCGGACAGCCTGTATCCCCTCCTCATGTGGAATAACGGTATACAGGCTGTCAACATCCATTGTTACCAGGATATCCGTAGTTGTTAGATCAGTCAAATTTAAAATCAATTGCAGAAAGTGGCTTGTGTCACAAATGTATGATGACATGTTCTGTACAATGGGTTGTAGAACAGTATCAAGAAATATAGCAATAGGTTGCAAAAGTGAACCCCTGGCAGAAATGATTGGTCTGCCAGGTGGATTATTGAGGGTTTTATAGATTTTAGGAAGTGTATGTATAATTGGACAAATAGGATATTGAGTGGATAGGAACTGTAAAAGGTTGGTGTCTATCCATCCCTGGGTTTCTGCTTGACTTAAGAAATTGTCTATTTGTGTTTTGAAAGACTTAGTAGGATCACTAGACAATTTAATGTAAGTGTTCGTATCAGCCAATTGTGCAAGTATCTCCTGTCTGTAATCATCTCTGTCAAGTACCACAATAGCCCCGCCCTTATCTGCCGGTCTAATGACTATAGTATCATCATGAGCTAGGTCAGACAGTGCTTTTCGTTCCACCAGTGATAGATTAGGGAAACGTGTGGTTCTAGGAAAGTGAGACGCATCAGCCATAAGATTGCGGGTGAAGCACTTCAAAGTTGGATTCATGTTTGGTGGATCAAATGTGCTTTTGGGTTTCAAACCAGAATAAGAAATCTTGGGTTTATTTTGGTAAAAATCAGCTAGATTTAACATTCGCTGAAATTTATGACAATCTATATCAAGTTGAAATTGGTCAAAAGTTGTGGATGGTACAAAAGATAAGCCCCTATTTAAAACTTGCCTTTCTACTGGGGTAATGGCTCTACTGCTGAGGTTGTACATATTTTCTTGGGAATTTTCTTCAAACTAGAAGTCCTGTGAGTGCCTCGATCCTTCCATACATCTATTCATTGCCAATTGAGGGCACCCGGGCATTTGTCTCTTTGATTGTGAGTGCTTCCATCTTGCATTGTATATATATATATATATATATATATATATATATATATATATATATATATAAAAGAATAAGCCTCATTGCATAATTTATGGTACCTCACACACAGAACATAATTTATGTCTCCTCAGAAAACAAACACACATTGAACAGAATGCCTCATTACATAATTTATGTCTCATTAGGAGACACAACTCCTATTGGGTGATTGAATGGGGACTTTACTGCTCCCATTGGGTGATTCAATGGGGGCGTGTTTATCATACAGGGAGTTGGCCCGCCCCCTCCAGCCCGCCCACCACTATCCAACTGACAAAAAAAATATAACTGCCACTCGCTCCTGAAGTAGTGGATATCTGTAACTTCTCCTGGTCCACATACACTCTCACTCAGGATCATGACCCCACAAACACACTGTTTCACCTCCCACAGATAATTGTAACCCTCCATACACTCTGTTTCAGTACGAGGATGTAATGTTCCCATAAAATACAAACTCAGGGATAAACTTAATAGCAACTCTTTTATTTAACTCTTCATTTCTTCAGTCACCTCACTAACGGTCTCAACTGTCACTCTTCCACTTCCTGCTTCCTGATTCCCGCCCTTTCTCCTTAAAGGGAGAGAGATGCTTTGCTGTATGTTACAGAGGGCAAGCCTCAAACACCACTTTCTATTTGTTCCCTCAGCATATTGCTATGCTGCCTCAACTGAAGAGCCACCGTGTGTTATATTGCTATGTTACCTCAACTTAACCCTTTGAGTGCCAGAGGGGTACACCAGGGGCATTTCTAGGTTCCAAAACGATCTGGGGCTACAGCCCACAGCAAAATTCAACAGTGTGCCTGCCACCAGCGGTAGTGATGATAACGGGATAGTGTGGAGTGAGTTATTCTTACACAACATATATGTTTATTTTACTAATCTATATAAAATGCAATGCAAAGAGTTAAGAAATAAGCCATTTTATGTTCAACTCTTGCCATTGTTTTTTGTTCTAACTAACTGAAGTTATTGTGGTGTAAACGAACTGTACCACAGGGAACAAATCAAAATTCCTGTCAAATTAAATAGGGGTTTTAGCTCCTTGAATGCTAGAGCGGTCTTCAATACATTGCAAAGCAATGAATTGGAGACCTCTCTAGCATTCAAGAGGTTAAAAATCTCTATTCAACTGCAGTGGATTTTAAGAACTTTTATTTGTCCCCTATTGTGCAGTTGGTTTACTCCAGAATAAAACCAGGTTGCTTTAATACATATGAGCCATTGATGTAACTGAATAAATTATCAAGAGCAACACCAAAGTACATACATCCCAAGTGTCCCTCTTTAGGAGGGACAGTCCCTCTTTGAGGGCCAAATCCCTCTGTCCCTCTTTCCCACCCTGTTGTCCCTCTTTTTAGGAGGTCAGGCTGTGTGGTGTGTATTACTTTGCTCTACAGCAATAAAGCTCATATAAATATTTTTTTAAACTTCAGTATGTGTTTATACATTAGTCTGTGCAAATAAAATACTTTGGTCTTGCACTAAATCATTTATTCAGTTACATAAATAGCCAGTAATAGGTCATGAAATAACCTAAAAATTCTTACTAATGCCCTGCCCACCAGCCACGCCCCCAACAATATCACCTAAAACTAAAGCGTCCCTCTTTGGCCATGTGAAATGTTGTGAGGTATAAAAGTATTTTATTTACACAGATAAGGTATAAACATATATCCTGACATTTAAATAAGCAATAATGTGAGTTTTATTGCTGTGGAGCAATGTGATACACGTATATACCCACCACACAGTCTGACGTCCTAAAAAGAGGGACATCAGGGTGTGAAAGAGGGACAGAGGGATTTGGGGCTCAAAGAGGGACACTTGGGAGGTATGCTTATACCCAGCATTGTTCCATTGCCCAGTGGTAGCCATAGAACCCCTCATACACTGCCTGATAACCTTGTGCTTCTAGCCCCTATTAGCCACACATCCACTGTCTGATACTCCAGTGGTTTGCCACCGGTAGCACCAGGCCCACACATGAACTGATATCTCAGTCTTCTTCTACTGCAACTGGCAGACATAGAACCACACATATATTGTCTGATACATTGTTTCTCTGGTTAATGGTATCCATAGAACCATACATACACTGTGTGATACCCCATCATTGTTCTACTTGTTACCTGTAGCCAATCATACACTGTCTGATTGCTGGCATTTTTCCATTGGCCGCTGGTAGACACAGAACAACACACAAACTTTATGATACCACAGCCTTGTTCCACTGGCCACTGGTAGCCACAGATTCCCCATATACACTATGTGACCCCTACCAGCTTTGTTCCCCTGCCCACTGGTAGCTACGGATTCCCCACATACACTGTGTGACCCCCACCAGCCATGTTTCTCTGCCCAGATTCCCCAAATACACTGTTACCCCACCAGCCTTCTGCAACTGCCTACTGGTCGCCACAGATTCCCCTCATACATTGTGCATCCCCACCAGCCTTGTTCTCCTGCCCACTGGAAACCACAGATTCCCCACATACACTGTGTGCCCCCCCCGCCCACTGGTATCCACAGATTCCTCACATACACTATGTGATTCCCAACTGCATTTTACCCCTGCCACTTATAACCACAGATTCCATACATACATTATGTGATCCCCCCACCAACCTTATTCCCATAACCACTGGTAGCCACAGAGTCTCTACATACACTATATAACCCCCTAGCCTTGCTCCCCATATATTTCCCCCATCTATACTGTCCCTCATACCTTCTCTTCTGCTCTGCCCCATTCTGCTTTCTGTTTCAGTGTAGAGCCATGGGCTCCACACTGCCACCACTGGTACTTCAGGTGCATGTTGATGACCTCATCGCAAAGCACCAGGAAATGCTAGAAGAGCCAGTGTGGAGCGGATGGCTGTGTGCTGAAGCTGAGAACAGAGTAAGGCAGCAGCCTGCTGTTCCAAGCTATATATGCCCACAAGTTGTTGGGCAGCAGCCAGCCAGCCTCAAGATAAACAGCAGGAGGAGTGAGTCTGCTGATTGTCTGACATTCGGGGCTGCCCACTGACCCACTTGGGGCTTCAGCCCCCTTAGCCCACCCCTAGCTACGCCCCTGGGGTACACAACGCATTGCAAAGTAATGCGTTGCATACCCCTCTGGCACTCAAAGGGTTAAGTAAGGAGGTGTTACTGCTCCCATTGGGTGATTCAATGGGGGAGTGATTTAAATCATGCAGGGAGTTGGCCTGCCCCCACTATCCGGCCCTCCCACCACTAGCCAAGTAACTGAAAAAACAAAATGGCTGCCACTCGCTCCTACACCACAGACACACACTCAATCACACACTCACACTCTCACATACACACTTAGTCATACACACTCAGTCATATACACTCTCAGTCATACACACACTCAGTCATACACACTCTCACTCTCTCACTCTCTCACACTCACACTCTCTCATTCACACTCACACTCTCTCTCTCACACTCTCTCTCGCACACTCTCTCTCTCACACTCTCTCACACTCTCTCACTCACACACTCTCTCACACACACACTCTCTCACACACTCACTAACACACTCACGCAATCACTCACTCTCGCACTCACTCACACCCCGGGATCCAGCACGATCCACCTTCCACCATAGTCTCACTCACACCCCGGGAGCCAGCACAATCCACCTTTTACCATAGTATTTGCAATTCCCACATGCATTTCAGCTATATGAATGAATGCCACAGTGGAGGCATAAGTACAAACACAAACTCATTACAATGACACAAGTCACCCCCTTATGACTCACTTCTGTGTGTGTCTCTGTGTGTTCCTGTGTGTTCATCACTGTGTGTGTTGCATGTCTGTATCACACTCTGTGTCTGTATGTTGTGCATTGCATGTATGTATGTATGTTTGTATGACTGTGTCGATCTTTATGCATCTCAGTGAATGCGTGTGCATTTGTGTGTGTGTCTCTGTGTGTGTTTGTCTTGCATCCATGTGTGTGCATTAATTCCCTATATATCCTGACGGGCAACGCCGTCCCACATTGCTAGTATATATATATAGATATATATATATATATATATTTAAATTTAATGAAACAAATAAATATATTATGTGACAGAGAGCTGACTGGGAGCCTAATGTGAGCTCTGTGACTGAGGTAGACTTGAAAGAGAGCTGACGACGTTGAGAATTTTGTTTAGGGATAAGGCAAGACATCATACTCCATCAGTTTTTATCTGTAGAGAGTAAAAATACACACTCAGTAGTTGAGTAATGTTCAGCAAATGCAGAAGGGAGATGGGGAAATGCGGAGCAGTGCAGGGATGCTAGAGTAAAGTGGTAGTTCAAAAACTGACTGCAGCAATGGTTGCTACAGTGTGTGCAATAAATTATGGTGATCCCTCTTCTCCCAGGGTGGATGCCGTTTGTCAAGGTCCCTCCAATCACACCATACCAGTCCCCCACCACCACTACCATACACATCTGCCACATTGTAGGTTGTACTTTTATTTTTATCACTTGACATCATCATGAATATGTGCCAGTGTCAGGAAGTTGAGGGCAAAAGATAAATGCACTCTGCATGCTATGAGTCTGTAGGACTCACAAGTTTCACTTTCAGTTACTTATTTCTCCACTACAGCCATTATAAGTAATATTGTGCTGGGAAATGCAGCACCATTGGAAACGTAGGTGAAAAATATGTTGGAATAGGAAAAAAAATGTGTTGAACAGGAGAAAAATGTGTTAGAATAGAAGAAATATGTGTATGTGTTGGAACAGGCAAAACATTTGCTGGAATAGGCAAAAAGGAGGAAAATTTTACAGTGGAGAAAAGGAGAAAACTTTCGTGAAAAAATAGAAAAATTGTCAATTTTTTTGCAAAAAGTCATGCAGAAAACTTTTCTCACTTTTCGCCCACCCATACACAATACTACCCCCAACAGTGAAGCGCAACAATACTATCACTAACACTAGCTTACGACCCACAACTGTAACACTTACCTGTCATCCACTGTCCATCATCTTCTGTCATCTTCTATTTCCTTCTTCATAAATCTCTAAATCTTCTGTGTTCTTCTCTTCACCCCTCTACTCTTCTTACCTTCAGTGTTTAAAATAGTTTCCTTTAAAGAGAAAAAACACATTAAACATTAAATATGCCCCAAAACATAACTTGGAAACATGTGCATTGTTTCACCCTTTAACTGCCAGAGGGGTACACAATGCATTGCAGAGGAATGTGTTGCGTATCTCTCTGGCACTCAAAGGGTTCAATTAATGCACAGTTTCCAAGTTGGAATACAATATGCCCCACAATTAACAAATCTGTGTCCCAGTCCATGTTACAATAAAATATTATCCGTTCCCAAAAAACATTGCAAATCCGCAAGTAATGCAGAATCTTAAGAAATAAATAGTTCTGTGCACTGACGCTCTCGCTAGCGGTGGCAGAAGTAAGTCTGGAGGACAACCCTTCCCCCTTGGTACCTTACCTTCATCATGTGGGATATTGTCCGACTTGGAATATGTGCATTACTTTAACCCACTGAGTGCCAGAGAGGTGCACAGCACATTGCTCTGCAATGCATTGGTACCCACGTGTCCACGTACCCCTCTGGCAGTCAAAGGGTTAAACAAAGCACATATTTCAAAGTTATGTTTTTGGGGCATATTTAATGTTTTATGTGTTTTTCTCTTCACAGGAAACTACTGGAACACGGAAGATAAGAAGACAGTAGAGAAGAACAGAGAAGATTGAGAGACTGATGAAGAAAGATGAAAGAAGATTTATGAAGAAGACAGACAGTAGCTGACCAGGGTGTTGAAGACTTCACTGGACATCAGGATTACAGGTAGGTGTTTTTTGGAAGGGGCTGTTTTTGTAACTTACTCAGATTAACCCTATGAGTGCCAGTGGGGTATGCATACCCCAGTGGCACTCATAGGGTTAATTCTACTACCTTTTGACACATCTTGTTCAAGACTTTGGATGTATTGGTATAGGGCTTAGAGTACCATATCAATATACCCACTAATGACTTAGGTTTTTGGGGCCTTTTTTTTTACTTCAATTCCTGCGTTGGCATGACTAAACGTGTTAAGGGACTCTGCTTAAAAAAAAACTGGGTGCAGATTTTCTTCTGTTAGAGTGAGTCCCTTAATGCATGTTAAGGCCTAACGGATGGATTTGGCCGTTGTCTCAATTAGATTTAATGAGTTCAAATGGACGCTAATGTTAATGACCAACGTGTGTACAAACCTCCTTTTCTTATACAATATGATATGATCCCCTCTTAGGCTTCTTTTCTCTAGAGTAAATAAACCAGGTTTGGCTAAAAGTTCTTCATACTTCAAATCTTCCATTCCCTTAATGCATTTTGTTGCTCTTCTCTGTACTCTCCCCAATTCCAAAATATTATTTTTTGGAACTGGTGCCCCAAACTGCACTGCACATTCAAGGTGAGGTCTTAACAACAATTTGTACAGTAGTAAATCCACTCTTGCTTCAATACCCTTTTTTAGCAAGGCAGGACTGTTTGCTTTTGGTACTACTGTTTCACCCTGATAACTATTTCCAGGTTTACAGTTTACAAGGATTCCCAGATATTTCTCTAGAAATGAGTCCCCTAAAATTATTCCATTAATTTAAACGTAATATTCCATTTATTTGCCCAGTCTGCCATTTTATGTAAATCCCTCTGTAGAGAACAAATATCCTGCTCTGAATTAATTACTCCTGCATAATTTAGTGTCAACTGCAAATATTGATATTTTGCTTTATATATCTATTTACGGTTCACTTATAAACATGTTGAGATGTTGCTTTTGACCTCTTGACCACAAGAGAGGTCTCTATACCTCTCTAACATTCAGTGGGTTCTAAAAGCCCCTTGTAAAAAGGATATTTTGTGTCTCCCTATGGGGCAATTGATTTGTTCCAGTATTGCTCATAATTGTTTGTGCATATGATTTATCTAGTGTTCTGCTCCTCTCCTAATATCTGCCAATAACTTGCCCAAGAAACAAGTAAAAAGTTCTGAATGCCACCGTTTATTTCACAAACATTCCCTGCAGTCTAAATAATCACAGGAATGTCTATGTCTTATCACCAGATATAGAGCATGGACATTATTCAAAACATAACCAATTTCTTTCATGTCATATATATTTGGAAGCAACCTGACTCCCCCCCCACACACACACACACTCACGCAAAAACACATGTTCCTCTCATCAATTTGATTATAGCTGCGCAAACATAGAAACGCTTTCTTCCTTTCAAATGACAAAATGGTTAACATCACTTGTGGGTCCTTATTCAGAAAAGAAAAGAAATTCTGGAGTAAACAAAGTACAACATAGGTAGCAAATACAAAGTTCCACTCTTGAATGCTAAAGTGGTCTCAGATGTGTTGTGTAGCAATGCAGTGGAGACCTCTCTAGCATTCAAAGGTTTATCATCCTCATTTAAATCAATGGGTGGGTTTGCTATAGAATTGCTCCTCTATTGTTTTGTGAATAAGTTCATTGGTCTCCATGGATAGCACTCAGGCAGACCTACCAGATTTGAGGTTGATGGACTAAGAAAGTGGTGTACCATTGGGAATAACTAAAAATGTCAGACATCCCTATTCCTTTAAATGTGTCTTTTAACCACTAAAGTTCTAGAGAAGTCTCCAATGCATTGTGAAGTAATGAGTTAGAGACCTTGCTAGCAATCAAGGGGTTAAAAAAGCTCCAAATAAATCACCAGTGTTCATTTGTTCCCTATGGTGAAATTGTTTTGCATCAGAATTGCACCACCTTTTCTTAGTACAGCAACCTCATTGTATTTAAATAACTTTGCAAATAAAATCACCTGCAAAAATGGTTTTATGTTGTTGTTTGTTGCTGTTTTGCGGATCCAGAGGTGTGCAAAAATAAAAACCCAAATGAAGCCATTTCCAATTAAGTTCCAAATGTGTAAGAAAAAAATAATTCCTGATTCCAAAAGACAGTCTTATATCTCCTTCGATTAACATCCTATCCACATCCTCATTATTGTTTTGAGCTTGAAAATGGATCCACTTCTTTTTTGCAATCAATAACAGCATCAACAAACGCAGCATCCCGACAAAGCAAATAGTTATACAACATTACTGCTCTGCTTCTAAGTGAATTAGAGACCTCTCTAGCATTCAAGGGGTTAAAATACCCTTTAAATACATATTGAATGAAAAAGGGGGAGAACAAGTTTAAAAAAGACATTGAGGAGAATAAACTGCATTTGTCAGCTTCAACATAACTCTCAATTTCTGCAGACCATGGCAGTCCTATTTTTTAATTCCATAAATGTATGCGCTGTTAGCGAATGTGCATATTTTGATGCAACAAACATTATATCGACTAACCTCATGGTTTGCTAGGTGCATTCAAATGAGTGCTGAGATGCTGAATTAAGTGCAATTACCGTCCTCTCACTTAACAGTGGATATTTGAATTACACTCACTTTTTAAAATGCATTGTTTAAAAAAAAAGAGCAAACATCAGCTAATTCATAAAAAATATATAATTTTTCCACAAAAATAACATTGTAAATGGTGAATGTGCCAGTTTTTACATAACACTTTTTAGTAATTATTACCTCCCCACCAGATGCACTGTACTGTGGAACATATTGGAACTTTATAAACCCATGATGATAATAATGATTATAAAAATAATACTACTACTGATAATGTTAATGATATTGATAATTACAGATAAGATGAATCAGTAGAGTTTTATTATGAAAACATTTATTACAGGGATATTTACTGCTGGCAATTGCTTTATTCAAAGTTATGACTGTTTAAAAAAAAGATGAAGCTGTTCCTATCACATTCTGTTGAGTGACTGACTTCTCCCATAAAATGCAACAGAATAACTATCTAGAAAAAACAAAACAAAAACAGGGTGCAGACCCTCTAACAGCAAACCCGTATAAGCGATTCAGTATTTGTACCCCTCAGTCTCCAAGTTTCTCACCAGATTCCAAATCTTTTATGCATATATCAATTGCCACGATACAATGAAGCTAATGCTTTTTTAACGTTCTTTTTATTATTTGAACTATTCAACGCATTTTGTTTCATAAGAAACTTTGTCAGGGATCACACGTTGGATAGTTCAAATACTAAAAAGAAAAACGTTCAAAAAGCATTGGCTTCATTGTATCGTGGCAATTGATATATGCCTGAAAGATCTGGAATCTGGCGAGAAGCTTGGAGCCTGGGGTGTACAAATATTAAATTGCTTATATAGGTAACATAGTAACATAGTAAATTAGGTTGAAAAAAGACACAAGTCCATCAAGTTCAACCTTCGCTTCATACCTCAGTAATTGAGAATTTTATAGCTTTCCTGCTACCAATTAAATTAGTCTTTATCAGACCTTCCTGATCAGCCTACTGATAAATAGTATAACTCTGTATGTTCCCTTTTGAAAGAAATGTATCTAATCTTCTCTTAAATGTATCCATTGTATCTGCCATAACTACCTCCCTGGGCAATGAATTCCACAATTTGACAGACCTTACCGTAAAAAAACCCTTCCTCTGCTGAAGTTTAAACCTCCTTTCCTCTAATCTCAAGGAGTGTCCCCTGGTCACCTGATCAGGCCTTGGAATAAATAGCTCACCGCAGAGATCCTTGTATTGACCTCTCATATACTTGTACAATGTGATAAGGTCTCCTCTTAGTCGTCTTTTCTCTAGAGTAAATAAACCAAGTTTGTTTAGTCATTCCTCATATGTCAAGTCCTCCATTCCCTTAATTAATTTTGTTGCTCTCCGCTGTACCCTCTCTAGTTCTAGTATATCCTTTTTCAGAACCGGTGCCCAAAATTGCACTGCATACTCAAGGTGAGGTCTTACCAATGATTTGTATAATGGCAAAATAATGTTATCCACTCTTGCTTCAATACCTCTTTTTATGCAAGACAGGACTTTGTTTGCCTTTGCTACTGCTGTTTGACACTGGTCACTGTTTCCAAGTTTGTAGTTGACAAGGATACCCAGGTCTTTTTCTAGCAACGAGTCACCTAAAATTATTCCATTAAGTTTATAAGTAGCCTTGGGATTGTTTCTTCCAAAATGCATGACTTTACACTTCCCCACATTAAACTTCATATTCCACATGTTTGCCCAATCTGACATTGTATGTAAGTCCCTCTGTAGAGAGAAAATATCCTGTTCTGAATTAATGACTTTGCATAATTTAGTATCATCTGCAAATATTGATATTTTGCTTTCTATATCTATTTCCAGGTCATTTATAAACATGTTAAAAAGCAGCGGACCCAATACTGAACCCCGAGGTACTCCACTCTCCACTTTAACTGTACTGGAGAATTTTCCATTTACAACCACACACTGTTCCATATCCTTCAACCAGTTTTGTATCCAATTGCAAAGGTTATCTCCTAGCCCCAATTTCCTTATTTTATACACCAGCCTTCTGTGTGGTACTGTATCAAATGCCTTTGCAAAGTCTAGATATACTACATCTACTGCCTTGCCATTGTCAAGGTTGCTGCTTACCTCCTCATAGAAGCTGAAAAGATTAGTTTGGCATGATCTATTCTTCATAAAACCATGTTGATTCGTGCTAATGATCTTATTTTTTGTGTTGTAATCCTGAATATAGTCCCTTATTATGCCTTCTAATAGTTTTCCCACTACAGAGGTCAAACTCACTGGTCTATAATTCCCAGGTTCTGTTTTAGTTCCCTTCTTAAATAGAGGCACTATGTTAGCTCTTCGCCAATCCTGTGGCACTGAGCCTGTGGTAAAAGAATCTTTAAAGAGTAAATATAGGGGTTTTGCTAACACAGCACTGAGTTCCTGAAGAACCCTTGGATGTATACCATCAGGACCCGGTGCTTTGTCGGTCTTAATTTTGTTCAGTCTTCCCATGACATCTCCTTGAGTTAACCCAATATCTATTAATTGTATTGTTTTATTTGTTACTTGCGGAGGCTCTTCTACCATTCCTTGCTCCCTTGTATATACTGATGCAAAGAAAGTGTTTAAAACAGTGGCCTTTTCCTTATCCTCACTAACCAACTCACCCATCTCATTTTTGAATGGTCCAATGCACTCCCTCTTACGTTTTTTGCTATTTATATATTTAAAAAACTTTTTTGGATTAGTCTTGCTTTCCCTTGCAATTCGAGTTTCATTATCTATTTTTGCTACCCTAATTGCCTTTTTGCAATCTTTGTTGCACTCCCTGTATTTTAAGAAAGATTGTTCAGTTCCTTCTGACTTAAATAATTTAAATGCTTTTTTTTTCCTTGCCATTTCCTTCTTTACATGTGCAGTTAACCACATTGGCTGTGACTTACTTCTTTTGCACTTGTTCCCCATTGGTATATACAGTTGGGTACATTTCTGCAACCTAAATTTGAATTCTGACCATTTTTCCTCAGTATTTTTGCCTTTAAATAAAATATTCCAGTCTATGTGTTGCATTGAGGCCCTTAACAATTTGAAGTTCGCTTTTTTAAAATTAAGAGTTTTGGTTGAACCTATACCTTTTTGCTTTGCCAGACAGATCTCAAATGTAACCATGTTGTGATCACTGTTTCCCAAATGTTCTCTTACCTTAATATTGGATACCATTTCTGTGTTATTAGTGATCACTAGGTCCAATACATTGTTATTTCTTGTCGGCGCTCCCACCATTTGTGACATGTAGCTTTCACGAAGCGTGTTCAAAAACCTGCTACCCTTAGCACTCTGACAGGTCTCATTTTTCCAGTTGATATCTGGATTATTAAAATCTCCCATAATTATAGTATGCCCAAACTGGGCAGCTTTCCTCATTTGCAATAGCAGTTGGGCCTCATCATTGTCATCAATATTTGGTGGTTTGTAGCATATGCCCACCAACAACTTTTTTTTACCTTTCACACCACATTTAGTCTCGATTTCAACCCACATGGACTCCACAGTTTGGCCAGTTTCCTCACTAATATCACCTCGCAAAACAGGATTTAGCTCTGTTTTCAAATATAAGCACACACCTCCACCTTTTCTATTAATTCTGTCTCTTCTAAACAGGGAATAGCCCTCTATATTTACAGTCCAGTCATGTGCATCGTTCCACCATGTTTCTGTTATTCCAATTATGTCCAATTGCTCATTAACCGCCAGCAATTCTAGTTCTCCTATTTTATCTACCATACTTCTTGCATTTGCTAGCATACAATTGATTTTGAAGTCTTTACATATATTAATCCCTACATGCCTTTTTTCTTCACCTTCATTTACTAGGAGTTCCTCCCTACTGACTAAATTTCTCCCCACCCTTTCTCCACCCCCCTGGTCATTTACTTGGACCCAGTTCCTATCTGCTCTATCTACCCCATTTTTGCTATCTATACCCCCCCCCCCTTTCCTAGTTTAAAAGCTCCTCCAAGCTTCCTAGCATTCTCTCCCCTAACACAGAGGCTCCTCTACCATATAGGTACAATCCATCTCTTCCATATAGATTGTACCCAAGAGCAAAGTCTGCCCAGTGTTCTAAAAACCCAAAACCCTCCTTTCTACACCATTGCTTGAGCCATGCATTAAGCTCCCTGAGCTCCCTCTGCCTACCTGCACTGGCGCATGGCACAGGTAGTATTTCAGAAAATACTACCTTAGAGGTCCTTGCCTTAAGCTTGCACCCTAAATCCCTGAAATCATTCTTTAGGGACCTCCATCTTCCTCCTATTTTGTCATTGGTTCCAATATGTACCAAGACAGCTGGATCACTTCCAGCCCCTCCCAATAATCTGTCAGCCCTGTCCGCAACATGCCGAACCCGAGCACCCGGGAGACAGCATACTGTTCGGCATTCACGTTCCTGGCGGCAGATTACCCTATCTACCCTCCTAATAATAGAGTCCCCTATTACCACCACCTGCCTTGGTTTCTGCCTGCTCTGCATCCCATCTAGCCTGGAAGGAGGACTGTTCCCCTGGCTGCTAGAGGAATCAGCCCTCTCCAGTGTTGCCAATTCTGAGCAATTCTCATCAACATCTTCACACAATCTTGCAAATCTGTTGGACTGAGTCAACTCAGAACTGGCCTTCCTCTTCCTCTCAGGTCCATATGTTCAAAGAAGTAGCGAAATTGCTTTTGTAGTTTTTAACAACTTTCCAAAGTACAATGTCGTTGGAATCCTTAATATTTTCAGAGAATGTCGGTTGTGATTGGAAATATGTCGTTTGTCCTGACTGAAATTGTCATATGTAAAGACAAAAACGTCTTAACTAACAACAAAAATGTCTTAAATAAAGACAAAAATGACAAAAATAAGGAAACCGCAAACTGTTTGATTAAAACAGAAGGATGTTTATCAAGTAAAGGATTTTTCAAATGAGGCAAATGTATAGGATGTAGGACATGTAAAAATAATAAACGTATAAAGAACTTCCAGTTTACAGTGACAGGTCAACAATTTGAGATAAGAAAAATGATAACCTGTAATACAAAGGGAGTTATTTATGTAGTACAATGCAGTTGTGGTAAACAATACGTAGTCCGCACTGTCACGGTTACCCAGAGAAGTTCAGGAGTCAGTACGGTTTAGTTAATGCAGTTTATTAACAAATGGCATACAGAGGATATATACAATATACACACAGGAATAAGCACAGGGTAATAACCAGCAAGCCTGCTATCAGAAATAATAGGTTGCAATGCTAAACCACTGTGCTGGAGACTAGGCCTTAGCTCCTGGAAGTCTCAGCTGGAATCAGGAAGAGGAACTGAAACAGGAACCCAAGATCTTGATCCGATGAGGAATGAGATCTGATTCAGCCTGCAGTCAGAAGGAAATATCACTGACTCACACCTGGAGCCAGTAAGGGGGAATACTGACTCACGCCTGCAGTCAGTAGGAGTGAATACTGACTCACGCTTGCAGTCAGTAGGAGTGAATACTGACTCACGCTTGCAGTGAGTAGAAGTAAGGTGAAAACTGACTCATGCCTGCAGTCAGCTGTGCAAGTCTACCAGAGCCCCAGGCCCGCACTAGATTGGGTGTCTGATCACCAGGGGAAAAGACGAAAGAATAGTCAGACAGAGCCACAAATCTACATCAGAGGGGGGTAGTCAGACAAGCCGGGTTATACACAGTTCAGGTAGTCAGCCAGAGCCACAAGTCTGCACCAGATTGGATGTCCACTATTAGAGGTTAGGCAAAGAATAGTCAGACAGAGCCACAGATCAACACTAGAATGGATGGAAGACTAGCCAGGTCATACACGGAGCCCAAGGTAACAGAACTGCTATGAACAACAACGCAAGGGCAACTGAGTCAGGCCTTAGTCTGCCCTTTAAACTCCTTCACAGGAAGTAGGAGGAGCAGATCAGAAGGAGGAAGTAGGAAGTTGGTAGGAGGAGACTACAGGAAGCAAACAGATAAAACAGAGGCCTGCAGCATGCTTGAAGCCTAGCGCCTGCAGATGATGCTGAAGTCAAGGTAAGCTGTAACAGTACCCCCTCAAAGGCCCCCCTCTGTGGAGCTGGACGGGGTTTGTCATGGAATCGAGCCTGAAACCTGCGTACCAGTAAAGGAGCGTGGACATCACTAGCAGGTATCCAGGAGCGCTCCTCAGGACCATAGCCCTTCCAATGAATAAAATATTGTAAGTGCCCTTTACTCACACGGGACTCCAAAATGGTTTGTACTTCATATTCCTCGTGATCTGCAACTCTCACGGAGGGAGGATGGACAGGAGCTGAAGTATACCGGTTGCAGACCAAGGGCTTCAACAGGGAAACATGGAACACATTATGGATGCACATAGTGGCTGGAAGTTCCAACGCATAAGACACTGGGTTAAAATTGCTCAAAACACGGAAATGACCAATAAATCGAGGAGCCAATTTGCCACAAGGAACCTGCAGGTGCAAGTTATGGGAAGACAACCACACTCTGTCCCCTACTTGGAAGGTAGGTGCCGGCAGTCGCCTATGGTCAGCCTGCCTTTTCTGTTGCTGCACAGAATCACATAAGGAATGCTGTACCAGTACCCACGAGGAACGGAGCATCCTTAAATACTCGTCCACATCCAGAATTTCTTGTGCTTGGAAGGTCTCGGGGAGAGCCGAGGGTTGGAACCCATAATTCACCAAGAATGGGGAACTCTTAGTGGAAGAGTATCACGGTTCCCGTGATTTCTCTGTCACTCTCACTTGTGCTGCTCCCTTATTGGTTGAACGTGTTTGGCCCACCCCTGGTGACCTTTTTATTCTGGCCATTGGCACCTGTCAGGTGCCCTTTCGTGGTGTTCCAGAGCCAGTGTTGCTGTTGCTGTGTTCCTGCGTTCCTGATCTCCTGTGTACCGAATTGGCCTGTATTGACTACACTTATGTGTTCCTGCTCCGTGATCAGACCCGGCCTGGCTGACGTTCCTGCTCGTTGCTGATCTGGCTTGTCTGCGAATCTCCTCCGTGATCTGACCTGGCCTGGCTGACTTCCTGCTCCGTGACCTGTACCGGACTGCTACTGTTCCTGTTTACAGCTCCTGTTGTCACCCCGGCGACATTCTGATCGCTACAGCGTGTGTGTCAGAACCGATCGAGATTGCTGCATTAACTCCTGCTGAGCTGTGTCTCCTGAGCTGAGTCTTCCGTTTCTCTGGTGCACTGTACTAAGTATAGCTGAGTCTCCTTGGCACTTGCTGTGCTATTCTGCTACTCACTGAGCCTCCGATCACTTGTAGTGCTTACTCCTCAACCTTGCTGCTATTGTTAACCCTTGCTGAGCCGTTACCTTATCCACTGCTTCTGCTGAGTCGGCCGCATTGTGGGCCTCGGTTAGTCAGCGGCTCATTGTCATCTACAGAGCAGTAGGTCTCTGTTAACGCGCCCGTGGGAGGTGCTATTGGCTCAAGCACTTGCAGCAACAGGTGGTTCCCATTATCGCCCGTGGGGGCTATTGGCTCAAGCGATCTCCATACTGTTGGTCTCCGTTACAAGCCCGTGGGGGCTATTTGGCTCACGCTCTTGCAGTACAGCATCCTCCGTTATACGCCCGTGGGGCTATTGGCTCAAGCGATCTCGATACTGTTGGTCTCCGCTATACGCCCGTGGGGGCTATTGGCTCGAGCTATC
Organism: Rhinophrynus dorsalis; assembly: GCA_037306005.1. Taxonomy (NCBI): domain Eukaryota; kingdom Metazoa; phylum Chordata; class Amphibia; order Anura; family Rhinophrynidae; genus Rhinophrynus; species Rhinophrynus dorsalis. Next base: position 96,303,921 of record CM074725.1, on the reverse strand, counting down.
ACCATACTGTTGGTCTCCGTTACACCCGTGGGGGCTATCTACCAACTACCCTGCAGCTTCTGCCTCTTACTCAGCTCTATCTAGCAGCTCTCTACATAGACGGACTTAAGGTGTTGTGTGATCTAGCACCTAGAGCTGCCTCTCATCACCTTGGGTGTGCCTAACACCACATTTGAGACTGATATTCTTTGTACTTAACTATTCATTGCCAGTCGCTGTTTTTTACCTGTCCTGTGACAGTATATGTATTGTCCCTGTTTCTGTATCCTGGTCCTGAGAAGGCATATGTAGCCTATATTCTGCTACTTACTGTATTGCCTGTAGAGGGCGATCTTGTTCTTATTTTTTTTAATAACACTGTGTTTTATTGTATCCTCTGTCTGAGTGTCTGAAAAACCGTTACAAAGAGTTAACAGCACTATTCCGGGCAAACTCCGCCCAAGGTAACAGGGTAGCCCAGTTATCATGATGGTCAGAGATATAGCAGTGGAGAAACTGTTCCAAGGCTTGATTAGACCTCTCTGCAGATGATATGAGGAGGAGAATGCCAGTTGAATACCCATTTGCGTACAAAAGCACAAACTGGCTTCCTCTATCAGACACAATTACTTTAGGAATGCCATGGAGACGGAAGACCTCTCTAGCAAATACCACCACCAATTCCTGCGCAGATGGTAACCCTTTCAGTGGCACAAAGTGGGCCATCTTAGAAAACCTATCTACAATCATTAGAATGACTGTATAACCCATGGAACTTGGAAGTTCGGCCATAAAGTCAATGCATACATGTGACCAGGGGCGTTCCCCACTGGCCACTGGCTGAAGCAAGCCCACTGGCAGGTGTCTAGGAGACTTAGTTTGACCACACATCGTACATGCAGCCGTGAAAGTGGTACAGTCGGCCCAAAGACTAGGCCCACAAAATACTCGAGACACGGACCATATCAATTGATCTCGACCAATATGACCCGCAACTTTAGAGGCATGATATGTCTCCAACAACTTGATGCACAACTGTGCAGGAACAAAGCAACAACCATCAGGTTTATCAGGAGGAGCAGAGTCTTGGGCTGCTAGAATCTCCTCTCCTAGAGGAGAAGTAATACAGGTACGAATCGTAGCGATAATACAATCAGCCGGAATGATCGGAGAACGTGGAACCTCTTCTCTGGATGGGCTTATCACGGTGCCCGTGATTCCAGCGACATTTTGACATGTTTACTTCCTGGTGCCTTTTTATTGGCTGCACTGTATAGCTCCTCCCAGTGACAGCCTTTATATACCTTGGGCTGTCACTTATGGGTTGCCCTTTCATGGTGTATCCGTTGCCTAGCGTTTGTTCTGTTTACTATTGATACCAGTGTATGACCCGAACTGATTGACTACTCTGCCTGTTACTGTTCCTGCTCTGTGTACTGACCCGGATTGGCTGACGTTCCTGCTTCCTGTTCTGACCTGGCCTGGCTGACATTCCTGCTCCATGTACCGACTCGGCTTGTCTGGTGTTCCTGCTCCGTGTATCGACCCGGCGAGATTGGCGATCCTGCTCTGTGTACCGAATTGGCTTGGCTGACGTTCCTGCTCCGTGTACCGACACGGCTGGGTGAAGTTCCTGTGCTGTTCCTGCTTGCTGATCCCTCTACGCTCACTGTTGCTCACGCTTCAGTGGTCCTGCAGAGCTCTGGTACTCCGGTGCCGCTTTGTAGTCCAGTCCGTGATCTGCTCACTCATAGTGCCAGTGTTATCCTACGATCATTCCTATAAGCACCACGATCGCTCGGTCTGCCGTTCTTGTGTTTGGGTTCAGTTGGGCGCCTCAGATTACTTTCCACCTACAGACCGTAGCGTTCGTTAACCCCTTCAGGGGCGGTGCTGGGCATACGTATTGAGGTTGTAGTCTCCGTTGGGCGTACGTTTCCTACGGCACTAAGCACTGACTCACGTTGTTGGTAGTCTCTGGCGGGCGTCCACCTAAGCAGCATTCCTCCCTGGTTGCCTTGCCAGACATCCGCTGGCATATCAGTTGCATACTGTCAGTCGCTGTTGTTACTCTCTGCATAGAGAGTCACATTGGGCCTTCCATATATCATGGCCGACTCTGTCATTGGCTCCACTTGTATCTCTTGTCATATTTACACTGTATCAATTGTGATTTACCTGACCTGTGTATTGTATTTTGTTCTACATACTGGACCCGTGTGGGTTAATCATTCCTGTGTAATCTGTCCTGTGTCAGTTACCATTTCTCTGTATGCTGGACCCGCGAGGGTTACTGTTATTCATTGTGTGCAAATAAAATTGTGTTTTTACCAACACCTTCCGTTTCTGGGTGTACTGAACCGTAACAGTACGAAATGACCATGACCTCAGACGGTACCCGTGACAGTAATGCACAGAATATCCACTGGAGGATGGATTTACATGAGCAGCACTTGGACCAACTGACTTTGGCTGTTCAAACTATACTTGAGCGCATGGCACACTTGGATAAACCTGTACCAGCTACGGTGGTCCCCCCCATTTCGACACCGGGAGCGCAGTCTATGCCGCAAACTAACTCGAACAGAGGGTTGACTGCTACAGCCCCACTACCTCTCAGGTACGATGGCAAACCCACCCTGTGCAGAGGGTTCATTAATCAGTTGGAAATCTTCCTAGAATTAACCCCCCAAGCCTTTCCTAGTGACCGCAGTAAAGTGGGCTTCATAATTTCTTTGCTGATGGGCAGAGCCCTGGCATGGGCAAACCCATTGTGGGAAGCTGCAAAACCATGTACAAGGAACTTCAGTGAGTTCTTAAGGGCATTTCGTAGAGTATTTGAAGTTCCTGGGAAAGCCTTCTCTGCTGCAAAAAAACGTATGGAGATCCAACAACGGTCTCGCACGGTTGCTGACTATGCCATCGAATTTCGTACATTAGCAGCAGAGGTGGGCTGGAACAACGAATCGCTGGTGGCAGCATTTGCAGAGGGACTTTGCGAATGCCTTAAGGATGAAACAGCAGCACGAGAACTGGCAACGGACGAGTTTGTTGATTTCTCGATTTTGATTGATTCCCGTATTAGGGAGCGAATGGCGGCCAAGGACCGTAAGCAGAGGGCCAGAGAAATGGGACCAGCAAGACCAAGCTTCCCACACATACCTCCTTCACCTCCCAAGCCTCCTGAACATACTGGGGAGAATAGTGAACCGATGCAATTAGGGTTTACTAGATTATCTAAGGAGGAACGGGCACATCGCCGGAGACAAGGCCTCTGCTTATATTGTGGTCTAGCTGGCCATTTGCTTCGTTCTTGCCCTACACGGCCGGGAAACGAACGCACCTAGGGTACCTTGGGGGACAGGCCCTAAGTGGAGTTCAGCAGTCCCTAGATCCAACTAGTCAGAAGCCTACTATTCAGGCTGTAGTTTCCTGGGCTGAATTCACGGTGGAGGTTCTGGCGCTTGTTGATTCCGGTGCTGACGGATATTTTATGGACGAGTTATTTGCTGCCTCGCATAAAATTCCACTGGTGGAGAAAGAGTCTCCCTTCACTATTGAGGCCATTGATGGTAGGCCACTGGTACCCGCCCAAATTACTATGGAAACAATACCATTATCTTTGCGTATTGAGACACTTCATTCCGAGGAACAATGGTTTCAGATTATCCGTTCCCCTCACCATGCTGTGATCCTGGGGTTTCCTTGGCTACATTTGCACAACCCCAGGTTTAACTGGCAGACTTGCGAAATTACGCATGGTCTGAATACTGCCAATTCAGTGATGTTTTCAGTAAGGGAGAGGCCAGTGCACTGCCACCGCACAGGGCTTGTGACTGTGTTATTGATCTGCCTCCTGGTGCCGTTCCTCCTCAGCGTCGTGCTTACCCGTTGTCTTGCGAGGAGACTCGGGCCATGGAGGAGTACATTTCAGATGCCCTGGAAAGAGACATTATCAGGAAGTCATCCTCTCCCGCGGGGGCTGGTTTATTCTTTGTAAAAAAGAAAAGTGGAGAATTACGCCCTTGTATAGACTATCGTGGATTGAACAAACTGATGCCAAAAAAATGCTTATCCTATACCACTCATTACCGAGCTGTTTGACCGATTGAAGGGTTCCTCCATCTTTACCAAGCTAGATTTGCGGGCTGCCTATAACTTGATAAGGATAAGGGCCGGTGATGAGTGGAAAATGGCATTCAATACCAGATCAGGTCATTATGAATATCTTGTAATGCCTTTCGGGCTATGTAACACACCCGCAGTGTTCCAAGAATTTATTAATGATATCCTACGTGATATGGTACAGTCTTGTGTAGTTGTGTATCTTGATGATATTCTCATACATTCATCCAGTTTGTCGCAACACATCAAGGATGTGACCGCAGTTCTGCTTAAACTCCTTGAGAATAAACTCTTTTGCAAAATCGAGAAATGCGAATTCCACAAGCCCATGGTGCCATTTCTGGGCTTCATTATTTCTAAGGATGGCATTGAGATGGACAAGGATAAGCTGGCAGCAGTCCTGCAGTGGCCATGTCCTAAGGGGCTCAAGGCTATCCAACGCTCTCTCGGTTTTGATAATTATTATAGGAAATTAATTAGAAACTTTTCCACGATTGTCAAACCTCTGTCTGATTTGATGCACAAGGGTGCGGATCCCTCCCATTGGTCTCAGGAAGCTGAACAGGCTTTCGTAACACTAAAATCTACATTTGCTTCTGCTCCTGTACTGTTCCACCCCAATCCCTCCCTTCCATTCACTTTGGAGGTCGATGCCTCTGAGTCTGGGATAGGGGCAATATTGTCACAGCGCCTGGACCCTGGGAGTATGTTAAGGCCTTGTGGATTTTTCTCGAAAATATTGTCCAGCGCTTAAAGGCACTAGGAAATTGAGGACAGAGAGCTTTTGGCAATTATCCTGGCCCTCAACGAATGGCGACACCTGCTTGAGGGTACCAAAACCCCAGTATTGATCTTGACTGATCATAAAAATTTAAAGTACCTGTCTGAGGCTAAGAGACTGTCCTCTCATCAGGCTAGATGGGCCTTGTTTTTGTCCTGCTTTAATTTTATTGTATCCTATTTGCCCGATTCCAAGAATATTAGGGCAGATGCCCTGTCCAGGCAATTTAACCCAGACACAGAGAAAGATGAGACTCCGGTACCTATCATTCAGCCTGATCGCATTCTAGCTACCTTGAGAAACAGCATTACTTCGCCGCTGAGGGAGGAGATTCTCACTAACCAAGCTACTGCACCACTGATACCCCAGTAGGCAAATGTTGCGTAGCCGAACCCTTCCGTACCCGTCTACTTGAAACCTATCACGCTTCTAAGGCTGCTGGTCACGTTGGCAAGAATCAATTGATCTGGTCTCTCTCGCAATTATTCTGGTGGCCCTCCTTCAGTGCTGACTGCACCGCATTCACAGCAGCTTGTTCGACGTGTGCCCGTGCCAAGTCCCCTAGACACCTTCTGGTGGGCCTGCTCCAGCCTGTACCCAAAGGAGAACGTCCTTGGTCTCATGTCTCTATCGACTTTGTAGGGGAATTACCGGTGTCTAGGGGATACTCCTTTATTTTGATGATAGTCGATAGATTTTCTAAGATGGCACACTTTGTGCCTCTTCCTGGCCTTCCCTCTGCCCAGAAGTTGGCAATGGTATTTGCCAGGGAGGTTTTCCGCTTGCATGGCGTACCCAGGGTGTTGGTGTCTGACCATGGGAGCCAATTTGTGTCTAGGTTTTGGAGGGCACTCTGTGTGCAGATGGGCATACAATTATCATTTTCTTCTGCATACCATCCCCAGACGAACGGAGCCGCCGAGCGTGCCAATCAAGGTTTGGAACAATTTCTACGCTGCTTTGTGTCTGATCATCATGATAATTGGGCCGACCTGTTGCCATGGGTGGAGTTTGCCAGGAATTGTGCGGTTAACTCATCGTCCGTGAGTTCCCCGTTTCTCATCAACTACGGGTTTCAACCATGCTGGCTCCCGGACTCATTTCAGACGCAGCAAATTCCAGCTCTGGACGAGCATATGGAGGACCCTCAGTGCTTCGTTCCAGCGATATCAGCGTCAAGCTAATCGTAGACGGCTGCCGGCGGTCTCCTTTCAGGTTGGGGACAGGGTATGGCTTTCCTCCAAGAACTTGAATCTGCAGACTCCATGCAATAAGTTGGCTCCCCGGTTCGTTGGCCCATTCAAAGTTATCCGCAAGATTAACCCTGTGTCGTATGCTCTGGACCTCCCAGCATCCATGCGAATTCATAATGTGTTCCACGTATCCTTGTTAAAGCCTCTGGTATGTAATCGGTACACTACTACTCCTGTGGCTCCTGGTCCGGTTCGAGTGCAAGGTCAGGAGGAGTATAAGGTATAAAATATTATTGACTCACGAAGATTCAGAGGGAAATTACAATATTTGGTCCATTGGAAGGGTTACGGTCCTGAGGAGCATTCCTGGGTCGATATAAAAGGACCTTCATGCTCCCAGATTGCAGAGCAGTTTCCATGCTAAGTATCCCCAAAAGCCGGGCCCCTCTTCTCGGAGAGGGGACTTTGAGAGGAGGGTACTATCACGGTGCCCGTGATTCCAGCTACATTTTGACATGTTTACTTCCTGGTGCCTTTTTATTGGCAGCGCTGTATAGCTCCTCCCAGTGACAGCCTTTATATACCTTGGGCTGTCACTTATGGGTTGCCCTTTCGTGGTGTATTCGTTGCCTAGCGCTTGTTCCGTTTACTATTGATACCAGTGTATGACCTGGACTGATTGACTACTCTGCCTGTTACCGTTCCTGCTCTGTGTACCGACCCGGATTGGTTGACGTTCCTGCTTCCTGTTCTGACCTGGCCTGGCTGATGTTCCTGCTCCGTGTACCGACTCAGCTTGTCTGGTGTTCCTGCTCTGTGTACCCCCACATGGACGTAGTGCCTCACCAGGAGCTGAGCGCTGGGACAGCAAAGCTCCCACTCCGACCTCCGATGCATCCACCTCCAGGGTAAAGGGCAGGGAGGGAATGGGATGCCCCAATATGGGACCTGCCGCGAAGGCTGCCTTGAGCTTTTCAAAAGCCAGAATAGCCGGTTCTGACCACTCTGAGGTTTTTGCCCCTTTACAAGTCATGTCCGTCAGGGGTTTTACAATGGTAGAGAAATTCTTAATGAATTTTCGGTAATAATTTGTGAAACTCAGAAACCTTTGGATCTCTTTGAGTCCCTTAGGACATGGCCAATTCACAACAGCAGACAATTTCTGAGGGTCCATGGTGAACCCTGCAGCGGAAATTATATAGCCCAGGAATGTGACTTGAGGTCTGTGGAATTCACATTTTTCAAGTTTACAAAACAACTTGTTCTCACGTAATAGGCTCAGGACTCTGGATACATCAGGCTGATGAGTCTCCAATGTAGGAGAGTGAATTAAGATGTCATCTAAATATACAACCACGAAACCTTGAAGAAGTTCTTGTAACACATAATTTATGAACTCCTGGAAGACAGCTGGGGCATGATCAAGTACTCATAGTGTCCACTCCGTGTATTGAACGCTGTCTTCCATTCATGCCTTTCTTTAATTTGTACCAAATTGTATGTGGCTCTCAGATTGAGTTTCATAAATATCTTTGACCCTTTGACCCGGTCAAAAAGTTCAGTGATCAGGGGAATAGGATATGCATTCTTTACCAATAACTTGTTTAGACCACGAAAGTCAACACATGGACGTAATTCTCCGTCCTTCTTTTTGACAAAAAAAAATCCAGCACCAGCAGGAGATGTGGATTTATGAATGATGTCTCTGGCCAGCACTTCAGACAAGTATTCCTCCATGACCTTATTCTCCTCCACAGACAAGGAGTATGTACAGCCCCTTGGAGGTGTAGTACCAGGCAACAATTCTAATGTGCAATCATATGGTCTGTGAGGAGGAAGGACCTCAGCCTGGCTTTCGCTGAAAACGTCTATGAATGACGTATACTCCTCTGGAAGGAGTGGAGTTGAGGCTTGAATAGCTCTCACGGGGCAAGACAGACAAGACTTTGAGCATTGTGAGGACCAGCCCAAGACATTACAAGTGTGCCAATCTATCCTGTGGTTATGGTTTTGTACCCAAGGGAACCCCAGGACTATGGCATGATGCGGAGAGTTAATAATCTGAAATTTCAGGGTTTCAGTATGCAGGACTCCCACCCTCAGGGTTAACAAGGTGGTCTCATGCGTAATATGTGAGGGCTGTAATGGTCTACCATCAATGGCTTCTACAACCAGAGGGGAAGCAAGAGGCAACAATGGGATATTCTTACTGGCTGCAAATTCCGCATCCATAAAGCAGCCAGCAGCCCCTGTGTCCAGTAACGCTGGAAATGAGGCAGATTTATTTGCCCAATAAATACAGGCCTTCAACATGGGCTTATCCAAAAATTTTACTGGGGACAATGAAACGCCACCAATCACTTGTCCCCGACTGGATCTTCAGTTCATGCATCTCAGAATGAATTGGACAAGACCACAACAGTTGTCCTGCCTTACCGCAGTAAAGACAAAGTCCCTCCCTCCTCCTAAAAGCTGTCTCCTCCCTTGAAAGCCGAGTCACACCCACCATCCTAGGTTCGCCACTCTCAGAGACAATATCAGGAGGCATCGGAGGTAAGGGAGGCTAGGGTGGGTCAGAATACTGAGGAGTTGTCTCCCTTTGAGGCCTCCGCAGGCGCTCAGCAACCAAGGGTCTCCCCCTGACTATGGCATCCCCCTGCATAGGTTCGGTATCCTCTGACATAAGTCCAGGAGGCATGGGAGGTGAGGGAGGATAGGGTGGGCCAGAATAACAAGAAGACATTCTGTTTGAGGACCTCCGCAGGTACACCTTAAATGAGGGTCTCTTTCTGATTCTGGTATCCATCAAAATACAAAAGTCAATTAGCCTGTCCAAATCGTTAGGTAGATCGCGAGCAGCGATTTCATCTTTCATTGTGTCACAGAGCCCTTGGAAAAACACGGCCATCAGAGCTTCGTTATTCCAGTCTACCTCGGCTGCTTGGGTACGGAACTCTATAGCATAATCGGCCACCGTGCAGGTACCCTGACGGAGGGTCATAAGGTGCTTGGCTGCCAAGGCCACGCGGCCTGGCCTATCAAAGTCTTGCTTAAACAATCTCAGAAATTCCATAAAATCATGAACAATAGGCTTGTTCGTTTCCCATAACAGATTGGCCCACGCCAGCGCCCTGCCCGTCAGAAGGGATATAAGGAAACCGACCTTACTGCTCTCATTCGGAAAGGCATACGGTACCAACACGAAATATGTGGCCAGCTGGTTAAGGAAGCCACGGCAACCATCAGGTTCCCCACCATACCGCTGTGGAAGCTGGGCGGGCCCTGCCAACCTCTTGACCATGCCTGCATCAGGAGAGGTGGGAACTACTGGTGACTGGGAGGGCTCAGGAGTGGCTACCAGTTGATTACAGATTTGTTCAAGGCTCACAGTGCTCTGTGAAACAGTTTGCATGGCTAAAGACAACTGATCCAGTCGCTGATTCAGTGTCTCCATCCTTTCTAGGATGCTTTGAAAAACTGCATTACTATCACCGTCTGAACTCATGGCCCTTGCGTACTGTCATGGTTACCCAGAGAAGTTCAGGAGTCAGTACGGTTTAATTAAGGCAGTTTATTAACAAATGACATAAAGAGGATATATACAATAGACACCCAGGAATAAGCACAGGGTAATAGCCAGCAAGCCTGCTATCAGAAAGTATCAGAAAGAAGTAAGGTGAAAACTGACTCACGCCTCAGTCAGCTATGCAAGTCTACCAGAGCCCCAGGCCTGCATTATATTGGGTGTCTGATCACCAGGGGAAAAGACAAAAGAATAGTCAGACAGAGCCACAAGACAGCACCAGAGGGGGTACTCAGACAAGCCGGGTCATACACAATTCAGGTAGTCAGCCAGAGCCACAAGTCTGCACCAGATTGGATGTCCACTATTAGGGGTTAGGCAAAAGAATAGTCAGACAGAGCCACAGGTCAACAATTGAATGGATGGAGGACTAGCCAGGTCATACACGGAGCCCAAGGTAACAGAAGTGCCATGAACAACAATGCAAGGGCAACTGAGTCAGGCCTCAGTCTGCCCTTTAAACCACTCCACAGGAAGTAGGAGGAGCAGCTCAGAAGGAGGAAGTAGGAAGTTGGTAGGAGGAGACTACAGGAAGCAAACAGATAAAACAGAGGCCTGCAGCATGCTTGAAGCCTCGCACCTGCAGATGATGCTGAAGTCAAGGTAAGCTGTAACACGCGCAAAGAGACAGCTGAGAAACAGAATCCATGAACAAGTGTATAATATTAAAATCAAAAACATGAAACATAGTTTATCAGCACACATGTCTAAGTGTAATAAATTTGAATTTAGTCCTTTTTTATGGAATTGATATAGTTCATAGAAACTGGAGGGGAGGAAATGACATTAATGATATGTCCAAACATAAAACAGAGTGGATATACCAGATGCAATCCCTGCAACCATTAGGGTTAAATGCAGAGGTAGAAATCTTTGGATTCTTATGACAAGGTACACAATGATTAATCATTTTTATGACTGATAATATGGATACCAGATTCATTCTTTGTGTTCTTGTAATAGGGATAAAACTACTCCTTATGTTGATAATAGGAACATCAAAATGAAATAAATATCTTTAGAGTTACTAGAAGACAGCTCTTCTCTGAAAAATTAGACATCTGTAGGCTTGGAAAATCATATGTGGTAATTTGTTTTGATATATGTGTCTATCTTTCTCTATGTATTTGATATCATCCTATACTTTAGAGTGATGTCTTATTATTATCATGTTTTATACTTCAGTATTTTCTGGAATATTAACCTTTTTGGATGAATAATCTATATTTGAAGTACTATATGCATGTGAGCAGTAAGAGTGAAGGCTCAGCGAGTCCTGTGTAGTAAATTTCTGTTGCCACGCTTGACATGCTGACACCGTATTTAACAAGTTGATTATGGAAGTGATAGTGAGGTTATGTAAATATCTCTTTAAATATCCCTTTAAGATGTTAACCATTTAGTTGCAGTATGCTTATTAAGAAGTGTACATCGGTGGAAATTAGTCTTTTGATATTTACTGATGTGTGAATCTTGCGAATTTTCTTTTGATCTACCATCAAGTATTTAGATTATGGTTACAGAATATGTATTCGTCCTTCTTTATGACTGAACATCTGAGTCGAATCGGGGTGAACGAGGTGCATGTTTGGCACGCTCATAGTTGTTCCTGGCAATGATTTACCAAGAAAAAACTGGTTTAATATGGTTCTATATATAAGATATACATCTTTTGAGTCCTTGAGATTTAATCTGGTGAGAGAGGGTCCGATGAGAACAACAATATACCTGTGAAATTGTTCCCTTATACATATACTAGTTGAACAGCCCGTTACATGGGCCACAGTGCCACTGCCTCCCTGGCACGGGGCAGTCACGCGCAGTAGAGACTGCCCGTGCCGCGGCTGATACAGAGCTGGACGCTCCTTCGGAACTCCCAGCTCTGTATCAGCCGTGGTGCGGGCAGTCTCTACTGCGCATGACTGCAGCACGAGCAGCAGCGTGTACTGCGCATGTCGCGGCGTTACACACTATTTAGTAAATTATTATATAGGATGTATATAAGCTATTGAAAATTAAGATCTAGCCACCCCCCATAGACACTTCATACATCAGAAGCCTGTGTATGAGATAATATTGTTGGAACGCCATATATATAACTAGAGACATTGGTGAACTGCTTATGTGCAAGTTGGATATATTGTCTACTAAGCATACTAACTGTTACACAATAATGTTTGGTATGTGAAGCTGTATGCAAAATCTGAGGTACTTGTGAATTGCTCATCTGCAAATTGGATATATTGTGTATTGAGCATATTAACTGCTGCACAATAACATTTGCTGTCTAAAGTCGCATGCATAACTGGGAGATACTTATGAATCGTTTAGACGCAGTGGGAGACATTGCCTAACAAGTATACTAATTGCCACATAATAACCTGGGAAGATAAGAAATCTTTTGAACATTTCACAATGAGAAAGATAAGAGAAAAAGGATCTACTTTCCTAGGCCATTACTATCTAATAACGTGACAGTTATCATATTTTTTATGATCGATCGTGGTATTCTTTAGTTACATGTGCTCCTTCTACATTTTTTAATTCTTTTAGTTTTTTTATATTTTTTATTTTTTGAGTTAAATTATAGTTTGTTTTTCATATTCTGAAGGTATCCATACAGAAGGAAGAGGGGACTTATTTCCCCTCTTCTCTCCCTTATGAGTATACTCTAGTAAGACAGCCATATCTTATTTATTTTTATAGTCCTAGTATTTGTAGTTTCGGAAGCATAATTGCTGCATGAAACAATTATTTAAACATTATTGATTGGGAATACATTTAAAAGTTTTTTTCCTAATAGGTGGATCTAATGTTACAATGACAATTATTCCCACCATGTTGTAGTACGTATTACTTATATATTTCTTGGTGTTAGAGTTATTCGAGTTAGTAACCTTTTATGGTAAATTATATGTGTACGTGGACGCACGTTGCACAAAGAGTTTTAATAAAACAAGTTTTTTGTATTGCCATTTCATCTTGTTGATGTTGTATTATTTATAAATGTATTGTGAATATATTATTTGCTCCTACTGTCGGTGATTAGGACAGTTTAATTTGGTGTTCTAAGCGCAGAAGATATACATTTGTCTTTAAAGACAAAAATGTCTTAACTAAAGACAAAAATTCTCACATTCAGAACTTTACATTCCCTCCACATATTTCTTAAAGTACAAATTTTGTCTTTTGCAAGACATTTTTTGTCGTTAGTTACGACAAATTTTCTTTTCCTCTATACGACATTGGAGAATAGTTTAGCCACACCCTTGCCCCACCCCTTTGCCTGGTAATTGTGGGGAGGTGTCGTACACAACAAACATTACTAGTTTTTTATCGTGTACTCTATAGAAAATATGTCATTCATGCATACAATTACTTGTTTTGTTGTTATCCCTGTTTTTGTTTTGTCATATGCAGGTTTCCTGTTTTACAAGCTAACCACTGGTGTGTTGAGAGGCAGCGACCATAGAGGACACTATTAAAGGAAAAATGAGAATCTATCCCCCAAGATTGGTCTTACAAGCGACTCATTCCATATAGAGAGACTATAAATTATGGTCCATTAGTGGACTGGATCCATTGAGACTTTCACTGTATTATTTGGGGTTCAAGTTTTTAAGTTTTTATGTTATAATCATTTTTTCTAGACCTTTTTCTTGACCATTTTTACATATTTTTTGTTTATAAAAGCTGCCTCTAGAAGAGGAGGTTTATTGAAATTTATTGGAAACTTTTCTTTGATCCTGCAGCGCTATGATTTGCAGTGTGTTTTTTAACTATCTAGACATCACGGGAATGATGCACTAAAGGGCGATGAGGGGCCAGGATGGCGATATGGTGGTGAATTCATGTTGACGGCATATTGTGTCCTTGCCATCATATCCATGTGAATCTGCCACCAATTCACAGCAATCTGTTGATATCTCCATAAATCCACTGTGCATTTGAGAGGCTTAAAATTTAGCTTAACAATGGCTCATTTGCATATAGAAATGCAGGTTAATAAGCCATTGTAGTAATCATGTGGGTGTGTTTATATGTTAATGTGGCACATTGCCACATGCGTTAGCAGCTTTTGCTGTTGGAGTTCAGTCCCAAAACAGTCAACCTGAGGTTAGTGATGTTGGGATCTTCTTATACCTCCCTATGGAGTCAGAAGACAATTGGCTGTCTCTGATAAAGAGCAGAGACTTCAGCTGCCCCCCATTAACACTCTCAGTGCCATGCAGATGGGGATTGCACACCCATGTGGCACTGAAAGGGTTCTAAACTGAAAGAATGGCACAGAAGCTATATATCACAGCTTCTTTGTCCTTCTGTACTGACTGAACCAGCAGAGATTCTATGCACTGATCAACTTATTCAGCGAAACACAGGACACAGAAAAAAATAGGGAACAGCGTAATAAAAGCGATTTAAGTGTAGTACCATATGTGAGACAATCAGTATTGGCAGTAAAAAAGGAGATACATTATTAATGCTTAAAATAATACATATATTTCTTCCCAAGATCGGCACTCACATCTTCATATGTGCAACTGCCTGGGTGCACGAGCATTATAATTTCCAACCAACACAAAAGGCCAGCACCTACGGGACTTTCAAATAAGAATATTTCTTTACTCGTTAGATTTTTCGGTCCTACTTGAACATTTATCAAGAACACAATAACATAATTAATTTAAGGTGACTAAACACCTATATCCTCATGCTCCCCTACGTGAAGATATCATGTGATACATTATGTCTAGATTGTAACTTATCAAGTGCAATTAGATACAAGTGAATACAGTGTCTGCTAGAAGTTGTACTATATTGCTGCATTTAAAACAAATTTTCCTCTTGCAACATCTAGCAAACATTAACCTTTTAACCTGTGTTGCAGAGAAAAGCTGGTGTAGTGCACTGAATAATGTGAACTGTGAAGTTAAAACAATTTAACAGTTTTTTATCTTTAAGACAACGGGTTAATCTCAGATGTCATAGAACATCACCCTGTATGAACAAAATATTTTTGTTAAAAACAATTATTTATTACTAAAAAATTTTTTTGAAAAACTATAAGATACTGTAGCAGACAAATTGAGTTTACACTATTCAAAAAATCCTTCTAAAATAGCTGCCTTAACCTGTGACAAACTGTACCACTACTTTCTTACTCTGTCTACCTTTGTCAGAGCTATGATGTTAACCAGTAAAGTAATCAACAGAGTAGCTCATGGAAAAACTGTTTATATATGTCAAAAATAGAAAAAAAGAAAAACGGAAAACAATAGAAAAAAATAATTTCTGCAGAAAAAACAAAACATTGAAAAATAAATCAACAATAAGATCCAAAAAATATTAGGTTTAAAAAAATATTAGGATCAAAAATAGTTCTCCCATGACCACTGTTGTCAACATTGATCAGCACCAATCTTCTTCTTGTATTATCCAGATAAATTCTCCCTTCACCTGTTGAGCCCTTGTGGGGACATAGTGTCCAAAGATCTTATCCAAAACATTTCTCTCTGCAAAATAATTTTACTTCTATTTCCACCTCTTTGTAGAGGGGGAATATGTAACGGTTTTGTTTGACTCACAGATATAGAGTTAGGATTAGGGATGAGCGAGCACCCCGATGCTCGGGTGCTCGGGTGCTCTGACCGAGCACCCCCTGATGCTCGAGTGCTCGGCCGAGCACCCGAGCCCCATTCAAATGAATGGGAGCACTCGAGCATTAAACCAGGCACCCCCTGCTCTGATGAGCGGAGGGTGCCTGGTCAATGTCCCCCTTCATCTCCGCTATGCCCCTCTTCCACAATGTCCCCCTTCATCTCCTATGCCATAGCGGAGATGAAGGGGGACATTGTGGAAGAGGGGCATAGCGGAGATGAAGGGGGACATTGTGGAAGAGGGGCATAGAGTCTATGCCCCTCTTCCACAATGTCCCCCTTCATCTCCGCTATGCCCCTCTTCCACAATGTCCCCCTTCATCTCCTCTATGGCATAGGAGATGAAGGGGGACATTGTGGAAGAGGGGCATAGCGGAGATGAAGGGGCACATTGTGGAAGACGGGCATAGCGGAGATGAAGGGGGACATTGTGGAAGAGGGGCATAGAGTCTATGCCCCTCTTCCACAATGTCCCCCTTCATCTCCGCAATGCCCCCTTCATCTCCGCAATGCCCCCGTACCTCCATTCCCTGGTGGTCCAGCGGAGCGTCTTCGGATCTGTGCCTCTTCCGGCACAGATCCTCTTCACCCGAACATGTCGGGCGAGCACATGGCGGTACTCGTACGAGTACCGCCATGTGCCGAGCAGAGCGATGCTCGAGCCGATCCGAGCATCGGCCGAGCACGCTCGCTCAACACTAGTTAGGATAAAAAACACAGTTTTATTAAATACAATAATACACAAAGAACCCTCACAGGTCCTGTAATATTATACTTATAGTACAGACACACGACAAGTAAATTAGGCCCACACAGGTCCAGCACAAATATAGGAGACAAACAGTTTATGCTGACACGGGTCAGGCAGATGAGAAGGTTTCCAGGTTTCAGCAATGCAGGAGTTAACGTTCATCAAGATGGGTAAACAGTCCCATATGAGAAGGAATTGAGCTGATTCTTAAACACGCCAAAGACAGAATGCACAGCGAGTACCAGTCCACTGAAGTAAACAAGAGCGCTACCGGTGCTGACACGGAGGCAACACTTGCAACCGGTTTTGGACAGAGTAGAGCGTAACCAATGGCAATGTACCGGTGCAATCATGGAGGCAACACTGGCAACTGGTTTTGACAGAGTGGAGCGTAGCCAATGGCACTGTACTGGTGCAATCACGGAGGCAACACTGGCAACTGGTTTTGACAGAGAGGAGCGCAGCCAATGGCAATGTACCGGTACAATCACGGAGGCAACACTGACAACCAGTTTTGACAGAGTGGAGCGTAGCCAATGGCAATGTACCGGTGCTATCACGGAGGCAACACTTGCAACCGGTTTTGACAGAGTGGAGCGTACCCAATGGCAATGTTCTGGTGCTATCATGGAGGCAACACTTGCAACTGGTATTGACAGAGTGGAGTGTAGCCAATGGCAATGTACCGGTGCTATCACGGAGGCAACACTTGCAACCAGTTTTGACAGAGTGGAGCGTAGCCAATGGCAATATACCGGTGCTATCACGGAGGCAACACTTGCAACCGGTATTGACAGAATGGAGGACTAGGCCAGAGGCGCTCCGTAGAGCCAAACTGGGACAAACTAGGCAAGCCTGCGGGTGCAGAGGTGCCAAACAGGGCAAGGCACCGGAAGTCAGAATGTTGCCGAGGCGACCAGGACCAAAACGGAGATCTGTTGAGTCGGAGATCAGGAGCAGGAACGTCAGCCAGTCCGGGTCGGTACAGGATAGCAGGGACGTTAGCCAGGCTGGGTCGATACACAGGAACGAACACTGAAGAATAGTCAGGCAACCCGGGTCGGTACACAGGCGCAGGAACTGGAGAGTAGTCAGGCAAGCCAAGTCAGTACACTATAAGCTTCAAAAACAAACGTAGCACTGGCACAGGAACACCAAGAAAGGGCAATGTGTGGGTGCAGGATCCCAGTATATAAAGGCTATACTGGGCGGGCTTAACACAGAGCAACCAATGAGGACCTCACATGGATAACTGACAGAAAAAAATAAAAAGAAGGAATCACGGGCACCGTGATAGAATATGATCAATTGGCATCACTGTGAAAGACGTGGGTGAATGTCCCATTTGTAAGCAATGTTTTACTACCAGTTTCTCTGTGAAACCATCCCTATTTGCTACTTTTATTGCTGACTGATGTCCGGTCATCCGGTCTTTTAGCATGCCATCCATCTTTCCGAAATATGTTAATTCACACGGACACTTTAACAGGTAAACTACGTGATCCGTAGTGCAGGTCAAACGGTGCCTGATTTTGTACTTTTTCCCACATGGATGTTCAAAGAAACTTCCTGTTTTCATCTGTCTGCAGGATGCACATCCTAAACACTTAACACCCCGTTTTTGGGTTTAGGTAACCACGTTTGGCTTGGTCCATATGGGACTGATGTTGTGGATTTTACCAATAAATCCTTCAGATTTGTACCCCTTTTGTAGCAGATGATCGTTTTTTGCTGTAAAATTGTGGGTAAGGATTTATCCGTTGCTAAGATGCTCCAATTCTCCGACAGAGTGCCATGTATAGTTTTCGCAGATGAATGGTAGGTGTTTTGAAGGATCATTCTATCAATAGCATCACGAGGAGCTTTTGGGCTTGTATATTTTTTAAAGGCTTTAGATAGATTTGCAAGGATAATGTTTTGTGGATATCCTCTCATTGCGAAACGTTCAGCCATCTCATGTAGCTGTAATCCCATTTTTTCAATATCTGAATTGTTCCACATCACTCTAAGGAAATGAGACAATACCAGTGAATGTTTTGTGGCCCTTGGATGCTGACTGTTATAATGAAAAATTGTGTTCCTATCTGTTGTTTTTTGAAGAAGAGTGTAACTCAGTCTTTTTTCATCCCGAATCCAGAAATGTATTTTTTTCTCTGCTGACATCATAAGTAAAACAGACTGGACTCCTCAAATTATTCAAGTATGTCACAAATTCAAGAAAGGACTCTTCATTGCCTCTCCATAGAATTATTATGTCATCGATGTACAATTTGTATAGTATTAACCTGTCTGAAAAAGGTATTAAAATATTCTTTTTCATATACAAACATGTAACAGTTGGCATATGCTGGTGCCATGGGAGCCCCATGGCAGTGCCAGTATTTTGTATATAAAATTTATTCTCAAAAGAGAAAAAGTTGTAGGTCTAAGTAATCTCCAAAAGATGTAATAGGCATTGTACTGGAGGTCCTTCAAAGGTGGTTAATTCTTAATCCCTTTCCATGGGGAACAATGGTGTACAAATTCTTGACATCCATTGTTACCATCAATATTTCTTCAATCGGATCCAATTCCATGAGTTTAAAGTCCCTCAAAATAGAGGAATCTTTAAGAAATGTGCTAGTATTTGGACAATAGGCTGCAACCAGTAATCTATAGCCTTCCCAATCGGATAAAGCAGACTGTCTCTCAACGACACAATCAGTCTTGTGGGTGGTTTATTTGTGCATTTATGCACCTTGGGGGGAGTGTACACAATTGGGCAAATCGGATATACTTCCAATAAGTAATCAGCCACAGATATGTAATCCATTTATTTTTGTTGCTTCATTCAAGACATTCACGATACTTTTTGGAAAAAAGAACAGAGCAATCCACTCTGAGTGTAATATTTTCACAGTCTTTTTTCTTGAATAAAAGCAGAACAGAATTATTGGAGAACCAATTGTGGGGAAACTTCAAATGTAAAAAAAAGTGGTGTGCAACCTGCAGCATATGTATCTTTGTACACAAACCTTTAAGGGTACCGATGCAAATGAATGCATAGAATGCGTCAGAGGAAATATGGACTGATGTATTCAGTTATCAAAAGGAAAGTTAGGCGGAAGCGGATGTGAGGTTGTGATTTTCCACTGGTGGAAAGCGGAAACAGATTAAGAAGAAATTGTTCTGGTAGGATCAAGGTACAAATATGAAGGATTAAAAATAATATGAAAGATTTTGGCGCCAAATAATGTTCCTAACAATAGGAATGGAAAGGTGTGTAGAACTTCCGTTGGTGAGTTTATAAATGGCTGTATCTATGTACTAGCAGACCAATTCCCTTGAGAAAGTAACCCAACGTTACGAAACGCGTAGGGAGAGTGTCACTATTAAGTGTTTTTTTTATTGAAGACGGTTGTACCCGTCATATGTATATGTATTTTAGATTAATACATTTTATATTTTCTTTGCTATAACTGTGAGTTCCCCTTCTTTACCTGGAAAGTTGAATACCCCTCTATTGCCTGTTATTTGGGACCCTTAAAGAAGTGATGGTAGATACTCTGATAGATTGGAGGCCCAGAAGGTAAAGCATATTGGAGGAGGATAACTCTTATGAAGGTAAAGGTTAGACATTGGAGGTGATGAAGATTGGGGTGACTGCGGAGAGTGACCTGGACTGGTGATCAGATCCAGTCAAAAGTGAGCATTCCTAGAGACAGGCTTGGCCTCTATAAAATGTGAGTACCCTATAAGGGAGATTCTGTTCTGCTTTTATTCAAGATGAAAGATTGTGAAAATACTACACTCAGAGCAGATTGCGCTTTCTTTTTTCCTTTTTTTCTTGTTGCATGGTATTTAAGAACCTCTCCAACGTCTTGGGAATAAGCTGCATGTTTGGACTCTGAGTGACTAAGAAACCTTGGATTTTATGACTATCCCTGATTAAGGGGAATCTTTTATCTGTGAAATAGCTGAGAATATTGGTTATATCCTTTTGTATTAGCATTGATATACTATATGTGATGAAATATTAGATGGTTTTTTTACGATAATTTTTAGACCATATCTGCTGGATTGCTCATACATAATGTATACATAGTCTCATCTGCTAATGGCTCCAGTTCATCCTCCCTATAATCTTGATAATTCAATATAACCACACCACCGCCTTTGTGAGGGGAATGTATTACTATTTTTATTATTTTATTATTATTTATTTTTAGTAATAAATGTTTTTAACAAAAAATACTTTGTTCATACAGGGTGATGTTCTATGACATCCTAACTTGGTTGTCTTAAAGATAACATATTGTTAAATTGTTTTAACTTCACAGTTCACATTATTCAGTGCACTACAACAGCTTTTCTCAGTAACACGGGTTAAAAGCTTAATGTTTGCTAGATGTTGCAAGAGGAAATTCTGTTTTAAATGTATCATTATAGTACACTTTCTAGCAGACACTGTATTCACTTGTATCTAATTGAACTCGATAAGTTACAAACTAGACATAATGTATCACACGATATCTTCACGTAGGGGAGGATAAGGATATAGGTATTTAGTCACCTTAAATTAACCCTTGTTTTCCATTCTGTGTGAGTTCCCTTTTTTCACTATTTGTTTTGTGACATGTCAATCACACTCCGGAAGTACACGTCACAATTTTTGACACGCGGGTCTGTCGCATGGGTGTAGGTATGTAAAGCTTTGTTTTTTGTTATATGTTATTGTGTTGCTGATAAAGGTTCATGTAGGATGGAAGCGTTGAACGAGTAAACAAATATTCTTATTTAAAAGTCCCGTGAGTGCTGGTCTTTTGTGTTGGTTATATATATACTAGCAATGTGGGACGGCGTTGCCCATCACGTTATGACCTTTGTGCGTACATGTATGAAATGTAGACATACTGATAAACACAGACCTATGCAACACACATACAGACACATACACACAGTGAGTGGCAGTGACATGCAAAAGACATGCGCACACACACACAGACACACCGGAGATGCACACATGGATACACATATGTAACAGAGATGTACACACATACCATACATGTGCAGACACACATGTGTGCAACAGACATGCTCACACACAGGTAACAGATATGCACACACACAGGTAAAAGATATGCACACACGCATGCAACAGACATACACACACACACCCATGCAACAGACATACGTGCACACACACATGCAACAAACATATGCACACACGCTAAAGGCACACACGCAAAAGACACACACTCACGCTACAGATACACACATGCTCTACAGACACATGCACACACGCTACAGACACATGCTACAGACACACGCTACAAACACATGCACGCTACAGGCACACGCACATGCACGCTACAGACACACTCACACACACACTCTACAGACACATGCACACACACACACTACAGACACACACACGCTACAGACACACACAGCAGACACACTCAAACACACACAAAATGCACGCAACTGACATATGCACACAGACACAGACATGCAACAGACATACACAGAATCGCAACAGACATA
Organism: Rhinophrynus dorsalis; assembly: GCA_037306005.1. Classification (NCBI taxonomy): domain Eukaryota; kingdom Metazoa; phylum Chordata; class Amphibia; order Anura; family Rhinophrynidae; genus Rhinophrynus; species Rhinophrynus dorsalis. The sequence goes on along the minus strand of CM074725.1, from coordinate 96,282,326 downwards.
CAAACACATGGAACTGACACACACACAGACACAACAGATACACAGACATGCAACAGATACACAGACAAGCAACAGATTCACAGACAAGCCAGAATTGCAGTATTTTGCCTGTGTGTGTTTGGGTTGTGCAAATGGAAAGCAGAAAATAAAAGGAGTGTTGTACCAGCATGTTAACCCTTTGAATGCCAGAGGGCTTTGAGATGCATTGTGCACCCCTCTGGCACTCAAAGGGTTAAGGTATAGAGAGGCATGTCAGAGTTAAATAGCAGTGGGAAGTTTATTCATACCTGGGAACTTTGACTTGTGGAGTCCCTGGAGGGTACTCATGTGGTGCTGATGTGGAGAGACCAATGGGGCAATTTGGGTTAAAAGTGGTTGGGGCTTAATCACAACTAGGGACAGGGCTTAACATAAATGTGAAAAAGTGTTTGTATTAGGCTGGGGAAGGAGGAGGAGTGGGTAAAACTTGATACACAACCCTGTGGCAGTCAGTGGGTTAAGTAGGGTGACCACATTTCCATTCTGCCATTTCGGGACATGTGGTCATCCTAGTCCCACGGCTGAGGCTCCCGCCAGTGTTGACCATCTTTCTGAGGCTGACACAGAGTAAAAGTTTCCAGTGTCAGCCACAGAAAGATGTTTGGCACCGGTGGGAGACTCAACCGCGGGTCTCACTTGCAGCGCCAGCATACCTGCTCCATCCCAGCTGTCTCGCACACACCACTCCTTTCAGCCAATGAAATGTATTGCTATATGGTCCTCATTAATCTGTGTCAGCCTCAGAAAGATGGTCTGCGCTGATGGGAGCCTCAGCCGCAGGTCTCACTTGCAGTGCCAGCATACCTGCTCCATCCCAGCTGTCTCGCACGCCCCAGTCCAGCCAGCCAATGAAATGTATTTTCTATATGGTTCTCATTGGCTGGCTCAGCCAGCCAATGAGGCCCATACAGCAAATACATTTCATTGGCTGGCTGGACTGGTTCGTGTTGCTCCATTCAGGGACTCTTTGTTGTCCCGGTGGGGGGTGACCTGGGAAGTGGAACACAGACCCCCAGTAAGGGACAGTCCCAGGCATTCCGGGACGTGTGGTCACCCTAGGGTTGTGTTAACCTGATGGCTGCCTGTCCTGTGTCTTGCATGACAAATGATGACAGTCAAGAAATAATTCAGCAATGAGGGTCTACCTTAACCCTTTGAGTGCCATTTTGTTCCCCTGGTGCTGCAGCTTCCCTTCAGTGGTTGCACTACAGGTCCTGCTGAGGCCACTGGGAGTCAGAGTGAGTGACTGTGTGTGTGTGTGTGTGTGTGTGTCAGCCATATTTCTTTATGGTTTTGTGTGTGTGTGTTTGGTGCTGTGTGAGTGGGGCATGTGTGTGTGTCTGTGGTGCAAGGAGGAGCAAGTGACAGCCATTTTTTTTCCCTCAGTTAGATAGTGGTGGGCAGGCTGGGCAGTGGGAAGTGTATTCACACATGGGAACTTTTACTTGTGAAGTCCCTAATGTGATGCTGATATGGAAAGAGCAATGGGGCAATTTGGGTTAAAAGTTGGCAGAGCTTAATTGCAAGTAGGGGGTGGAGCTTAACATAAATGTGAAAAAGTGTTAGTAATAGACTGGGGAAGGCGGGGAAGTGGGAGAAAAATGCAAGTTTACAGTGTAAGGGCTTTGAACAGAATCGCTGAGGGGTAAAACTTGATACACAACCCTGTGGCAGTCAGTGGGTTAAGTGTTAACCTGATGGCTGCCTGTCCTGTGTCTTGCATCGCAAATGATGGCAGTCAAGAAATAATTCAGCAATGAGGACCTACCTTAACCCTTTGAGTGCCATTTTGTTCCCCTGGTGCTGCAGCTTCCCTTCAGTGGCTGTACAACAGGTCCTGCTGAGGACTGGGAGTCAGAGTGAGTGACTGTGTATGTGTGTCAGCCATATTTCTTTCTGGCTTTGTGTGTGTGTGTTTGGTGCTCTGTGTGTGTGTGTGTGTGTGGTGCTGTGTGTGTGAGTGGGGTGTGTGTGTGTGTTTGGTGCTGTGTGAGTGGGGCATGCGTGTGTGTCTGTGGTGTAGGAGCAAGTGGCAGCCATTTTGTTTTATTCCTCAGTTGGATAGTGGTGGGCAGGCTGGATAGTCCTGTGAAAATCACCCCCCATTGAATCACCCAATGGGAGCAGTAACTCCTCCTTACTGCCACCCCTGGGTGTGTGTGTGTCTCCTGGGGAGACATACATTTTGTAATGAAGCTTTCTCTTTTATATATATATATAGATATACCTATAATATTGGATAACTGCACACTGAAAAACACTCAGAAGGGAAATCTCTAAGTGTAGTATTATATATGAACAAAATACATACAAATAATGAAAAACAGCAAATGCAAACTCAAAATAACCCTTCTTCGACTTGATGCGTCTCAATGTCCTATACCCCTTATCAGCCTGGATTCTGTGTCATCCTTAACTCATCCTTCTGGTGGAAGTATTTTTTAACTATGTGGTATTTTTTTACTGTATATTGAATTTACTGAATCAGAATAGCGACATGCTTCAGTTCAATTTTATTTATTAATAAATGATTTACTTTTTTATACGTAGATCCCCTTTTTTGCACTGTTTCCTTTTTTCCCTAAGTCCTGTGTTTACCATAATCAGTTTATTGGAGGATTGCCAGCTTAGCTGGTTCACACAGTACGAAAGGGCAGAGAAGTTGTAATGTATAACTGCTCTGCTGTTCTCTCAGTTTGGAACCCTTTCAATTCAACAAGGGTGTGCAAACCACACCCTTATGGCACTGAAAAGGGTTAAGGGAGCGATACTGTTTGTGGTGCTGAAGTCTGAGAGGATTCTCATCTCTCTCCCACTGGGCAACTAGGGGAGCAAAGAGGAAGTGCTCTGACTTCATGCTAATGTTTCCTCCCCTTGCATATTTAATTCTTACTGCATATGGTATTTATGTCTCTATCACCAATGTGATGTGCTCTCCATACTTTACCAGACACACATCACCAGAGCATCGCCCCTTAGTGTATCTCCCCCCAAGGTGAACTGTCTTGAAACAGGGGGTTATGCACTAAAGTGTGATAAAAAGGTGAAAAAGAGGTAATGAAGTGGAGATGACTTACCCAATGTAATAAACTCTTGTATTTAATTTTATGAAGCCAATGCACTAATATCTCTAACATCTATAAACATATATACTGTAGTTTTAACAAACATTATGTAAGTTTTATTACTGTGGAGCAATATGAATCACTTATATACACACCACATAGTCTGATCGCTTAAAATAGGGACACCAGGGATGGAATGAGGGACAGTGGGCTTTTTGCCTTAGAGGGACAGTACCCCCGTAAAAAAGGAAATTTGGGAGGTATCAATAATTCATTCATAATCATTCATACATTTTATTCAGTTCCTACCAAAAGTGAGAAATTGAGTACAAATATGACAACAGTTTATGATGTAGACAAATTAAAACACAGAAACATCGATTCTGATATCATATAAGAACCAACTGGTCTATCCAGTCTGCCTATTTTCCTATCTAATTACAATACACAAGTGTATACTTCTTAGAATAATTTTATGTCTATCACAGGTATTTTTATAACCTCTCTGTCTTTATGCTATAGCAACGTTGTGCTTTAAACCTTTGACTGATACACTGCAGGAGCATTGAGTGCCCTATCGCTGGGGCTTTCCATTTGCCCTAATTGTGATCAACGCAGATATGACCCACACGCTAAGACTAGTGTTGAGCGAGCATGCTCGGCCGAAGCTCGGTTCGGCTCGAGCATCGCTCTGCTCGGCACATGGCGGTACTCGTACGAGTACCGCATGTGCTCGCCCGCCATGTTCGGGTCTCCTCCCCGCACGTTTCGCGGCTTCTGCGCAGCCAATAAACGTGCAGGGAGGCTCTGACATCAGTGTAATGCCAGCAGCCATGTTGGCTGCTGGCATTACACTGATTGGCTGGCCAGAACCCGTGATCGGGTGCTGTATAGCACCTGACCAGCGAGTTCGGCTCAGTCTTAGCCAGGGAGAGATGAGGATAGGAAGGGAAAGTCAGTGTAGGGAGAAGACAAGCAATTGTGAAAAAAAAAAAGACCCAAAAGTCCTTTTTAGGACTACTGTGTGTGGGGGCAGCAGTTTATTTTGTGTGGGGGGAAAAAAAAAAAAAAAAAAAAACTTCATATATTCTGTTTAGTGTGCAAAGTTGCAGATTAGAGCACATTCTGTTTAGTGTGCAAAGTTGCAGATTAGAGCACATTCTGTTCAGTGTGCAAAGTTGCAGATTAGCAGCACATTCTTTTTAGTGTGCAAAGTTGCAGATTAGAGCACATTCTGTTTAGTGTGCAAAGTTGCAGATTAGCAGCACATTCTGTTTACTGTGCAAAGTTTCAGAATAGGAAAACATTCTGTTAAGTCTTCAAACTGTAAAATATCAAAGTTACATATTCCATTCACTGTGCGTCGCCGCATTTAAGAAGCAAATTCTGTTTACTGTGCAAAGTTTCAGAATAGGAAACCATTCTGTTAAGTCTTCAAACTGTAAAATATCAAAGTCACATATTCCATTCACTGTGCGTAGCCGCAGTTAAGAAGCAAATTCTGTGTACTGTGCAAAGTTTCAGAATAGGAAAACATTCTGTTAAGTCTTCAAACTGTAAAATATCAAAGTCACATATTCCATTGACTGTGCGTCGCCGCATTTAAGAAGCAAATTCTGTTTACTGTGCAAAGTTTCAGAATAGGAAAACATTCTGTTAAGTCTTCAAACTGTAAAATATCAAAGTCACATATTCCATTCACTGTGCGTAGCCGCAGTTAAGAAGCAAATTCTGTGTACTGTGCAAAGTTTCAGAATAGGAAAACATTCTGTTAAGTCTTCAAACTGTAAAATATCAAAGTCACATATTCCATTCACTGTGCGTAGCCGCAGTTAAGAAGCAAATTCTGTGTACTGTGCAAAGTTTCAGAATAGGAAAACATTCTGTTAAGTCTTCAAACTGTAAAATATCAAAGTCACATATTCCATTCACTGTGCCGAGCCGCAGTTAAGAAGCAAATTCTGTTTACTGTGCACAGTTTCAGAATAGGAAAAAATTCTGTTAAGTCTTCAAACTGTAAAATATCAAAGTCACATATTCCATTCACTGTGCGTCGCCGCAGTTAAGAAGCAAATTCTGTTTACTGTGCACAGTTTCAGAATAGGAAAAAATTCTGTTAAGTCTTCAAACTGTAAAATATCAAAGTCACATATTCCATTCACTGTGCGTCGCCGCAGTTAAGAAGCAAATTCTGTTTACTGTGCACAGTTTCAGAATAGGAAAAAATTCTGTTAAGTCTTCAAACTGTAAAATATCAAAGTCACATATTCCATTCACTGTGCGTCGCCGCAGTTAAGAAGCAAATTCTGTTTACTGTGCACAGTTTCAGAATAGGAAAACATTGTGTTAAGTCTTCAAACTGTAAAATATCAAAGTCACATATTCCATTCACTGTGCGTAGCCGCAGTTAAGAAGCAAATTCTGTGTACTGTGCAAAGTTTCAGAATAGGAAAACATTCTGTTAAGTCTTCAAACTGTAAAATATCAAAGTCACATATTCCATTCACTGTGCCGAGCCGCAGTTAAGAAGCAAATTCTGTTTACTGTGCACAGTTTCAGAATAGGAAAAAATTCTGTTAAGTCTTCAAACTGTAAAATATCAAAGTCATATATGCCATTCACTGTGCGTCGCCGCAGTTAAGAAGCAAATTCTGTTTACTGTGCACAGTTTCAGAATAGGAAAAAATTCTGTTAAGTCTTCAAACTGTAAAATATCAAAGTCACATATTCCATTCACTGTGCGTCGCCGCAGTTAAGAAGCAAATTCTGTTTACTGTGCACAGTTTCAGAATAGGAAAAAATTCTGTTAAGTCTTCAAACTGTAAAATATCAAAGTCACATATTCCATTCACTGTGCGTCGCCGCAGTTAAGAAGCAAATTCTGTTTACTGTGCACAGTTTCAGAATAGGAAAAAATTCTGTTAAGTCTTCAAACTGTAAAATATCAAAGTCACATATTCCATTCACTGTGCGTCGCCGCAGTTAAGAAGCAAATTCTGTTTACTGTGCACAGTTTCAGAATAGGAAAACATTCTGTTAAGTCTTCAAACTGTAAAATATCAAAGTCACATATTCCATTTACTGTGCGTAGCCGCAGTTAAGAAGCAAATTCTGTGTACTGTGCAAAGTTTCAGAATAGGAAAACATTCTGTTAAGTCTTCAAACTGTAAAATATCAAAGTCACATATTCCATTCACTGTGCGTAGCCACAGTTAAGAAGCAAATTCTGTGTACTGTGCAAAGTTTCAGAATAGGAAAACATTCTGTTAAGTCTTCAAACTGTAAAATATCAAAGTCACATATTCCATTCACTGTGCCGAGCCGCAGTTAAGAAGCAAATTCTGTTTACTGTGCACAGTTTCAGAATAGGAAAAAATTCTGTTAAGTCTTCAAACTGTAAAATATCAAAGTCACATATTCCATTCACTGTGCGTCGCCGCAGTTAAGAAGCAAATTCTGTTTACTGTGCACAGTTTCAGAATAGGAAAAAATTCTGTTAAGTCTTCAAACTGTAAAATATCAAAGTCACATATTCCATTCACTGTGCGTCGCCGCAGTTAAGAAGCAAATTCTGTTTACTGTGCACAGTTTCAGAATAGGAAAAAATTCTGTTAAGTCTTCAAACTGTAAAATATCAAAGTCACATATTCCATTCACTGTGCGTCGCCGCAGTTAAGAAGCAAATTCTGTTTACTGTGCACAGTTTCAGAATAGGAAAAAATTCTGTTAAGTCTTCAAACTGTAAAATATCAAAGTCACATATTCCATTCACTGTGCGTCGCCGCAGTTAAGAAGCAAATTCTGTTTACTGTGCACAGTTTCAGAATAGGAAAACATTCTGTTAAGTCTTCAAACTGTAAAATATCAAAGTCACATATTCCATTCACTGTGCGTAGCCGCAGTTAAGAAGCAAATTCTGTGTACTGTGCAAAGTTGCAGATTTGCAGCACATATTCCGTGTAATATGAAGAAGGCGGGTAAAAAGGGACGGGGAAGTGGACGTGATCCTGATAGTTCAGGGCGCGGGTCAGGACGCGTAGAAACTGCGCCTGGTGCCAGAGCACAAGACAGAAGGACATCCACCATACCTAGCTTCATGTCTCATTTTACAGGGCGTCGCAGGACATCACTCTCGAGGTCCGACCACTGCGAACAGGTGGTCGGTTGGATGTCAGCTGATACTGCTTCCAGTCGGTTAAGCACCACCCTGTCTTCCACCAAGTCCACTCTCAGTAGCCAAGAGTCTGGTCAACATAATCCTCACTCTGATCATCCATCCTCCCACCATAGAGGATCTGGTCAAAGAAGTGATCCCACACTGGGATATAGTGAGGAGCTCGTCTCATCACCAATCCTTAATTTGAACCTCTCTCCAAGCACGCTTGCAGAGGAACATGACATCTTGTGCCCTGATTCACAACCTCTAGAGGGTACCCAATCACAAGAAGATGACAGAAGTGAACGGCATTTAAGGTCAAAGGAAGTGGATGATGATGATGATGAGACACAGTTGCCATTAAATCAACCACTATTACTGTCTCAAGACCTTGATGAGGAGGATGATATACAGTTGTCAATGACTGAGCATGTGGTGGGATCAAGACATGAGGAGGACGATCAGAGTGAGGAAGTGGAGGAGGACTTGGTGGACGATGAGGTGACTGATCCCACCTGGGAAGGTGTAGAGCCGAGCGATGACAGCAGTCCTGAGGGTGAGCCATCTGCAGCACCGCAACAGGCTGGAAGAGGCAGTGGTGTGGCTACAGAAAGAAGGCGGACCGCACCAAACCGGCCCGCAAATGTTCCACGGAACACCCCCTTGCGTAAATCTCCCTTGCCAAGGGGTAGGTGTTCCGCGGTATGGCGTTTTTTTAAGGAAAGTGCGGACGACAAAAGAATTGTAGTTTGCAACCTGTGCCACACCAGAATGAGCCGAGGCATGAACACTAGAAACCTCACCACCACCAGCATGATCCGACACATGGCATCCAAGCACCGTAATAAGTGGGAGGAACGCCTGGATCGCCAATCTGTGTCTGCAGGCCACACCACTGCCTCCTCTTCCCCTGTTTTCGGTGCCGGCCAATCGCCTGTCGAAGGCACAGGCCCGCATACCTCCCGCCCTGCACCTGTACCATCTGAAGCACCATCAGCGACCACATCCACTTCCCTGTCCCAGCACAGCGTCCAAATGTCGTTACCCCAGGCATTTGAGCGCAAGCGAAAATACCCAGCCACCCACCCACAGGCCATAGCACTAACCTCACACCTTTCCAAATTACTGGCCATCGAAATGCTGCCATTTAGGCTTGTGGAGACTGAGTCCTTCCGCAGCCTGATGGCAGCAGCTGTCCCTCGGTACGCGGTCCCCAGCCGCCACTACTTTTCCCGGTGTGCCATCCCCGCATTACACCACCATGTGTCCCGTAACATCACCCGTGCCCTGACCAACGCAGTTACTGGGAAGGTCCACTTAACGACTGACACATGGACAAGTGCTTGTGGCCAGGGACGCTACATTTCCCTGACGGCACACTGGGTGAATGTCGTGGAGGCTGGGAGCGACTCGGACCCTGGGATGGCACAGGTGCTACCCACGCCGAGGATTGCGGGCCCTACCTCCATCAGGGTTTCCGCCAGCACCTACGTTATTGGCTCCTCCTCCTCCGTTTCCACCTCCGAATTCTCTGCGCGCAGCGCCACTCACCCATCAGCCGGTAGCTGGAAGTAGTGTAGCACTGCAGTGGGGAAGCGTCAACAGGCCGTGCTGAAGCTGATCTGCCTTGGGGACAAACAGCACACGGCCTCAGAGCTGTTGCAGGGGATTAGTCACCAGACCGAGCAGTGGCTCTCGCCACTCAACCTGCAACCAGGCATGGTTGTGTGTGATAATGGGCGTAACTTGGTGGCGGCTTTGGAGCTCGGCAAACTCACACACGTACCATGCCTAGCGCATGTATTTAATTTAGTGGTTCAGCGATTTCTAAAAACCTACCCCAATTTGCATGATCTCTTGACCAAGGTGCGCCGCGTGTGTGCACATTTCCGTAAGTCATCTACAGCTTCAGCCGGCCTGTTGAAGCTGCAGCAGCGCTTACAATTGCCAGCTCACCGGCTGCTGTGTGACGTGAGCACGCGCTGGAACTCCACCTTCCACATGTTGGCCCGGCTTTGTGAGCAGCAGAGGGCAGTAGTGGAGTACCAGCTGTTACACGGTCGTCGCCTCTCCGTTCAACTTCCTGTAATCAGAAGTGAGGAGTGGGAATGGATGTCAGACCTCTGCGAGGTTTTACGCAATTTTGAGGAATCGACACAGATGGTGAGCAGCGATAGCGCTATTATCAGTGTAACCATCCCACTTCTGTGTCTACTGAAACGCTCGCTGCTCACAATTAAAACTGACGCTTTGCATGTGGAAGAGGTGGAAATGCGGGAGGAAGAGCTTACACAAGGTGATAGCCAGAGCACCCTCACTTCGTCTTCTCAGCGACAATTGGAGGAGGCGGAGGAGGAGGAAGACACGGTTGCCTCCGCTACAGAGGGTAGCCATGGAACTTTAGTTCCATCTCTTCAGCGTGGGTGGGCAGAAGAGGAGGAAGAGGATGAGGAGATTGAGAGTCATCCTCCTGGTGAGGACAGCGAAATCTTGCCTGTTGGTACTCTGGCACACATGGCTGACTTTATGTTAGGCTGCCTTTCCCGTGACCCACGCGTTATACGCATTTTAGACAACACGGATTACTGGGTGTTCACCCTTCTGGACCCCCGCTACAAAGAGAATTTCTCATCTCTCATTCCTCCGGTGGAGAGGACAAGCAAAATGGTGCAATACCAGAAGGTTCTTGTCGAAAAATTGCTCCAAAATTTTCCATCTGACAACGCTGGCGGCAGAGTACGTGCTACCTTGGCCAACCGAGAAGGGGAGAAAAGGGGAGCACACAGCAGTTCCGACAAAGGCAGGGCAACACTCTCCAAGGCGTGGGACACCTTCATGACACCCCGCCAGCACCCTTACCCTGATGCGCAGCCTAGTGTCACAAGGAGGGAAAAGTTTTGGAAGATGGTGAAGGAGTACGTAGCAGACCGTGTCAGCGTCCTCAATGATCCCTCTGTGCCTTACAACTACTGGGTGTCCAAGCTGGACACGTGGTATGAACTGGCACTCTACGCCTTGGAGGTGCTGGCCTGCCCTGCCGCCAGCGTTCTGTCTGAGCGGGTATTTAGTGCTGCTGGTGGCATCATAACAGATAAGCGTATCCGCCTTTCCACCGAAAATGCTGATAGGTTGACACTTATAAAAATGAACAAGGCCTGGATTTCCCCTGACTTCTCCACTCCACTGGAGGAAAGCCCCGGAGGAACATAAAGTGACTTTATATATGTTATTTACAATGATGGGAATACTCTGTATTCCCATTCACCCCTTCCACCCAAAAAACGGGTATATGGTTGACTCTTAATCTTCTCATCCTCCTCCTCCTCTTCCATATGCCCTGTGATATAATTTTTATATAGGGCCAGCTCACCAGCGGGCCCTGTTTGACAATTTTTGTATAGGTCAGCTCACCAGCGGGCCTTCTCATATAATGTTTTATTGGGTCAGCTCTCTAGCGGGCCCTCTCATATAATGTTTTATAGCGTCAGCTCACTAGCGGGCCTTCGCATATAATGTTTAGGATGGTCAGCTCCGCAGCAGACCCTCACCCATAATGTTTTGGATGGTCGGCTCAGCGCACGTTTCCCTCTTAATCATGGCCCCAGTTCAGAAAAATCGAGGACATTTTTGGGAGAATTTTCCTTTGCGCACGTTTCCCTCTTAATCATGGCCTCAGTTCAGAAAAATCGAGGAAATTTTTGGGAGAATTTGCCTTTGTGCACGTTTCCCTCTTAATCATGGCCTCAGTTCAGAAAAATCAAGGAAATTTTTGGGAGAATTTGCCTCTGCGCACGTTTCCCTCTTAATCATGGCCTCAGTTCAGAAAAATCGAGGAAATTTTTGGGAGAATTTGCAGATGATATACAAGTAAATATACAGCAAATACTGTTTGGTAACAATTTTTCGCCTAAAGTCGTTTTTATCTGCCTTTTTGTGTGTTTTACGGTCAGTCTGTAAAAATGGCGTACTACGGGCGAAACATCGTTCCCAGCAGCGATGTTGGAGTCCAAGATGCATCCAGACATCCTCCCTATGCTGTCCCTGAACCATTTCTGCTGTGTTTCCATCATTTTATGCCCTTTTCCTATGGACCAGGCACCCTCCCCTCATCAGAGCAGGGGGTGCCTGGTGTAATGCTCGAGTCCTCCCATTGACTTCAATGGGGCTCGGGTGCTCGGCCGAGCACTAGAGCCTCCGGGGGTGCTCGGTCAGAGCACCCGAACACCCGAGCATTGGGGTGCTCGCTCATCACTAGCTACGACCTATCATCAATGCTCTGACCCTTTGTGAAGCATTGACCTTTCCCTGATCAAGCCGTCACCTATAGAGAACATCCCTACCTCCTCTTCATTGGCTGCACCTCTTCCATAGTGCAGCTGCAGTGGTGGATCACTATGATGAAATTGGCCTAGATCAGCTGAGGCACTCTGGCCCTAACCTCCAGAACTGTCTCTCTGGATCCTCCCCCTACCTGGTTGTCTCCTTGTTACAGCTGGCAAGCAAAACCAGGAGTCAGACGGTATAGTTAATAGAACCTTTATTATAAGAATAATGACAGTAATGCAGTATATAAATATACACACAGTGGGTGATTGAAACGGCAGGCATTGTATCAGGAATAGCAGTTTCCCAATCTCTGCATCACACTGTCTGGGACTAGGCCTCAGCCCACTGGATTCTCGTGGTAAGGTAACTCCCAAGAGATACTGAGTCAGCCTGCAGTCAGTAGCTAGGAGTCTGCTAGAGCCCCAGGTCAGTACTAGGAAGAATGTCTGAATAACGGAACCAACAAACTGAGCGAACAGAAATTGCCTTCTAGTAAGCACCAGATAGGATAGTCAGACATGCCAAAGTCATACACGGAGCAGGTAGTCATCCACAGCCACAGGTTTGCACCAGAAAGGATATCCACTGAAGCGATGGAATGCTGGATGTGCAGCAGATAGAGCCCCAGGTAATGACCAGAGTGGGTAGTCAGACAAGCCTAGGTCATATACGGAGCGGGTAGTCAGCCAGAGCCACAGGTTTGCACCAGATAGGATATCCACTGGAGCGTATGTATGCTGGATGCTTAGTGGATAGAGCCCCAGCTCAACACCAGAGTGGGTAGTCAGACAAGCCTAGGTCATACACGGAGAGGGTAGTCAGCCATAACCACAGGTTTGCACCAGAAAGGATATCTGAGCCAAATCGGAACACCATGGAGAATAGTCAGACAGAGCCACAGGTCAACACCAGAATGGATGGACAGACAAGCCAGATCATACACAGGAATCAGGAATACTAGAAAAGAACTGCTCAGAACAACAACGTAAGGATGACTGAGTCAGGACTCAGTCTGCCCTTTAAACCCCTCCATAGGAAGTAAGTAGGAGGAGCAGCTAAAGGGAGGAAGTAGGTCGGAGGAGACTACAGGAAAGAAACACACATAAAACAGAGGCCTGCAGCATGCTTGAAGCCTCTTGTCTGCAGATGAAGTGGCGGTGCTGGAAACAAGGTACTGTGTTACTCCTCTACAGCTTGATTTTAATTTATACCTGTTGTGATTGCTTATGAGTGCGTGCTTACCCATCCATTTGGCCCCCACTGTGCCACCTGTGGGTTTCAGCCTGGTACAGAGGGTGCCATATCTTAGATAGGTAAGTTGCCTAATGTTTTACTGTTTTTTGGGTGGGACATCGTGGCCTACACTTCAAATCAGCTGGTCCTCAGGTTAATTTTACTGTTTTATGGGTATTGGTTGGTTGTGAAGGAGGGGTGGAGGAAGATTGACTACTGTATTTATCAGTGTTGCTGGTGTGCCTCTACTGGGATCAGGGTCTGGGTAGTGTAGGGGTCCTCATGCCCTTTTTTCCCCAGGCCGGGCTATTTGCCTGCACCTGGGGGGGGTCTCTTAACTCCCTTAACAGCTAACACTTCTCCTCTCTCTTTGGCGGCTGCTCTCCCAAAAACTCTACTCAAAAAGCAGTATATATGGAACAAAAGAGGGCACCAATAGTGCCTTATCACACCAACATGATTAATAAATTAAAACAATTAATCATGCTCAGAAATACTAAGAAATACTGGTTAAAAACAATTAAAATGTTACAAAAAAAAGAGTTTTTTGGCACCTACAATCTTAATAAAGCAGTGGGGAGAGCTGAAAAATGCGTAGAATTGTCGGTTTACATTGATTGTCACATTTTTTAATTGATTTTAATCAGTATTTCTTACAATTAATCTACATTATGTGAAGGGTTGTGCTTTGGTTTTGGAGCATTTTTTCATCCCGGATGGAAGACTAATATATCATGGATACCGAGTAGAGATGGCAGAAAATTCTCTGCAAGCTTGAATAGCTGTGAATATTCATATGTATATATATAGCCATTTCTCAATGTGAATGTGATTAATTGTTTTTATTTCTCTTTCTTATTGGAGTGATAGGCATTACTGGCACCCCCTTTCTTGTTTGTTTTTTGTTCTGAGAGTTTCTAATGCTCACTATAGAAACTTAGCTTTGGCATGCTACACCTTCCCATTTGTGCCTGCTGCTGAAATTAAGCAGTTACTACTATTTTCGTGCCTTCTTTTGATTTGTCTCGTGTAGTGAGTGGTTTTCTCTATCTCCACCACTCGCTGCATATCTTGGTTATGAGTGTGTTTTATGACTTACAATTTTTTTTCTGTCCCTCCCCCTGCTCCCGCTTTCTAATACCTCTCCCTTCCCTTAACGCTGTGCAACTATGGCTACCACCTTCCCATTGCACAGCTTATCCATTAATGCTAAGAGGCTTAACTCCCCACCTAAGCGAAGCATCCTGATCCAGGATAGCCTTCACCACAAGGCCCATATAGTTCTTGTTCGGGAGACTGATTTTGCTTCACGTCAGATGTTTATCTGTTCATATAAGCATTTCGCTAAACAAATTTTCAGCTCTGTATCAGTCAAGAAATGGGGTGTGGACATCTTTCTACATAAATCTCTCCCATTTAGATACTGGTGATTGCTGGCTGTTTATGCTGGGCTCTCTGGGAGGCTTTGCGTGGTGGTTGCTTGTATCAATGCCCCAAGCCAGAGCCAAAAAAGTTTTATTATTCAGGTTCTGGATGCACTAGCTGCATTCTAGGTGGGGGACTAATTCTAGGGGGGACTTCAACTTCACTATGAACCCTGCATTTGATAGTCCTGTGAGTCAATCCGCTTTGCCTGCTGTATAGCTAAATGCCATCAATAGAGCTTTTCAGGACAGTCTCAGTTTGACAGCTGTAGAAAGCTTCATCATACTACTGTGGATTTTACTTTCTATTCAGCCCCTCACCATTCCTATCCCCTTATAGACTACATCTATGTTTGTCAGGGGTCCCTGCATTACCTATCGGATGCTCACATCCACCTTCTTGCATGGTCTGATAATTCCATTGTTGAATTATCTTTGTCATTTCCTATGCAGTTACCTAGCTGTTCTGGTTGGAGGCTGGGGCTCAGTACCCTTGCTGACTATTCACCTTTCTGTACTATAGAGCAATCCCTTCAATTGTTTTTAGATAATAACGATAACAGGGTGACCTTGATCCTCACCCTTTGGGAGTCCCTAAAGTGCTATAAAATGTATCAAATTGGAGTCACTTAGAAAGAAAGCCTGCTTCAGAGAGGTCGATGATCTTCTCCATTCAATCTCCGAGTTAGACTTTGAGAGGCCTACTGCGTGATCCACTGTACTCTAACACCATAAAATATTTTAGCAATCCAAACACTACTTCTATGAATATAGAAATAAATTTGGTAAGCTGCTGGCACATCAGGCTTGTGGCCCCTGGTAGTCCTATTAGGATCTCAGTGTGACAGGCCAAATTCTAAAGGAGAGACACTCCAGTGCTATCTACTATGCTATTATGCACTAATTATTTACTTATTTTTTAAAAAAAACCTTTATTTGAAGGAAAAATCAATGGAATACAAAATATTCAGAATGACAATGTTTCAGATCAATTAGAAGAACGGTACCATCTGTAAAAAAATTACAGAATAACAAATGCACTGTAGATACAGATAGATATTCAGATAGATCAGCATATACAGTTTACAGTACTTACCATACTTGGAAGTTATCCCAAGCAACATCTTTACTAATAGCAATGAACATCATCTGTACTGAACAACAGAAGCAACTCGGAAAGTAAAGGCTGAAAGTAAAAGTAAAGTAATGAGAGAAAGAGAGAGTCGTAAAAACAGAGTGCAGTTGGGAAAAGAGGAAAGAGCTAGAGAGAGAGCGAGATAGTGCACAGCATTTAATCGAGATAGCTTCGATAGCTATAAACATAAGGGTCGAGAGAAGAATAGGACAGCCTCAGGCCACACAACAAGCACCACAACAGAGTATTCTGAGAACAGTAACACTAAAAATAAAGGTACAGGAATGGAATATCAATCAAGGTCCATATACCTGCCAGAGAAGAAAAATAAACCAGAAGACTCATAACCCACCTATGGACTCTCAAAACACCTTCCAGAGAGACCAAACATCATCAAAGGAGTCCAAGGAACTGATAGAAGAAACAAGTAGTTTTTCTAGCTCGTACATCCCTTTCACCCCAAAAATAAACTTTCTTTGGAGAAGGCGCTGATCAACAATATATTTGTTCAAATATCTCTTCTAAAGAGAGTTTGGTACGATAAGAGTCCAAGTACAGATATTTCCACGGAAATTCACTGGCACCTTTAACTCCCAGGGTGTTGTAACCACTAGATATCCACCCCACCACCAGAGGAAAGATCTTGTCACTTGAAAATTAGAGTTTGGCGCTCGTGGACTCCACACAGCCCTATTAAACATATACAAAAGGAAACACACATTATCTCAATCTAAAAAAATCACTTTAATCAATAACATATATATGAGCCGAATATTTGGTTTGGGGGAAATAAATCCTTAAAAATCTATCCAAAATTAACACACACGTAATGTATAACCTATAGCCAAAGTCTGAAAATACAGAGTCTAACTAATCTATCCTAAACTTTGAGAGAGGCAATGGTATTCTCTCCAAATATACTGCAATTCACGGGCACGAAAGAGTCCCGCGTCTCTAATGCAACATGCACACAGGGTTACAAAGTATCACCCTATGAATACTAAGTACAAGAGCGACCCGCAACAAATCCAGCACCTAACCGGTGAAACTGCAGTAAATAAAAAAGAGCGGATCCACTCTAAAACATACAATATCCACAGATATTACCATACCAACATAAAATCATAATAAGAACAACAATATTGATTAGAAAATCAGCCAAACACTTACATAGATAGCCGATAATGCAGAAAATAATTCAAAGCTATACACCCGGCCGGGAGATAGTATAACTAGTACTACGAGCAACCTCTGCAATGCTTTTCACATCTCTCACGGTGCTTTATCAAGCAAATATGAAGTATCTCTATTCTCAGCATAACTGGCTATTTAAATCCTTCTTTTTAACAACATGATTGGCCGACAGAATCATTCCCAACTACGGATCCTTCAAAGGACATAATCCGATCTACCTTTCCTAAACTCTAAGTATCGGGAGGGACGGCATGAGAGCTATATAGTTAACCCCTCAGGCACTGAAGGGATACATCATACATCACTTGCTAAACCACCCCATGTCCCCCAGAGTTACCGGAGTATAACTCAGATCTCATGTCGCTCGTCTCGAATACAGTACACGTCTAAAAATACTTAAAGTTATATTACTATATCTCAATAAATAATCACAGTATAGATAATATTACTAAAACATTCCCAAATACATAAAAAAATGGGGGGTTACATATACACAAATCATTTGTACGTATCCTCCTACCCTCATTCACAAGAAAGGAGCAAGCTCAATATTTTCATTTAACCCATTGGGGTATAGGGTATTCAGCTTGAATATCCATGCCGCTTCCAGTTTATTCAATACATTTGGCAAACTACATTTTCTAAAATCCAATTTAACACTCTCTAAAGCAAACCCCATTAGCAATTGCGAATCACTATCATGCACCTTGGAGAAAGGACTAGACATGGAATGGGTGATAACTCCTTTGTCAATATTTCTCTTATGTTCATAGAGTCTTCTCTTAAAGGCTCTCTTGGTTCTGCCTATATAATGTAGATCACAAGGACATTTCAGCACATAGATCACCCCTACACTACTACAATTTAAAAATTGTCTTATAGAAACCTCTTCCTTAGTTTTAGAGTCTTTAAAAATGTTCAACTTTTTGGGGCAGTTGGCACAGGAGGTACATTTACCACACCTATGCCAACCAGTCACCGGTGACATGGTAAGGGGATTTCGTTCACTCCCCTGTATCTCCCTAAATGTTCCTTTTTTAATTATCTTTTTATTTCTATGAACCCTCAACACAGTTGGTGGTAATATATTTTTAAGACTCGAGTTTTTCCTTCTTTCTTTTTCTTTCATTATTTGTTTACCCACTTTGTGATCTCTGTGCTTGATGTCCAAAGGATCAACCTTAATATCATAATCCTTTTTCAGGATTTGAATAAATTGAGTCAAATCATATTTCTGATCGACCACTTCACAATCAGAATTATTCATTGTTACCATTCCATTCCGTGCCCTAATCAAGTCTCCCCTATTTATACTCAAAACTTCTAAAAATGCCTCACACACATTGTGGAGGCTATGCCCTTGTTCCAAAAATCTTTTAATAAGGCCAATCCCAATAATGGCTGATCAGAGAACAATTTCTTCGTATACGTATAAACTGTCCTTTCGTGATATTATCTAACCAAACTCTTTTATGCATACTTGAATATGGTATATAACTATTCTGGGCTACAGTTTTAAAATGAGTTCTAGTCAAAATACGACCTTCACACACAAACAAACATAGATCCAAGAACTCAATATCCTTGGTACTAAACATATAGGTAAACCTAAGATTTAGATCATTTTCATTGAGAAAAAGGAATAACTCTTCAAGGAGTTCAGCACTCCCATGCTATATCATCACAATGTCATCGATATTCCTCCGATAAAGTTTGATATGTGGAGTAAATTGATTAGGAGACCAGATAGTATCATCCTCCCATATACCGAGAAACAAATTAGCAAATCTAGGGGCAAAGCGAGTCCCCGTCGTTGTGCCCCTAGTTTGCAAATAAATCGTCTTATGAAACACAAAATAATTGGTATTCAGGATGAAGGAGACACTATCTAGTATAAACTTCCGATGAAGTTCCTCTAAAAAACCATATTTCTCAAAAGAGCTCTCTAAGGCCTTAATACCTTTTACATGGTCTATGTTGGTATAAAAGGCACTAATGTCACTCGTGACTAGCTGTCACGGTTTGTTATGACTCTCAGACACAGAGATAGGTAAAAACATAACTTTATTGAAAAGTTAAAGAAAACCCTATTGGGTAATATGCACATACAAGATATATATATAGCAATTTACATAGGAGCGTAGAATAGATATATGAAATGGGATGCAGGCTCTACCAGCCCTGCCAATACCAGGTAAGGCAACCTTAGATGGCACAGATGGTAACAGGTTCTACCGGCCTTACCAATATACCGGGCAGGGCAGCCTGGAGACTCTAGCAAGGAATACTGAAGGCTCTATCGGCCTTGCCAATATACCGGGCAAGGCAGCCAAGACACTGGAACAGAGGTAATGAGGCTCTACCAGCCTTGCCAATATACCGGGCAAGGCAGCCAAGACACTAGGACTGTAGGTAATGAGGCTCTACCGGCCTTGCTAATATACCGGGCAAGGCAGCCAAGATACTGGGACTGTAGGTAATGAGGCTCTACCGGCCTTGCCAATACCGGGTAAGGCAACCCCTTAAAGGAATAGCCACAACCAGGTTCTACCGGCCTTACCAATACCGGGTAAGGCAGCCCACTGCTGATAATGAGGGCAGTATAGGTGGCAGAGGTAACTGGCTAGGTGGAGACAGCCAGTCACCGATGATGAGAAGCGAGGCCACAGGATATATAGATAGAACTGGACTGCCACTCATAAAAGGTAGAAACAATAATGAGCAGTGTACCAAAGTCACACTAATGGAGTCTGGAAGAGCAACTAGCCACCGGATAGGCGAGGAGCAAACCAGTACATGTATACTGAAAGAACCTTACAATCTGTCTGGCTGTCTAGGACTGAACAGCCTCGAATACTGGAGCGAACTAGTACCCGCGTACTGGAGTAACCAATAGCTCAATACGTGCAATAGCAACCAATCTCAGTGGAGCGAACCAGTACCCGCGTACTGGAGTAACCTAAGACTCAAATGGTGCGACAGCAGCCAGAATAGTGGAGCGAACCAGTACCCGCGTACTGGAGTAACCAATGGATCATAAGAGCAATAGCAGTTAGTCTCAGTGGAGTGAACCAGTACCCGCGTACTGGAGTAACCTACGACTAATCCGGTGCGACAGCAGCCGGTATAGTGGAGCGACCCACTACCCGCGTACTGGAGTAACCAATGGCTATAAGCGCAATAGCAACCAGTCTCAGTGGAGCGAACCAGTACCCACGTACTGGAGTAACCTATGACTCAACCTGTGCGACAGCAGCCGGTATAGTGGAGCGAACCAGTACCCGCATATTGGAGTAACCAATGGCTCATAAGTGCAATAGCAACCAGTCTCAGTGGAGCGAACCAGTACCCGCGTACTAGAGTAGCCTATGACTCAACCGGTGCGACATCAGCCGGTATAGTGGAGCGAACCAGTACCCTCGTACTGGAGTAACCAATGGCTTATAAATGCAATAGCAGCCAGTCTCGGTGGAGCGAACCAGTACCCACGTACTGGAGTAACCTATGACTCAACCGGTGCGAGAGCAGCCGGTATAGTGGAGCGAACCAGTACCGGCGTACTGGAGTAACCAATGGCTCATAAGTGCAATAGCAACCAGTCTCAGTGGAGCAAACCAGTGCCCGCGTACTGGAGTAGCCTATGACTCAAAAATAATAATGTCGCCCAGACCACCCGGACGACAAGCACCCGGTAGATGGTGAAACAGGAACCCAGCAGAGTATGAAGAGGATCAGCACGGCAGACGGTCAACCAGATCTGGAACGGCAGCAGGAAACAACGACAGGAACAGCAACTCCAACCGGATCAGGAATAGATGCAGGAACCAGGCGACATGGAGGCAGGAACCACTGGCAATCAGGAACAGCGAAAAGGCCCAGGAAGCACTGGAACATGATGCAGGAAGCACAGCATAGAAACAACATGAAAGGACAACCAAAGGGTGCCAAAGCTCTGTTTAAATAGGCAGTGCACGGCGGGCTAAAGGCAAGAGCCAATGGAGAGCCCCCTATAGGTTACTGACATGTAAAAGCATCAATCACGGGCACCGTGATAGTACCCACCTCTCAAAGACCCCCTCTCCTAGAAGTGGGTCTTGGTTTCTGAGGGTACTTAGAATGGAAAATTCACAGTAATTTGGGCGCATGAAGATCCTTACTATCAACCCATGATCTTCCTTCAGGACCGTAACCTTTCCAATGCACCAAATTCTGCACTTTTCCTCTAACTCTGCGGGAATCAATGACACTCTGTACTTCATACTCCTCCTGACCTTCAACCTCTATAGGCCCTGGCACCACAGGGTTAGTAGTATAACGATTGCAAACAAGAGGTTTGAGGAGAGAGACATGGAACACATTATGAATACGCATGAATGCAGGAATGTCAAAAGCATATGGGACCGGGTTAATCTTGCGAATCACCCTATAAGGACCAATGAATCGAGGTGCCAATTTATTAGACGGAACTTGAAGTTTAAGATTTCTGAAGGAAAGCCATACTCTGTCCCCAACCTGAAAGGAAACCGCTGGTAATCGTCTGTGATTAGCATGTCGCTGATGGCGCTGGAAGGACTGACCAAGTGCCCTCTGAACCTGTGCCCATGTGGAGCGGAGCTGTTCAATATGCTCATCCAGAGCTGGAATCTGCTGTGACTGAAATTAATCCGGGAGCAAACAGGGCTGAAACCCATAATTAATCAGGAACGGGGAGCTCCTGGATGAAGAGTTAACTGCACAGTTCCTGGCGAACTCTGCCCAGGGCAATAGGTTGGCCCAGTTATCATGATGGTCAGTAATAAAACGGCACAGGAACTGTTCCAATCCCTGATTGGCACGCTCAGTGGCCCCATTGGTCTGGGGATGGTAGGCTGAGGAAAAGGACAATTGTATGCCCATCTGTTCACAGAATGCCCTCCAAAATCTAGACGCTAACTGGCTCCCCCGGTCGGACACCAGCACTCTGGGTACTCCATGCAACCGAAATACTTCTTTAGCGAAAACTGCCGCTAATTCTTTAGTAGAGGGAAGGCCACGGAGGGGCACAAAATGGGCCATTTTAGAAAACCTGTCCACCACCATCAGTATAAAGGTATACCCTCTAGACACTGGCAGTTCTCCCATAAAATCAATGGAAACGTGGGACCAAGGGCATTCACCATTGGGTACCGGCTGAAGTAAGCCCACTGGGAGGTGTCTAGGGGTCTTGGCATGGGCACAGATGGCACAGGCATTCGTAAAATCGGCACAGTCAGCTCTCATAGAAGGCCACCAGAAAACTTGTGAAAGGGACCATAACAATTGATCTCTGCCAATATGTCCCGCAGCTTTAGAGGAATGATAAGTTTCAAGCAAACGAGTGCGGAATGGCTCATCAACAAAACACTTGCCCACTGGGGTTTCTGGGGGAGCTGATGACTGTGAGACCAAAATCTCTTCCCCTAGTGGTGAAGTCATACTAGTACGTAATGAAGCCAATATCCGATCAGGCTGAATAATAGGTGTTGGCACCTCATCTCTGTCATTTTTGGGCTCAAATTGTCTTGACAGAGCGTCAGCCCTGACATTCTTGGACCCAGGCAAGTATGATACAATGAAATTGAATTGAGAAAGGAACAGTGCCCACCTGGCCTGACGTGATGACAATCTTTTAGCCTCCGAAAGGTAGGTCAAGTTTTTATGGTCAGTCAATATTAAGACTGTGTTTTTTGTGCCCTCTAGTAGGTGGCACCATTCCTTCAGTGCAAGGATAATGGCCAGTAGTTTTCTGTCACCTATTTCATAATGACTTTGGGCCACGGACAACTTTTTGGAGAAAAACCCACAAGGTCTGAGAGTTCCTCCTTTAACAGGTCATTAAGAAAGTACTTCCCCAACCCCAATCTCTGAGGCATCGACCTCCAATGTGAATGGAAGAGCTGGGTTGGGGTGGGATAACACCAGAGCATTAACAAAAGCGGATTTCAATTTCTCAAAGGCTTCCTCCGCAGCCACTGACCATTGAGATGGATTAGCAACCTTGTGCGTAAGGTCAGATAAAGGTTTAACAATTGTCGAGAAGTTCTTAATGAACTCCGTATAGTAGTTAACGAAACCCAGAAATCGCTGGATGGCTTTCAGGCCCTTAGGCCGTGGCCATTGCAGAACGGCCGCTAGTTTTTCTTTATCTATGGCAATGCCTTCCTTGCCAATTACAAAACCCAAGAATGGCACACTGGTTTTGTGAAACTCGCACTTCTCCAATTTACAATATAATTTGTTTTTGCGTAGGCGGAGCAACACCTCAGACACGTCTTTAATGTGTTGTGACAAATTTTCAGAATGAATGAGCATGTCGTCCAGGTAGACAACCACAGAGGACTGCAACATATCCCTGAGGATATCATTGATTCATTCTTGAAATACTGCGGGTGCATTCCAAAGACCAAATGGCATGACTAGATATTCGTAGTGCCCCGATCTAGTGTTAAAGGCAGTTTTCCACTCATCACCAGCTCTGATCCGGATCAAGTTATAAGCAGCTCGCAAGTCCAATTTCGTAAAGATTGAGGAGCCCTTAAGCCTGTCAAATAGCTCGGTGATGAGTGGTATTGGATAAGCATTCTTAGACATAAGCTTATTTAGGCCACGGTAATCAATGCATGGTCTCAATTCGCAATTTTTCTTTTGTACAAAAAAGAATCCAGCCCCTGCTGGTGAGGTGGACTTTCTTATAATCCCTCTCTTAAGGGTATCAGAAATATATTCTTCCATAGCTTGGTTCTCATCACAAGACAATGGATACCTGCGTCCCCTGGGGGGCACCACACCCGGAGGCAAATCAATACTACAGTCATAAGATCTGTGCTGGGGTAGGGTGCCAGGCTCTCCCTTACTGAATACGTCACTGAACTGTTGATACTCATCTGGAAGTGAAGGGGAGGTACACAAGATCTTAACCAGGTGGGATACGCAATTCTCCATACAGTACTGAGACCAAGCCGAAATTTCACACTTTTGCCAATCAAACTGTGGATTATTAAGCTGCAACCAAGGAAAACCCAGAATGACTGCATAGTGTGGAGAATTGATAAGTTGGAACTGCTGTTCCTCCTTGTGTAGTGCCCCAATGGTCATAGATAATGGCATTGTTTCAAAGGTAACCTGTGCAGGTTCTAAGAGTCTGCCGTCAATGGCTTCAATAGCGAGAGGTGATTCTCTCTCAATACGTGAGAACCCATGCAATTCAGCAAAGGTGTTATCCATAAAGTATCCAGCTGTGCCAGAATCCACCAGAGCCAAAACCTCCACTGAGCGTTTTGCCCAAGACAGTACCACCTGTATGGTGGGTTTCGATATGTTCAAACCTGGGGACGATTCAACACCACCTAGAGCCTGTGCCACAGTATAAGCACAATCCCTGCTTTCTCGATATGTTCTCTGCTCCCTGGTTAGTCTGGTGAAGCCCAATTGCATAGGTTCACCGGATTCCAAAGACAGCTCAGTAGGTTTAGATGCCAAGGGAGGGATGGGTGGGCAAACTGTACTGCTAGTCCCGTTATTTTTTTACCTTAGCCTTCGCTCTTTTGCCATCAGTCTTTCACGGATCCGGGTATCAATTAGGATCACATACTCAATATAATCGTCTAGATCCATAGGCACGTCTTTAGCTGCAATTTCATCTTTAATCTGGTCACTCAGACCTTGGGCGAAGGCTGCCAACAACGCCTTATTGTTCCAACCTACCTCTGCTGCCAAGGTGTGGAATTCAATGGCATGGTCGCCAACCGTACGCTTGCCCTGCCGTATTTCCATGAGGCGTTTAGCAGCAGAGGTGGTTCTACTAGGAGGTTCAAACACTCTCCGAAATGACTGCACAAATTCCCTGAAACTTTTTGTGCAAGACTTTGCATTCTCCCATAAGGGATTGGCCCATGCCAGGGCTCTACCAGTCAGCAGAGATATCATAAACCCAACTTTACTGCGGTCACTGGGAAATGAATGCGCAGTCAGTTCCATAAATATTTCAAGTTGGTTGATAAACCCTCTGCACAAGTTCGGATCACCATCATATCTGAGTGGCAACGGAGCCGTAGCAGTTAACCCTTTAACTGCAACCCCTGAGGGCATGGTATCATTCTCTGGTGTCTGGCCTGAGGAGACCACCGGACTCAGAACAGCCTTATCTGAAAGTACAGTGCATTCAAGAATGGTTTGGATCGCTACCGCTAGCTGATCCAGGCGTTGCTCATGTACATCCATCCTCCAATGGATGTTCTGTGTGTTACCATCGCTCTTATTATCTGAGGTCATGGCCCTTTCGTACTGTCATGGTTTGTTATGACTCTCAGACACAGAGATAGGTAAAAACATAACTTTATTGAAAAGTTAAAGAAAACCCTATTGGGTAACATGCACATACAAGATATATATATATATATATAGCAATTTACATAGGAGAGTAGACTAGATATATGAAATGGGATGCAGGCTCTACCGGCCCTGCCAATACCGGGTAAGGCAACCTTAGATGGCACAGATGGTAACAGGTTCTACCGGCCTTACCAATATACCGGGCAGGGCAGCCTGGAGACTCTAGAGAGGAATACTGAAGGCTCTACCGGCCTTGTCAATATACCGGGCAAGGCAGCCAAGACACTGGAACAGAGGTAATGAGGCTCTACCAGCCTTGCCAATATACCGGGCAAGGCAGCCAAGACACTAGGACTGTAGGTAATGAGGCTTTACCGGCCTTGTCAATATACCGGGCAAGGCAGCCAAAATACTGGAACTGTAGGTAATGAGGCTCTACTGGCCTTGCCAATACCGGGTAAGGCAACACCTTAAAGGAATAGACACAACCAGGTTATACCGGCCTTACCAATACCGGGCAAGGCAGCCCACTGCTGATAATGAGGGCAGTATTGGTGGCAGAGGTAACTGGCTAGGTGGAGAAAACCAGTCACCGATGATGACAAGCGAGGACACAGGATATATAGATAGAACTGGACTGCCACTCATAAAAGGTAGAAACAATAATGAGCAGTGTACCACAGTCACACTGATGGAGTCTGGAAGAGCAACTAGCCACCGGATAGGCGAGGAGCAAACTAGTACATGTATACTGTAAGAACTTTACAATCTGTCTGGCTGTCTAGGACTGAACAGCCTCGAATACTGGAGCGAACCAGTACCCGCGTACTGGAGTAACCAATAGCTCAATACGTGCAATAGCAACCAGTCTCAGTGGAGTGAACCAGTACCTGCGTACTGGAGTAACCTAACATAGTAACATAGTAACATAGCAATTTAGGTTGAAAAAAGACTTGCGTCCATCTAGTTCAACCCTTTTCCTATTCCTGTTTACCATTGTTGATCCAAAAGAAGGGAAAAAAAAAAACCTCAATATAGCAATTTAAAATTCTGCCTTGAATGGGGGGGGATTCCTTCTTGATTCCAAATGGCAATCAGATTTCTCCCTGGATCAACAAGCCCTAACTAAATATTAATCCCAATACTAATGTACATAGCCCTCTATGTTATGCTCTTTTAAATAAGTATCCAGGCCCCTTTTAAAGGCATCTAATGTATTTGATAGCACCACCTCCTCAGGAAGTGAATTCTATACCTTTATTGTCCTTACTGTAAAGAAACCCTTCCGCTGTTGTAGATTAAATCTCCTTTCCTCAAGTCTAAGCAGGTGTCCCCTTGTCCTGTGTACTGTTCTGTTAATTAACAGGTCTTTGGAGAGCCCTTTATATGGGCCTTGAACATATTTATATAGTGTTATCATATCCCCTCTAAGACGCCGTTTCTCTAGTGTGTACAAGTTTAACTTTTCTAGCCTTTCTTCATAACTTAAACTTTCCATTCCCCTTACTAGTTTTGTAGCCCTCCTCTGCACTTTCTCTATTTCCATAATGTCCTTTTTCAGAAAGGGCGCCCAGAATTGAACAGCATATTCTAGGTGGGGTCTTACCATGGACCTGTAAAGAGGCATAATTATATCTTCCTCCCTTGAGTCAATACCCCTTTTAATACATGCCAATATCTTATTTGCCTTTGCAGCTGCCAGCTGGCACTGCATGCTACTGCTAAGTATATTGTCTACCATTACTCCCAAATCCTTTTCATTAGTAGATTTCCCCAGAGGAACACCATCTAAACTATATGTTGCATTTTTATTATTATACCCAAAATGCATAACTTTACACTTGTCTATATTGAATCTCATTTGCCATTTGCCTGCCCAGTTATTCAATTTGTCCAAATCCTCTTGTAATAAAGACACATCCAGTTCAGACTTTATTACCTTACTTAATTTTGTGTCATCGGCAAACACTGATACATGGCTCCCTATGCCCTCTGGGAGGTCATTAATAAACAAATTAAAAAGAAGAGGACCCAGGACAGATCCCTGAGGTACTCCACTTATCACTTTTATCCAACTGGAGAACTTGCCATTTACTACCACTCTTTGCATTCTATCTTTCAGCCAATTTCCGATCCATACACAAACATTTTCCCCTAGGCCTATTTCATTCAATTTGTACAGTAACCTCTTGTGTGGAACTGTATCAAATGCCTTGGCAAAGTCTAAATAGATCACATCAACTGCCGCTCCCTCATCTATATTATTACTCACTCAAATGGTGCAACAGCAGCCGGAATAGTGGAGCGAACCAGTATTGGAGTAACCAATGGCTCATAAGTGCAATAGCAGTTAGTCTCAGTGGAGTGAACCAGTAACCACGTACTGGAGTAACCTACGACTCAACCGGTGCGACAGCAGCCGGTATAGTGGAGCGAACCAGTACCCGCGTACTGGAATAACCAATGGCTCATAAGTGCAACAGCAACCAGTCTCAGTGGAGCGAACCAGTACCCGCATACTGGAGTAGCCTATGACTCAACCAGTGCGCCAGCAGCCGGTATAGTGGAGCGAACCAGTACCCGCGTACTGGAGCAACCAATGGCTCATAAATGCAATAGCAGCCAGTCTCGGTGGAGCGAACCAGTACCCACATACTGGAGTAACCTATGACCCAACCGGTGCGAGAGCAGCCAGTATAGTGGAGCGAACCAGTACCCGCGTACTGGAATAACCAATGGCTCATAAGTGCAACAGCAACCAGTCTCAGTGGAGCGAACCAGTACCCGCATACTGGAGTAGCCTATGACTCAACCAGTGCGCCAGCAGCCGGTATAGTGGAGCGAACCAGTACCCGCGTACTGGAGTAACCATTGGCTCATAAGTGCAATAGCAACCAGTCTCAGTGGAGCGAACCAGTACCCGCATACTGGAGTAGCCTATGACTCAAAAATAATGATGTTGCCCAGACCACCGGGACGGCAAGCACCCGGTAGATGATGAAACAGGAACCCAGCAGAGTATGAAGAGGATCAGCACGGCAGACGGTCAACCGGATCTGGAACGGCAGCAGGAAACAACGACAGGAACAGCAACTCCAACCGGATCAGGAATAGATGCAGGAACCAGGCGACATGGAGGCAGGAACCACTGGCAATCAGGAACAGCGACAAGGCTAAGGAAGCACTGGAACATGATGCAGGAAGCACAGCATAGAAACAACACGAAAGGGCAACCAAAGGGTGCCAAAGCTCAGTTTAAATAGGCAGTGCACGGCGGGCTAAAGGCAAGCAGCCAATGGAGAGCCCCCTATAGGTTACTGACGTGTAAAAGCAGCAATCACGGGCACCGTGATACTAGTATATCATCTTCTTCCCAACCCCAGTTTTCAAACACTTCAACTACATCTGTACTGTCTTTAAGATAGGATTCCACATTTGGAACCATCACCTGTAAATATAAATCGACATACAGGGATAAATTCTGGGATAATGACCCTATTCCGGACACAATCGGACGACCCGGAGGAGAGGCCAGGCTCTTGTGGATCTTAGGCAAGTGGTAAAAAGTAGCAACCCTAAGCTCCTTAATCCACAAGAATCTGGCATCATCCAGAGAAATCAGGTCATCCGATCTCGCCCGATCCAATAATACCTTAAGTTGTTGTTTATATCGATCCGTAGGGTCAGTTTCCAAAGCCATATAAAAACTCCTATCTGACAGCGGATTAATTGCTTCCCGCATATAATCCTCATAATTCTGTATGACCACTCCCCCACCCTTATCGGCCTGTCGTATAACTAGATCTTGATTCCTTACTAGATCCCTCAAAGCCACTCGTTCAGACCTAGACAAATTATCCCGTTGGTTCTTGAAGTTCAGCTGTTGAATCTCCTTTCTAACCAGATCTTGAAAAAGGATCAAATTTGATCCCTTTTGAGCCTCTGGACAGAAACATGACTTATACTTCAATAAGTATTAAATTTCAACTTCTGTATTTCACTTGTCCCCAAAAGGAAAGGACAGTTTATACGTATACGAAGAAATTGTTCTCTGATTAGCCATTATTGGGAACAGGGGATTGGCCTTATTAAAAGATTTTTGGAACGAGGGTATAGCCTCCACAATGTGTGTGAGGCATTTTTAGAGGTGTTGAGTATAAATAGGGGAGACTTGATTAGGGCACGGAATGGAATGGTAACAATTAGTGATGAGTGAGCATGCTCGGCCGAAGCTCGGTTCGGCTCGAGCATCGCTCTGCTCGGCACATGGCGGTACTCGTACGAGTACCGCATGTGCTCGCCCGCCATGTTCGGGTCTCCTCCCCGCACGTTTCGTGGCTGCTGCGCAGCCAATAAACGTGCAGGGAGGCTCTGACATCAGTGTAATGCCAGCAGCCATGTTGGCTGCTGGCATTACACTGATTGGCTGGCCAGAACCCGTGATCGGGTGCTGTATAGCACCTGACCAGCGAGTTCGGCTCAGTCTTAGCCAGGGAGAGATGAGGATAGGAAGGGAAAGTCAGTGTAGGGAGAAGAAAAGTGTTTTTGAACTCTTTAAAGACCCAAAAGTCCTTTTTAGGACTGTTGTGTGTGGGGGCAGCAGTTATATTTTGTTTGGGGGGGCACAAATTTAAAAAATAAACGTCACATATTCCGTTCACTGTGCCTAGCCGCAGATTAGCAGCACATTCTGTTTAGTGTGCAAAGTTGCAGATTAGCAGCACATTCTGTTTAGTGTGCAAAGTTTAAAAAATTAACGTCACATATTCCGTTCACTGTGCCTAGCCGCAGATTAGCAGCACATTCTGTTTAGTGTGCAAAGTTGCAGATTAGCAGCACATTCTGTTTAGTGTGCAAAGTTTAAAAAATAAACGTCACATATTCCGTTCACTGTGCCTAGCCGCAGATTAGCAGCACATTCTGTTTAGTGTGCAAAGTTTCAGATTAGCAGCACATTCTGTTTAGTGTGCAAAGTTGCAGATTAGCAGCACATTCTGTTTAGTGTGCAAAGTTTAAAAAATAAACGTCACATATTCCGTTCACTGTGCCTAGCCGCAGATTAGCAGCACATTCTGTTTAGTGTGCAAAGTTGCAGATTAGCAGCACATTCTGTTTAGTGTGCAAAGTTGCAGATTAGCAGCACATTCTGTTTAGTGTGCAAAGTTTAAAAAATAAACGTCACATATTCCGTTCACTGTGCCTAGCCGCAGATTAGCAGCACATTTTGTTTAGTGTGCAAAGTTGCAGATTAGCAGCACATTCTGTTTAGTGTGCAAAGTTTAAAAAATAAACGTCACATATTCCGTTCACTGTGCCTAGCCGCAGATTAGCAGCACATTCTGTTTAGTGTGCAAAGTTTAAAAAATAAACGTCACATATTCCGTTCACTGTGCCTAGCCGCAGATTAGCAGCACATTCTGTTTAGTGTGCAAAGTTGCAGATTAGCAGCACATTCTGTTTAGTGTGCAAAGTTTAAAAAATAAACGTCACATATTCCGTTCACTGTGCCTAGCCGCAGATTAGCAGCACATTCTGTTTAGTGTGCAAAGTTGCAGATTAGCAGCACATTCTGTTTAGTGTGCAAAGTTTAAAAAATAAACGTCACATATTCCGTTCACTGTGCCTAGCCGCAGATTAGCAGCACATTCTGTTTAGTGTGCAAAGTTTAAAAAATAAACGTCACATATTCCGTTCACTGTGCCTAGCCGCAGATTAGCAGCACATTCTGTTTAGTGTGCAAAGTTGCAGATTAGCAGCACATTCTGTTTAGTGTGCAAAGTTTAAAAAATAAACGTCACATATTCCGTTCACTGTGCCTAGCCGCAGATTAGCAGCACATTCTGTTTAGTGTGCAAAGTTGCAGATTAGCAGCACATTCTGTTTAGTGTGCAAAGTTTAAAAAATAAACGTCACATATTCCGTTCACTGTGCCTAGCCGCAGATTAGCAGCACATTCTGTTTAGTGTGCAAAGTTTAAAAAATAAACGTCACATATTCCGTTCACTGTGCCTAGCCGCAGATTAGCAGCACATTCTGTTTAGTGTGCAAAGTTTCAGATTAGCAGCACATTCTGTTTAGTGTACAAAGTTTAAAAAATAAACGTCACATATTCCGTTCACTGTGCCTAGCCGCAGATTAGCAGCACATTCTGTTTAGTGTTCAAAGTTTAAAAAATAAACGTCACATATTCCGTTCACTGTGCCTAGCCGCAGATTAGCAGCACATATTCCGTGTAATATGAAGAAGGCGGGTAAAAAGGGACGGGGAAGTGGACGTGATCCTGATAGTTCAGGGCGCGGGTCAGGACGCGTAGAAACGGTGCCTGGTGCCAGAGCTCAAGAAAGAAAGACATCCACTATACCTAGCTTCATGTCTCAGTTTACAGGGCGTCGCAGGACATCACTCTCGAGGTCAGACCACTGCGAACAGGTGGTCGGTTGGATTTCAGCTGATACTGCTTCCAGTCGGTTAAGCACCACCCTGTCTTCCACCAAGTCCACTCTCAGTAGCCAAGAGTCTGGTCAACACAATCCTCACCCTGATCATCCTTCCTCCCACCATAGAGGGTCTGGCCAAAGAAGTGATCCCACACTGGGATATAGTGAGGAGCTCGTCTCATCACCAATCCTTCATTTGAACCTCTCTCCAAGCACGCTTGCAGAGGAACATGAGATCTTGTGCCCTGATTCACAACCTCTAGAGGGTACCCAATCACAAGAAGATGACAGAGGGGAACGGCATTTAAGGTCAAAGGAAGTGGATGATGATGATGATGAGACACAGTTGCCATCAAATCAACCACTATTACTGTCTCAAGACCTTGATGAGGAGGATGATACACAGTTGTCAATGACTGAGTATGTGGTGGGATCAAGAAATGAGGAGGATGATCAGAGTGAGGAAGTGGAGGAGGACTTGGTGGACGATGAGGTGACTGACCCCACCTGGGAAGGTGGAGAGCCGAGCGATGACAGCAGTCCTGAGGGTGAGCCATCTGCAGCACCGCAACAGGCTGGAAGAGGCAGTGGTGTGGCTAAAAAAAGAAGGCGGACCGCACCAAACCGGCCCGCAAATGTTCCACGGAGCACCCCCTTGCGTAAATCTCCCTTGCCAAGGGCTAGGTGTTCCGCGGTATGGCGTTTTTTTAAGGAAAGTGCGGACGACAAAAGAATTGTAGTTTGCAACCTGTGCCACACCAGAATGAGCCGAGGCATGAACACTAGCAACCTCACCACCACCAGCATGATCCGACACATGGCATCCAAGCACCGTAATAAGTGGGAGGAACGCCCGGATCGCCAATCTGTGTCTGCAGGCCACACCACTGCCTCCTCTTCCCCTGTTTTCGGTGCCGGCCAATCGCCTGTCGAAGGCGCAGGCCCGCATACCTCCCGCCCTGCACCTGTACCATCTGAAGCACCATCAGCGACCACATCCACTTCCCTGTCCCAGCGCAGCGTCCAAATGTCGTTACCCCAGGCATTTGAGCGCAAGCGAAAATACCCAGCCACCCACCCACAGGCCATAGCACTAACCTCACACCTTTCCAAATT
Source organism: Rhinophrynus dorsalis (assembly GCA_037306005.1). Lineage (NCBI taxonomy): Eukaryota > Metazoa > Chordata > Amphibia > Anura > Rhinophrynidae > Rhinophrynus > Rhinophrynus dorsalis. The sequence continues at coordinate 96,249,852 of CM074725.1, read as the reverse complement.
ACTGGCCATCGAAATGCTGCCATTTAGGCTTGTGGAGACTGAGTCCTTCCGCAGCCTGATGGCAGCAGCTGTCCCTTGGTACGCAGTCCCCAGCCGCCACTACTTTTCCCGGTGTGCCGTCCCCGCCTTACACCACCATGTGTCCCGTAACATCACCCGTGCCCTGACCAACGCAGTTACTGGGAAGGTCCACTTAACGACTGACACATGGACAAGTGCTTGTGGCCAGGGACGCTACATTTCCCTGACGGCACACTGGGTGAATGTCGTGGAGGCTGGGAGCGACTCGGACCCTGGGATGGCACAGGTGCTACCCACGCCGAGGATTGCGGGCCCTACCTCCATCAGGGTTTCCGCCAGCACCTACGTTATTGGCTCCTCCTCCTCCTCCTCCGTTTCCACCTCCGAATTCTCTGCGCGCAGCGCCACTCATCCATCAGCCGGTAGCTGGAAGCAGGGTAGCACTGCAGTGGGGAAGCGTCAACAGGCCGTGCTGAAGCTGATCTGCCTTGGGGACAAACAGCACACGGCCTCAGAGCTGTTGCAGGGGATTAGTCACCAGACCGAGCAGTGGCTCTCGCCATTCAACCTGCAACCAGGCATGGTTGTGTGTGATAATGGGCGTAACTTGGTGGCGGCTTTGGAGCTCGGCAAGCTCACACACGTACCATGCCTAGCGCATGTATTTAATTTAGTGGTTCAGCGATTTCTAAAAACCTACCCCAATTTGCATGATCTCTTGACCAAGGTGCGCCGCGTGTGTGCACATTTCCGTAAGTCATCAACAGCTTCAGCCGGCCTGTTGAAGCTGCAGCAGCGCTTACAATTGCCAGCTCACCGGCTGCTGTGTGACGTGAGCACGCGCTGGAACTCCACCTTCCACATGTTGGCCCGGCTTTGTGAGCAGCAGAGGGCAGTAGTGGAGTACCAGCTGTTACACGGTCGTCGCCTCTCCGTTCAACTTGCTCTAATCAGAAGTGAGGAGTGGGAATGGATGTCAGACCTCTGTGAGGTTTTACGCAATTTTGAGGAATCGACACAGATGGTGAGCGGCGATAACGCTATTATCAGTGTAACCATCCCACTTCTGTGTCTACTGAAACGCTCGCTGCTCACAATTAAAACCGACGCTTTGCATGTGGAAGAGGTGGAAATGGGGGAGGAAGAGCTTACACAAGGTGATAGCCAGAGCACCCTCACTTCGTCTTCTCAGCGACAATTGGAGGAGGCGGAGGAGGAGGAGGAGGAAGACACGGTTGCCTCCGCTACAGAGGGTAGCCATGGAACTTTAGTTCCATCTCTTCAGCGTGGGTGGGCAGAAGAGGAGGAAGAGGAGATTGAGAGTCATCCTCCTGGTGAGGACAGCGAAATCTTGCCTGTTGGTACTCTGGCACACATGGCTGACTTTATGTTAGGCTGCCTTTCCCGTGACCCACGCGTTATATGCATTTTAGACAACACGGATTACTGGGTGTTCACCCTTCTGGACCCCCGCTACAAAGAGAATTTCTCATCTCTCATTCCTCCGGTGGAGAGGACAAGCAAAATGGTGCAATACCAGAAGGTTCTTGTCGAAAAATTGCTCCAAAATTTTCCATCTGACAACGCTGGCGGCAGAGTACGTGCTACCTTGGCCAACCGAGAAGGGGAGAAAAGGGGAGCACACAGCAGTTCCGACAAAGGCAGGGCAACACTCTCCAAGGCGTGGGACACCTTCATGACACCCCGCCAGCACCCTCACCCTGATGCGCAGCCTAGTGTCACAAGGAGGGAAAAGTTTTGGAAGATGGTGAAGGAGTACGTAGCAGACCGTGTCAGCGTCCTCAATGATCCCTCTGTGCCTTACAACTACTGGGTGTCCAAGCTGGACACGTGGTATGAACTGGCACTCTACGCCTTGGAGGTGCTGGCCTGCCCTGCCGCCAGCGTTCTGTCTGAGCGGGTATTTAGTGCTGCTGGTGGCATCATAACAGATAAGCGTATCCGCCTTTCCACCGAAAATGCTGATAGGTTGACACTTATAAAAATGAACAAGGCCTGGATTTCCCCTGACTTCTCCACTCCACTGGAGGAAAGCCCCGGGGGAACATAAAGTCACTTTAGATATGTTATTTACAATGATGGGAATACTCTGTATTCCCATTCACCCCTTCCACCCAAAAAACGAGTATATGGTTGACTCTTAATCTTCTCATCGTCCTCCTCCTCTTCCATATGCCCTCTGATACAATTTTTATATAGGGCCAGCTCACCAGCGGGCCCTGTGATACAATTTTTATATAGGGCCAGCTCACCAGCGGGCCCTGTGATATAATTTTTATATAGGGCCAGCTCACCAGCGGGCCCTGTTTGACAATTTTTGTATAGGTCAGCTCACCAGCGGGCCTTCTCATATAATGTTTTATTGGGTCAGCTCTCTAGCGGGCCCTCTCATATAATGTTTTATTGGGTCAGCTCTCTAGCGGGCCCTCTCATATAATGTTTTATAGCGTCAGCTCACTAGCGGGCCTTCGCATATAATGTTTAGGATGGTCAGCTCCGCAGCAGACCCTCACCCATAATGTTTTAGATGGTCGGCTCAGCAGCAGACCCTCATTCCTAATGTTTTAGATGGTCAGCTTAGCGGCATGCCCTCGCCCCTAATGTTTTAGAGGGTCACCAGCAGGCCATTAATCCTAATTTTTCAAGGGTGTGTATGATGCCCTCCTTTATGTGTAATAAAGGGTGTATTGGAGTGACATTGCAGTCTAATTTTTGGCAGCCCTTTCACTTAGTGCATAGGCTTTATGAGTGTTGGACCACTACCTGAACTATTGTACCACAATGTGAATGAGGCCCTCCATTTTGTGATATACAGGTTGTATCGGAGTGCCTCAGGTCCTCCCATTGAATTAAATAGGGCTGGGGTGTTCGACAGAGCAGAAGGTAGTTCTTGGCTTCATCCACTAAGTCACTTTGTCACTTTTACTGAATGGATCAGACCCCACTGTTCCGACTATAAATTTTGGACTTAACAAGGGCAAACGGACATGTTGTAAAACCTGTGGTAGCTGCGGCCTCCGTTCCTGAATGCTGTACCTTACCCGGGCCATAACCACGTTGAACACCTGCTTTACGCTGCGCACGTTTCCCTCTTAATCATGGCCCCAGTTCCGAAAAATCGATTAAATTTTTTGCAGATTTTGCAGATGATATACAAGTAAATATACAGCAAATACTGTTTGGTAACAATTTTTCGCCTAAAATCGTTTTTATCTTCCTTTTTGTGTGTTTTACAGTCAGTCTGTAAAAATGGCGTACTACGGGCGAAACATCGTTCCCAGCAGCGACGTTGGAGTCCAAGATGCATCCAGACATCCTCCCTATGCTGTCCCTGAACCATTTCTGTGGTGTTTCCATCATTTTCTGCCCTTTTCCTATGGACCAGGCACCCTCCCCTCATCAGAGCAGGGGGTGCCTGGTGTAATGCTCGAGTCCTCCCATTGACTTCAATGGGGCTCGGGTGCTCGGCCGAGCACTCGAGCCTCCGGGGGCGCTCGGTCAGAGCACCCGAACACCCGAGCATTGGGGTGCTCGATCATCACTAGTAACAATGAATAATTCTGATTGTGAAGTGGTTGATCAGAAATATGATTTGACTCAATTTATTCAAATCCTGAAAAAGGATTATTATATTAAGGTTGATCCTTTGGACATCAAGCACAGAGATCACAAAGTGGGTAAACAAATAATGAAAGAGAAAAGTGAGTCTGTCGGAAATAATGTATCCGTTGAACGTATAATGAAGGTTAAATATAATAGGTATTGAGAAAAGAAGTATAAGATAAATAAGGTTAATAATGTTCTATGGGAAGAGACAAGGGATAGAATTAGAGATAAGTATGATGTAGCTTTAATAACTGCGTTTACGGATGAGCTTTACAAGATATGAGGGATTTTGGATAAGTTCTGGCCCATAATCCTTGAGGATAAAGTCCTCAGGAATTTGGTTCCGGAGAGAATCCACATTATATGTAGGAAAAACTCGAGTCTTAAAAATATATTAGCAGCAACTGTGTTGAGGGTTCATAGAAATAAAAAGATAATTAAAAAAGGAACATTTAGGGAGATACAGGGGAGTGAACGAAATCCCCTTACCATGTCACCGGTGACTGGTTGGCACAGGTGTGGTAAATGTACCTCCTGTGCCAACTGCCCCAAAAAGTTGAACATTTTTAAAGACTCTAAAACTAAGGAAGAGGTTTCTATTAGACAATTTTTAAATTGTAGTAGTGTAGGGGTGATCTATGTGCTGGAATGTCCTTGTGATCTACTTTATATAGGAAGAACCAAGAGAGCCTTTAAGAGAAGACTCTATGAACATAAGAGAAATATTGACAAAGGAGTTATCACCCATTCCGTGTCTCGTCATTTCTCTGAGGTGCATGATAGTAATTTGCAATTGCTAACAGGGTTTGCTTTAGAGAGTGTTAAATTGGATTTTAGAAAAGGTAGTTTGACAAATGTATTAAATAAACTGGAAGCGGCATGGATATTCAAGCTGAATACCCTATACCCCAATGGGTTAAATGAAAATATTGAGCTTGCTCCTTTCTTGTGAATGAGGGTAGGAGGATACGTACAAATGATTTGTGTATATGTAACCCCCCCTTTTTTTTCTGTATTTGGGAATGTTTTAGTAATATTTTCTATACTGTGATTATTTATTGAGATATAGTAATATAACTTTAAGTATTTTTAGAAGTTTACTGTATTCAAGACGAGCGACATGAGATCTGAGTTATGCTCCGGTAACTCTGGGGGACATGGGGTGGTTTAGCAAGTGATGTATGATGTATCCCTTCAGTGCCTGAGGGGTTAACTATATAGCTCTCATGCCGTCCCTCCCGATACTTAGAGTTTAGGAAAGGTAGATCGGATGATGTCCGTTGAAGGATCCATAGTTGGGAATGATTCTGTCGGCCAATCATGTTGTTAAAAAGAAGGATTTAAATAGCCGTTTATGCTGAGAATAGAGATACTTCATATTTGCTTGATAAAGCACCGTGAGAGGTATGAAACGCGTTGCAGAGGTTGCTCATAGTACGAGTTATACTATCTCCCGGCCGGGTGTATAGATTTGCATTATTCTCTGCATTATCGGCTATCTACGTAAGTGTTTGGCTGATTTTCTAATCAATATTGTTGTTCTTATTATGATTTTATGTTTATATCTGTGGATATTGTATGTTTTAGAGTGGATCCGCTCTTTTTTATTTACTGCAATTTCACCGGTTAGGTGCTGGATTTGTTGCGGGTCGCTCTTGTACTTAGTATTCATAGGGTGATACTTTGTAACCCTGTGTGCATGTTGCATTAGAGACACGGGACTCTTTCGCGTCCGGTGAATTGCAGTGTATTTGGAGCGAATACCATTGCCTCTCTCAAAGTTTAGGATAGAGTAGTTAGACTCTGTATTTTCAGACTTTGGCTATAGGTTATACATTACGTGTGTGTTAATATTGGATTGATTTTTAAGGATTTATTTCCCCCAAACCAAATATTTGGCTCATATATATGTTATTGATTAAAGTGATTTTTTTAGATTGAGATAATGTTTGTTTTCTTTTGTATATTTTTAAAAGGGCTGTGTGGAGTCCACAGGCGCCAAACTCTAATTTTCAAGTGACAAGATCTTCCCTTTCACCCCAGCCAAACATGCATCGATTGAGGGAGGATTGGCAGATTTCCAATACTTTGGAACCATGTGATGAGCATGATACAACGGATAGAAGCAAGCATTCTATGAGATTCAGATGGTACCGAAGGAGGCACAGGTACTACAAGGAATAGGCAAAGTAATGGTTCTGGTGTCAGAGCAAGGGAAAGAATAGAAATGATGCATGATTTGACCTCTTGCCAGAATTGGAAAATGCTAGGACATGTCCACCATAAATGGAAAAAGGATCCTTTAGCTGTCAGGCACCTTCAACACATGGGGGACACAGAGGGGTATACTCTGTGGAGATGGACCGGGGTATAGTACCACCTAGTAAAAAGCATGTAACTAGGCTCCTTCGGAGTACATTTGAGTAAATTTCGCAAGATACTATACCAGCGTGAGATCGGATAAGACACTTGTAAGTCAGTCTCCCATACCAGAAGAAAGGAAGGTTTGGTGAGAACCGAGTGTTGGATAAAAAGAAAACGATACAGCTTTGTCAACCGCTTTGTAACCAAAGCACTGGAAGAGAAGGATTGTTCAAATGCCGTTAGGTCTCTAACCACATGACCCTGAGCCAACAAAGAGTGAAGATAGTGTCTCACCTGTTGGTATCTCCATGTGTGCGAGAGCGGGAGCGAATGAATAGTAACCAAATCATCAAAAGACTGCACACCAGATGTTAATATCAAAGATTGTAAGGTATGTATCCCGTTCTCTTTCCATATAAGGAAAGGTTGATCCCCTACACCCGGAGGGAATCCGGGATTCCCAACAATAGATAATAAGAGAGAAGGATACGGAGCTGCTAACCCAACTGAGTTGAACGCATCCCATTTCCCCATCAGATTGCGAAGAACTGGGTGCAAAGACAGGATTTGGGGTCTATCCACTGGCCAGATCCAAAGTAGATTTGACTTTGCCTGTACCCAATTTTTCTGAGCATTGAATACCAAATCAAGGAGAAAGGAAACTGCCGTTGCCATATACTATTTGGCAATATTAGGAAGTGCCCCCCCCCCCCGTCACCATTGGAAGACAAAGATGAGTCACAGGTAATCTCAGTTTCTTATAGGCCCACACAAAGTTGTTAATGGATTTCTGAAGTTGCACCAACTGAGGTCGAGAGAAAGGTAGAGGAATAGTCTTGGGAATATAAATTATCTTAGGTAGAGTAATCATTTTAATCAAATTGACTCTAACAAACCAGGATACAAATAGTTTGTTCCAAAGAGACAAGTCATCTATTAGAGTCTGAGACAGAGAGTCAAAGTTTAGAGTTACTACCCGATTCAAATCAGAGGCAAGGAAAATTCCTAAATACTTAATTTTATCTGAAGGCCATTGAAATGGAAACTGAGACTTTAAAAGACGACTCATCGACCGAGGTAAGTTTATATTAAGAATTTCAGACTTATGAGTGTTCACCTTGCAAATTGGATACATCGCCAAATTCCTGAAACAGGGCCATCGCCGCTGGGAGAGAGAGACAGAGGGACAGGAAAGAAACAGTAGAAAATCGTCGACGAAGGCTGCCAATTTAGTCTCCCTTCCCAGACAAGGGAGTCCATGAATATCTGAATGTGCGCGGATCAGATTCAGCAGGGGCTCCAATGATAAGATAAATATTATCGGCGATAGGGGGCAACCCTTACGGGTTCCATTTGAAATAAGAAAAGGTTTGGAAAGAGGCGGTATGCAGTAGTGATATTGCCTTCGCTGTATTGTCCCTCCTCTCCCTCCCAGGAACAAACCCCAATTGGTTGGGATGGATCATATGGGTAAGACAAGGTCTCAAGTGATCCGCAATAAGTTTAGCAAAAAATTTGACGTCATTATTCAGCTTTGAGATTGGACATAGTGACGGGTCCTTATCTGGTGTAAGGATAAGGGAAATATGTGCCTCCAATGCAAAGGGAGCAAAAGATTCCCCTGCCAATAGCATGTGGGGTATGAGGAGAGTGGAGAAAGATTTATAATATGTGGCAGGGAACCCATCGGGACCAGGGCTTTTCCCACTCGGCATCCTGCGGATCACATCTCCCAGTTCTTTCTCAGTGAAAGGCAAATCCAAAAGTTTCAAAGCATAGTTGGGAAGTTGCTGGATGCCAGCTCGTAAAAGAAAAATTTTAATCCGTTCTCGAAGGGATGATTGGTCATCGTCAGCATCAATCGAATGAAGATTATAAAGAGCACTAAAAAATTGTCTGACGTTTTCAGATATCGTAGGGAATGTATAGCAGAGTTTCCCTGAGCCATCCTTGATTTGGGAGATATAATGATCTCTACATTTAATCTTCAAGTGCAGCAGACGTTTCCCACATTTGTTACCTTGCATATAGTGTTCATAACAACTCCATTGAAAGGACTTGGTCGAGACAGCAGAATAATGGCATGCAATTTCCTTTCTGGTCGCCAACACAGCCTGGTAGTCCCCCGGAGCCAACGTGGTTTGGTGACGCGCTGTCTGAACAGCAAGACGAGAAAGTAGAGAATTAAGAAGAGAGAGTTGTATTTTCTTGCGTTTTGCCCCCAGTGCCATAAAGTGACCCCTAAGTACACACTTGTGCGCCTCCCACAGAGAAACATCCAAATCCACAGAACCAGAATTGTGCAGAAAATAATCAGATATCCACGAACTAATCATAGTAGCTGCTTCTTGTCCCTTAAGGAGTAATTCATTGAACGTCCAAACCATCAAACCAGATTGTCCAGTTTCCAGTCAGAGCACCATACCAATTGGAGCATGATCCAACCACGTGATTTGGCCGATGAAGGTTTATTATGCACTAATTAACTTTAATATGTTTCTAAAGGAATGCAGTGACAACTGTAAATTGATGCATATTAATATGCATTGATACCACCAAAACTAAAGGCAAATAGAGATTTGAACCAATTTCAGCGGAACCCATGACACTGGAAAGGGGTGGGGAATCCAGCTTTGGATTAGAGCAAACAGTAACCTGTCACAGAGGATATATGTTATAGGCACTGTAAGGGTTAATATTTTCATAATCACTAAGTCAGTTCATTTTTTATATATATATATATATATATATATATATATATATATATATATATATATCTATAAAGAGAAATAACTCTTTATCTTTCCTTTCCCACTCTCCGACCACTGTCTCATAACCTTCTCCCATTCCCCCACGGACTACGACCCTGTACTATACCCGCAACCTTTGCTCACTTGACATTACTGCCTTATCTTCTGCAGTACACTCAAACCTCTTCACCTTCAACACTCTTTCTAAACCTGACAGATTTATAGAATATTACAACAACCTCCTCTCCTCATCACTTATTCTGTTTGCCCCCCCCCCCAGGCCCCTTACAAATGCCCGTCAAACTCACACCCTTGGCTCAACTCACAAACACGCTTTCTCCGCTCCTGTACCTACACTTCTGAATGCTTGTGGAGGAAGACCCGCTCTCATGCAGACTTTATCCACTAAAAATTCCTCCTGTCCTGCTTCAACACTGCTCTATCCTGTGCCAAACAACACTACTACTCCTCACTAATCAATACTCACAAATGTAACCCACGCTGCCTCTTCTGTATCTTCAATTCTTTCCTTTGCCCCTCCACTCCATCATTCAACCTCCCCTCCCTAACCCCCCTAGCCTTTGCAGAATTCTTCACACAAAAGATTAACACAATACACCAAACAATCCCACCCTTTAAATCTCCACAACTGTATCTTCCTGATCCTCCATCCTACTTATATGATTCCTTTACTTCAGTCACAGAATCACCACCTGCTCCCTTGATCCTATTCCATCCCACCTCCTCAATCTTCTGTCATCCACGTTAGTTCCCATGCTAACTTGTGTATTCCACTCCTCCCCTCCTCCTTCAAACATTCAATAGTATATCCAATCCTTAAGAAAAGTTCATTAAACCCCACCTCCCCATCCAACTACTGCCCTGTATCACTCTTGCCCTTTTCCTCTAAGCTCCTTGAGTACCTAGTCTACTCTCGTCTACTTACCTTCCTCAACTCCCATAACACTCTGCACCCACTGCAGTATTGCTTTCGTCCCACTGTCTCTACAGAAACTTCCCATATCAAAGTAACAAACAATCTCCACATTGCAAACATCAATGGCCATTTCTCTCTTCTTATCCTTCTAGACCTATCAGCAGCATTAGACACATTAAACCATAATGTTCTCTCCCAGGTTCATCAATCACTTGGCATCTGTGGCCTGGCACATTCCTGGCTTCTATCCTATCTCTCTCTCAACGGTCTTTCTCTGTGACATATGCTAACACCTCCTCACCTCTGATCTCCCTCTCAGTAGGCGTACCGCAAGGCTCTGTTCTGGGACCACTTCTCTTTTCTCTGTTTACACTCTCCCTGGGGCAACTGGTAAAATCCTTTGGCTTTAAGTACCATCTCTATGCAGACGATAAACAAATATATCTCTCCGAAACCCTCAATAGCACCTGAAATATAGCAGCGGGTCTCAGATAGCCTTACTGCTATCTCTTCCTGGATGGCTCATCATCGCTTAAAACTTAACATGTTTAAGACTGAGCTCCTTATCTTCCCTCCTAAATCCTGCACAATACCTCAATTTTCAATAACTGGCGGGGGCTCCACAGTTTACCCTGTAAACAAGGCCCACTGCCTCAGGGTAACTTTGGACTCTTCTCTTTTCTTCACCACCCACGTTAATGAAGTAACCAAAACCTGTTGCTTCTTTCTTCAGCATACAGCAAAAATCCAGCAATTCCTCTCCCACTCTGCAACAGAAACCCCCATGCATGCTCTTATCCTTTCTCGCATGGACTACTGCAACTCTTTACTTATTGGTCTTCCTGCTAACTATATCCCTCCTCTCCAATCAATTCTTAATTTGGCCACCAGAATACTTTTCCTCTCCTCCAGAACAGTACTCACTCAATCACTTTTAAAATCACTATCATGGCTTCCCATAAAGTAGTGTATCACATTCAAAATCCTCCTCATTACCTTCAAGGCTCACCATCTCTTGTCCCCACCTTATATTTCATCTTTGATATCCTGCCGTATACCTGCACTTCCACTACGCACCTTGCATGGTGGACAACTCTCTGCCCCTTTAACCGCTATCGCTGTATCACGACTGAGGGCTTTCTCCCTTGCTGTTACCTACATCTGGAACTCCCTACCACCCACCATTCGCCAAGCCTCAACCTTCAACAACTTCAAATCAAAGCTAAAATAGCACCTCTTAAATACAGCACTACCGTAATTAGGGAAGCTATTTCATATCTCAAAAACTGCACTTCCTCCTCTAGCAGCTCATATCTGAAAGTCACCCATCCTATACTTAGCCTGTAAGCTCTACGGGGCAGGGACCTTTTATCCTAATGGATACTAACCTGATGTTCCCCTTATGATTGTCTATATAAGCACTTAATCACCACACTTATTGTACCCCTTCTATACTAAATGTAAATTGTAAAGTGCTAAGTACACTGGTTGGTGCTATGTAAATAAAAATATACAATACAATATAAAACAGCAGAGTATAAACAGCTCTCAGATTTGGGATTTAAACAGCAAAAAAAAAAAAAACAGAAGGTGAATTTATTGCATCTGAGTGGTAGATTGTGACAGCCAGGCAGGTTTAAAGGAAATCTCTCTGGTATCACCGAATCACAGTGATAATGTTAGTTGGACATCATATGCATGAATGTTGGATAAACAAGTGCAATAGTTACACACAGGTTTACTGGGACATGCACTGATCCTGCCATTGTGGGTTAACTAAAGGCAGAAGGATGATAATGCAGAATTCGGTAAGGGGCGGGATAAGCAATTTCCCGGTTACAGAAAAGTAGTGTAATAGAGGATGAAGCAATTCATTTAACACTTAGGGTGCCATCAGTTGCCCAACACATCTCAAAGGAATGCTTTTGACAAGCCTCTGGGACTCAAGGGGTTAAGTGAATTAAAGTTTTATTGCAATGTGGAATGTCAACTCAAATAACCAAGCAGTTAATCATGTGGCTACAACTGAGTATATAAAGTATGCAAGCATGGTTAAGATGTTTAGTTGTTATGACCAAACAGAATGGGAAGATGAATGATCTAAGTAACTTTCACCATGGTATGATTGTTGGTACCAGACATGATGGTTCCAGCATGAGATTTTCACTCACAACATTCTCTAGAGTTTCCAGAGAACTGTGTGATAAACCATGCTGTGAGTGGCATTCCTGTTGGTGAAAACATCTTGTTAATGAGAGATGTCAGAGGAGAAGGGCTTGCTTTGTTCAAGTTGGCAGAAAGGCCACAAATACACTGAATGCACAGTGATCTCACCCTTGCAGAGGATGGTCTATAGCAGCAGAAGACCACAACGGATTCCACTCATGTCAACTAAAAACAGAAAGATGAGGCTACTGTGGGTACTTAAACTGACAAATCTCAATTTCTGTTGCAACATGCAGATAAAAGGGTCAGAATTTTGAGTAAACTGCATGGATCTATCCTGCCTTGTGTCAACGGTATAGGTGGTGGTGGCGGTGGTGTAATGGTGAGGGGAATAGTTTCATGTCACACATTAGGCACTTTAATGTCAAGTGGCCATCGTTGAATTCCACAGGGTACCTAAACATTGTTGCTGACCATGTGCATTACTTCATGGCTGCAGTCTACCCATTTTCAAATTGATACTTCTAGGATAATAATACTCCATGTCACAAAGCACACATCTCAGGCTGGTTCCATGAACATGACGGTGACTTCATTATACTCCAGTGGCCTGCACAGTTCCCAGATCTCAGTCCAACAGAGAACTTTTGGTATGAGGTTTGACAGGAGTCTTGCAGCATGATTGTGTGGCAAACAAATCTGCAGGAACTGTGTGATGCTATTGAGTCAGCATAGACCAAAATCCCTCAGGAATATTTCCAGCACCTTGATGGATCCATGTCATGAAGACCCTGGATGTTAGATATGTCTCAATAACAGAGGGGCTAGTTATAAAAATATGTATATATAGCTATAACTTAAAGGGATAGTAATGTTTCATAAACAAAGCAGCTCTAATTAATCATCATAGTATTTGGACTTTGGAGAGTGTTATTTCAATTCTGTCAGAGTTGTAGTTCAAGAGTAATTCAATAATAAAGTATCCCCCACCCGCCCCTTTTACTGATGTAACACTGTTCAGCCAGATCAGAAGGGAGGTGTCCAGGTAGACTGCAGAGAGGGACAATCTTCAATTAAGATAAGGGAAAAACCTGAAAAACTTGTCAAGGGGGGCAGGGGTTTAATTGTTCTAATAAAAAGAAAACTGTCCCCTGCTGTTATCTGTCTGGTCTTACAACCAGATTCTACACCTGAGAAGAGATGGCTTACACTAGGTAAAAGGGGCGGGAGGGGAAACTTTGCTTGTGAATATCTCTCAAACCATAAAGGTTTGAGAGATAAGACTTATATCGTTCTTCATATTTTTTTAATGCCTAGAAAATAAAATAAAGAAAAAACGAAGTATTACTATCCCTTTAAGACCTTGGATGTTAGGGAGTTCTCCAATGCATTGCATGGGAGAGCTCTATCATCCAAGGGGATAACTGAGTGCACCATGAATGCACTGATGTACACAATTACAATAGACGGGTTTAAAAATAACACACAATTTTCTACATGTATTTTGCTCAATATTTTGATATTCTGGAAAAGTTCAGAAATAAAATGTCAAGAAGGTCAGGGATAGTAAATTTTTGGATCTCCAGCTGTTGGGGTGCTAGAAATCTCATCATTCCCCACAAGTTGTTGGCTTGTGGGGGATGATGAAAGTTGTAGTCGCCAGTAGCTGGAGGTCCAACTATCGGCTATCACTGAAGTAGGTCAGTCAGTTGTGTGTTAAAATTATGACAAACTATACTTTGTTCAGTAATGTGGATGTGTTGATACTTTAAAACAATGTTAAAAATTGTCTATAAGTGCTTTAACACCAATGAGTGCTTATGTTACCCACACATCTTGCAATAGTCACATTAAACAAAAAGTATGACAGCCTAATAATAACCCCCTTGTTTACCTTAATATAACCAGAAATTCCTAATGGCCCATATGAATGTTTTCCTTGCTCCTTGGTTCAAGAGAGAACATTCTCAAGCAGTCATGGAAGTCATGTGTATGGAGGAGACCATTGAACCCTTTAAAGACCAGAACAGTGTGTAGTGCCTGGATAAGTAGGCTCATGCACTCCGCTTGCTTCAACTTTACAAACTGCCAGCTACTGTGTATATATATATATATATATATATATATATATATATATATATATATATATATATATAAATAAATATATGTATATATATATATATATATATATATATATATATATATATATATATATCTAAAGGGATTTCCAACACATGACATTTAACCTCTTGGATTCTGGAGAGGGTCTCCAATGCATTGCATTTAACATCCATGAATGCCTCAAAAAACATTTTATTTAGCCCCTCATATGCTGGAATGGGATATACATTGTATTTAGTGCCTTTGATGCTGGAGGTGGATCTCTAATGCATTGCTTTGCAGTGAAATGGATTTTGGAAAATAGAGCAAAATGCAAGAAACATACACAATCATTACTTACAATGTACTTTTATTGAAAAATTATTAATGCTAAAATGTTACTGAGCTGAACGTGTTTTTATGAATTCGCAATTCGTTTTATTTTGTTTGTTTTGGTTTTAAAGCAAATGCTTTTTTAAAAGCTAGGTGTGGCTAAAATATTTAACATTTTGTGAGAGGATTAACAATTGTGTCTTATTCCCCAAAGCAGTTAGCACACATTTTCTTATGTCTTTCTACCTTTGCTGCTAATTTAGGGACATGTGATATTCAGCATCAAGGGTCAATATGTTTCTTGCATCAAAATGTGAGCAATCGCAAATAGCACATACATTTATGGACCTTATTCACACAAGAAAAGAGGAGCCATTCTGGATCATATCATGAGCATTAAATACTAGAGACCTCACCAAATCATTATTTCCCAATGCACTGGCAACCTTCTTAGCATTCAATGTGTTAAAAACATAATTTAAATAGATGGAAATATTTATTTCTCCCCTATGATGCAGTTGATTTGATCCAGAACACCTTGGCGGAGTGGTGATAAGGAGGTGATAAAGTGGAGATGACGTCTCCAGTTTATCAGTTCTCCTGTTTCTATATTAATCTATAGAGCCTATGCACTAAGATTTCCAGAGCTGAAGAAATCTTATTGCATAGGCTCCATAGAATAACATAGGAAATGTAGAAGTGATTAACTGGAGAAGTCATCTCCACTTTATCACCTTTTTTTTTTCAGATTATTTTCGACCTGAGACGGAGGGTTATTTATTTCCTACTGTTTCTCTTTTCTTGTGTACAGTCCTTTTGAAAGTTACCAGGTATGGTCATTCACCTCTATTTCACTGTCTCTCCCTATATTATCCAGCAGGAAATTGGTTCTACCCAGTGCAAACAAATCAAATAACCATTATTATTGCTAACTGATGCTCTTACAGATTTGCTCCTGAGTGACAGCATTGGGGAGCTGATCCAAATACAGAGCTACATGGAGTGAGTGAGAGTCAGTCTGATTGGAACCAGAGTCTGACAGAAATGCAGTGGGCCCCAACTCCTCCCACAGGTGGTAAATGGCAGCCAGTTCCCTGTAAAAGGAGGGCTCAGGCATCCCCTCCGGATAGAAGTAAATCTTCATTATGCAATCCTCTGGTCACTGATGATGGACATCAAGCTAGGAGACAATGCCTTCTCCAATCATCAACCTAAGTCCTGCCCTCCTATTGAATGAATCATTAATTCCTATTGTACTACTTACTCCTTTACAGAGAAGGTCTCTGGAACTTCTATTCTTGCCATGTGATTTTATTACTGCGTTTACTTATGGGCCTTGTTAATCTGTTACTACCTTAATAGGTTGCATCATTCTTATATATTGCCTTGTGATATGGTTCTGAGGGTTTCTGGTTAGGGCGGGGTCCCGGTCCTTGATTTGGATCTTGGACTTTCACATCCCATTCGCTGCAGGATTTCGCGTGTTGCCCCCCTTCGGGGACCTGTGGCTTTTTGGGCTTATCCAGCTTTGGCTCCTGTTAAAGATGCTGTGATGGCGTTGGGTCTGGGTAGGGGGCTGCATGTGGGACCCCGTATTCCACCCATATTGTTGAAACGGTCAGTGTATTTTTATTGGTTTTTATAATACTTGGCTTTACATGTTAATGTGCTCTGCAAGCGTATTACTTCATGATGACGATGGGTCCCTAGATTGGGGGCTTGTGATCCTTAAGGGTGGGGCTTCTCCCCTGGTTGATGGTCCTCATGGCTGCCAGTTTGGGTACTGTGGTCCCTACCCTCTTCTGAGGAACGCTATGGATAGGAGAGGATGTCAGTTTCAGCTGGGATGTAGCATTATGCCAGACTGAGTGGAAGTCCAACTGTTCAGTCATTATTACTACTTTTTGCTATGATTTGGGATTCATAAATTCTGTTTCTAGACAGGCTTTTTGGCCCGCATACCTCTACTGATCTTCCACATCTCAGCTGAAACACATGATGTTCCCTCATGTCTCTTATTACCATTAGGCACTAGTATTTACATTATTGTCATTTATGCTCCATTTTATGGAACCCCTGTATTGTAATCTACAACATTAAAGGAGCTACGTTTCCATTATTCTCACTGTTTATTTTTATGGAGGGGATGGGGGAAGGAGAAGTGAAAAAGAAAAAGGGAAAAAATGGCATCATATTCAGTGACAAGAGTGCAAAGTATTTTTGCTGTATCCTTATCTCAATCAGACTGTAGGACATATACTTGGTTTCAATTGTGACATACCTTTGATTATACTAGTCTCAGGGTTTACATGCCAAGCATACGCTGTTAGCATACATGAGCTTTCTAATGGCCTGCTTGGATCAATATTTTGTTAGGTCAAGTTTTCATTTATTATCCACCATGATGTGATCTAGTCAATCACTCTTGTGCATTTTAACTACAACTTTCATGCTGTTGGAAGTAGAGGGAGTGAGGGGTCTGGTGCTCTCTGGAAATTAAGCAGTGTGGGGCTCTTTGCTGGCTCTCCTTGGGCAGCTAGCTCTTCGCTTTCCTCTCCTCCTAGACCTGTTAGTAGCAACTATTTATGATGTGGAGAATGTCACCCATATATTTAGTTTGTATGTTTCCACCCTGGCCCTCATCTTCTTATACTGTACATATCTATCTCTACTTTCCAAACCCCTCCTCCACTCTCCCTTTTTTTTCTCCCTCTCTCTCAAACTACGGTAACAGTGGGATTAATACACAATTTCACTATTATGCTGCATTCCCTTGTACATGCACACCCTATAATGAGGTTACTGCACAGTATTAATACTACTCTTTTCCTTATCATTTTCAATATTTCTTCTATCCTCCACCTCCCCCTTTTCTTCTCTAATGTACATACTGGATCAGGACTTGGGATGTCTTGTGGACCAGAGAAGACATTACTTACCTTTACACTTCCTCTAATTTTACTACTCCCTTTCTCTTTTCTTCCTTCCTCCTCTACTCAGGCTCTCCACCAACCTCTCATTTCCCTGGCCAGGTCGCCTCCTCTCGAAGAACACCCAGATTGTTCAAACCCCTTAGACAATGGGCCTTTGTAATAGTGAAGAAGAAACACACATATGCAGTCCCTTTTAGTGTAGCACTATGACCTCTCTGCAAGGACAGCACCCTCCCCTTCAGATCATCTATTTGAGTGTCAACGGGCTGAATTCCCTCATTATGCATTCTATGGCCCTTGGCGATTTACATGAAATGAAAGGTGAAGTGCTGTTTCTGTGTAGGTAGAGAACACAAATTAATGGATCAGTACTATTCCTCTGCTTTTGCAAGTTTCGCTTCTTCAAAACACTGTGGATTTGCCATTGTGTTCCATAAATGATTTTCCTTTTCCTTGCTGGGTGTTCCCAAGGATAGGGAAAGTAGGTTTATTTTTGTCAAAGGTGTCATTGACCACCAAATGTATACTTTCACAAACATATATGCCCCTAACATGCATCAATCCTCCTGCATATATAGGGTTCTAGAGTCCTTATCCTCCTTTACAGAAGGGATCCTGATTATGGGTGATGACCTGAATGCTCCCCTTCACCCCACTCCTCGCAGTCCTCCTCTTATGCCCATCCTTTATTCGTAAACTCAGTCAAACTGCTACACTCTTCCCACTTAGTGGATACTTAGATACTTTTACATTTTATTCACATCCACACTAATTATATTCTAGGATTGAATATATATATATATATATATATATATATATATATGTATATATATATATGAGATGACTTCCTCAGTTACTATAGAATTATATAGAAACTGGAGAACTAATCTCAATGTAGACGTTATCTCCTCTTTATCACCTCTCTTATCTCACTTTAGTGCATCTCCCCCCCTCCCCCAAGTTCTTGGTCATCTGTCTCCTCTCTCATGAGGGATATCCCACATTTGATTTGGGACTCAGCTTGGTGTAAGTTGGCGGCTAAGATGTACTATGCCAAAAAATGCATTCTGGCAAAGAGTACAGATAATGGAGGTGAGGATTGGCATTAACTTAATGAGAACTGAGTCCGGCCCTAGGCCTGAAAGGGATCATAGGGATATATATAACACTACAAAAAAATAAGAACTAAATAATATGTTTAATGAAAATGTAAAGGAATATCAGTAGTAGTCAAATATATGAATTGTACAAAATAACTATAAAAAGTATAAAAACATCTTGTCCTAACTCTAAGAGATAAAAGTAAGCATAATGATTCTTATATATGTTATATATGCTTATATACAACTTCCTCGGGAATATAGAAGAATAAATACATAACATATAACCTTTGCCTTAAAGGGATAGTAATGTTTCACAGCAAAGCAACTCCAATTAATCTTCATAGTATTTGGGTCATTGAGAGTATCCCCCTCCCGCTCCTTTTACTTAGTATAAGCCTCCTCCCCTCAGATGAGGAATCTGGTCGTTTGACCGGACAATTTGCAGCAAGGGACAATCTTCTTACTGTGAGCATAATGAAATCCCTGCTGCCCTTAACAGATTTTTCTTTATTCTCACTGAAGATTGTCCCTCTCCGCGACCCATCTAGATTATCTTGCTGCACTGAGGTGAGCAGTGTTACATCAGTAAAAGAGGTGGGAGAGTGATATTCTATCATTCAATTACTCTTGAACTACAACTCTGACAGTACTGAAATAACACTCTCCATGTCCCAAATACTTTGAAGATTAATTGGAGCTGCTTTTATTGTGAAACTATACTATGCCTTTAAATCCACAGTGTTTTCTTTGACCCACATGGCTTGTCTGCACTGCCACGTTTTTCTCTAGTCACTCCCCTTGCCTCTCTTTTTCATCCTTGCCTCTTTATCTTCTATAGATTATAGGCTCTTATGGCCAGTTTTCCTACTGAACGCAAGCTCTAAGATTCAGCCTGTATCTTTATTGTGAACTCAGTGGGTCATTTCTATAGAATGCAAGCCTTGAGGGTTTTTCCGATGCAGGCATGCACAGCAGAGACTGCTGATACAGTCATTCGCAGTAGAGAATGCCCAAACTCACAGAATGCTGGCCCGTGTACACGGGCTTTTGCAGTCATGCACAGTAGAGACTGCCAAGGCAGTCATGCGCAGTAGAGACTGCCCGAACGCACAGAATGCTGGCCCATGTACACAGGCTTTTACAATAGTAGATATATATAAAATATTATACACACTAAGACCAATATACTAAGGAAAATGGTCCAGTTTTGGTGCAAACTATATGCAGCAGAGGGAAAAAATAAATAATCCAGTTTATTTAAATTGGGCTTTCATCCCCTTGAATGTTAGAGAAAACAATGTGTTGGAGACCTCTCCAGCATTCAAGTGTTTAAAAGTACAGTTTACATACTTAATAATTAAGGGGATTTTTTGGAGTTGTCTGCAAGCTCTGTGATCCATTCTGCATATTTATCATACATTCAGTAAGTCTCTTCTATTTAATTTATTACAAACTCTGCAATTCATCCTATATCTTTATTATACACTCAGTGGGTTTATGTTCAATCTGACTGCAAGCTTTGTGATTTAGCTTACATAATTATTGCCCATTCTGTGGGTCTCTTTTCAACCCTCAAAAGGTTTATAGACCTGAGTAAGCAGAGAAAGGAACAGGGTCTAACCTTTAGTCCATATGCTTCTCTGAAATCTTAATAGAAACGTTTCACAAAAAAAACAGCTCCAATTAATCTTCATAGTATATGGGCCATAGAGAGTGTTATTTCAATACTGTCAGAGTTGTAATTCAAGAGTAATTGAATGATAAAGTGCCCCCCTCAAACTCCTTTTACCTAGTGTAAGCCACCTCTCCTCAGATGTTTAATCTGGTCACTAGACCAGATAGCTCACAGCAAGGGACAATCTTCTTACTGTGAGCATAAGGAAAACCCTGACCCCTTGAAAGGTAACATAGTAACATAGTAAATTAGGTTGAAAAAAGACACAAGTCCATCAAGTTCAACCTTCGCCTCATACCTCAGTAACTGAGAATTTTATAGCTTTCCTGCTACCAATTAAATTAGTCTTTATCAGACCTTCCTGATCAGCCTACTGATAAACAGTATAACTCTGTATGTTCCCTTTTGAAAGAAATGTATCTAATCTTCTCTTAAATGTATCCATTGTATCTGCCATAACTACCTCCCTGGGCAATGAATTCCACAATTTGACAGACCTTACCGTAAAAAAACCCTTCCTCTGCTGAAGTTTAAACCTCCTTTCCTCTAATCTCAAGGGGTGTCCCCTGGTCACCTGATCAGGCCTTGGAATAAATAGCTCACCGCAGAGATCCTTGTATTGACCTCTCATATACTTGTACAATGTGATAAGGTCTCCTCTTAGTCGTCTTTTCTCTAGAGTAAATAAACCAAGTTTGTTTAGTCATTCCTCATATGTCAAGTCCTCCATTCCCTTAATTAATTTTGTTGCTCTCCGCTGTACCCTCTCTAGTTCTAGTATATCCTTTTTCAGAACCGGTGCCCAAAATTGCACTGCATACTCAAGGTGAGGTCTTACCAATGATTTGTATAATGGCAAAATAATGTTATCCACTCTTGCTTCAATACCTCTTTTTATGCAAGACAGGACTTTGTTTGCCTTTGCTACTGCTGTTTGACACTGGTCACTGTTTCCAAGTTTGTAGTTGACAAGGATACCCAGGTCTTTTTCTAGCAACGAGTCACCTAAAATTATTCCATTAAGTTTATAAGTAGCCTTGGGATTGTTTCCTCCCAAATGCATGACTTTACACTTCCCCACATTAAACTTCATATTCCACATGTTTGCCCAATCTGACATTGTATGTAAGTCCCTCTGTAGAGAGAAAATATCCTGTTCTGAATTAATGACTTTGCATAATTTAGTATCATCTGCAAATATTGATATTTTGCTCTCTATATCTATTTCCAGGTCATTTATAAACATGTTAAAAAGCAGCAGACCCAATACTGAACCCTGAGGTACTCCACTCTCCACTTTAACTGTACTGGAGAATTTTCCATTTACAACCACACACTGTTCCCTATCCTTCAGCCAGTTTTGAATGTATTAAATGTTTTTCCTTATGCTCACTGAAGATTGTCCCTTGCTGCTCTGAGGTGAGCAGTGTTACATCAGGGTGGGAGGGGGATACTTTATCATTCAATTACTCTTGAACTAGAACTCTGAAAGTATTGAAATAAGATTAATTGGAGATGCTTTTATTGTGAAACATTACTATCCCTTTAAATATATTTACCCTTTCAAGTAAAGATCGGTTTCCATCTA
Source organism: Rhinophrynus dorsalis (assembly GCA_037306005.1). NCBI lineage: Eukaryota > Metazoa > Chordata > Amphibia > Anura > Rhinophrynidae > Rhinophrynus > Rhinophrynus dorsalis. The sequence goes on along the minus strand of CM074725.1, from coordinate 96,228,255 downwards.
GCACTAGGGTTGCTTGCTAGATCATCCCTTTAAATTTGAACACATGTTAAAATTCCCTGCTGCAGGGATACATGGGAACCACTGCAGCCTGGTAATAACCACTGCAACCCTTTAGCAGATAGATTTCATTTGTATCCAGTTTTAGATGGATGATCTGGAAAATCCAAATGTTGTACATTTCTAGCATCACATGCAACCATGTGTGTTGACATTCTACCAATGGTAACAAGCCTAGCACACAAACATTTGAGTTCATCAACATGTTAGTATAATGAGAACTGAAAACTGCACAGTTTACTGACATCAGACAAATTGTGTAACTTTCAGTGCAGTTAACCTTTCTCACACACTTAATACCCTGAGTTAAAAAGAAAACCTTAAGGGTTATGTACTAAGAAACCTATGGACTAACATTTCTCAAGTGGGAGACATCTGAGTGCATAGGCTCTACAGAATAACACAGGAATTGTAGAAGTCATTTAATTGGAGTCATCTCCTCTTCATCACCTCTTTATCACGCCTTAGTGCATCTCTTCCCTGGTGTTTGTTCAATAAGGTTTGCTTAAGAGGGGGTAAATGAGAGAAAAACTATCCAATTCTTATCACATGGAAACAGCGGTATTTTTTATTTGTTTTCTCTAGAACAGTTGGTTTGCCCCAGAATTACTCCACTTTTCTTTTGCACATACAGTCATGATTTGTTTCAAAGATATTGATTTAATTACCAGGAGAATAACATCAACATTAGCTTACTGTACACTGTATACATGAATTACATGTGAGATGTTGACACTGAACCAGAGCTTAGAATGACTGAATCCTGTATACTTGAAGAGCTTTCAGAACGGCATAATTATTTATTACTTCATATGTTCTTGCCTTTTGGTCTTTAATCCATATTTACAGACCATATCAACTGAAACAGAGTGGTTGGCAGTAATTTCCTTCTCTGTCTAACTGTATAAATCTCAAAGCAAGGATACACGAAGATAAAAATTAGTAAGAATGGGAGAAAAATGCCTATGCTGGATTTGTATTCATTATATTAAATAAAGCTGTTATGTTATGATCTACTGTATAATGCCTCTCTCCCCACCATGAAGTGTGATACATGTTTTCAGAATGACCTCTTCACATGGTAATCATCAGAAGGGTCATCAATGAATCTGTAACTAAGGGTCCTACACTGAAAACAAAAGTGGAGGAATTCTGGGGGAAACCACCTTCATAGGAAGACAAATAACTTTTCCCATTGATTTAAAAGGAGCTTTCAACCCCTCTAATGCTACAGGGATCTACAACACATTGTGAAGCATTCAAAAGGTTAAGGCCCCCATTTTATACATGGTAATTTGAAGAAATTTTGATTCACCCTATGGTGCAGTTGGTTTGCCTCAGAATTACTCTACTTTGAGCAAAAGGCCCTATGAGGGGAAGTCACATACATGGAACGAGCAGAGTGATTAAAACATTACCTGAAAATCCAAGGTATGTTAAGGTCAAGTCACACAGATATAAACTTTTTCAAGAAAACAGATTATTGCTTCACACATTTAGTTGTTGCCTTATGTTATGACAAAAATATGTCAAGATCTGCAATTCATGGCAAGCCAGTAAAATTCTGTCTGACTTTTCCCTACTAACCAGGGAATAAAGGACTTTGTAGACATAAAATGTATTCCTCAGTACACATATCATTTGTATCCCATACCTCTACAGAGTGGTTACTATTAACCATCTCATTGCTACAGACAAAATCTGTACTGTTCTCATTTCTGCATTCCTGTCCATTATAGCAGTAGTTATTTAACCCTATGAGGATCACAGGGTGTGCAATGCATTGTTTTGCTATACAACACACTCTCCTCTGGTATTAGAAGGGTTAAATAAATAGCAGAAAGGTTAGTCCCTCAGACAAACTTAAAAACATCAACAAAACTGCTTAATTTTCAAAATCTGCCCCCCCCCCAAAAAAAGAAAAAAAAATTGAGGAAAAAAAGAAATAATCTCTCTATGTTCTATAGGAGACAGTGGATGTTACCAGGCTCTTACCTGTGCCATAAAGACAGATTTACAGAACTCTGCTTAAAAATCCATGTAATCAGCTGGAGGGGAGCCCCAAACTTCCCCTACTTTGTCCTGTATAACACATTCTCCAAAACCTGGGAATAAAGCAGAATTCCCCATCTCCACTCACAAGAGAGGTCTCACTATCAAAGATTCCTCTACAAATGAGAGTCCAAGTTTCACCTTTCAGCCTTCTGGACCATAGGTGATGCCACTGTGCTATCCAAACTGACTTGCATTATCTGTGTTGAACTAGATGTTTGTTTCCAGGTAGCATGTTAGTGCTGAAGTTATCACATTTTCCTGATTCTTCTCCCTGGATTCATTCACTTGATCACTCTCATACTGCTCATCAGTTCTGTGTGCTCTGTTTTATCCAGCTATTAGGCTTCACACAGGGACACAAGGACTGTGACTCCCACAAGTCTCCACTCCCTCCTACTGCTTCTGCCATGAACAGCAGCTACATACCTCTAAAACACTGCATCAGCACTTTGAAACTTTGGCTCTGCATTCTTCTGGTCCTCACTCTTTTCACCTGCTTCTCTCCTTTCACATTTTCTTCTGGTTTTCTCTCCATTTAGTCCCTTTGCGCATTTCTCCTCTCCTCCTTTCCATCACATTCCAGCCCTGGATGTATCACACACATCTTCTCTTTCTCAGTGCAGCTATATTTGGCATTTTAATGCCACCCTGCTCTCTCCTGTCTGCGCTGTTCTCCCACCCTCCCATCTTGTCCTCACCCTAGTTGCTTTTTTCTTCCTCCTCTTCCTTGTCTTTCACCCCTCACACTCCGTAATATCAGCACTGCCTCCTTCATTTCTGCTGCTCACTGATATCAGTCTTACTGGTTTTTGCCTGATTCACTTCACACCTATGTAGTCCTTTGTATGTAAGTAAAAACTGGGTTACGTGAGAACAATTCAGAGTTATGCTTATTAGCCATAATACACCTAAAAACAGTGTTACTAACACATATTGAATGAGAACAGATGTATCCATTTTCTACTTATTAAACTCAGGTCATTTTATACTGACCTTTTAGAATCAATCAGTGTTAAATAAAACACAGACTTGGCTAAGTGATTTCAACCCTTCTCTGTCAGAGGTACCTGAAAAACATCTGATAGCAAAATGTTGAATATGTAATTTGTTTCAACTGGGAGTAGTGTATGATTATATGTGAAAATGTATATGTTAAGAGATTCAGCATTCAGTAGCATGTATCAGAAAGAAAATAGAGGGCATGCTTATTGCTGGAAAGGACTTTCCTGAATAGCATTCCAGGGGCTACATTCTATTGCAGGTGCTAAATGTTAACACCCCTTTTATCAAACATTTTCCTATTGAAGTCTATGGGGAAAACTGGAGATAAAAGCAGTGATAAAATGAGCACCTGTAATAGAATCCAGGCCCTGGCGAGAGAGGCTGATGTACTTAGAAAAGTGGTGCTATTTTGGATCTGACTAAGGGCTAGATTCTATTACAGGTGCTCATTTTATCACTGCGTTTATCTCTAGTTTTCCCCATAGAGTTCAGTAGGAAAATATTTGATAAAACAGGAGTTAACATTTAGTACCTGCAATAGAATCTGGCCCATAGAAATCAGCCCCAGGAGAGAGAGGCTGATGTACTTTGAAAAGTGGTGCTGTTTTGGATCTGACTAAGGGCTAGGTTCTATTACAGGTGCTAATTTTATCACTGTGTTTATCTCCAGTTTTCCCCATAGTCTTCAATAGGAAATGTTTGATAAAAAAGGTGTCAACATTTAGCACCTGCAATAGAATCTGGCCCTAAATGAGATACAGGAAGAAAAAATTCTCAAAATTCCTACTGACTTAAATGGTGCTTATAATCCCTTGAATGCAGGTGAGGTCTCCAATGTACTGTAAAGCAAAGCAATGAATGGAGTGCTTTATAGCACTCAAAGGGTTAAATCACCCATTTAAATTAATGGGAAGTTTTATTTGTCCCCTATGGTATTATTGGTTTGCTCCCAATTGTTCCACTTTCCCTTAGTGCCTCTGATATTTTTTTTCAAAAACTTTATTAGCTTAGCATAGAAAAACAGTACAACCATGAGGGATAATACAATGTCACTTCTATTGAACAGACCTTTAAAAGTGGGTGCCATACCAGCGTGAGGCACCTTAATATTGCAATATGGAGAGTGCCAGGTTTGATAGCTGCACATAAATACACTTGTGCATTAAAAAATTGACTGACTCAGGCCAGCGAGAGTGAACTGAACTGAACACACACACACACATACCAAAATAGATGGCTGATACAACTGTTTGTGCAACTGTGATTCATAAGCACAGCCTGCAGTATTTCACTTTTGATTGTCTCAGTAGTAGGACAATTCTCGCCTTTGTAATAATCAGTGGCAGTGGTTGCACTACACTTTGGCATATATACCATGGTTCACATAATTTATGCAACTTCTGCACCAGCCCTTATTTGGTTGTCACTATAAGTGGGAACTAAGTCTCGATCCAAGTGTTGGAGATGGCTGTTTTTGTTGCCGACGGCATTTTCTCCACCACAGTAAGCTATGCAAATGTCTGTGCCGTTAAAAAATACCGGCAAAAAAAAGAGCCGTCGTGTCTTAAACTTAAGAGGTGTTTTCATCCTTTTAAAATGATGAAAACCCCATAAATAGCAATTCATATGTCTGAGTTAGCCAAGAACAGGTGATAAGGGACTTAAGTTATCGCAGGAAAGTTAACAGCTACTTTTTTTTTTAACTTGAGTCCCTTATCGCCTGTTTAAACAGTCGACACAGACACTTGAAGTGGATGTATTGATATGGGGCTCTAAGCCCCATATCAATACATCCAAAGTATAAAAAAAAGTGTCAGATGTTAGTAGAATTAACCTTATGAGTGCCAGTGGGGTATAATTACCCTCCGGCATTCAAAGGGTTAACCCGACTAAGTTAAAAAACATCACATTACAAGTAACACTTACATTAATCCTGATGTCCAGTGGAGTCCTCAGCTTCCTGGTCCTCTTCTTTCTTCTCTTGTATCTTCTTGCTGTAAAATAAAAACAAATGTTTACGTTAAAAGCTTACATACTTTAACCCCTTGAGTGTCAGAGGGGTACGCAACACATTGCAAAGCAATGCCTTTCATACCTCTCTGGGGCCCAAAGGGTTAAAGTATGTAGTAATGTGCAACTTCTTAAAATACAAATGCCTCCATAAGAAAAATAATAATAATAAATGTTTTTAAGATATTAAAAAGTAATTGTATTTCCATTTGCATAATAAAATAATACTTAACATATTCATTACTGTCTCTGCTGTTGTGTGAGGCCGCTGATGTGGTGGCAGAGACAGAATGCTGCTCAACACCCCTCCCCTCTTCTTCTCCACGGGCCGATGCCTGTTCCGGTCTGAAGGAGTTAGAATTGAGGCTGCCCTTATATATGGGCAGCTTTACTTCTAATTCTTACAGCCATTGGCTGGGATATGCTTACGTGCCTCCCAGCCAATCAGCTTTGAACGGCTCTGCTTTGAACTGATTGGCTGGGAGAGATGAAATGAAGATAGTTAATACAGCACATTGAACACACAAGAGTTATTAAAGAGATAGTAATGTCCACAAACAAATGTACTTGCGATTGTTCAATATACTTTTTATAATGAATAATATGTTCTGCAACTCCCTTACCTTTATATTTGCCTTGAAAATCCAATTCAATTTTCCCCTTCCACCCCTTTTGGGCATGCTGACTCTCATCAAATCCGAAAGCTGGTCGCTTGACCTGACGGATCCCAATGAGGGGCATTTTTCTGTCTGTCAGTTTAAAGAAATAAAACATACAGTCTATTTTAGAAACACTGCACATTATTGTGCAATATCCTCTTTTACAAAAAATAATTTGGACCTAAACCCAATTTAGTTTTTAAAAGCAATACAAATATAGGTAATTACATTGCACCCAGTGATATTCAACAAAAGATTTAAAAAATCTTCTCAAACCAGTTTTTTCCGCTGAAATTAGGAATGTACTGTATAAGTGCAGCAAACCTGATTGTAGCACTTGTTTATATGTGCTCAGACAGGAAAATTATTTTTTTTACTTTAACTCTAAAAGGAAAACAATATAACATAAAAATGTTATATAATGTCATAAATATGCAGTCTACCTCATTACTTCTGTATCCTTTTACACATCCATCTCTCTCCCATTGAGGGGTCCAGTGGTCTGAGCTCTTCTTTCACCTGCAGCTGACTGAAGCCCCTCTTAGTATTCCTGAGGGCCTCCTCCTGCAGTTCTGGCTGCACTTCTCCCCTCACCTCTTTATTTTTGGGCGCACAGTGTACCGAGCCAGTAGGGCTGAGGACCTCCTTATAAACCTGCTCCTGGCACAAGCTAAGATGTCCATCTATGTGACCAGGAAGCAGATACTGTCAGGGCAGGTTCCAATGACGCCTGGAAATTTGTTCCTGGAATTTTTGCGCTCCTATATCCAAGCAGTGTTCAACCAAGGCCTTGCCTCTGGGTGTATGTCAGCTTTTACCTCCTAGTGGACCATAAATGGTGTGCTCTGCTTGGTGTCCCCCCATCTGGACTCATTTCATCTCACTCACTTAATATAGACAGTCTTTATTTTTATGTTACAGTTCCCCCTTTTTGTTTCTGTGATTAATGGTTAAATTATAATATCTTCTCCCGGCACGTGCATCGGTTGCCTGAGTCCATCCTCTGACAGGTAGTGAGGGTGTTTTTTTTCTGCTGCCAGGTGAGTGGTGGTTTAATTGCTTGGCACTGCTCATATCTTTGGGTTGGGTTCTAATAACATGGTGTTGAACCCTCTCCCCACATGGGGAAAAAACTTTTGCTATTTAACCAAATCTACCATCTCAATTCATTAAGAAACTACTTGCAAAGATCCTCTGAAGAGTACTGGATCATGGTACTAACAAAATCACTTGAGTTCCATTGTTTGAGGGGTTATGTGATTTTTTTTATACAAGAAGCCCATTTCAAAGAAAGCAGAGAACTTTATCTTACAAACCACTTTTTCTCCCACGCCTATATGAGCTCTTCTGGTGTACATTTTTCTTTGCTTTTTGTGATTCCTTATCTGGAGTTCCATTTGTTTTTCCTTGTTATCGTGATCCTGGTTCCCCGCCTACTCTTGTAATTGCTCTTGTAATAGAGCTTCTATGCTTTTGGGTGGTGTGATCAAAGCAGTCCAGGTGGTGACCCTGAATTTCCTGTCTTGTTACTGATTGTTCTCTTGTGTATTGATCCGGCTCTTCCTTTGACTTCCCTTCTGTTCCATGATTTGGTACTGTGCTCATCTGATATTCTGGTACCAACTTTGGCTCCATTGTTCGACTATTCCTCCATCTGCTGCCTTGTACTGCGTTGCCCATCCATTCTGGACCTGGCTTCTCTGACTTTCCTTCTGTCCTATCCCTGGCCAGCTTCTATCTGTCTCCTCGACCTCCAGTCAGACTTCAACTATCCTGTTCTCTCTTCTCATTCGAGCCCCAGGCCTCAGTGTTCCTGTACAACAACTACAACTACAATGCAGGTGGGTTATTTGTTCAATATACTCTTCTACCTTGGTGGATAGCTGCTGTTCTCTGGGCTGTTATTGGGGAGGGGTGGGCAGGTCATCCAGTCGGCACTAATCTGGCCTTGTGGTCAGCATCTCTAATTCAGCCAAAGCAGCAGCAATGCAAACCAGAGAGCAGCCAATGCCAGCCAGCTATGTAGTCTAGTCTTTGCTCCCAAACATCTGGCCCACTGGGGCCTGCCTTGCAGCATTCCTGTATTGTCTGTTGTTGTGCTCGTATCATATTATTATATCAGATAGCAATCTGTCACCTCTTTGTGGGGAATCTACTTAATAGAATCTAACAAGCTGACATTGGGAGATTAGCCTGTCAGATCATTACAAAATGGTGTTGCCATCATAGTACAAAAAAACTTACTTTTGAGCCACCACCATATAATAAAAGATCCTGATGGCAGGATTTTGGCTGTGGACCTCTTACTGTCCACTGAACTGGCTAAGGGCTTTGTCTTAGGACCATATGTTTCACCCTCCTTCTCAGAATGGATGGTTAATTGGATTGACATTGCCATGGCCAGGGTCTCATTTCCAGGTTTGGCTTGTCATTATCCTTTTTCTACATCCTATAGTGACAGCAGCAGCTACTTGAGGTCACTTGTGTTGGGTATACTATTGTTTTCTCCACTGACACTCAGGCCACAACCTCCTCTGTTATCATTATGCCTTTCATTAGGAGGTTGACATGTCTGTCCTTCTGCTTTATAATTCTCTGTGGTATGTCAGTTTCTCAGGATATTTGTATATCCAGCCATCTTCAGACCCTCTCCCCACATCTGGCTCACCTATTCACATGCTGACAATTGGTTTATTATACACCACCTCCGGGCTAGGGAGCTCATGGATAAGGCCCTCTCTGTGTCACGGGTTAGTAAGAACGAGAACTGGACCAGTACTTTAGGTAACACCATTTTATTAAGATACACAACGTAATGAAATACTCAGCAAACACACAAAATAATCTCGGCAACGTCAGGAAGTTTGGGGCTACTTCCTTGTGGTATAGTACAGGACCCTTATAGGCAATAGGGAGAAAATAGGCAACCACAGGTCCGTACCTGCACAGTCAACGCTCCCAGAGTCAGAACTAACTGTGCCACAGGTCCGCACCTGAAGGCACCAGTTATAGGATGGTAGCAAAGGATAAGTCTGCCAGAGCCACTGATCAGCACCAGAAAGGATATCCACTGAAGCGTTGGTATGCTGGGTACGCAGTGGACAGAGCCCCAGGTAACACCAGAGTGGGTAGTCAGACAAGCCGGGTCATACAAGGAACAGGTAGTCAGCCAGAGCCACAGGTCTGCACCAGATTGGTTATCGGACTAGCCAGGGTCATACATGGAGCAGGTAGTCAGACAGAGCCACAGGTCAGCACCAGAACGGATAGTCAGCCAGGCCAGAGGTCATACACAGAGATGGTAGTCTACCAGAGCCGCAGGTCCACACCAGAATGGATATCAGACTAAGCCGGGGTCATACACAAAGCGAATAGTCAGACAGAGCCGGAGGTCAGCACCAGAACAGGTAGTCAGACAAACCAGGTAATACACGACGCTGAAGCCAAACTGCATAGGACACTACGAAAGTGCGACTGAGCATTGTGTCCAGGCAGTATAAGAACCTTTGACCCAGGAAGAGGAGGACCCATCTTCTGCACAGCTGCCCCTTTAAATGGAGCGCTCGTCCATGCCCTTGGACGTGTCCCCATCATCCAGCCACCGTGGCAGAGGAGGAAGAGACCAGAACTCAGAACACAGGAAGTGGGTGAGCTGCTACAAGCAGAATGCGGCTGGAGCTGCCGGATGAAAGCTGCGGTCGGCTTGAGCAGCCGCCTCAGAGGTACTGTGACATTCTGCCAACACCAAAATTATCCATGCCATAGTCTAGTCCATCTATTAGAACTTCCTGGTTGTATCCTTCTACCTGAGCCTTATGCCATCAGTATATTGTTAGCATTTACCTCCTTTTGCCACTTTTCTCTCAAACTCATGTACAATACTGTCAAATTGTACCTTTCAGGCATGCAGCATTATATTCAACTTTGATAAAGTTATAACTCATTTCTCACCCAGTCAAGACTTTGATAAGAGGCATACTCTCAAGGCTCATAAACTCCTCCTTAGTTGACAGATCATTGTTTCGCAAACTGTCCGGGTTATTGCATGCACACTCATTCAAGGCCCATTTAAATTGCACCCTCTTGGCATCAATCTACCGTATCTTTTACAGTTTCCTTAGGCCAGGATAGTTTACTTCCTCACATGTCACAGGTACTTCTATATATATATATTTCTTTTTTTAAATCATTTTTATTGAGAAAAAGGTAAGAAAAACAAGTTCCATGTACAATACTGGTAAGACATCAAAGTATTGTGGAGCAAGCATTACAAGTACAGTAAATACCAGCAACTGATATAAGGGAATAACAAAGTAATGCAGGATACAAAGCAGATATAGTACTAGTGAGTTCCACAGCATCCAGCATTATTAAAATAAGGCGAGAACCCCAAGAAGCTAAGTAATCTAAAGGATCATGGAGAGCCACCACCGGCACCACAAGCCGGACAGGAGTCACAGTCTGCCAGGCGAGCTAAGTATACCTAGCATACCTGTATTATTTAACTTCATAAAATGTCAGACCATTATATCTTATGCCAACTAAAGTCCAAGGCTAGGCAGGTTGGACCTTCAACTGACACTTCTTTTCCCTGTTTTTAAAGGGATAGTAACACTTAGTAGATAAAAAATATATGTTTTTGAGTTTATCTTCCTGAGTAAAGCAAGAGTACTCTCAGTGCTGAGAGGTGTTTTATTCAAAAGTTATTGTAGCTCAAACTTGAACTTTTTAGATGCAATATCTCAATGGCCAGAAATTTTACAGTGGTGCTTTTCGCAACCTGGTATTGTTAAACTCTGTTTATACTGTATGGAATTTTTCTACTGTGTTTGATTAAATTGTTTTCTACATGTCAGATATGCCACACTTCAACCAACACATGTATACTCTATGTGTGTATTATATATAATTCCTATTTTTAAGATTATTACTCTAAATTAATTTTATTATAGGGTTTGTTTTATTGGATCTGTACTTTTCACTTTTCATTATTTATTGCTGCTGTTGTACTACATTTGTAATGGTTTTAATCTCTTAGGAAGATTTTTTTATAGTATCTTGTAGTTCTTAGACATACCACACACAGATATATTTCATATAATAGATCCTTTCACTCACCAATGTTCTACATATTATACTTATTGCAATAGATATATTTAATTAATTTGTTATCCAGTTATTTTCCTACTGAAAATAGGTTATATATGATCATGTCACTCTCTTGAGAGTACATTCTTTTATTTGTTCTTGTGATTATACTTCCGAAAATAACCTTTATAGTACCTCTATAGAGACACATCACGATAGTTATATAACTAAACAAAATGTACAAATGCACAGTTCTCTTTAATCATTTTTTTATTTTTGCAATGTATTCATATAATGTATTATCTAGTGGTTCAATTCATTTATGCAGCTTCATGTATAAGAAGAGCATTATAATGTAATGCTGGTATGTATCAGTATTTGCATCTTTACTTGTATTAAGTTTGTAACATACTGAGTATAAATTTAGGAAGGGTGTAGCTAGGGCTGGCAGAATCACTAGCGATTCTGTTATTCCCACAGAGAACTCTCTTTGGAACCATTTACTCAGATAAGCTGAGCAAAAAACAAAATGACGTCCATTAAGACTATAGGAAAGGTACTTTTGACTAAAACAAATGCATAGATTATTTTTACAGCAAGGGCCGTAAAGTTATGTAATTATTTGCCTTTGGGTGTTGTACTTGCAGATTCTGTAGTTGCTGTCAAAAAATAATGGATGCCTTTCTAGCTGTTACAGATTACCTTGGTTCCAGCGCGGCCACTTCAGGTGACTCTCGAAATGACGCTTTGGTGTCAGCGGCCGTCCATGCTGCATGAATGTCGTCGGAATGACACATAGTTGGACGCATCAAAGCTAGATACGTCATCTGCAGGCGCAAGGCTTCAAGCATGCAGCAGGCCTCTGTTTTATGTGTTTGATTCCTGTAGTCTCCTCCTACCTGCTTCCTCCCTCTGAGTTGCTCCTCCTACCTACTTCCTGAGAAGGGGTTTAAAGGGCAGACTGAGTCCTGACTCAGTGGCCCTTGTGTTGTGGTACAATACGGTTCTGTTTCCCTTGGGCTCTGTGTATGACCTGGCTTGTCTGACCATCCATTCTGGTGCTGGCCTGTAGCTCTGTCTGACTACTCTTTTGTCTGCTCCCATTGTGTAGTGGACACCCAGTCTGGTGTGGACCCGTGGCTCTGGCTGACTACCTGAACTGTGTATGACCTGGCCTGTCTGACCATCCATCCTGGTGCTGACCGGTGGCTCTGTCTGACCATTCTCCTTGTTCATTCCGATTTGACTTAGACATCCTTTCTGGTGCAAACCTGTAGCTCTGGCTGACTACCTGCATGTATTATCGGGCTTGTCTGTCTGCCCACTCTGGTGTTTACCTGGGGCTCTGTCCACTGCACATCCAGCATTCAAACGCTCCAGTGGATATCCTATCTGGTGCAAACCTGTGGCTCTGGCTGACTACCCGTTCCGTGTATGACCCAGCTTGTCTGACTATCCGTTCTGGTGTTGACTAGGGGGCTCTGTCTGTTTCCTCCGTGTGTTGGTCCCCGCTCCACAGACACCCATCCTAGTGCAGACCTCGGGCTCTATCAGACTCCTAGCTTATGGACTGCAGGTGTGAGTCAGTATTCTCCTTGGTTGCGTAGATATTGGAGACTTCTCTCCTAGACTGACTGCAGGCTGAGTCAGTGCTAGTCCTTTGGGCGTTCCGAATTACCACAAGGCTCCAGTGGGCTGAGGCTTAGTCTCAGACAGTGTGGTAGATGTATTGGCAGACTGCTATTTCTGATACAGTGATTGCCTCTTTGATCACCCTCTGTGTGTTATCTGTTTACGTGCATTACTGTGATTATTGTGATAAAAGATTGTTTTACTTTACCGTACTGACTCCTGGTTTATTCCTGTGAACTGTGACAGTACGCAAGGGCCATGAATACGGACGGTAATAGTAATTCAGCTTTTCAAAGCATCCTGGATAGGATGGAGACACAAGATCACGGTATTGATCAATTGTCTTTTGCCCTATAGACCTTGTTGCAGTGCACTGAGCATCTCAAACGAATAAACCCACAAACGATGGCCTCCCCCCCTCCACCCTCGGCACCGGTGGTTCCTACCTCTCCCGATGCAGGCACGGTCAAGAGGTTGTCTGGTTCCGCTCAGCCCCCAAAGTGGTATCGGGGAGACCCAGAATTGTGTTGTGGGTTCCTCAACCAAATTGGCATATATTTGGAAATTGTGCCGCATGCCTTTCCAACTGAGTGCAGTAAGGTCGGCTTCCTTATCTCTCTCCTTACGTTCAAGGCATTGGCCTGGGCCAATGCACTGTGGGAAATGGATAAACCTATTGTACATAACTTCACGGCGTTTGTTATGTCATTCAAGTGTGTCTTTGACTTGCCAAGCCGCATGGTCTTGACTTCGAAAAACCTTTTGACCAGTCACCAGGGCGCTCATACTGTGGCGCAGTACGCCATTGAGTTTTACACTCAGGCAGCTGAGGTAGGCTGGAATAACGAGGCCCTGGTAGCCGTTTTCTTCCAGGGGCTTAGCGATACCATGAAGGATGAAATTGCAGCCCGTGATTTACCTAACGTCCTGGATGACTTAATTTCATTCTGGATCCTGATAGATACCAGGATCAGAGCGCGACCCTCGTTTAAGGAGTGCCTGCGGAGGGCTCAGGGCAGACTAGCTCCTCATAATACTGGCCCACCCTATCCTTCCTCACCTCCCATGCCTCCTGAGTTTGTCTGTGTTGGGCAAGTAAACAGATGGAGGTCGGTGCTACCCAGCTTTCAAAGGAGGAGAGGGCCTTCAGGAGGAGGGAAGGACTGTGTCTGTACTGTGGCAAACCAGGACATATGCTGAGGTCCTGCCCAGTACATCCGGGAAACGCCCGCACCTAAGATCTTACCGGGGACAGATCTTGAATGGCATTTCACAGTCCCCAGAAAATTTTTCTGATAAGTCCATGCTGTGGTTGTGCATCTCTTGGGAGCAAAGGTCGGTCTCGGTCCCAGCACTACTTGATACAGGTGCTGCGGGCTGCTTTATTGATGCAGAATTTGCTGCCAGTAAGGAGGTTCCATTACAGTCCCGTTCTGTTCCACTGGTTGGCGATTGATGGTAGTCCCCTGCTACTATCTCATATTACTCATGAGACCACTCTGTTAACCTTGAAGGTGGGAGCCCTTCACACCGAAACCCTGAAGTTTCAGGTAATTAACTCCCCACATTACGCTATCGTACTGGGGTTTCCATGGTTGCAGAAGCACAACCATAGGATGGATTGGCACATGTGCGACATTTTGGCCTGGTCTCCACAGCGTTATAAATCATGTCTCTCCTGTCCTGTGAGACTGACTAATGCTACCTCTCCAGCATTACCTGAGGAGTATTTTACCATTTAAGGGAGTGTTCAGTGAAAGTCAGGCCGGGGCCTTACCACCACACACAGGCCATATGATTGTGCGCTGGAACTTATGCCTGGCACATCACCTCCTAGGGGCCGTGTCTATCCCTTGTCGGTGGAGGAGAATAGAGTCATGGAGGAGCATGTGTCTGATGCGTTGGCCAGAGGCATCATTTGTAAGTCCTCATCCCTGAAAGGGGCCGGATTTTTTTTTTCAAGGTCTTGAGCCTATTAAGCAAAAGCAACCTGTACTGTAAACTCGAAAAAATGTGAGTTCCACAAACCACAAGTAACATTCCTGGGGTATATTATTGTTGTATCTGGTTTCGTTATGGACCCCCAGAAATTGTCCGCAGTAGTGGAGTGGCCTCTCCCTGAGGGCACTCCGTTACTCGTGGACACGGGTACAGCATACTCTACATGGTTCCGCGCAGCGGCAGAAACAGCAGGCTGACTGTCGGCGACTGCCGGCATCTACTTTCCAGGTGGGAGATAGAATATGGCTGTCTTCCTGAAACTTGCACATCCAGGTTCCATGTAATAAGTTGGCTTCTCATTTTTTTGGTCAGTTCCGAGTGATACGCAAGATTAACCCTGTGGTTTATGCTCTTGATTTTCCTGCCAATATGTGTATCCACAATGTATTTCAAGTGTCATTGTTGAAGTCCTTGGTCTGCAACCGTTATAACTCTGCTCCTGTTCATCCAGCTCCCATGAGAGTTGCAGATCACGAGGAATATGAGGTACAGAACATTCTGGACTCCCGTGTGAGAAGAAGGTGCTTATAATATTTTATTCATTGGAATGGCTATGGTCCTGAGGAGCGCTCCTGGATACCTGCCAGTGATGTCCATGATCCTGCATTGGTACGCAGGTTTCATGCTTGATTCCCTGACATACCCTGGTCCGCTCAGCGGAGGGGTGGGATTTTAGGGGGGGTACTGTTACAGATTACCTTGGTTCCAGCGCGGCTGCTTCAGGCGACGCTTGAAATTACGCTTCTGCATCAACGGCTGTCCATGCCACACGAATGTCGCCTGAATGACGCATGGTTGGATGCATCAAAGCTAGATGCGTCATCTGCAGGCGTGAGGCTTCAAGCAGGCAGCAGGCCTCTGTTTTATGTGTTTGTGTCCTGTAGTCTCCTCCTACCTACTTCCTCCCTCTGAGCTGCTCCTCCTACCTACTTCCTGAGGGGGGGTTTAAAGGGCAGACTGAGTCCTGACTCAGTGGCCCTTGCGTTGTTGTACAATACAGTTCTGTTTCCCTTGGGCTTTGTGATTGACCTGGTTTGTCTGACCATCCATTCTGGTGCTGACCTGTGGCTCTGTCTGACTACTCTTTTGCCTGCTCCCATTGTGTAGTGGACACCCAATCTGGTGTGGACCCGTGGCTCTGGCTGACTACCTGAACTGTGTACGACCCGGCCTGTCTGACCATCCATCCTGGTGTTGACCTGTGGCTCTGTCTGACCATTCTTCTTGTGCGTTCCGATTTGGCTTAGACATCCTTTCTGGTGCAAACCTGTGGCTCTGGCTGACTACCTGCTCCGTGTATTACCTGGCTTGTCTAACTACCCACTCTGGTGTTTATCTGGGGCTCTGTCCATTGCACATCCAGCATACAAATGCTCCAGTGGATATCCTATCCTACCCATTCCGTGTATGACCCAGCTTGTCTGACTATCCTTTCTGGTCTTTGTCTGTTTCCTCCATGTGTTGGTTTCCGCTCAACAGACACCCATCCTAGTGCGGACCTGGGGCTCTATCAGACTCCTAGCTTACTGACTGAAGGTGTGAGTCAGTAGCCTCCTTGGTTGCGTAGATATTGGAGACTTCTCTCCTAGACTCACTGCAGGCTGAGTCAGTGCTAGTCCTTTGAGCATTCCGAATTACCACAAGGCTCCAGTGGGTTGAGGTCTAGTCTTGGACAGTGTGGTGGATCTATTGGCAGACTGCTATTTCTGATAAAACGCTTGCCTCTTTGTGTTATCTGTTTACGTGCATTACTGTGATTATTCTAATAAAAGATTGTTTTACTTTACCATACTGACTCCTGGTTTATTACTGGGAATCGTGACACTAGCTCAGAACAGTATTAGAATTATCACGGTTGGTTTCACAACAGATAGGATATTGATAAAGGGAAATATACAACTGCCATTTGGAGTCAGGAAGGAATTATTTTACCCACTTAGGGCTTAATTGGAAATGGCTACAATGATTTTTGTTTGTTTTTTTTTTGCTTTCCTCTGGATTAAGAGGGGTGATATGGCATGGGCTGAAAATGATGAGCATATGCTTTTTTTTTTTAAAGCCACCTCAAGTGTGTTTCTATTTTAATATGTTACTCCCACTTGTTTCTCATAGTCACAAATTGTATTCTTCCACCACTGACAATGGGTGAGTACCAGCCTTTCTTTCTTACTACTGTGGTTAGTTATTGTATAGTTTCCCTAATATTGGGGTGAATGTCATGGTGTTATGTGTTTAATTTTTAGTTTATTACCAGTTTCTTTACATTGTACAGACTATCTGTGAATATTGAGTTTGGTGGTACTCCTACAGAGACTTAATTGATGTTGTTTATCTTGTGATTAACAGAGCACAAATCAAGAACTTATACAGGAAGACAGTACTACCGTTCACTTGTTTTATATGAAAAATGGTATAGCACAATATATTATCACAATTAAAGTAATTATTACAGCAACTGGAAAGTGCAATATTTTACCTAAGTCATTACAATCATCTACATATCACAGGTCTTAGTGTATGAATAGTGTGTTACTGTTAATGATGATAATGATCCTCCGTCCTCTGTTCAATTCCTATGGCTAGTAGCCTACGTTATAGAAACATAGAACTGAAAAAAGCAGATTAGACATACTAAATTCAGGCTGCCTCTTTAATTGCCAGATTGGGGAACTCTGACATCTTTTGATCCTTAGGCCGGGATTCATCAAATTGCGGGAAGAGCAGCGTATCAAATATGCTGCTCTTCTCCGAGATCATTGATGAATACCTTTGGGTAATCATCAATGATTTTGCATATTTTCCTGCTTTGTGTACGCAAAGCAGGGAAAATTGCGTAAATTTCCCAGTCCGGGGAAAAACCCATGCATACGCATAAGCGAAAATGTGTATGCGTGTGTTTGCCCCATGCAATCAAATGGGATTCGTCAGCTTGAAGCTAGCAGATCACATTTGCGGATCTATCTGGCCATCACTTATTGAAGAATAAGTGATGGCCAGATACAATCTGAAAGTTGCTGAATGGGAGAATGGTTAATGCGCAGAGAAATCCTGCGATTTTGCTCCGCATTAATCCATTCGCACCTTGATGAATCCCGGCCTTAGTGTTTTTATAGTCAGATTTTAGCCTGATAACTAGGAATGAGTGAAATTGTTGTCCAAAAACCAAAGAAATTTGAATGCGAAGCAATGCATTGGAGACCGCTTGCATTCCAAGGGATAAAAAGTTCTATTCAAATGCATGGGAATTTAGGCATTTTTATTTGACCCCTACGATGTAAAATGACTTCAGGCTTTTATAAATATGGGCCACATTTCTTTGTCTATGTTTGTTTTTGTGTGGATAATTCCCTTAGTTATTTTATTTAATTATAACTAGTATATTCATGATACACTTGGGGTTAACTCACTCTAAACAGCAAAGTTGTTATATGTGAGTTTAGCTCTCAGATCCAATTCTACTTTTGAGACAATAAAAAGCTGAATTCCCAAGGACCCAACACAATATTTATGTATTCAGGAAATTACACTGTTAGCTGTATTATATCTGTTAGGCAAATTGCTGTTTTCATCTTATGGCTTTGATGAGAAAACCTGGGAGAGAGCGGGTGACCTTGAGCTTGGGCTACCTTCCTCACATCCTGTAGGATTGCTGTTTCCCACAATGCACTTTGTGGTATTCTAGAGTAATCAGAACAGTCATTCCTAAAGGTGAGACCATGGAAAATTGATTAATTAAGATGTGCACTTTTTCCAATCTGGACAACAAGCATGTAAAAATCAACATGCTGCATACAATAAACCAGGAAAAGGACGTAGATAATGGTAAAGGCTTATGGTACCTATAGAATTAAAATGCCATTCCATGGAAATATAGTATTAAAGAAAAAGTTTGGAAACATTTACTGTATTTTTTGTTGAGAGTAATTTGCTACAAAAAGTATATATTGTAAAAAAGAAAAAATGTACTCTGTGTGTACACACAGATGTAACAATTGATGCTTTTCTTACATCTATCAAATGTACAGAAACATTAAACTTTGTAGAGTCTATTGTTCTTTGAAGAAGAATACTGCACTTATTGTGCCCCCTCTATACATAGTATAAACTGTACAGTAATAATGGCGCTATATAAATAAAAATATACATACATACATACATATTCTTCTTTGTTTGGTCAGCAGGCATCTTCTGTAAATCTTCTTTTAATTAAACTTTATTAGAAAGCATTACTCTTTGCCTTGTGAAAGAATTATAACTTATTACTGATTTAAATCACTATTATGCTTACCGCCCTACCACCCTTGCTCCATATTAATTCCACCTTCTTCAGCAAGCACACTTGTTTAACGTCAGTCAAATTACTTGCCTCTTGTGTATTTGTGGTTCTGCAGTATAGTACAATTGTTCAGAAATTCTCTTTGGAGATATATGATTTATCAAGTATATTTTAATACCTGGTATACTCTAGCATATGATAAGTAAACAAAAATACTAAACGTTAGTGTAAGCAGGTCTTAAAGTGGGAAGAAATCAATCCATGTCCCAGAGCTGGGAAATTACTTTGTGAATAGAAGGACTGGATTTCTCCATAGGCAGAATATACAGCTGCCTAGAGCTCCAAATTCTGCAGAGAATCTCATCTGTGCTGACCACACCCACACCCTGAATTATGGATGTGGTCAGAGCAATGTTATTGTCCTCGAACCAGTTTTATACTCCTTTACAAGCTATTATATAACTCCTTGAATGCTAGAGAGACCACTCTAGCAACCAATTAATTTAAGCTCTATTGTTATCCTTGCTTGTTATAGTTCAAGGGTGTTTTCTGTGCCAGGAAACACTGGGTGTGACAGGAGGCAGGGTCATGTGCAGAACAAGGGTATAGCCATGGGTGGAGCTAAGGGTGTCTACAGCTCCTTGCCTAGGGGCACCATGGATGTAAATCCAGCCCTGGTGAATAGTGTGGAGGATTCATTGGATAGCCTTCCCAGCATAGATGGCAGAAATGTAAGCGCATTTTAGTTGTACATAACTGTCACGGTTTGTTATGACTCTCAGACACAAGTTTTAGGTAAAAAACTCAATTTTATTGAAATAATAAAATGATCACTTAGAATGGCAATCACGTACATATATATCAAGAGTAAATAGCAAAGACAGTATGCAGACTCTACCGGTCCTGTCAATATACCAGACAGGACAGTCTGAGATGATGGAATAATAGGCTCTACCGGCCTTGCCAATACCGGGTAAGGCAACCTGCAGATGGAATAGCGTCAAGGTTCTACCGGCCTTACCTAAATACCGGGCAAGGCAGCCCCAATAAGTACACGGTGTAGGCTCTACCGGCCTTGCCAATACCGGGTAAGGCAACCTCAGATGGAATGTGGCAAAAGGTTCTACCGGCCTTACCAATACCGGGCAAGGCAGCCCAACAACCCTCGATATAGGCTCTACCGGCCTTGCCAATACCGGGTAAGGCAACCTCAAGGGAAATGCGAAGCAAGGTTCTACCGGCCTTACCAATACCGGGCAAGGCAGCCCAGAGGTATCAATAGCTGTCGGATGATAATGACAGAGTGACAGGATCGTTAGCAACCCAGTGTCCGCACACTGAGACCAACAGAGGAATCGTATAGCTGCAAGGCTTAGGAGCAAACCAGCGTCCTCACACTGGACTAACAATTGAATCGGATAGCCGCAAGGCTTTGGAGCAAACCAGCGTCCGCACGCTGGGACCAGCTACTGAATCGTATAGCCGATAGGCTTTGGAGCAAACCAGTGTCCGCACACTGGACTAACAAGTGAATCGTATAGCCGCAAGGCTTTGGAGCAAACCAGCGTCCGCACGCTGGGACCAACCACTGAGTAGTGTAGCCGATAGGCTTTGAAGCAAACCAGTGTCCGCACACTGGACTAACAAGTGAATCGTATAGCCGCAAGGCTTTGGAGCAAACCAGCGTCCGCACGCTGGGACCAACCACTGAGTAGTGTAGCCGATAGGCTTTGGAGCAAACCAGAGTCCGCACGCTGGGACCAACCACTGAATAGTATAGCCGATAGGCTTTGGAGCAAACCAGTGTCTGCACACTGGAGTAACAACTGAATCGTGTAGTCGCAAGGCTTTGGAGCAAACCAGCGTCCGCACGCTGGGGCTAACAAACAATGTCGCCGACGCGACCAAGCAGAAGGTCGCCAGGATCACAGGAGACAGGCGAGGAGATGGCAGCAACCAGCAGAGCGATCAGTCAGGGCAGGAAACAGCAGAGAAGAAGGTCAGCAGGAACTGCAACCCCAGAGGACTAGGCCGGAACCAGGACTGGAACAACTCAGCATTCAGGAGGCACTGGAACAGCTGCAATCAGGAACTCAGGAACAAAGGAACAGAGGCCCAACAATCAATGGACATAGTGATAGTGAAAAATGTCAGAAACAACACGAAAGGGCACTCAAAGGGTGCCCAATCCAGGTTTAAATAGGCAATATGAGGCAGGCTAAATGCAGACAGCCAATAGAAGCCCCCTACTGGTGACAGACAAGAAAATGCAGCAATCACAGGCACTGTGATAATAACTCTATAGTTAATACAATACCACATTTTTGAAGAAATATAAAATGTATGTAGACTAACTTCACCATTGTACAGTAAATATTATCATCTTATTTTACTGCAACAGAGAAAAAACCAAAATATTTGAGTGTGACCTTCATCAGATGACTGCGACAGTCACTTAATTAAGGATAAAGAATCAACACTGACATATGAATGTATCCAAGACCCAGAATGTTTAGACTACTATTCAGTGAGTAAGATTGTCATACATTGAGTGAACTTACTTTCCAGTGAGTGAGCTTGTCAACCAATGAGTTAGACCATCAGGCATTACATTACATTTCCATAGAATGAGTGAGTTTATCACAGATTAGTCAGGATTAGGAATTTTTGAAAAGTCAGAAAAATTTCCTAGGAAATTTCATGAAAATACAACAATTTCCCACTTTTTTGAGAAAATTCCCGCCCATACAAAAAATACATAAAAGTTACACCTTTCCTGCAAGAACTTTGCCATTTTCACCTATGTTTTACTAGACTGCAAGACTGTCACAATATTACTTCTTCTGAGGGCTCAAGTGGAGAAATAAATAGCTGAAAAAATTGTCCTGCAGTAGCATATGCTTTGAAAAACTGCTATCAGGCTAAATGCCTTTGTCCTTCGCCCACAACACTAACCTCCTGCTTAAATAACATTAGCACAACCGCCCAAATAACTGCACCTTAGAATATTCCAGCAGGATGCAACACAAGACATCAGTTCTATAAAGCCTCTGTTTTCAACAAAAGAAAAGGGCAGGATGTCAACCATCAATATTTTGGCAAATTTACTATTCCACATTCCTCTTGTCATCTCAAAATAAAAACTCAAAGTCATACTCTTTTGCAACAGAAGAATAAAATCTTGACACACTGACACATCAACAGCAATTCCATTATGTACCCTAGCGCCACAGAAACTTTTATAAGTGGTCCTGCTAGCTTGTGGCGTCTCTGACATGCTAATGGTGTGTCTCCCAATCAGACTTGTGGTTGTGCTTCAGACGGGATCTCACTGAGGAGGTGCCTATGTGTGAGCCTGCTTTCCCCTGCTCACATGCTTTTTACACAGACAACAGACACCAACATGCTTAGCTTTTTGGATTGTGAGTGAAGTATCTCCATACTGTGACGTTCATAGACTGCGGGGCTTCCTGAGGGGCTGTTGCTACTTGGGGCTAGATGTTGCTGAAATTATACTACTATGTGTCATAGGTGCTGCACTTCCAACAGCAGCAGAGGCACTCATCATACATAAGGTTGTGGATGCTAATAACCTGTGTTGCTGGTTACTCAACATTATTGGGGGGATGGCTGAGCAGGATTTAGACTTGAAAGCAGTGATTATGCAGATGATGATGTTTTTTGCATCTTTGTTTGCCCAGGGTCATACTTTTCAATTGGTTCTCAAACAGTTTATAGACATAGTTCTCCCATTCAGTGGTGGAAGATTAAACCTTTGCCTTTCAGCTAAATTTCTGGCCATGTTATCATTTCTCACATTCTCAACTTCATCTGTATCTAAAACATAGGAGGACACTGGAGGGATATATTCTAGATCTACATCATCATCATCAGTCATCATTAAGTCATCCTCAGCATCACCCGCCGCTTCCCCTCTACTTTAATATTCTTCTAGGCATTTAGAGGTCTCAGACAATTCTTTTCACTTTTCCCCTTGATGGATTTTCACAACATTCACTACTACTTTCAGGACAGTTGTTTTGTGCTTATTTATCTCACTATCAGATGCAGCAGCTGTTTGAGCTGCTACACCTTTTTTCAGTATGCCATCAACACTGGAATATGACTCATTGTCATCTTTAGTGTTTTTAGATGGTTTATTAACAGCACTGATACTGGTGGTAGAGCTTTGGTGTATCCTCCTCGTGAGGAGAGGGTTTATCATCATTTATTACACATGATGCAGCAACCATGGCTGCACTTAGTTTTTGACTACCGCTTTAATCAAACATCCCTGCACTGCTCCTAATCCTTTTACCCTCCCCCTACCCCTTGTACATTTGCTGGACATTACTCAATTACAGTGCAGGTGTTTACTGTAAAGTATATATTAGAACTATGTGTGATTTCTTGCTTTGGCCCTCTACAAAATACTCTATCTCATCTAGTATCAGTATACATCAGTTACAGTTCACGTCAGGGTGCCTGACTCTGTCACCAATCAATTTTGTTAAGTAACTGTCCCCCCCATCCCTTTCACTCTCAAGAAAATGAAACAAAAAAAACACTCCCTGTTTATCAGCTTCTTTCCCCAGACTCAACACAGAAATTACAACCAGAAATCAGGAATTTTGATCATGGCTGCTTGTGTGTTTCCAGTCAGTAACACAGGATTTTGGGGTTCATGAATTCATTCTCCTTTGCTCCTTTCTCACAAGCCCAGATTTCCCTGACACAGAGATAACAGCCAGGTCAGAAAGGAACTTGAATTACAGCTGCCTGTGTCTTTCCAGTCAGTCACACAGAATGTTTAGGTATTTGGGTTCAACCTCCTTTATCACTTCATGTGCCCCAGTTTTCCCAAATCTAGAGAACAGATTTCCTGCATACAGGACTCCTTGAACCAAGCTTCAACCCCTCTTTATTATCCTGTGGCTCAAAAATGTGCTGCTTTCTCTTTCTCTCACAAACACAGAGTGGTATGCTGTGGGAACCTGATACACTTTTATACCATGCCTGCAGGAAAACAAGGGAAACTTGCCACTTGGTAGGGAGTAATTCAGTCTTCCCATTTATTTTCAATGCTAGGTGAAAAAAGAAAATATGTACTTTTCAGAAAAAAATGTACTGCTCAGTGAAAACTGCCATTCTTCTCCTGTTTCTCTTTTGAGGCAAAAATGCTCACCCATCCATAAGCACAACCCCACTGGAATTCATTAAGTATAATTTGTACCTAACAAAATAAAATAAAGGGAAGAGCCTCCGTCTGGTCCTGGGACCAGGATGTCCTGCAACCGGCTTTACACGTCATGTCAGAGAAGTTAGAGGGAGGGGGGAACTTTATCTTCGCATATCTCTCAAACCATAAAGGTTTGAGAGATGGAACTTATATTGGTTAGTTTATTATTGTAATAGCTACAATATTAGCTTTTCATAGCAACAGACTTTACTATCCCTTTAAACACCACAATACTGGGACACACCATGTGATCCAAAGAGAAGGACAGAGATCAAAATGTGGTGCTCCAGGTCAGTACAGAGCCACGGTCTGTTAGCCCTGGAGGCCTTGGGAAGTCCACAAAGACTTTCTCACTGGTTCTTTCTCAGGATCTTGAAGCATCAGATTGTGTCTGCCTGGAGGTTCCCAGGCAGCCATTGGGCATAGGGCAACCAAAACCCATTTAGGTTCCTGTAGTTCTGGGGGTCCGCTGTCACAGTAATCATTGCATTTCAGCAATACATACGTGACCCCTTTCTCATGTCTGTGATTGGTTGGGAGGTGAGTTTATGCCAGGGTACTGCACCACTTCACTTCCCAGCCAGCGAGACCATACAGTTGTAATCAAAATTATTCAACATCTATTGCAAATCAGGTTTATGGTCAACATTTACAGACTTTCAGCTGTTTGAAATGAACAAATCAAATAGCAATTGAAATAGCTCAGCGAAACGAATGCGTCAAGTGGTTTCCACAAATTCAACAGAAAATGCAACTTATAATGACTTCTCAAGCCTCAAAATTATTCAACCCCCTGAATAGAATCCCCCACAACAGCAGAAATATGCAAAACAGATGTTGTCTCAAGCATACCTGATGCAACTAATCAAGGGCTTCAGCTGAAACACATGAAATACCTGAACTGGCTAGGGGTTTGTTGAGTGTCACGTTTGACTGCATGTTATAAATATGGGTAAGTCAAAAGAATGGTCCAAAAAGTTAACAGAAGAGATCATCTCCCTTCACAAACAAGGAACAGGATACAAAAAGATAGAGAAGGCACTGAATGTTCCTAGAGTATCAGGAAAATCTAGGAGAAAATGTCATGTCATCTGTGAGGAAGCTGAAGCTTGGGCGTCATTGGACCTAACAACAGGACAATAATACCAGGCATACCTCAAATTCCCCCAAGGCTTGGTTGCAGAAGCAGTCCTGAAAGATTCTACAGTGGCCATCACAGTCACCTGACTTGAACCCCATAGAAAATTTCTGGTGGGATTTGAAGAAGGCGGTTGCTGCAGGAGGTTGCTGCACGCGAACCCAAGAATATTACTGAACTGGAGGCCATTGCTCATGAGGAATGGGCTAAGATTCCTCATGAACGCTGCCAGAAGTTGGTGTCTGGCTATGCATCTCATTTGCTGCTGGTCATAACAGCAAAAGGGTGCTCTACTAAGTACTAAAGATGCTTGCCATGAAGGGGTTGAATCATTTTGAGACTGGATAAGTCATTATAAGTAGCATTTTCACTTGAATTTGGGGAAACCACTTGAAGCATTCATTGTATTGAGCTTTTTCAATTGCTTTGATTACAATGTATATTAACAGGGTTTGACAATATAAAAGCCAACCCCTGTTTATTTTTCAGTTTTTTATTGGTATGGGGGCACCTCGTCCCCTACTAATTTTTGCCACATTCTTGCACTAAAAAATAATATATATTGTATTGTATTGTATATTTTATTTATATAGCGCCAACCAGTGTACTCGGCACTTTACAGTTTACATTTGGTATAGAAGGGGTGCAATAAGTGCAGTGATTAAGTGCTTATTAGTGATGATCGAGCACCCCAATGCTCGGGTGTTCGGGTGCTCTGGCCGAGCGCCCCCGGAGGCTCGAGTGCTCGGCCGAGCACCCGAGCCCCATTGAAGTCAATGGGAGGACTCGAGCATTACACCAGGCACCCCCTGCTCTGATGAGGGGAGAGTGCCTGGTTCATAGGAAAAGGTCAGAAAATGATGGAAACACCACAGAAATGGTTCAGGGACAGCATAGGGAGGATGTCTGGATGCATCTTGGACTCCAACGTCGCTGCTGGGAACGATGTTTCGCCCGTAGTACGCCATTTTTACAGACTGACCGTAAAACACACAAAAAGGAAGATAAAAACTAATCTGCGGCTAGGCTCACTAAACAATATGTGACGCTAATCTGCGGCTAGGCACACTAAACAGAATGTGACGCTAATCTGCGGCTAGGCACAGTGAACAGAATGTGACGCTAATTTGTGAATTTGCACACTAAACAGAATGTGACGCTAATCTGCGGCTAGGCACAGTGAACGGAATATGTGACGTTAATTTATGAATTTGCACACTAAACAATATGTGCCGCTAATCTGCGGCTAGGCACACTAAACAGAATGTGCCGCTAATCTGCGGCTAGGCACACTAAACAGAATGTGACGCTAATCTGCGGCTAGGCACAGTGAACAGAATGTGACGCTAATTTGTGAATTTGCACACTAAACAGAATGTGACGCTAATCTGCGGCTAGGCACAGTGAACGGAATATGTGACGTTAATTTATGAATTTGCACACTAAACAATATGTGCCGCTAATCTGCGGCTAGGCACACTAAACAGAATGTGCCGCTAATCTGCGGCTAGGCACACTAAACAGAATGTGACGCTAATCTGCGGCTAGGCACAGTGAACAGAATGTGACGCTAATTTATGAATTTGCACACTAAACAGAATGTGACGCTAATCTGCGGCTAGGCACACTAAACAGAATGTGACGCTAATCTGCGGCTAGGCACAGTGAACAGAATGTGACGCTAATTTGTGAATTTGCACACTAAACAGAATGTGACGCTAATCTGCGGCTAGGCACAGTGAACGGAATATGTGACGTTAATTTATGAATTTGAATTTGCTGTTTCCCACAATGCACTTTGTGGTATTCTAGAGTAATCAGAACAGTCATTCCTAAAGGTGAGACCATGGAAAATTGATTAATTAAGATGTGCACTTTTTCCAATCTGGACAACAAGCATGTAAAAATCAACATGCTGCATACAATAAACCAGGAAAAGGACGTAGATAATGGTAAAGGCTTATGGTACCTATAGAATTAAAATGCCATTCCATGGAAATATAGTATTAAAGAAAAAGTTTGGAAACATTTACTGTATTTTTTGTTGAGAGTAATTTGCTACAAAAAGTATATATTGTAAAAAAGAAAAAATGTACTCTGTGTGTACACACAGATGTAACAATTGATGCTTTTCTTACATCTATCAAATGTACAGAAACATTAAACTTTGTAGAGTCTATTGTTCTTTGAAGAAGAATACTGCACTTATTGTGCCCCCTCTATACATAGTATAAACTGTACAGTAATAATGGCGCTATATAAATAAAAATATACATACATACATACATATTCTTCTTTGTTTGGTCAGCAGGCATCTTCTGTAAATCTTCTTTTAATTAAACTTTATTAGAAAGCATTACTCTTTGCCTTGTGAAAGAATTATAACTTATTACTGATTTAAATCACTATTATGCTTACCGCCCTACCACCCTTGCTCCATATTAATTCCACCTTCTTCAGCAAGCACACTTGTTTAACGTCAGTCAAATTACTTGCCTCTTGTGTATTTGTGGTTCTGCAGTATAGTACAATTGTTCAGAAATTCTCTTTGGAGATATATGATTTATCAAGTATATTTTAATACCTGGTATACTCTAGCATATGATAAGTAAACAAAAATACTAAACGTTAGTGTAAGCAGGTCTTAAAGTGGGAAGAAATCAATCCATGTCCCAGAGCTGGGAAATTACTTTGTGAATAGAAGGACTGGATTTCTCCATAGGCAGAATATACAGCTGCCTAGAGCTCCAAATTCTGCAGAGAATCTCATCTGTGCTGACCACACCCACACCCTGAATTATGGATGTGGTCAGAGCAATGTTATTGTCCTCGAACCAGTTTTATACTCCTTTACAAGCTATTATATAACTCCTTGAATGCTAGAGAGACCACTCTAGCAACCAATTAATTTAAGCTCTATTGTTATCCTTGCTTGTTATAGTTCAAGGGTGTTTTCTGTGCCAGGAAACACTGGGTGTGACAGGAGGCAGGGTCATGTGCAGAACAAGGGTATAGCCATGGGTGGAGCTAAGGGTGTCTACAGCTCCTTGCCTAGGGGCACCATGGATGTAAATCCAGCCCTGGTGAATAGTGTGGAGGATTCATTGGATAGCCTTCCCAGCATAGATGGCAGAAATGTAAGCGCATTTTAGTTGTACATAACTGTCACGGTTTGTTATGACTCTCAGACACAAGTTTTAGGTAAAAAACTCAATTTTATTGAAATAATAAAATGATCACTTAGAATGGCAATCACGTACATATATATCAAGAGTAAATAGCAAAGACAGTATGCAGACTCTACCGGTCCTGTCAATATACCAGACAGGACAGTCTGAGATGATGGAATAATAGGCTCTACCGGCCTTGCCAATACCGGGTAAGGCAACCTGCAGATGGAATAGCGTCAAGGTTCTACCGGCCTTACCTAAATACCGGGCAAGGCAGCCCCAATAAGTACACGGTGTAGGCTCTACCGGCCTTGCCAATACCGGGTAAGGCAACCTCAGATGGAATGTGGCAAAAGGTTCTACCGGCCTTACCAATACCGGGCAAGGCAGCCCAACAACCCTCGATATAGGCTCTACCGGCCTTGCCAATACCGGGTAAGGCAACCTCAAGGGAAATGCGAAGCAAGGTTCTACCGGCCTTACCAATACCGGGCAAGGCAGCCCAGAGGTATCAATAGCTGTCGGATGATAATGACAGAGTGACAGGATCGTTAGCAACCCAGTGTCCGCACACTGAGACCAACAGAGGAATCGTATAGCCGCAAGGCTTTGGAGCAAACCAGCGTCCGCACGCTGGGACCAGCTACTGAATCGTATAGCCGATAGGCTTTGGAGCAAACCAGTGTCCGCACACTGGACTAACAAGTGAATCGTATAGCCGCAAGGCTTTGGAGCAAACCAGCGTCCGCACGCTGGGACCAACCACTGAGTAGTGTAGCCGATAGGCTTTGAAGCAAACCAGTGTCCGCACACTGGACTAACAAGTGAATCGTATAGCCGCAAGGCTTTGGAGCAAACCAGCGTCCGCACGCTGGGACCAACCACTGAGTAGTGTAGCCGATAGGCTTTGGAGCAAACCAGAGTCCGCACGCTGGGACCAACCACTGAATAGTATAGCCGATAGGCTTTGGAGCAAACCAGTGTCTGCACACTGGAGTAACAACTGAATCGTGTAGTCGCAAGGCTTTGGAGCAAACCAGCGTCCGCACGCTGGGGCTAACAAACAATGTCGCCGACGCGACCAAGCAGAAGGTCGCCAGGATCACAGGAGACAGGCGAGGAGATGGCAGCAACCAGCAGAGCGATCAGTCAGGGCAGGAAACAGCAGAGAAGAAGGTCAGCAGGAACTGCAACCCCAGAGGACTAGGCCGGAACCAGGACTGGAACAACTCAGCATTCAGGAGGCACTGGAACAGCTGCAATCAGGAACTCAGGAACAAAGGAACAGAGGCCCAACAATCAATGGACATAGTGATAGTGAAAAATGTCAGAAACAACACGAAAGGGCACTCAAAGGGTGCCCAATCCAGGTTTAAATAGGCAATATGAGGCAGGCTAAATGCAGACAGCCAATAGAAGCCCCCTACTGGTGACAGACAAGAAAATGCAGCAATCACAGGCACTGTGATAATAACTCTATAGTTAATACAATACCACATTTTTGAAGAAATATAAAATGTATGTAGACTAACTTCACCATTGTACAGTAAATATTATCATCTTATTTTACTGCAACAGAGAAAAAACCAAAATATTTGAGTGTGACCTTCATCAGATGACTGCGACAGTCACTTAATTAAGGATAAAGAATCAACACTGACATATGAATGTATCCAAGACCCAGAATGTTTAGACTACTATTCAGTGAGTAAGATTGTCATACATTGAGTGAACTTACTTTCCAGTGAGTGAGCTTGTCAACCAATGAGTTAGACCATCAGGCATTACATTACATTTCCATAGAATGAGTGAGTTTATCACAGATTAGTCAGGATTAGGAATTTTTGAAAAGTCAGAAAAATTTCCTAGGAAATTTCATGAAAATACAACAATTTCCCACTTTTTTGAGAAAATTCCCGCCCATACAAAAAATACATAAAAGTTACACCTTTCCTGCAAGAACTTTGCCATTTTCACCTATGTTTTACTAGACTGCAAGACTGTCACAATATTACTTCTTCTGAGGGCTCAAGTGGAGAAATAAATAGCTGAAAAAATTGTCCTGCAGTAGCATATGCTTTGAAAAACTGCTATCAGGCTAAATGCCTTTGTCCTTCGCCCACAACACTAACCTCCTGCTTAAATAACATTAGCACAACCGCCCAAATAACTGCACCTTAGAATATTCCAGCAGGATGCAACACAAGACATCAGTTCTATAAAGCCTCTGTTTTCAACAAAAGAAAAGGGCAGGATGTCAACCATCAATATTTTGGCAAATTTACTATTCCACATTCCTCTTGTCATCTCAAAATAAAAACTCAAAGTCATACTCTTTTGCAACAGAAGAATAAAATCTTGACACACTGACACATCAACAGCAATTCCATTATGTACCCTAGCGCCACAGAAACTTTTATAAGTGGTCCTGCTAGCTTGTGGCGTCTCTGACATGCTAATGGTGTGTCTCCCAATCAGACTTGTGGTTGTGCTTCAGACGGGATCTCACTGAGGAGGTGCCTATGTGTGAGCCTGCTTTCCCCTGCTCACATGCTTTTTACACAGACAACAGACACCAACATGCTTAGCTTTTTGGATTGTGAGTGAAGTATCTCCATACTGTGACGTTCATAGACTGCGGGGCTTCCTGAGGGGCTGTTGCTACTTGGGGCTAGATGTTGCTGAAATTATACTACTATGTGTCATAGGTGCTGCACTTCCAACAGCAGCAGAGGCACTCATCATACATAAGGTTGTGGATGCTAATAACCTGTGTTGCTGGTTACTCAACATTATTGGGGGGATGGCTGAGCAGGATTTAGACTTGAAAGCAGTGATTATGCAGATGATGATGTTTTTTGCATCTTTGTTTGCCCAGGGTCATACTTTTCAATTGGTTCTCAAACAGTTTATAGACATAGTTCTCCCATTCAGTGGTGGAAGATTAAACCTTTGCCTTTCAGCTAAATTTCTGGCCATGTTATCATTTCTCACATTCTCAACTTCATCTGTATCTAAAACATAGGAGGACACTGGAGGGATATATTCTAGATCTACATCATCATCATCAGTCATCATTAAGTCATCCTCAGCATCACCCGCCGCTTCCCCTCTACTTTAATATTCTTCTAGGCATTTAGAGGTCTCAGACAATTCTTTTCACTTTTCCCCTTGATGGATTTTCACAACATTCACTACTACTTTCAGGACAGTTGTTTTGTGCTTATTTATCTCACTATCAGATGCAGCAGCTGTTTGAGCTGCTACACCTTTTTTCAGTATGCCATCAACACTGGAATATGACTCATTGTCATCTTTAGTGTTTTTAGATGGTTTATTAACAGCACTGATACTGGTGGTAGAGCTTTGGTGTATCCTCCTCGTGAGGAGAGGGTTTATCATCATTTATTACACATGATGCAGCAACCATGGCTGCACTTAGTTTTTGACTACCGCTTTAATCAAACATCCCTGCACTGCTCCTAATCCTTTTACCCTCCCCCTACCCCTTGTACATTTGCTGGACATTACTCAATTACAGTGCAGGTGTTTACTGTAAAGTATATATTAGAACTATGTGTGATTTCTTGCTTTGGCCCTCTACAAAATACTCTATCTCATCTAGTATCAGTATACATCAGTTACAGTTCACGTCAGGGTGCCTGACTCTGTCACCAATCAATTTTGTTAAGTAACTGTCCCCCCCATCCCTTTCACTCTCAAGAAAATGAAACAAAAAAAACACTCCCTGTTTATCAGCTTCTTTCCCCAGACTCAACACAGAAATTACAACCAGAAATCAGGAATTTTGATCATGGCTGCTTGTGTGTTTCCAGTCAGTAACACAGGATTTTGGGGTTCATGAATTCATTCTCCTTTGCTCCTTTCTCACAAGCCCAGATTTCCCTGACACAGAGATAACAGCCAGGTCAGAAAGGAACTTGAATTACAGCTGCCTGTGTCTTTCCAGTCAGTCACACAGAATGTTTAGGTATTTGGGTTCAACCTCCTTTATCACTTCATGTGCCCCAGTTTTCCCAAATCTAGAGAACAGATTTCCTGCATACAGGACTCCTTGAACCAAGCTTCAACCCCTCTTTATTATCCTGTGGCTCAAAAATGTGCTGCTTTCTCTTTCTCTCACAAACACAGAGTGGTATGCTGTGGGAACCTGATACACTTTTATACCATGCCTGCAGGAAAACAAGGGAAACTTGCCACTTGGTAGGGAGTAATTCAGTCTTCCCATTTATTTTCAATGCTAGGTGAAAAAAGAAAATATGTACTTTTCAGAAAAAAATGTACTGCTCAGTGAAAACTGCCATTCTTCTCCTGTTTCTCTTTTGAGGCAAAAATGCTCACCCATCCATAAGCACAACCCCACTGGAATTCATTAAGTATAATTTGTACCTAACAAAATAAAATAAAGGGAAGAGCCTCCGTCTGGTCCTGGGACCAGGATGTCCTGCAACCGGCTTTACACGTCATGTCAGAGAAGTTAGAGGGAGGGGGGAACTTTATCTTCGCATATCTCTCAAACCATAAAGGTTTGAGAGATGGAACTTATATTGGTTAGTTTATTATTGTAATAGCTACAATATTAGCTTTTCATAGCAACAGACTTTACTATCCCTTTAAACACCACAATACTGGGACACACCATGTGATCCAAAGAGAAGGACAGAGATCAAAATGTGGTGCTCCAGGTCAGTACAGAGCCACGGTCTGTTAGCCCTGGAGGCCTTGGGAAGTCCACAAAGACTTTCTCACTGGTTCTTTCTCAGGATCTTGAAGCATCAGATTGTGTCTGCCTGGAGGTTCCCAGGCAGCCATTGGGCATAGGGCAACCAAAACCCATTTAGGTTCCTGTAGTTCTGGGGGTCCGCTGTCACAGTAATCATTGCATTTCAGCAATACATACGTGACCCCTTTCTCATGTCTGTGATTGGTTGGGAGGTGAGTTTATGCCAGGGTACTGCACCACTTCACTTCCCAGCCAGCGAGACCATACAGTTGTAATCAAAATTATTCAACATCTATTGCAAATCAGGTTTATGGTCAACATTTACAGACTTTCAGCTGTTTGAAATGAACAAATCAAATAGCAATTGAAATAGCTCAGCGAAACGAATGCGTCAAGTGGTTTCCACAAATTCAACAGAAAATGCAACTTATAATGACTTCTCAAGCCTCAAAATTATTCAACCCCCTGAATAGAATCCCCCACAACAGCAGAAATATGCAAAACAGATGTTGTCTCAAGCATACCTGATGCAACTAATCAAGGGCTTCAGCTGAAACACATGAAATACCTGAACTGGCTAGGGGTTTGTTGAGTGTCACGTTTGACTGCATGTTATAAATATGGGTAAGTCAAAAGAATGGTCCAAAAAGTTAACAGAAGAGATCATCTCCCTTCACAAACAAGGAACAGGATACAAAAAGATAGAGAAGGCACTGAATGTTCCTAGAGTATCAGGAAAATCTAGGAGAAAATGTCATGTCATCTGTGAGGAAGCTGAAGCTTGGGCGTCATTGGACCTAACAACAGGACAATAATACCAGGCATACCTCAAATTCCCCCAAGGCTTGGTTGCAGAAGCAGTCCTGAAAGATTCTACAGTGGCCATCACAGTCACCTGACTTGAACCCCATAGAAAATTTCTGGTGGGATTTGAAGAAGGCGGTTGCTGCAGGAGGTTGCTGCACGCGAACCCAAGAATATTACTGAACTGGAGGCCATTGCTCATGAGGAATGGGCTAAGATTCCTCATGAACGCTGCCAGAAGTTGGTGTCTGGCTATGCATCTCATTTGCTGCTGGTCATAACAGCAAAAGGGTGCTCTACTAAGTACTAAAGATGCTTGCCATGAAGGGGTTGAATCATTTTGAGACTGGATAAGTCATTATAAGTAGCATTTTCACTTGAATTTGGGGAAACCACTTGAAGCATTCATTGTATTGAGCTTTTTCAATTGCTTTGATTACAATGTATATTAACAGGGTTTGACAATATAAAAGCCAACCCCTGTTTATTTTTCAGTTTTTTATTGGTATGGGGGCACCTCGTCCCCTACTAATTTTTGCCACATTCTTGCACTAAAAAATAATATATATTGTATTGTATTGTATATTTTATTTATATAGCGCCAACCAGTGTACTCGGCACTTTACAGTTTACATTTGGTATAGAAGGGGTGCAATAAGTGCAGTGATTAAGTGCTTATTAGTGATGATCGAGCACCCCAATGCTCGGGTGTTCGGGTGCTCTGGCCGAGCGCCCCCGGAGGCTCGAGTGCTCGGCCGAGCACCCGAGCCCCATTGAAGTCAATGGGAGGACTCGAGCATTACACCAGGCACCCCCTGCTCTGATGAGGGGAGAGTGCCTGGTTCATAGGAAAAGGTCAGAAAATGATGGAAACACCACAGAAATGGTTCAGGGACAGCATAGGGAGGATGTCTGGATGCATCTTGGACTCCAACGTCGCTGCTGGGAACGATGTTTCGCCCGTAGTACGCCATTTTTACAGACTGACCGTAAAACACACAAAAAGGAAGATAAAAACTAATCTGCGGCTAGGCTCACTAAACAATATGTGACGCTAATCTGCGGCTAGGCACACTAAACAGAATGTGACGCTAATCTGCGGCTAGGCACAGTGAACAGAATGTGACGCTAATTTGTGAATTTGCACACTAAACAGAATGTGACGCTAATCTGCGGCTAGGCACAGTGAACGGAATATGTGACGTTAATTTATGAATTTGCACACTAAACAATATGTGCCGCTAATCTGCGGCTAGGCACACTAAACAGAATGTGCCGCTAATCTGCGGCTAGGCACACTAAACAGAATGTGACGCTAATCTGCGGCTAGGCACAGTGAACAGAATGTGACGCTAATTTGTGAATTTGCACACTAAACAGAATGTGACGCTAATCTGCGGCTAGGCACAGTGAACGGAATATGTGACGTTAATTTATGAATTTGCACACTAAACAATATGTGCCGCTAATCTGCGGCTAGGCACACTAAACAGAATGTGCCGCTAATCTGCGGCTAGGCACACTAAACAGAATGTGACGCTAATCTGCGGCTAGGCACAGTGAACAGAATGTGACGCTAATTTATGAATTTGCACACTAAACAGAATGTGACGCTAATCTGCGGCTAGGCACACTAAACAGAATGTGACGCTAATCTGCGGCTAGGCACAGTGAACAGAATGTGACGCTAATTTGTGAATTTGCACACTAAACAGAATGTGACGCTAATCTGCGGCTAGGCACAGTGAACGGAATATGTGACGTTAATTTATGAATTTGAATTTGCTGTTTCCCACAATGCACTTTGTGGTATTCTAGAGTAATCAGAACAGTCATTCCTAAAGGTGAGACCATGGAAAATTGATTAATTAAGATGTGCACTTTTTCCAATCTGGACAACAAGCATGTAAAAATCAACATGCTGCATACAATAAACCAGGAAAAGGACGTAGATAATGGTAAAGGCTTATGGTACCTATAGAATTAAAATGCCATTCCATGGAAATATAGTATTAAAGAAAAAGTTTGGAAACATTTACTGTATTTTTTGTTGAGAGTAATTTGCTACAAAAAGTATATATTGTAAAAAAGAAAAAATGTACTCTGTGTGTACACACAGATGTAACAATTGATGCTTTTCTTACATCTATCAAATGTACAGAAACATTAAACTTTGTAGAGTCTATTGTTCTTTGAAGAAGAATACTGCACTTATTGTGCCCCCTCTATACATAGTATAAACTGTACAGTAATAATGGCGCTATATAAATAAAAATATACATACATACATACATATTCTTCTTTGTTTGGTCAGCAGGCATCTTCTGTAAATCTTCTTTTAATTAAACTTTATTAGAAAGCATTACTCTTTGCCTTGTGAAAGAATTATAACTTATTACTGATTTAAATCACTATTATGCTTACCGCCCTACCACCCTTGCTCCATATTAATTCCACCTTCTTCAGCAAGCACACTTGTTTAACGTCAGTCAAATTACTTGCCTCTTGTGTATTTGTGGTTCTGCAGTATAGTACAATTGTTCAGAAATTCTCTTTGGAGATATATGATTTATCAAGTATATTTTAATACCTGGTATACTCTAGCATATGATAAGTAAACAAAAATACTAAACGTTAGTGTAAGCAGGTCTTAAAGTGGGAAGAAATCAATCCATGTCCCAGAGCTGGGAAATTACTTTGTGAATAGAAGGACTGGATTTCTCCATAGGCAGAATATACAGCTGCCTAGAGCTCCAAATTCTGCAGAGAATCTCATCTGTGCTGACCACACCCACACCCTGAATTATGGATGTGGTCAGAGCAATGTTATTGTCCTCGAACCAGTTTTATACTCCTTTACAAGCTATTATATAACTCCTTGAATGCTAGAGAGACCACTCTAGCAACCAATTAATTTAAGCTCTATTGTTATCCTTGCTTGTTATAGTTCAAGGGTGTTTTCTGTGCCAGGAAACACTGGGTGTGACAGGAGGCAGGGTCATGTGCAGAACAAGGGTATAGCCATGGGTGGAGCTAAGGGTGTCTACAGCTCCTTGCCTAGGGGCACCATGGATGTAAATCCAGCCCTGGTGAATAGTGTGGAGGATTCATTGGATAGCCTTCCCAGCATAGATGGCAGAAATGTAAGCGCATTTTAGTTGTACATAACTGTCACGGTTTGTTATGACTCTCAGACACAAGTTTTAGGTAAAAAACTCAATTTTATTGAAATAATAAAATGATCACTTAGAATGGCAATCACGTACATATATATCAAGAGTAAATAGCAAAGACAGTATGCAGACTCTACCGGTCCTGTCAATATACCAGACAGGACAGTCTGAGATGATGGAATAATAGGCTCTACCGGCCTTGCCAATACCGGGTAAGGCAACCTGCAGATGGAATAGCGTCAAGGTTCTACCGGCCTTACCTAAATACCGGGCAAGGCAGCCCCAATAAGTACACGGTGTAGGCTCTACCGGCCTTGCCAATACCGGGTAAGGCAACCTCAGATGGAATGTGGCAAAAGGTTCTACCGGCCTTACCAATACCGGGCAAGGCAGCCCAACAACCCTCGATATAGGCTCTACCGGCCTTGCCAATACCGGGTAAGGCAACCTCAAGGGAAATGCGAAGCAAGGTTCTACCGGCCTTACCAATACCGGGCAAGGCAGCCCAGAGGTATCAATAGCTGTCGGATGATAATGACAGAGTGACAGGATCGTTAGCAACCCAGTGTCCGCACACTGAGACCAACAGAGGAATCGTATAGCCGCAAGGCTTTGGAGCAAACCAGCGTCCGCACGCTGGGACCAGCTACTGAATCGTATAGCCGATAGGCTTTGGAGCAAACCAGTGTCCGCACACTGGACTAACAAGTGAATCGTATAGCCGCAAGGCTTTGGAGCAAACCAGCGTCCGCACGCTGGGACCAACCACTGAGTAGTGTAGCCGATAGGCTTTGAAGCAAACCAGTGTCCGCACACTGGACTAACAA
This sequence comes from Rhinophrynus dorsalis, assembly GCA_037306005.1. NCBI lineage: Eukaryota > Metazoa > Chordata > Amphibia > Anura > Rhinophrynidae > Rhinophrynus > Rhinophrynus dorsalis. The sequence goes on along the minus strand of CM074725.1, from coordinate 96,190,380 downwards.
GTGAATCGTATAGCCGCAAGGCTTTGGAGCAAACCAGCGTCCGCACGCTGGGACCAACCACTGAGTAGTGTAGCCGATAGGCTTTGGAGCAAACCAGAGTCCGCACGCTGGGACCAACCACTGAATAGTATAGCCGATAGGCTTTGGAGCAAACCAGTGTCTGCACACTGGAGTAACAACTGAATCGTGTAGTCGCAAGGCTTTGGAGCAAACCAGCGTCCGCACGCTGGGGCTAACAAACAATGTCGCCGACGCGACCAAGCAGAAGGTCGCCAGGATCACAGGAGACAGGCGAGGAGATGGCAGCAACCAGCAGAGCGATCAGTCAGGGCAGGAAACAGCAGAGAAGAAGGTCAGCAGGAACTGCAACCCCAGAGGACTAGGCCGGAACCAGGACTGGAACAACTCAGCATTCAGGAGGCACTGGAACAGCTGCAATCAGGAACTCAGGAACAAAGGAACAGAGGCCCAACAATCAATGGACATAGTGATAGTGAAAAATGTCAGAAACAACACGAAAGGGCACTCAAAGGGTGCCCAATCCAGGTTTAAATAGGCAATATGAGGCAGGCTAAATGCAGACAGCCAATAGAAGCCCCCTACTGGTGACAGACAAGAAAATGCAGCAATCACAGGCACTGTGATAATAACTCTATAGTTAATACAATACCACATTTTTGAAGAAATATAAAATGTATGTAGACTAACTTCACCATTGTACAGTAAATATTATCATCTTATTTTACTGCAACAGAGAAAAAACCAAAATATTTGAGTGTGACCTTCATCAGATGACTGCGACAGTCACTTAATTAAGGATAAAGAATCAACACTGACATATGAATGTATCCAAGACCCAGAATGTTTAGACTACTATTCAGTGAGTAAGATTGTCATACATTGAGTGAACTTACTTTCCAGTGAGTGAGCTTGTCAACCAATGAGTTAGACCATCAGGCATTACATTACATTTCCATAGAATGAGTGAGTTTATCACAGATTAGTCAGGATTAGGAATTTTTGAAAAGTCAGAAAAATTTCCTAGGAAATTTCATGAAAATACAACAATTTCCCACTTTTTTGAGAAAATTCCCGCCCATACAAAAAATACATAAAAGTTACACCTTTCCTGCAAGAACTTTGCCATTTTCACCTATGTTTTACTAGACTGCAAGACTGTCACAATATTACTTCTTCTGAGGGCTCAAGTGGAGAAATAAATAGCTGAAAAAATTGTCCTGCAGTAGCATATGCTTTGAAAAACTGCTATCAGGCTAAATGCCTTTGTCCTTCGCCCACAACACTAACCTCCTGCTTAAATAACATTAGCACAACCGCCCAAATAACTGCACCTTAGAATATTCCAGCAGGATGCAACACAAGACATCAGTTCTATAAAGCCTCTGTTTTCAACAAAAGAAAAGGGCAGGATGTCAACCATCAATATTTTGGCAAATTTACTATTCCACATTCCTCTTGTCATCTCAAAATAAAAACTCAAAGTCATACTCTTTTGCAACAGAAGAATAAAATCTTGACACACTGACACATCAACAGCAATTCCATTATGTACCCTAGCGCCACAGAAACTTTTATAAGTGGTCCTGCTAGCTTGTGGCGTCTCTGACATGCTAATGGTGTGTCTCCCAATCAGACTTGTGGTTGTGCTTCAGACGGGATCTCACTGAGGAGGTGCCTATGTGTGAGCCTGCTTTCCCCTGCTCACATGCTTTTTACACAGACAACAGACACCAACATGCTTAGCTTTTTGGATTGTGAGTGAAGTATCTCCATACTGTGACGTTCATAGACTGCGGGGCTTCCTGAGGGGCTGTTGCTACTTGGGGCTAGATGTTGCTGAAATTATACTACTATGTGTCATAGGTGCTGCACTTCCAACAGCAGCAGAGGCACTCATCATACATAAGGTTGTGGATGCTAATAACCTGTGTTGCTGGTTACTCAACATTATTGGGGGGATGGCTGAGCAGGATTTAGACTTGAAAGCAGTGATTATGCAGATGATGATGTTTTTTGCATCTTTGTTTGCCCAGGGTCATACTTTTCAATTGGTTCTCAAACAGTTTATAGACATAGTTCTCCCATTCAGTGGTGGAAGATTAAACCTTTGCCTTTCAGCTAAATTTCTGGCCATGTTATCATTTCTCACATTCTCAACTTCATCTGTATCTAAAACATAGGAGGACACTGGAGGGATATATTCTAGATCTACATCATCATCATCAGTCATCATTAAGTCATCCTCAGCATCACCCGCCGCTTCCCCTCTACTTTAATATTCTTCTAGGCATTTAGAGGTCTCAGACAATTCTTTTCACTTTTCCCCTTGATGGATTTTCACAACATTCACTACTACTTTCAGGACAGTTGTTTTGTGCTTATTTATCTCACTATCAGATGCAGCAGCTGTTTGAGCTGCTACACCTTTTTTCAGTATGCCATCAACACTGGAATATGACTCATTGTCATCTTTAGTGTTTTTAGATGGTTTATTAACAGCACTGATACTGGTGGTAGAGCTTTGGTGTATCCTCCTCGTGAGGAGAGGGTTTATCATCATTTATTACACATGATGCAGCAACCATGGCTGCACTTAGTTTTTGACTACCGCTTTAATCAAACATCCCTGCACTGCTCCTAATCCTTTTACCCTCCCCCTACCCCTTGTACATTTGCTGGACATTACTCAATTACAGTGCAGGTGTTTACTGTAAAGTATATATTAGAACTATGTGTGATTTCTTGCTTTGGCCCTCTACAAAATACTCTATCTCATCTAGTATCAGTATACATCAGTTACAGTTCACGTCAGGGTGCCTGACTCTGTCACCAATCAATTTTGTTAAGTAACTGTCCCCCCCATCCCTTTCACTCTCAAGAAAATGAAACAAAAAAAACACTCCCTGTTTATCAGCTTCTTTCCCCAGACTCAACACAGAAATTACAACCAGAAATCAGGAATTTTGATCATGGCTGCTTGTGTGTTTCCAGTCAGTAACACAGGATTTTGGGGTTCATGAATTCATTCTCCTTTGCTCCTTTCTCACAAGCCCAGATTTCCCTGACACAGAGATAACAGCCAGGTCAGAAAGGAACTTGAATTACAGCTGCCTGTGTCTTTCCAGTCAGTCACACAGAATGTTTAGGTATTTGGGTTCAACCTCCTTTATCACTTCATGTGCCCCAGTTTTCCCAAATCTAGAGAACAGATTTCCTGCATACAGGACTCCTTGAACCAAGCTTCAACCCCTCTTTATTATCCTGTGGCTCAAAAATGTGCTGCTTTCTCTTTCTCTCACAAACACAGAGTGGTATGCTGTGGGAACCTGATACACTTTTATACCATGCCTGCAGGAAAACAAGGGAAACTTGCCACTTGGTAGGGAGTAATTCAGTCTTCCCATTTATTTTCAATGCTAGGTGAAAAAAGAAAATATGTACTTTTCAGAAAAAAATGTACTGCTCAGTGAAAACTGCCATTCTTCTCCTGTTTCTCTTTTGAGGCAAAAATGCTCACCCATCCATAAGCACAACCCCACTGGAATTCATTAAGTATAATTTGTACCTAACAAAATAAAATAAAGGGAAGAGCCTCCGTCTGGTCCTGGGACCAGGATGTCCTGCAACCGGCTTTACACGTCATGTCAGAGAAGTTAGAGGGAGGGGGGAACTTTATCTTCGCATATCTCTCAAACCATAAAGGTTTGAGAGATGGAACTTATATTGGTTAGTTTATTATTGTAATAGCTACAATATTAGCTTTTCATAGCAACAGACTTTACTATCCCTTTAAACACCACAATACTGGGACACACCATGTGATCCAAAGAGAAGGACAGAGATCAAAATGTGGTGCTCCAGGTCAGTACAGAGCCACGGTCTGTTAGCCCTGGAGGCCTTGGGAAGTCCACAAAGACTTTCTCACTGGTTCTTTCTCAGGATCTTGAAGCATCAGATTGTGTCTGCCTGGAGGTTCCCAGGCAGCCATTGGGCATAGGGCAACCAAAACCCATTTAGGTTCCTGTAGTTCTGGGGGTCCGCTGTCACAGTAATCATTGCATTTCAGCAATACATACGTGACCCCTTTCTCATGTCTGTGATTGGTTGGGAGGTGAGTTTATGCCAGGGTACTGCACCACTTCACTTCCCAGCCAGCGAGACCATACAGTTGTAATCAAAATTATTCAACATCTATTGCAAATCAGGTTTATGGTCAACATTTACAGACTTTCAGCTGTTTGAAATGAACAAATCAAATAGCAATTGAAATAGCTCAGCGAAACGAATGCGTCAAGTGGTTTCCACAAATTCAACAGAAAATGCAACTTATAATGACTTCTCAAGCCTCAAAATTATTCAACCCCCTGAATAGAATCCCCCACAACAGCAGAAATATGCAAAACAGATGTTGTCTCAAGCATACCTGATGCAACTAATCAAGGGCTTCAGCTGAAACACATGAAATACCTGAACTGGCTAGGGGTTTGTTGAGTGTCACGTTTGACTGCATGTTATAAATATGGGTAAGTCAAAAGAATGGTCCAAAAAGTTAACAGAAGAGATCATCTCCCTTCACAAACAAGGAACAGGATACAAAAAGATAGAGAAGGCACTGAATGTTCCTAGAGTATCAGGAAAATCTAGGAGAAAATGTCATGTCATCTGTGAGGAAGCTGAAGCTTGGGCGTCATTGGACCTAACAACAGGACAATAATACCAGGCATACCTCAAATTCCCCCAAGGCTTGGTTGCAGAAGCAGTCCTGAAAGATTCTACAGTGGCCATCACAGTCACCTGACTTGAACCCCATAGAAAATTTCTGGTGGGATTTGAAGAAGGCGGTTGCTGCAGGAGGTTGCTGCACGCGAACCCAAGAATATTACTGAACTGGAGGCCATTGCTCATGAGGAATGGGCTAAGATTCCTCATGAACGCTGCCAGAAGTTGGTGTCTGGCTATGCATCTCATTTGCTGCTGGTCATAACAGCAAAAGGGTGCTCTACTAAGTACTAAAGATGCTTGCCATGAAGGGGTTGAATCATTTTGAGACTGGATAAGTCATTATAAGTAGCATTTTCACTTGAATTTGGGGAAACCACTTGAAGCATTCATTGTATTGAGCTTTTTCAATTGCTTTGATTACAATGTATATTAACAGGGTTTGACAATATAAAAGCCAACCCCTGTTTATTTTTCAGTTTTTTATTGGTATGGGGGCACCTCGTCCCCTACTAATTTTTGCCACATTCTTGCACTAAAAAATAATATATATTGTATTGTATTGTATATTTTATTTATATAGCGCCAACCAGTGTACTCGGCACTTTACAGTTTACATTTGGTATAGAAGGGGTGCAATAAGTGCAGTGATTAAGTGCTTATTAGTGATGATCGAGCACCCCAATGCTCGGGTGTTCGGGTGCTCTGGCCGAGCGCCCCCGGAGGCTCGAGTGCTCGGCCGAGCACCCGAGCCCCATTGAAGTCAATGGGAGGACTCGAGCATTACACCAGGCACCCCCTGCTCTGATGAGGGGAGAGTGCCTGGTTCATAGGAAAAGGTCAGAAAATGATGGAAACACCACAGAAATGGTTCAGGGACAGCATAGGGAGGATGTCTGGATGCATCTTGGACTCCAACGTCGCTGCTGGGAACGATGTTTCGCCCGTAGTACGCCATTTTTACAGACTGACCGTAAAACACACAAAAAGGAAGATAAAAACTAATCTGCGGCTAGGCACACTAAACAATATGTGACGCTAATCTGCGGCTAGGCACACTAAACAGAATGTGACGCTAATCTGCGGCTAGGCACAGTGAACAGAATGTGACGCTAATTTGTGAATTTGCACACTAAACAGAATGTGACGCTAATCTGCGGCTAGGCACAGTGAACGGAATATGTGACGTTAATTTATGAATTTGCACACTAAACAATATGTGCCGCTAATCTGCGGCTAGGCACACTAAACAGAATGTGCCGCTAATCTGCGGCTAGGCACACTAAACAGAATGTGACGCTAATCTGCGGCTAGGCACAGTGAACAGAATGTGACGCTAATTTGTGAATTTGCACACTAAACAGAATGTGACGCTAATCTGCGGCTAGGCACAGTGAACGGAATATGTGACGTTAATTTATGAATTTGCACACTAAACAATATGTGCCGCTAATCTGCGGCTAGGCACACTAAACAGAATGTGCCGCTAATCTGCGGCTAGGCACACTAAACAGAATGTGACGCTAATCTGCGGCTAGGCACAGTGAACAGAATGTGACGCTAATTTATGAATTTGCACACTAAACAGAATGTGACGCTAATCTGCGGCTAGGCACACTAAACAGAATGTGACGCTAATCTGCGGCTAGGCACAGTGAACAGAATGTGACGCTAATTTGTGAATTTGCACACTAAACAGAATGTGACGCTAATCTGCGGCTAGGCACAGTGAACGGAATATGTGACGTTAATTTATGAATTTGCACACTAAACAGAATGTGACGCTAATCTGCGGCTAGGCACACTAAACAGAATGTGACGCTAATCTGCGGCTAGGCACAGTGAACAGAATGTGACGCTAATTTGTGAATTTGCACACTAAACAGAATGTGACAATAATCTATGGCTAGGCACACGTTTAAAATGGCGCTTTTTGTCACTGCGTTGTACAATATTTGTCCCTGTTCACCTAGTACAATGTCACCTTACTAATATCCCACCTTAAAAAAAAAAATGAAATTGTGCCCCCCCAAACAAAATATAAATGCTGCCCCCACACACAACAGTCCTAAAAAGGACTTTTGGGTCTTGAACTACTACCAACACTTTTATTCTCCCTACACTGACTTTCCCTGCCTGATCGCATCTTTCCCTGGCTGAGAATGAGCAGAACTCGCGAGTCGGGTGCTATACAGCACCCGATCACGAGTTCTGGCCAGCCAATCAGTGTAATGCCAGCAGCCAACATGGCTGCTGGCATTACACTGATGTCAGAGCCTCCCCGCACGTTTATTGGCTGCGCAGCAGCCGCGAAACGTGCGGGGAGGAGACCCGAACATGGCGGGCGAGCACATGCGGTACTCGTACGAGTACCGCCATGTGCCGAGCAGAGCGATGCTCGAACCGAACCGAGCTTCGGCCGAGCATGCTCGCTCATCACTAGTGCTTATAAAGACAATCGTAAGGGGAACAACAGGTGAGTATACATTAGGATAAAAGGTCCCTGCCCTGTAGAGCTTACAACCTAAGTATAGGATGGGTAACATAAAGATAAAATCTGGTAGAGTTTTTTGACATATGAGATAATCCTATATAATAATTCGCTAAATGTATGTTTGTCAGAAGCTGTCATGCACAGTACAGTCGGCTGCGTGCTGCACTCATACGCAGTACAGACTGCCCATGCCGCTGCTGATAACGGAGGGGGCGCTCTGAATTCAGACCGTAGTCGCACAGAGAGGACTCTGAATTCAGACCATAGTCTGAATTCGGCATGCCCTGATCCAAATCAGCTGCGGCACGGGCAATCTCTACTGTGCATGACTGCTCAGTGGCCATTGCTGGGTGTCACTATGGCCCGTGTACACGGGCTCTTCAACTAGTGTTTTCATTTTACACTGTTTCTATATTTAAAAGGTGCTCTTTTAGCTTGGATTTAAAGTTGTTGAGGGTTGATGCTTGGCGAATACTGGGTGGTAGGGCGTTCCAGAGGTAGGGAGCTGCAAGGGAGAAAGCATCCAGTTGTGAGTGACTGGACCCCATGTAATTTTTTTTAACACTTTCAATCATCATTTCCTCACTGATTAACCTTGACAGTGCGATTAATTTTAGAGACCACAGCAACAGAGAGTTTAATCATGTTTGGTGATGGGGGTGGTATGATGTTTTTTTTAACATGGAGGCTAACCCTGTTATTGTTGGAGCAGCAATTTGGCAACAAAGAGGTTAACTATGTCATGGGGAGGGTGTTCAGGGACATGGGGGAACAGGCAGGAGACCCTGAAGGCTATTAGCTTTCCTGTTTCCCCTTTCTGATCCAGCCCAAAGAAAAAGGTTGCTATCCAGCCAATTTCCTTGGGCTACCACAAGCATTTCCATGCACTCCTTTTCCTAGTCTTTTTCTCTTACCCCTGTAATGTTTGGTGGACATGATAGTCATGTTTTTTTTTCTGTTAAGCACACAAAAGAGCTGTTAGTATCAGCACATCTGCAGTAGGCAATTAGTTGCACAGGACAATAGAGTACAACGGCAGCACATAAACATGTTTGCCTTTTTCTTGCCTGAGGGTGGAGTGATGTCTTATGTGTTGTTTTCTCTCTGAAAATAATGTCACTTTCTGTCCCAGCACAGGACTGTTTGTCACCCATCATTCAAAAGTATTTTTTAAATGTGCCCTCAAAAAGAATATATATTTAATTACAATATACCATATACAAAACAAAATAGGAACAAATAAGAATAAATAAAAGATATAATACAAAAAATAGGAAATAAAATACAATACAGACCCCAGCGTTCCTGGGTGACTGGTATTAAATGTCTCCAGGCTGTACAATAATAACACATCTTCACTGCTCACTCTCTGTGGGTTGGGCTCCCACTTACTGTGAAAGAGGATCTCTCACTAAGGACTTAATCCAATAGACAACATTAAAAAAACACTGCCGACAGTCTTACAAGCACAGTAAGTCATCCAAACCCATGCTGTCAACTGCTAATGGCAAAAAAATTACAACAGCCGCTAAGATATCCCCCATTAAGATCAATGAAATACCTCTACTCATGAGCAATTCAGATCTGTGTGGTCAGTGCCAACGCACGATAAACTGATACATTTACTGGCAGAAATTCTGCCCCTACTTTTTTGGCATACAGCACACAACGGAAGAAAAACCTCTGATGATAAAATCAATAGCTAACACAACAATTTGCACATAGCACAATGACAGCAATGGCTATGTAACCCAAGCCTGCCTGTGCAACATCAATAACCAATGGACACTCTGATGCACTGGTACTTGTCCCACATGCATCTGACAGGTAAACAGAATTTACTACAAACATCAAGAGCCACACCTGCATCCACTCACTTGGACAACACACACCTTCCCATTGGTCCCTCCATACCTGGTGACCACACCTGGACAACACTCCACCACTGTTCTAAAGGGACATCTCACCTTCTGCATACCTGGCGTGTATGCAGTGGAACAGAGAGAGAGAGAGATCATGAACATCATGCAATTCCTACAAAGACATCAGAGAAGAAGGTGTGAAAAAGCTGGGGAGCCCCAGGGACCCCCAAGCACACCTGAACATATTCTGCCTGTTGCAACTGCTGATGCTCTGGCTGGCAAGACAGCCATAAGCCTATCTCTACCTGGATGGCCAGGACAGGCAGCAGCCCCACAGCTGCTACAATCAGATCTCCCACAGCTCCCACAGCTGCCACAGGGATCTGTGGAGCAGCACAGGAATGACAGATGTCTGCAAAGAACCAGGGTATTCTGCACAAAGGTCATTCTCCTAGGAATGATGGACACTGAAGTGAGAGACCGGTACAGGTTGACGTTGAACAGCATCATCAACCTAATTGAGGTGATTAAAGATAATGTAGACCCCATATACATCACCAACCATGCTCTGTCTGGCTTTAGAAGTTGCTGTGTGCCATACATTTCATGTCAAGTGGATCCTTCCATTCCACAGAGGCATATGCATTTGGGATGTCACAGGCCACATGTTCCAAGGTGTTGGCTCAGATGTTGGCAGCCCTGAAGAGGAAGGCCAGAAGGTACATCCACTTCCCTTCTACCCAGATGGAGTGGACATATGTCAAGCAGGACTTCTACACAAACATAATCCATACTTCATACTTTATCTCAAACATTCTACAAACTTCAAACATTATCCAAACTTCTCCATAAACATTATCACCAAGAATCACCCCTTGCCTGGACCACTGCACTCAACAACACTACTCACTCCCACCCACTGACTTGCAGTTTATGTGGCAGGAGGTACTTACACCCATTAGCACTTACTCATCTGTGTCAAACCTACCTTCCTGTAGACTGTAAGCTCTCACAAGCAGGGGCTTCTGAACCTTCTGTTCTCCACATTTGATTGTACTATTTAATACCTTTGTATGTCTATTCCCAATTGAAAAGCACTGCAGACTTAATTGATGCCATGCAAATAAAGAATAATAATAATAATACACAAGGGGAGGTATACCCAGAGTCATGGGGGTTATTGACTGCACACATGTGCGCATAAGAGCTCTTCTGCATGAGGGACATCTTAATATTTATCGCAAGCATTTCCACTCCATCAACACTTAGATGGTGTGTGATGACAGCATGAGGATCCTCAATGTATGTGCTTCCTATCCTGGCAGTTGACAAGACTCATCAGGCACTCCTCCTTCTCACAGGACTTTGAGAATGGGACCTATACAGGAGGATGGCTGTTAGGTGAGTATCCAACCCACACATCACATTACATAACACACAGGAGCACTCATATGACTAACCAAAACCCAGCTTAGCATGGTCATGACATGTAAGTAGTATGCCCCCCTCACACAACATCATCCACATATCCATGTGGTTCATGTGTCACAATGTCACTTATTTTCCCAGGGGATGCTAGATATGGGTGCAAACCATGGCTCCTCACACCAACAGAAAATCCACAAAGACCTGCACAGGACCACTAACAACGAGGATCATGTCAGGACCAGGAATGCGATTGAATGCACCTTTGGCCTCCTCAAAACAAGATTTTGGTGCCTGGATGGCTCAGGGGACTCTTCAATATGCACCAGGGAAAGTATGCAACATCATCCTAGTGTGTGCCATACTGCACAATATGGCTGTGTACACATGTGTAGTGGAGGATCTGGAACCAGAGCCCATTGTGAAGATGCCTGTTCCCCAGCTTGAGGATGAGGAGACACTGAGAGGGGCGGAGATACAATACAGACTCATCAGGGATTCTTCACTTGTGAGTACAATACATGAATCAAACACAATGCATGTATTACCATGATTAGGCATGGGGGATATGTGCAAATATACTCACACAAGACATAGCAATATATTTCACTCTATAGTATCACTGAGATGCACATTAACCTCCAACCTTGGAATTGCCTGCTTCAACAACACAGCCACATAGCTGGTACCCTAATGAACACATGCAGCTGACATGCCACGTTTGAGTATAATGGTGGCTACAAATTCAACTGACATCTGGAATTGCTACTGGGCCATCACTATACATTGCCAACCATCCATCCCCTATTGAACACTGGTATACCCATTTGCCTATGTCCATCATAATCCTGATGTTAACTAACAGCAACAAACAAGTATTGAGTTGAACAGAACAGTATCAACCACAGAACCCTTGGAGTGATAGTGACTTATCCCATGCAATGCATTGTCTATCCTTCTGGCATTCCAGGGGTTAAAGGGTGATTAGAGGTACTATGAGAACAATAGATGTGCAATGTCAAATGGAGCAAAAGAGGGATGGATTAACTGTGTTAGTGTTGGGTACAGCATCAGAGTAAGTAATTGGGAGGGAGGTTGGCAGACACAAAGGTGTGTGCAGCACAAAGACATTGGCACGGCAATACCCCCTGTTTCATGAAGGTTAGTTCAAATACTAGGTTATGTATTGCTACAATGTCTTTATAAGTTACACAGAGTTAGAAAACACATTGTGAAGAGTTGTCTACAGCAACAGATAGTTATGTAGTGCAGTTTCAACTCCTGTCATTCCTTCCCAGAGACATCCATGGCATGACCCATCCTGGAACAGATGAATGCGATAAATTGTAGATGATTTCCTCAGTGGCATCACTTCTCCAATTCCTATGTTATTCTATGGAGCTTATACACTAAGAATTCTCAGATGAGAGAGATCTGAGTGCATAGGCTCCACAGAAAAACATAGGAACTGGAGAAGTGATATAACTGAAAAAGTCTTCTCCACTTCATCACTTATTTATCACAGCTTAGTGCATAACGCCATAGTGTGCTAAGGAGTAGGTGTCATTTGTTCAACTACATCATGGACAAACAACATCTTCAAGTTATTTAGCTTTGCTATGATTGTTGTGCTTTGAAATTGGACAGCAGTGGATGTGCTGTGTGTGGTTACCAATGCTCCAAAACCTTACCTCCAAGTAATATGTGCAGGAGTTGTATTCACTGCATTGCTTTGCAATGCATTGGAGACATCTCTGCCACTGACCTTGTTAGATACCATAAGGTATCACAGACATGGTTGGGATCAATAAGTGCAATTTTATTTGGGGAAATATGACAAATTGGGATTTTTTATTTTTTGAGGATACTTTGGAAGGGGCTTCAGAGGTGGATGCCCTCACCAACTGTCTAGTAACTCTAGTTGTTCTTGGGGTTGGTGTGGGGGTCACACTGGAGGGGGAGGTGGTTGCAGTTGACCCTTCCATGGACTGTTGTTCCCTCTCCATCTGTAGTCTCTGAAGTTGATTCTGCTCTCTCATTTCAACCAGCATCAGACCAAGCATATCAATCAGTTTGGTTCCATAGTGCTCTAACTCCGTGGTTAGCATGTCTTGCTGGGATTCAATTGCAGCGAGAGTGGCTGTGTTTCACTGCATATGTCACTGACATGTACTTCAGTATCTTGTGGATCATCTGGCCTCCCTCTGCAGCCTCCTTTTGATGCTAAGAAACTCTCCATCCTAATATTTTGAGTACCTGTGGCAGAGGATGAGGGTGTGGTTTGTGGACTTTGAGGTGCTGGGGGTGATCTCCTCTTTTCTTGACCTCTTCCTGTTACCCGTTGTGTTCCTCCTTTTCTGGATGTTGGTCAGTCTCTGCAACTAGTGGTGAGGTGTGTGGAGAGGCAGGTGTCAGCATGTAGGAATGTGTGGAAGATGCTTCTGCCCCTAACACATCGATCTACTCCTCAATTGTTCCTCTGGTTCAACCTGTGTTGGGGATGTGAATTCAGGGAGCAGTTTGGGGCACTGATGTTCACCAATCAGGTCCAGGTGTTCGTAGTCCAGTGGCAATGGTTCAAACCATGGTCACTGGTATGTGTTCATTTCCCATCTGGGTGTTGGGTCATGGCTGGCCTCCTAGTGTGGTGGCATCCAGGTGGGTGGCTGGGCTCATGCTGTGGGTCCACATGCCCCACACTGTGGTTTGCCTCGCCATTCTTGGAACTGTGTGATGTCCCAGTGGTAAAGGTGCTGGAGGGGCCATCCACTAGTGACCTGTGGTGGTGGGAATCATACAACTCCCCTGCAGCATCCAGTCTGTGCCAGTTGTGGGTAGCAGGTTGCACTCTGAAAGTGGTGGTGGAGGTGGTGGTGGTGGTGCTGACCACCAGCTGCTGCCCTCTCCTGGCTCCTCAGGGGCTGTGTCATGGGGGGGGGTGGTATGGGTCTCCTCCTTACTGTACTCCTGCTGTGCTGCAGGCATGGATGCTGTGTGGGGAAATGAGATAGCATAATTATTAACCTGAGCTATGACAAGAGGGATACAAGATGTTGGTTTGACATGTGAACCCCTGAGTGACAGAATGGTATCCCATGCATTGCCATCCTGGCAGTAATTGATTGTTCAGCTTGGCAAGATCTTCTACATTGATGGAAGCAACCTACAGTGATTGAGCTTTAGTTATCGTATGTATCCTGAAGAGTGGTGATGGATAGTAGGGGTGGACAAAAGGTCCCACCATGTTCCAGCGAAAAATCAGTGAAAACAATGTTGTTGTCTGCTTTTTCATGGGAAATCCACTTTTTTTGCCCATTGACAAGAATTCTTCACTATTTTTTCAATGGCTAGATTTACGTGTTTTTCGCCTTTTCGCTATAAAAACTTGATGGAAGTTAAACACAATAGAAGCAGCTACAGAGCAAGGTAGACGTGCTGTGTTTTTCTGCTCTGATCTTTATGCAAAATTGAGGAAGGAGAGGCTCATAGTGACTGCTATCACTATGAGAAAGTTTAAAAGTAATAAAAGGAGGAACTGGAAGGACCCTTATGTGTCCACTGAGTCTGAGGAGGAGGAGGATCCCTAGGGGTGATTTAGGGGGACTGGCCAGCATTGCTTCTTAAGGTTTTTATTTGAGTGTATAGTCACATTTTACTTCATTTTTATGATTATAATAAATAAAAGTCAGATCCCACCTTTTTACGAGTTCCAGACCATACCTCCCCCTCCTCTCCTGGTCTGCAGCTGAGAGACATATGTCTAACATAGTCCTCACTCACAGCCCCCCTTTCCTCATACCTTGTCTCAGTTACAGTTATAAATTATTCACCCCTACTCTACAATGTTTTATATCTCCAAACCATCACTAGTCTTACCTACTCTAGCCACTGATGTTTACTATTCCAGTTCAGAATCCACATAGCCATGGTATAACCAAGCACTCAACAAGCACTCAAGAATCATCTTCACCAGCCCCACCTTCTACTCCAAGACTCCGACCAAGAACAACTTCCTGTCCTTCCTCCATGAGGGCATGAACCATTTCAAACTTATTGCAGGAACTCACTAATTGATATTCCATATCCAGCCTCTGCAAGGAAAGCAGAGCTATTCCACTTATTGTTCACACCATCATTCTCCTCATCACCTAATACACTCACTTCACTTCAAGAGCAGCCCCAACTGGCACAAATTTTCAATCTCCTCACCAACCTGACCTCAGCTGTTTCTGACAACCAGTTCTGCCTCAGTAAGCTATGAACCCTCAATGTAAACCCTCAACCTAAATCATCATCTTCCACACAAGCTCTCCTACCATCAAACCCAGGTATTATTCAACTAATCTCGTCTCATCAAGTCACAATCACCCCAGCTCACCTAGTACCCAATCATGTACTTAAAGGTAAGGATGTTAATTTCATGCCACTACCCAGTGCTTCCCAGGACATCACAGAAAATAAAGTCATATCATGCGGAGATGTGCCTGTCATAATGAAATCCAAAGACCCTTGTATGGCAAAAACCCTTTCCATACCAGAATTCATACTAGCTTTCAGTATTTTCAAAGTCATTTTATGGTTAGCCCATGTAACTATCAAGAATCTCTCAAATTAGCTTTTCATTCCAAGACTTGATCAAATAACTAGGGGCCACCCATTAAGTTTAGAGGAAAGGAGATTAGTGTCACCCTACCATCCGGTTTCCCCATCCGGGTTCTCAGCTCGTTGCCTCCAGCCCTTGCTCGAGGCTCGGTCGGCTATTGACGCCGCTTGCCCTGGTTTCTTTCCTCCATGCAGTCCTGCGGTGGCCGCCACCTGTACACGCTCGAGGTATCCTTGTTTGGTCCTTTTGTTTCCTTCAGTCAGCGTCACGTGTGGGTGACGTAGCACGCGACGCCTATATCTGGTTGCCGGTCCCTGGCTTCGGTGCACTGTTATTGTGTTCCTGAAGCCAGCTGGATCTGTTCTTGTGCTTCCCAGCATCTGATTTAGTCCTGCTCTTCCTTGCACCTAGCCTTGGTCCTAGTTCCTTCCCCTGCCAAACTTTGTATGACCCTGCCAGCCTTGTATGGCAAAAACCCTTTCCATACCAGAATTCATACTAGCTTTCAGTATTTTCAAAGCCATTTTATGGTTAGCCCATGTAACTATCAAGAATCTCTCAAATGAGCTTTTCATTCCAAGACTTGATCAAATAACTAGGGGCCACCCATTAAGTTTAGAGGAAAGGAGATTTCAGCTACAGCAGATTAAGTTTGTTTGTTTTTTAAACAATAATGTTTGTTAAGTTCTTGAATTCTTTGCCTATACATGTGGTACTGGCAGATACAATGGATACATTTAAAAGAAGGTTAGATACATTTCTAGCAGAAGGAAACATACAGAGATATAAATATAATGACTATTAGTGTCACCCTACCCTCCGGTTTCCCCGTCCGGGTTCTCCGCTCGTTGCCTTCAGCCCTTGCTCGAGGCTCGGTCGGCTCTTGACGCCGCTTGCCCTGGTTCCTTTCCTCCATGCAGTCCTGCGGCCGCCACCACCTGTACACGCGCGAGGTATCCTTGTTTGGTCCTTTTGCTTCATTCAGTCAGCGTCACGTGCGGGTGACGTAGCACGCAACGCCTATATCTGGTTGCCGGTCCCTGGCTTCGGTGGACTGTTATTGTGTTCCTGAAGCCAGCTGAATCTGTTCTTGTGCTTCCCAGCATCTGATTTAGTCCTGCTCTTCCTTGCACCTAGCCTTGGTCCTAGTTCCTTCCCCTGCCAAACTGTGTATGACCCTGCCAGCCAAGACTACTCTTCTGCCTGCTGATAGTAACCATTCGTTGCCAAACCATGTATGACCCTGCCAGTCCAAGACTACTCTTCTGCCTGCTGATACTAACCATTCGTTGCCAAACTGTATATGACCTTGCTAGCCTAAGACCTCTCTTCTGCCTGCTGATAGTACCCATTCGTTGCCAAACTGTGTATGACCCTGCTAGCCAAAGACTACTCTCCTGTATACAGTTAGAAATACCAGCCCATAGTGTATTACCAGTCTGGTCTAGTCCATTCTTCTGTTTCCACCCGGCCTCTCACTTCTTAGTCTAGTATCCAGTCCTGTCGTCCTCTTAAGAGAGTTTCAGCCACTGTTGTGGCCTACGCTCCCCAGCGTTGATCCCTACTCTCTGCTTCCCAGCCTGCACTCTCCCCTGCAGGAGAGATCGTGCTGTTTATTGTCGGTCTATCCTGGCCTCACTTTCAGCTCCTCTGGGGTTTGTCATCCAGCCTTGCGGCTGGCAACTGTATCCGGCCGTAGCCGCAGCAAAGCCTGACAATAGGCAGCCCACGCTCGATCAGCCAAGCACTCTAGCAACGCTCCCCAGCACTCCCTCTCTTGCAGAATTCCTGCAATTGGGTGACAATTAGTAAGTAAAACAGGAAGTTCTGGTAAAGAGCGTAATACTCATTTAGGAGTCAGGAAGGCTTTTATCTTTCTCCTTTTCTTGGTTATACTGGAAAAAGTTGATCGTGATTAAACTGTCTTTTTTCAACCTAATTTATTATGGAACTATGGAACTATCATCACAGAAGGCAGGAACTCAACCAGTATATATTCAACATTGTAGATTTAGGTTTTATATATATATATATATATATATATATATACACAGTGGCACTCATCATATTAATACATGGTAATGATGATTTTATATATATATATATATATATATATATATATATATAAATATATATATATATATATATTTATATATATATAGGATCATCCTTCTATGAATACTATCATTTATTTGCCGAGAAAGTAGCAGCCTCCCTGGCTCAATTTAACTTCATCATAGATTGAAGTACAAATTGTTCTGTAGGCAATTTGCAGGCCTATATACCCTTACTTGCCAGGTATATCATTCCGCCACCCACTCCTCTATCCTCTGTCCAACTACCTCGATGACTTCCTGTAGTCAATCCACCACCGCTACCATTTCTCCATTTTTCTCCCCCACCTCATCACTCAACCCTTCCCTTTGGACAAACTTGGTAGACCCATTAGTTTCTTAGGCAAATCAGGCATTTGTAAAAATGTCAATGCCAAAGGCTGCTTCTATCGAGCCTGACATTTATAGCATATCTTTTGCCTCTGCAGGAAGGAACATTCCAGATCCATATGTCCAAAAAAATTAAATAAATAACTATCACCAATCAATGTAGGATTTCGTTACTACATTTTCATCCATTTCCCCACCAGGTTCACTTGTACCAAGCATTAATTCTCTCATTCTGTCAGAAGAGTTCTCCATGCACTGTGCCAGCATTGACCGCACAATTCAGATTATCACAAATTTTGCCAAAGGAGCATGGCTTTCCAAGGCATAACTCACGCTTTTAAAAATGTACCAATCCATCTGTCATTATGGCACCTTCATGGCATTAAATGGGAGAAACCTCTATTATTTTACATTTAGACTAAATTTTGGTTCCAAAAGCAGACCCAAAAAAATTGATTAATTGGCCTAGACACTCTGTTGGATTCTTTTAAACTCCTCAACTTGTCCATCTGTCATACACTATTTAGACAATTTTCATCTAGTCAAACCATGTAATGCCTCTCCTTTTAGCCTCTCCAGTCCGCAGCCTCTATTGTCCAGTGTGAACACTCCTATTGTCCATGACAAACTACTGGTCCTGCCACATCCATTGAATTTCTGGGAATATTTGACTCCATAACCATGGAACCTAGTTTACACAGAAAAAAATTGCCATTATCTGACTACTTCAATTTTCATCCCAAACTGCTTGTACTAAACTCTAGTGTCTCCTAGGATAATGAAATAATACCCCAAGGAAAATCATTAAAGTAATAGTAATGCTTCACAATAAAAGCAGCTCCAATTAATCTTCATAGTATTTGGGCCGTGTTATTTCAATACTGTCTGAGTTGTAGTTCAAGAGTTATTGAATGATAAAGTATCCCCCCTCCCACCTCTTTTACTGATGTAACACTGCTAACCTCAGAGCAGCAAGGCTGTCCAGATGGATCACAGAGAGAGACAATCGTCAGTGAGCATAATGAAAAACCTGTCAAGGAGGGGCAGGGTTTTCTTTATGCTCACAGTAAGATTGTCTGTCCCTTGCTGTGATCTGTCTGGTCCCAGCACCAGATTCCACATCTGAGGTGAGGTGGCTTACACTAGGTAAATGGAGCACTAGGGGGATACTTTCTCATTCAATTACTCTTGAACTCTGACAGTATTGAAATAACACACTCCATGGCCCAAATACTATGATAATTAATTGGAGCTGCATTTTTTGTGAAACATTACTATTCCTTTAATTTCTCATTTCCTTCAGCTACACTCTTCAGCCCCAGAACCATTCAGCTCTATTCAAATCAACTCATCTGCCAAATCAGAAATTAATATGTGGACCAGTTTTCCTAAAAACTGAAATGGCTGTACAATTTTCATATCGGTTCCATTCTCATCCTCCCCTCAAGTGTTTTTTCAGATTCCTCAGCTTCCTACAGTTTCACAGCCATTTGTGGTGATGAATGGTTTGCAGTTCCTCTGCCACATGATGCACTGGACATCCCCTTATTCTCTCAGACGTTATACCTCTTTGAAATATACCCCATTGTAGCTGCAGCCAGCCTATGGGGACTTTCATGGTCAGATCCCCCATTTACATTGTTCACTGATAACATATCCACCGCTCATATGATATTCACCTGGCCATCACTTTTCATTTATCCCAGGTTGTGAGAACATTGTCTTTGACACCTTATTTTGATTCAGTTTGCAGTAATTCTTCAAAATTCTTCCCTCTGCCAATCCACTTCCTTCAAGTCCACCCTCCTTCAACAACCTGATCATGCACTGACAAACCACGTCAAGAATGCCGCCAAGAAAGCTCTGACCCCAAATACCCAAAGAAATACCCAAATACACCAGATTCCCTAGAAATGCTTTAATAGGGTCCAGACGGATTTTCTAGGGGATGCTTCATGACCTTTCGTCACTTATTGACCCCTCTTCTCCTTGACTCTTTTAACTCTTTACCGGAGTGTATCCATTCACATCCTGACACATTGGCGGCCCACATCACTGTCTTGCCCAAAGCTGGGAAAGATAGATTCTTATGTGCCAGCTACAGACCCATTTCTCTACTTAATCTTGACATTAAGCTTTATGCCAAAATTTTAGCAGATAGGCTGAAGACCAAGCTGTATGCCTTAATACATCTTGATCAAACAGGCTTTGTCCCACGTCGCAAGGCCAGGGACAACACCAGGAAGCTTCTCACATTGCTCCACCTTTCCAACGAGTCAAAGACCCCTATAGTGCTTCTTTCCACAGATCCCGAGAAGGCATTTGATCGGGTGAACTGGACCTTCTTGGAACAGACGCTTAGAGTGTTTGGGATGGGTCCCGCATTCATCCAGCGGGTTATGGCCCTCTATTCTTGCCCATTGGCGAGGGTGAAGACGAACGGGTATCTGTCTCCTTCCTTCAATATTTCCAATGGTACACGTCAAGGTTGTCCCTTATCCCCATTGTTATTTATCTTGACTATGGAATCTTTAGCGCAATGCATTCGTATGAACCCTAACATACATGGAATAACACATAACCACTGTGAATATAAACTATCCATGTTTGCGAACGATGTGTTGGTCTCTCTCACTCATCCTCTAACTTCCATGCCAGCCTTATTGTCCGAATTTGAAACCTTTTCGTCGCTGTCTGATTTTAAGATCAACTTCAGCAAATCGGAAGCTCTCCCCATTGGCATCCCGACAGGACTGCTCTCTACTCTTAAAGCTTTGTTCCCTTTTAAGTGGTCTGGGACATCAATTAAATATTTGGGGATCCGTTTACCACCCTCTTATGACGGCATATTCGCTGAGAATTTTCCTCAATTATTGGCGTCAATCAAGAGGGATCTCAAAAAATGGGACCCTCTCTTCCTCTCTTGGATTGGCCGTATTGGAGTACTGAAGATGTCCGTTTTGCCACGGATTCTGTATTTTTTCCAGACTCTACCTATTCATCTACCACCTAGATTCCTCTCATCTTTGTCTGGACAGTTGTCTTCCTTCTTGTGGAAATACCACAGACCGCGCATCAAATTGGAAGCTCTTCGATGACCGAAGACCAAGGGAGGTCTGGGCGTTCCAGATGTAAAACTATACTATGCAGCCTCCATACTATCTTCCATACCGGATTGGTTCTGGAACTCCAGCTCAAAGAGTTGGATCGCATTGGAACGCTCCATTCCTCTAGGTGTGGATGTTCTTGTAAAACTGTTTCTTCCCACCCAGGCTAGGCATTCTGCGCTTAAATCTCATCCTATATTATCTAATATAGCGTGGATCTTGTCCGAATGGTCCAGACTGTTGTTTGGATCCTTGCCGTCCCCTCTGTCTAGAGTGTTTTATTCTAGGCTTACCCCCTTCTCTCTCCCATCTACTTCCTTTCCTGCCTGGACGGGAACTCCTCAGCGTTCTTACCGGGACTTCATCGAGAACTCTTCTCTTCGTGTTTTTTCTTTTTTCCAATCTGGTAGGGGCCTGTCTCCTTTGGAAATTTGGCGCTTTCTCCGCATTCAACATTTTTTCTCTAACCAAATCATAAAAGATGCTGCTTCTAGGCCGCTTACGCCTTTTGAACAGTTACGCACAGCGGAGGGCTCGATGAGGGGTTTCCTTGGTAGAACGTATCGGATTCTTTTAGAGGCTGCTTCTGATTCCGACCCTTCCTACATGTCTTTGTGGGTTTCCGATCTAGGGACCGCGCTCCTCCCGACGGACTGGCGGGAAATTTGGAACCTACATGCATCCTCCTCGATTTCGACGCGTATTTTAGAATTCAACTACAAATTTTTATATTGTTGGTACTATACACCCTCTAGATTACATTGAATATCCTCGATTAATAATCCACACTGTTGGAGATGTACATCAGCCAGAGGAACGTTTCTGCATCTATGGTGGTCGTGCCCCACGATGCTTACTTATTGGAGGAAATGTGTAGATATCATTGCTACGTTTCTTAACATTGATTTAGAATTTGCTCCCCTTCCGATTCTTTTCTTCCACGGTCTGTCTAAGGTTCCCAAGCCACAGCGATCGCTAACCGTCTTGATGCTCTCTGCTGCGAAATCCCTCATCCCTATTCATTGGCGGGACCTTTCTGCCCCTTTGGTAAAGGAATGGCATGCTAGAATGGGAGAACTTCTCCTCCTTCATCGGATGTCCCTACTCAAACGGGGAGTGAACCCCCTATTGGAGACCACTGCTTTTTCCGCTTGGGAATCAATTAACATAGATTGAGGGTACTGGTGAGCCTTGGGGGGTCTGCTCTGGGGTGCCCAACGTTTATCTTTTACTACTCCTCCCTTTATCTTTTCTTCCTTCTTTCCTTATTTCTTTCTCTTGCTTAACTTTCCGCCTTCTGCTTTTCGTACACTTTGGCTTTTCTTATCTTTCCCTTTCTCTCATGCTAATTCTTCTTTTCTCGTCTCTGATTTTGAAAAAGTGGAACTGGGGCCCCCTAGACCTTACCATGATTTTGAATACTTGCTTTTTCTGATACTGGATTGCAATGTGTTATTGTATATGAATCATTCGGTTTATCTGTTTTTGTTCGTACTTGCTTGTATACGATATATTTGATATGCTGTTTCCCTGTTTCCAATAAAGACTAATTAAGAAAAAAAAAGAAATGCTTTAATGACTTTATCACACGTTATAACCTTATTCAATCACATTCTATCCCCTCAATATTAGCCTTTTACTGATTACTGCCATGTTTCCCTCCAGCTTATAAAAAGTCAGATCTCACCAGACATCACAATTTCTTTTCCATCCACCTATTCCAGTCCAAAGCAAACCAATTCCATGTATGTTTCAACTCCCTATACTATCCTACCTTTGACTCCTGGTGCCCAGGCTTGACAAGCTTTATTCCTTGCTGTCAGACTTCCCGGAATCCAGCCCCCTATTACACATGAACAATTGGACCTCTTCCTTTATTAAGTATATGCAGATTCTACTTTTATGGTTACGCTTAACCAAGACCATTACTCAGGACACTCACAGCTCATATTATTTAAAAGCTGGGCTGAATGTAGTCATCATGTTTACCTAAATACATTCCCTACCCTCAACATGAAATTTGCTTGGCTCTCACTTTTCTCGCACAATAAATGTACTACCCCCACCTTTTGCCTCTTTTGGCCTCTAATCAGGTCCAGTGTGTCCTTGAGCCAAGGTCCGCTCATCTAGGCTACAGCCACACCTCAGCACCTATCCCTCCCTACGCTCTAGTCTCCTCTTTCCCTGCTGTATGCCCCAATCACAAGTATAAGACTATGCTTGCATTTGTGAGCAGGGCTTGAGGTCTTTTTAACCCCATAGAGCCAGCCCCTAACTGATCACATCCAGTTTGAGAACCTCACCCTCTTTAACCCTTTCTATTTTCCCTTCTTTAGGTGGGCCCTCTAATCAGGCCCACTGTTGCATGCTCAAACTTAGGTCTGCTCACCTAGGATTGCAACATACCTCAGCACCTACCCCTCCCTTTCCCTTCTGTAAGTCCCAGCCACAGGTACTATTGCAACATTTAGCCCCTTTAATAGTGATGATGTTGTCTCTGTAATAAAATGATGCAAGGAGGGAAAAATCAGGATCACATGCAGGCATATCCTAATTTAGAACCCACCTGAAGCACAACCACAAGTCTGATAGGAAGGTACCTGCAACACATTAGAGGTGAGAGGATTAGCAACAGTTGCAGCTCTCCTGTCTCAGGCACTGGGACAAAATTATCCTCAGTAACAACACCCTGTCTTACTGCTTTTGTGCAAATGCCAAGCATGGACAAGGATCAGTTAGTTGGAGGTGATAAGAGTCATACATTCCCCATATGTGCCATGCCCACCATCATCACTAGCCACGTTAAAGCTATTGTTACACAGTTCTTTTATGTTCTGCCAACTCACTTACTGTCACGGATACTAAGGAGGCTCAGAGTCTGTACGGTATAGTTAATGGAGTTTATTGAAAACAGCAAACAAAAGAATAGGCAATAGGCAAGCAGAGGGTACTAGTCAGCAAGCACTATTACCAGAAATAATAGGCTGGATCCTAGACCACCCTGATGGAGACTAGGCCAAGGCCACTGGTAGTCTCACATACAAGGACAAGTGATACAGCAGCAACCGGAACAGCAATCTTGATCCGACAAACAGGAAACCAGGATGCTCAGGAACCAAAGAGAAGCCACTAGTAATGGTAGGCAAATATAGTTTTTGATACCTTTTATTGGCTAACTAAGCAGATTTAAATGCAAGCTTTCAAGACCTTAGGTCTCTTCCTCAGGCATGTTATACAGATAAATATGAAAACATCTCTCTTAAATACAAGTACACATCACATTGTTTAGCATGGAAATCAGATAACAGAATGCAGTCCAGATCCAGATATCTTTGATCAGTCAATGGTAAATTGCACTCTTCCTCTGAGGCTTTAGAGGTATTTACGATGCTCTTGGGTCTGTTGGAAAGGTTAATAAACTAAATGGTATTTTGAGAGGAATTCCTTATCCCTGTTCAAACCACTACAAATTGCATTAAATTTTAACATTAATTTTACCTCCCATACCTTTCTGTCCCTCTGAGTGCGGAACCGTCCCATCAGTACAGTTAACTTAATATCCTTGACACTGTGCCCATTTTGGCAAAAATGTTCTCCCACTGGTGTCTCTGTCTTTTTGTTATTAACACTGGATCTGTGGGAATTAAATCTCCTATGTAGTGCTTGTCCAGTTTCTCCCACATACAGAGCTGTTGGGCATTTTGCACACATGATAAGGTATATTACATTGGATGATTTACAGGTGAAGGTACCATTGATCTTATGGTGTAACTGGGTGTTTGGAATTGGTATGTTGTCCGTGGTGTAAATGTGTGCACAAGTTTCACATCTCTTTTGTAGGCAGGGAGATGTGCCATTTTTTGTATTTTTATTCAGGGCACTCCTCACCATCAGTTGTTTCAAATTGGGAGGCTGTCTGAAGGAGAGTAAGGGAGGCTGTGGGAATATGTTCTTAAGTCTTTCATCTGTATGTAATTTCTTTTGAAGTTCTCTTGAAATTTTGCATAGCACTTCAACCTGGGGATGGTAAGTGACCACCAGTGGCACCCGCTTTCCCTTATGTTGTTCTTTGTAGTGCAACAGATTTTTTCTTGGTATTTGGGTAGCCTTCTGTATCTGACGGTCAATAATAGTTGCTCTGTAACCTTGTTTTATAAAGTCTATACAAGATACATAGAGACTTTCAGGAACAGAGTCACTACAGAAATACTGGAAAGACAATGTGAACCAGCACCCAACCTAACCCAAAAGGAACAAAAAGCCATACAGTCACTTAAGAATAACCAGGACATTATTATTAAGCCTGCAGACAAGGGAGGAGCTGTTGTTATAATGAACACTGTGGCCTACATTCAAGAAGCAAATAGGCAACTCTCTGATGAAAGATATTATGCAAAATTACAAGAAGATCCCACAAAAAATTATATAAAACAACTTAACAGGATCATAAAAGAACTACCCTCCAACACTGAAGAACAGATAAGGCCCCTAATACCAGCAGATCCAAAAATAGGCTCCTTCTACATGCTACCAAAAATACACAAAGAAGGAAACCCAAGAAGACCCATAATTTCAGGGATTGGTACACTCACAGAGAATATATCTGGCTGGGTAGAAAATACCCTGAAACCTCTGGTAAAACAAACACCCAGCTTCGTTCAGGACACCACGGATCTTTTAAACAAATTAGCTGACTTGGGGCCAATTCCAGAGAGCACCATTCTGGCCACTATGGATGTAGAATCCCTTTACACCAACATTCCACACACGGATGGCATAGCAGCATGCCAGGGATATCTGGAACAAAATAACACACCCATGGAACCGGTAACAAAACTCATACAGTTTATTCTCACCCACAATTACTTCAATTTTGGACAGGACCTATACCTTCAGAAAATGGGGACTGCAATTGGTACCCGAATGGCACCACAATATGCCAACCTGTTTATGGAAAAATTGGAAGAGGACTTCCTGTCCACCTGCCAGATAAAACCCCTGGTTTATCTCCGCTACATAGATGATATTCTTATCATCTGGACCGCCAGTGAAGAGGAACTTCTCAAATTCCATGAGAATTACAATACATTCCACCCCAATATCAACCTAACACTCAGTCACTCACGCAGAAGCATTAACTTCCTTGACACAACTATCAGTATTCAGAACAACTCCATCCACACATCCCTATACCGCAAACCAACAGACAGACCAACATACCTGAAAAGCAATAGCTTCCATCCAAAACACACAAAGAACTCCATTATATACAGCCAGGCCATCAGATACCACCGCATCTGTTCTGACATGATGGACCGTGACAAGCACCTGCAGAAACTCAGAGGAGACTTTATAAAACACGGTTACAGAGCAACTATTATTGACCGTCAGATACAGAAGGCTACCCAAATACCAAGAAAAAATCTGTTGCACTACAAAGAACAACATAAGGGAAAGCGGTGCCACTGGTGGTCACTTACCACCCCCAGGTTGAAGTGCTATGCAAAATTTCAAGAGAACTTCAAAAGAAATTACATACGGATGAAAGACTTAAGAACATATTCCCACAGCCTCCCTTACTCTCCTTCAGACAGCCTCCCAATTTGAAACAACTGATGGTGAGGAGTGCCCTGAATAAAAATACAAAAAATGGCACATCTCCCTGCCTACAAAAGAGATGTGAAACTTGTGCACACATTTAAACCACGGACAACATACCAATTCCAAACACCCAGTTACACCATAAGATCAATGGTACCTTCACCTGTAAATCATCCAATGTAATATACCTTATCATGTGTGCAAAATGCCCAACAGCTCTGTATGTGGGAGAAACTGGACAAGCACTACATAGGAGATTTAATTCCCACAGATCCAGTGTTAATAACAAAAAGACAGAGACACCAGTGGGAGAACATTTTTGCCAAAATGGGCACAGTGTCAAGGATATTAAGTTAACTGTACTGATGGGACGGTTCCGCACTCAGAGGGACAGAAAGGTATGGGAGGTAAAATTAATGTTAAAATTTAATGCAATTTGTAGTGGTTTGAACAGGGATAAGGAATTCCTCTCAAAATACCATTTAGTTTATTAACCTTTCCAACAGACCCAAGAGCATCGTAAATACCTCTAAAGCCTCAGAGGAAGAGTGCAATTTACCATTGACTGATCAAAGATATCTGGATTTGGACTGCATTCTGTTATCTGATTTCCATGCTAAACAATGTGATGTGTACTTGTATTTAAGAGAGATGTTTTCATATTTATCTGTATAACATGCCTGAGGAAGAGACCTAAGGTCTTGAAAGCTTGCATTTAAATCTGCTTAGTTAGCCAATAAAAGGTATCAAAAACTATATTTGCCTCCTGCATTTCTACGGCTAACAAGGTACCAACTCTCATCTGTTACTAGTAATGGTAGTAAGAGTGAGTCTCAGGTACGCACCTGCAGACAGTAAGAACCCTCAGAACCACACCTGCCGCCAGGTGGGAATTCCTAGGCTATAGGACACAGGTACTGAACCCTCTCACTCACGCAGAAGTCAGATAAAGTAAGGTGA
The DNA here is from genome assembly GCA_037306005.1 of Rhinophrynus dorsalis. Taxonomy (NCBI): domain Eukaryota; kingdom Metazoa; phylum Chordata; class Amphibia; order Anura; family Rhinophrynidae; genus Rhinophrynus; species Rhinophrynus dorsalis. The sequence continues at coordinate 96,163,144 of CM074725.1, read as the reverse complement.
AAACTGACTCACGTCTGCAGTCAGCTATGCAAATCTACCAGAGCCCCAGGCCTGCGCTAGATTGGGTGTCTGATCATCAGGGGAAAAGACGAAATAATAGTCAGACAGAGCCACAAGTCAGCACCAGAGGGGGTACTCAGACAAGCCGGGTCATATACAGTTCAGGTAGTCAGCCAGAGCCACAAGTCTGCACCAGACTGGATGTCCACTATTAGGGTTTAGGCAAAAGAATAGTCAGACAGAGCCACAGGTCAGCACTAGAATGGATGGAAGACTAGCCAGGTCATACACGGAGCCCAAGGTACAGAACTGCTATGAACAACAACGCAAGGGCAACTGAGTCAGGCCTCAGTCTTCCCTTTAAACCTCTCCACAGGAAGTAGGAGGAGCAGATCAGAAGGAGGAAGTAGGAAGTTGGTAGGAGGAGACTACAGGAAGCAAACAGATAAAACAGAGGCCTGCAGCACGCTTGAAGCCTCTCGCCTGCAGATGATGCTGAAGTCAAGGTAAGCTGTAACACTTACTGAGTTCTTAGAAAGAAGTATAAAAAGGCATCAACATAATTAAAATGTAATCCTGTGGAGGGGCAACATTTCTGATTCAAAAGGATGGACACCTGTTGAACCAGTTCTCCATTGCAAGAGACCACAAAGCAGTTTTATGCCTTGCTACTCTACTCTTAACATAGGAACATAGTAAATTAATTTGAATAAAGACACAAGTCCATCAAGTTCAACCAACATTCAGCTTATGGAGATGTAATCTAAGTTAAAAGAACTTGGGGCTACTGATCCATTTAATTGTGGAGGTAACCAGGAAGGCTCTGACATTCAGCAAACCCATGAAATGGACGACTCTTGGTTTATACCTTGAATACCAGTGGAGCTGGAGTTGGATGCTCTGTGAACCATAACAACTATGTGAGCTTCATTAACTGAGCTAAGAGACTCACTGAGGAAGCACTTAAACTCTCATTTTATGAAATACAAGCAGAGATTGAAGAATTGAGAACCAGAACTTGAAACTCTCGCAGAATATCAGAAGATGTCACTCAGACAGACCTTCCCCTTTATAGTTACTGTCACGGTAATAAAGCAAAGAAGGACAGACACAGTAACAAAATATAACCACCTTTATTAGAATATACAATGATAATAATATATGAGATATAGCTATGATAATATCCCACACAACCCCAAACCACCGGATGATAGGCCCAAGCTCCTACCGGAGCTGCACACTGTGCTAATCACTGCAATACTGTGAGGTACCGGAGACTAAAGGCAACAGGGAGCGAGAGTTTGACAGAGCCGCAGGACACTGAGGCTAACGGTCAGGCAGGCTAGGAGCGTCCTGAGCGAGTAGTCAGCCAGAGCCACAGGTCAGACAAGCTGGGGATACACAGAGTGAGATAGGAGCCGGAGGACAGACAAACCCGGGGACTACATGAAGCGAGTGAGTCAGCCAGAGCCACAGGTCAAAACCAGTGTGGGTAGTCATACAAGCTGGGGTTAACAAGGAGCGAGTTAGTCAGCCAGAGCCACAAGTCAGATCCGATGTGGGTAGTCAGACAAGCCGGGGTCATACACAGAGCTGATTCTCAGATAAGCACAGGCCACAACGGAGCTCAAGAGCAACTAACAAGAACACCACGTAAGGGCAATGATTCCCAGGCCCAAGGAGGTTTATAAAGGAGCAGAAGGAGGCAGAACCCAATTAGGCCACCCAGAATAGGCACATAAACAGGTGTCCATGCTAGTGCCTGTTACCTGATGTCAGCAATGAGGAAGTGGCTGGAGGCCATGCCGGCCGAAGGCCAACAGAGGTAGGAAGCACAGGAACACTTAGCCTCTAAGGGAGACTGTGATAGTTACATAGTAGATGTAGCTGAACAAATTTCCACTGTATCATCACTTTATCACACTTTAGTGAATAACCCCATCTTCTCTGATGCCCAGTTTGGCTAGTAGCTCTTTATAACTCAGATCTTCTAATCCCCTTATCAGTTTTGTTACACTTTTCCATTTCAATAATGTATTTTTTAATAACTGGTACCCAAAACTGTACTTCATATTGAAGATGAGTCCTTACCGAGGATCTATATAGAGGTAGAATGATATTACTATCCCATGCATCTATACTCCATTTTTATGTAGGATAGTACCCTATTTGCTCTTGCTGCAGCTGAATGACAATGCACATTGCTGTGAAGTCTATCGTCAATCAGTACTCCTAAAAATTTCTCTAATGAGGATTTCCCAAGTAGTTTCCCATTTAGTGTATATGTATCATGTTTGTTTCTACAGTCTGAATGTATAATCTTACATTTATCTATATTAAACCTATCACTTACAATATATAATGGCCTTCTTACCTGACAAAGATCTGCTTATGATTTATAGGGCACGCCATGTCCCAAATCCACAATGACTCCCAGGTAATTTTCCTAGAGACACTGTAGCCAGATATCACTTCTATAATACCAAGGAACTGCTTCTGTCAAAACCAGAGCCAGACCAGCTCTCAGGAGTACAATCATGTCTATCTTCCCAGAACTGTCAACTTACACAGTGGATAAATGGCTGGAATATGCTGCTCTTATTAAGTTTCTCAGAGAAAAAATATATGCTATAGATGGGGGTTCTTGGTCAAGCTACATATTCACAAGAATGACTCTCTCATTCTCAGTGGATGCTAACCTGGTAGCCTGCTTTAGAATTCTCAAAGAGTGAGCTATCTCACCCCTTTCACTCCAGGACAATCCTGAGATGACTTCTCTAAGGCGAACAAGCAAGTCTGGAGCAAGATGGAGAAGAAGAGTAAGACCAAACCAGAAGCTTCATCAACCATAAATCACACTGAAAAGATATTAGTTGTGATTTTTCTAGCAGACTAACTTCTTCCCTTCCTATGAAGCAGCATGAATTCAGACTTGTAAATGTTCTAGGATATTGGGCATTGAAATATTTTCATCTGCTTTTATTAATAATTCATTTATTTATTTATTTTTTATTTATATTTTTATTTTAAGGAGAATAGAACAGAGATCAGTATTACAAGCATTCAACAAAAGACTTAGAATACATGAGAGGTAGGAATAGCAAATACTACAAATACAGCATATAAGACCGATAATGATCAGTGAGTAAAACTGTCCAGCAAAAGGAGTACATATAAATAAGTCATAAGCAGCAATGAGAAAAGCTATATGATCACATTACCAACTCATGTAAATGTCAAAATCACAAACATCTCAAGAAAGAAGTGGAGCTACTGAGCACACGAAAAAAAGCAAGAAAAAGAGACACTAAAAGAAAGAAGGAAGAAGGGGGTGGGACATGGGGGGGGAGACTGACGAGTGCTTGCATCAAGCCCAAACAGCATACATCCGCCTCTAGATAGAGAACCGTCCCCAAATCTCAGCCCTCCCGCTACTTGACTCCAATATCCCATAAGGCCCAACCTACAAATCTAAGGTGAATGCTCCTGACGAGTAGCAGACATATATGTAATCCAGGGGGCCCAAATAGAGTCATACAGTTGACGAGACCCACGTACTGTAGAAGTCAGTTTCTCTAGGAGGGAAACGTCGATCAGCCTCCTATGCCAAATCTCCCGTGTAGGAGGTACCGATGACCTCCAGAATTGGGGAATACACAACCGAGCTGTGTGTAGCATAAAGCCCAATAGTTTACGAGCAACTGCTGGGATAGGGAGAGCTGATAGGCCAATAGAAAAAAGAAGGAGCCCCGGGTCCAAAGGAATATGAATCTTCAAAACATCACTGAGACAGCTTGCCACTGCCCTCCAGAAAGGGACCACAAGAGGGCATGACCACCAGATATGGCCCAAAGATCCACAGCCATCATTACACCTCCAACAAGTCTGAGGCACCGTAGGATAAAAAGAGTGCAATAAGAGCGGCGAACGATACCATCGCAATAAGAGCTTATAATTCGTTTCCATAGCAGTCACATTACGAGAGGAGTGAAGAGAGCCTCTCACTGCAGCATCCCAATCCTCCCTCGGGAGAGTACAGCCCAAATCCTGTTCCCACTTCAATCGAAAAGAGTTAAACTCTGGAGCTGGAGGGGAAAGCAAGGAATAGATTGTCGCAATCACCCTCCTCAGGGGCTTGCTAGAAGAGGAGATCGGCAGACAAAGGCCCTCAAAGGGTGTAAGAAGTCTAAGAAAATCACTACGTCTGGGATGGGACAAGATGAAGCTACGGACCTGACGATAGCGCCAATACTCATTAGAATGCAACTCCCACTTAAGCTGCAAAGTTTCAAAGGAGGCTAACTCAGTCTCCTCCAATAAGTCAGCCACTACCAGACCCTCTCCA